>OY728151.1:1274594878-1275844878 GCA_963277665.1 Viscum album | reverse complement strand
AGGAATGTTGGAATGTGATTATGAGACTATGGATAATTCAAAGTGATGTTTTTTGATAGTTTAAATGCCTTAGAACATTCCTGGGAAGCTCGAGTTTTTTTGGGAATGCTAGACATGGAAATGGAGGGTTTAAAGGAACTAAAAAGGGTCCATGGTTTGTTTAAAAACCATGCGGCCCATAACATTGAAAATGTTTCGTTAAGTACGTTATTCAGGGAGTTTTTCATGGGCTACTATTGGTTTTCAAAACCATTTACCTAGCTCATATTATGTTCTTAGGGGGGAGTGGCTTTGTACTATACACCACATGGTTTGCGCAAAATATCGAAAACCATGTTTATGGGTCTGTTCTGAAATTGTTTTTAATGACATAAAAATAGATATAAAATAAAATAACTCATCCTACCACCACCTACTCACCAGCACAAATCACATGGGTATCTCTTCGTTGACGTCTGATCACCTCCTTGGCACCTCTTATCCAACTCTGATTTCAACATAATTCTCACAAGCTCATCCTATGATCCATCAAGTTATGGCTCCCCCTCCCTCTTAATCTAATTTTTTGGATTTTTTGTGGCCTATAAATCCCATGTTATTGTTTTCCGGAACCTATTTTTTGAGGGGTAACTGAATTTTCATGTTTATTCAAGTTTAGAGTTGTACGAATGTCCTTACGGGTGATATTGGTCTATGTTCATGAAACATTCACTGAAGGATATGACGTTTAGGTTGATTATATCCACAAATATTGTTTTGGGTTATTATATTATACCCAATTTTATCACCCTCTAAATTAGAGCCTTATGGTGTTTATGGGGCCTGAATATCGTGTGTAGTGAGTGTCAGTGCACGTAGAAGACTCAGGAGCATACACAAAGGTATAAATAAATATATATATTCCATGGGTGAATTACCTCATGTCTCTGGAAATAAGTACAGTGTTTTACAGTGATATATATGTATATGGATGTATGTTCTTTCTAGTGGACGACTTCTTGAATAAGAAAGCTTCAACTTCCATGTGGTTTCTTGGTCTAATTGTTGTAGGATCCCTATCCATGACCACTTTATTTAAGAATTCATTAATTTTTTCATTAAAAAGTTGATTTGTGAGTTTCACAGATTAATTGAACTTTGTATATTGAATAAATTATTGAAGGTGATAAATGACTTGTGGTGTGATGAAATCATTTTTCATAAAAAACCCTCAATTTTGGGTGGACTTTCTTAATACAAAAAAGGTGTGATAGTGTATGTAATGATTTTTTGTGTTTTGTGTGTTCCATATATCATCCAATTGGTGTTGATTAATGGTATTTTATTGAATGGACCTTTGAATATTATTAAATTTTGTTGTATGCATGAGTTAAATAAGGACTTATCCATGCATTTGTTAAAAATAATTTATTTCATTTCATATCACTTGTTCCACACCTGATTTATAGTTAAATCTGCGCCTTGTGATAGATTTTTAACGTTGAAACACCCCTTTTGGTTCACATGTTAAATGGATCTCCAATGGAGTTTTGAAATGCCTCAACCTTAGAAGCCCAAATTCAGTTCCTTATTTTAATACAATGGAATGACACCAGGAATCATATACCTAGGGACCAATATGTTTTGCAGTTTTGGAAAATAGATTAAATACACGAACATTACATTACAATTTATGACATAAAACACATCATAAATAATCAATTGATAACTACATTATTCCCCGAAATTAATCTATAATATTAATCCTAAAAAACAACTTTTCGTCCAAGGAAAATGAAACATAATAATTAGGTGAGATCAGATGCTCAACTAGGATAAAAATATAGTATAAGCTATCATAAATAATCATAATGATTAAAGAAAAGGTACAAAATTTAAGCACAATACTTTTAAACTTTATCATAAGCATAATATGAAAATAATAAATCAAATAATTACATTAAAACATTCATATGGATAGTATACTAGTCAAATAATCACATGTAAAATCAATAAATATTCCCATAACAAGGGAGTGCAGAATTTTGGACAACATAACCATTACGTCAAGGCCTTGTTCCAAGACCATTCACAAATATTTTTTCAAGGACTTGTTCCAATACACTAGTTTTTCTCATGAGCCCAACTAATGCATCGAGGGGATAAAAGGGGACCCACCTTTCACTTAATATGACCAATTCATTCTTCATATGAAATGGGTGAAACATAATAAAAACTTTTTTATTACAACTATCATATGAAATTATAATACTTTAACTATAAACCAAGAATGGTATGAAATTTGAACATCCACATTCAAACATATAATTACTCATTCAATATAATATAGAATATAGTTTAATAATAAATCAATCTCAATTAAAAATAATATATAATAAAGGATGTTGACTTAGAGGAAAATAATCGGTAAAACTCATTGATAGAAATATCGCTTTTTTTCTTTAAATCATTTGAAAGTCACACTATTTATAATGAAGTCATTTAAAAGGAATTTTTTAATCAATTTTTCTCATACCACATTCAAACAAATGAAATTAATTAAAATTTTAAAATAATGATTTCCATATAAATAAATCCTTAAAATCATTTTGAAATCATGGACAATAATTAAAAATAATTAGAAAAACAAATCATTAAAACATTTAAAATGATGATCTAATTAATTAGTTCCTTACATAAAACCAAACAATATTTCCTTAGAATACTATTTATCAAATAAGGACACGGATGATAAATATTTCCCAAAAAATAACTACACATAAATAATCTCAAATAATAATGAGATTGGGGAATTATGTAACACCCCAACCCTAAATGAAGGGAGCTGGTGCATTATTTTAATACCTTGGCATGATTACAAGGAATCATGTCCCAAAGGACTGATCAGTTTAGCAGTGTTGGAAAATATATTAGATATATGAACATCACATTACTAATTTAAACACAAAACCTAACACAACCAATCCATCGATAATTCCATTATTCCCTTAGCCTAACCCTACATATTAATCATAATACACTTCTTAGAATCCTAGGAAAACAAAACATAAGAAAGGGGTGAGATCAGATGCTCAGTAGGGGTGAATAATACATGGGAAGCTATAAACATTTATGGAAAGATGAGTAAGTAAAAAACTGCCTTTCTAAACATGCACATGAACTAAATATGGAAAAAATAAATCAAACATTACCCTATAAACATGAACATTGATATTATACTAGTCGAATAATCACATGTAATAAATAATTTCATAATGAGGGAATGCATAATGTCGGACATCATAACCACATACTCATGGCCTCATCCCATGTCTACAAATAATGTTTTTTTTGAGAGCATTATTTTATTACAGTAATATGTCTCATGAGACATACCAATTCATCGAGGGTCTATAGAAGGCCCAGCCTGTCTCTTACTAAGTCCGATGCATTCCTCGTATGAAAATGTTGAAACGTAATATAAACATTTGTATAAAACCTGGCATATGAAATGTCAATACATTAACCATAAACCATGAATGGTATAAATATATAACATTGATATTGAAACATATCTTAACTCATTCAATACAATATGGAATATTTTATACTAATAAATCAACCTCAATCAAGATTAATTCCCAGTAAAGGTTATTGAGATAGTTTAAAATGATCAGTAAAACTCATTGAGAGAAATACAAATTTTTCATGACATTATTTTAAAGTCTCAAAATTTATAAGGGAATAAATTTATAAGATATTTGTAAATAAAAGTGTCTCATACTACATTGAATCTTTAGAAATGAATTATAAATTTAAAAACTTCATGTCCATATAAATAAATCATTTAATCCATTCTGAAAACAAGGTCAATAATAAGAATTATTTAGAAAAATAAATATTTAAAACCATTAAAACGATGTTTTAGATAAAAATTCCCTTAAAATAATTATTTTGAAAACTATTTTATGAAACATGGACTAATATAATAAATATTTCCAAGTAAATAATTACACGTAAACAATCTCAGATAATAATGACATTGAGGAATTAACCCTTACCATGTACTTTCCTTTAGTTGAGGGAATCTTTAACCTCCGGTATAATGACCATAGTATGTTATTAAATTATAAAATAACAATATTAATATTTATGATATCATAAATGATTCGTTTATGACATTATACTATCCATTTAATAATAATTTCAATGTTAAATTATAATTTCGGGTAACAATCTCTTTCTTTATCGTACGTGTTTTAACGTGTTATTATTGATCGGATCACATAGATCATGATTTAAATAAATAAAAAATATAAAACATTATTTATATATTTTATATATTTATAATATAAATATTTATAATAGATAGATGTATTAAATGGAAAACATCGTTTATGGAGACGATAACCCCTACGTAAACAATAATGTTTTTTCTGTTTTCATATCAATTGAACGGTAGTAAATGAATATGATATATGTAAACATATATATATATATATATTTCTAGTAGAAATATTATTTCATATATTACATACTTATTAATAATATATATTTTATAATCATCATTGAATGGTAAACGTGGAAATAAATCTCATCGCGTCGTAGGGACGGTTAGTCGTACGTACACACGAGTGATGATGTCATCCAATTTATGGTGAAATAAAGTTTAATTGGATGATATAATATATATAATGAATCATTATAATGTTATATTTAAAATTTACTTCAATTATAATCATTATTATATCCATCCAAATAATGAAGCGTTGAATAACAAACTACACCATGACGTGGAGACTGTAAGACGTACGTACGGAGGTATGGTGACTTTGTCATTCATAGGATGGATAGAATAATGAATATTGTTTTACCATATTTATAATAACATCACATTATGTAGAAGTTATGGGAGTTTTTATTTTGTTATGGAAGCCACAACGAAAGAGGAAGTGGGAGATGAAAATAACATTGAAAGAGGTAGTGAAATAATTACCTCTTCTCCGGGTGCTTAGTTTTGAATTGGTCAAAAGGGAACACTAGGATGGATTTATGGTAAATTTAAGTCCTCTTGTTTGAAGGTTAGTTGGGAGGATATTTGATCAGGGGTTTTTGGAGCCAAATGGATTTGTAGATGTGAATTTGAGAGAAGGAGACGTTCCTTTTTGTAAGAGAGGTGAGGGGAACATTAGGAAAAGCTAGAAATATTATTTTATTATAAAAGAATTCTCTATTTCTAAAAGCACAAAATGTAATTATTTCTAGTATAAGGTGGGGATGGGTTTAAAACCTTCTATCCAATAGGTTTTATATAGGTTTAGGTTTACTTATTAAACTTATCTTTTTAACATAACTCCTAGTTAAAGAGTATAAATTTTACCTTGTCTTCTTGTATTTTTTATTTTACTTAGTTAATAACCATAATAAAAATTTCCAAGTGAACATAATGTATTTAATTAATGACATTAAAATAATACCATATGTCCTTTGGCCGAATATTAGATTTTGGGGAATATTATATAATTTAATAAATTTTTTTTTTAAAATACTCATTTATGTCAATTTTGACACTATTTAGTATTTGGTTTTTGTAAAAGTCATAACAACTTGATAACTTCCAAAAAAATACTTTTAATCAACCATAACATGTCATATTCAGGTAGAAAATTCTTTTATTTCATTAAGACATTCAAATTATATTTATTTTAATATTTATAATATCATTTATTTGATTCGTTCATTAATAAGGTAATTATTGCATCATCATTGTTCATAATGAAATTTAATTATTTAATGTATAAAAATTATAAATAAAATACCATAATTTTTGGAATCTTATTATATTTATAATGAATATTCATAGTAGAATTTTTCTTATGTATAACCCTATATCTAAAATGTTTTAGTTTATAAAATTTGAATTCAACACTTTTAACACTTCTTTAAATAAAACAAAATAAATGTCCTAATATAATCCATGTGGGTAAAAAGGATAATATTTTTGTCCTAAGGTTGATTTTGGTCTAAATATACATATAAAATAGAATTAGGACATGTGTTGTGGTAATTTTAATATTATTTTTACCTTTATTTACATTATTTACTTTTAACCGTGGTAAATAAAATTTAGAGATTACTATTCACCAAAAATTGTTTTCATCATATTGAAACAAATTTTACATACTGATTTCAACTATGTCTCTCAGATTTTTGAAATTCAGTTCACGGAATCAGTAAAATTACATTTTATGCCAATTTTCAAATGTGCCTAGGAGGTGGGTAATTGTTTCTAGGAGGTGGCAAAAAGACCTTCAGATGGTTCGATAAAATTATATATATCTGATCTTATTATAAAATGACTCTAATGAATTACGATGGGATAAGTAATTTATTAAGTATCTATTTTGAAATTAAGAGAAATTAAAATTGATTTAAATGAAAAATTATGTTTTTATCTACAAGAGAGTGTTTTTCTGTATTCATCAAAAATTGAATGTTTTTAGAAAAAACCAATAACTCACCCAAAGCTAATGTGGATATTCCAAATTCAAAAATTATTTCTATTTTACAAAATTCAAAACATATAATTTTTTTTAATTAATTTAATATAAATTCCCGTTGTTAAAACCAGAAAGCGGGTTTTTGAAAAGTAAAAACTATCAAAATATTGATATGTGTTAATGTCCAATTTAAGGGTGAAATTATATACAATTACCAAAATTTGATTAATTGATAAAAACGTATTCTAATTTTACTTCAAAACCATTCAAATTGATAAGTTAACATTGTATATTATTTTGATTAAAAAGTTCTTTTCAATTAAAATTTTGAATTTTTCACTATTCATAAAAATATGAATGTTATCCAAAATACACCAAAAATTTATCCAAACAAAATTTTTATGTCTTGCTTCTAATTAAAATGTTTATTTTTTATATTTAAATAAATAAAATTTTCAGATATCGGATTTAAAAAGAGTTCCCCATTAAAAGGCTGTAAAATTGCATTATTTTTTGAAAAATACATCTTTTAACTAAATATTGAATCTGTTATTATATTACGTATAAGAAACAAATAATTTGGATGTTAAAATTATATGGTGTGTATAAAATTGAAAATTTAGTTAATAAAATTCTAAACTACATTTGAACAACTATTTTGGTAAGTCGTGGGGCACTCGAACATGGTGTAGCTTGTAGCGTAAGCTATTAAATGACATTAATGAGATAACGTACTATGAAATCCTAGGGTTTTATATTCTCCCCTCCTTCAATAAATTTCTTCCTCACAATTTGAAATTTTTCATTGATAATTAAAGGTTGAAAATAGAAAAATACCTTTGTGGAAACCCCACATCGGAAATATGGTTAATAAAATTCAGTCTTAATTAGATGGAACAAGAAATGAAAATGTCACCACCATATTAGGATTTCGAATAGAATAACATTGGTGGAAATTAGAGACACATATTTTAAGGAAAACATAAATATTTATTGGGAGTGATTGAGGATGTCAATCACAAACAAGTAAACAATAATTGTAAAATTAATGGCCTCAAATCCATTAGTCTATGTTAATTTAATGTATAATTGGTTCAAAAAACCATAAGGTATTAGGATAACACTTTTTTTAGATAGATTTTTTTGAATAGGAGGGATTAATTTACTGTCAAGATAAGTACTTAAGAAAACATAACTGATTTCATTACTTGTCGTAATCATATTCTCATCATTTGGTTGTGCTTCAATATATTTTCACTTCATCCCTTACACTAGGAAATGAATGTTCAAAAAAGTTTTTTTTACTTATTTAGAACATTTTATAAATCATAATATCCACAAGTATTCCCTTAATCCTATAAATGTTTACATAAAATAAAATTGTTATGTCAAATTATCCAATAAATAATACATTAACCTCAAACAAAATATCAAGTGTTGATCTTACTCAATTCCAACCTTTATACTTATCCAATATACTTGTGTCCAAACTCATTGTGTAATAATTTATATGTATGGTCAATAGAAAATAATTATGATTTGTTTTATCACATAAAAACATGTGAATACATTCATCAAGTATGTTGTTGAAACATTATAACAACATGAATTACCTTAAAGTCTTATTTTATTATGTATATACTTCTTTATTCCATTGGTCAAACACAGAATGTCAGATATACTCCTTAAATCCTTAAATTTTGTAAACTCCAACAATGATGGAATAAACAAATCATTAATTAGGTTAAAGGTATTCAAGAATATCTTATATAATTTATCCAGATCAAACATATCTTATTCAAAAATAACTACCAAGATATGAGAACCATATTAAGTTTTATCCTCCCTTTAACCATGTACTTTCTCAAAAGTTTAACTTTATATTCAGTAACTTTTCATAGAACCATATAATCTCAAATCATCAATTAAATGGTATTGTAGTACTATATTTATTTATTTCTATAATTCATATAACCATTACATCATTGATACGACACTCAAATGACACAATTCCTTATTAACAACATAATAAAACTAGTCATTCCTCTTCATTTGTGGTATTATGATAACTTGATTATTATCCAATATAATCATTTGGGTCATACTCCAATTATTTGGACATTGATTCGCATAGTGTACCAATTCCATGCAGATGAAGTGTTGTACATTTGAAATCTTTTTCTTACCATTGCAATCAGGAACATGGTGTACATTTTGTCAATAATTATAACATACTGCCATTCCATTCAATAATTTACCAATGTGATTATTTCCATCGTTATCACATGTGGGAAAACCCAAATTTTACTTCTTCCCATTATCCTTATTTTTTTCATCCTTTTTTTCTTGCTTCCCTTCATAGCCATAGGAATTAGAAAATTCTGAACTTATCATACTAACACATGATACATTTTCTTAAAAAGATGCAGATACGTGGGAGACTATTTCCCTACTAAATATTGTATTAAGACCGTGAAATATATGACCATTCTTACACTTTAGGTCATGCGTATTTCTAGAGATTGCATTCCTTCTACTAGGGGCCATTTATAAATGACGAAATACACTTGGTTAGATCATAACATAATGTATAATCCAAAAACAATAAAAATTATCAGCCTAAATTGAAGATTTATACACATCTAGTATCATAATCATAACATTGTGTTTCTTTTCTGACATATTTACTCATAAATTATTCATAATGGTTTGTAAATAAAATGTGAATTATCCTAAGAATATCCCCCTATAGTGTCAAACCATGTGCGCACTAAGGCTTGTTGTCATGTACCAGGATACCCCTGGTCCAGCCCAAAACTCCTTGTTGGTGTTTTCCCTCCTAGGTACATTTATAATAGAACTATGTCCACTTGTAGTATCCATATAGGGATGTATTTCTTGGAATACCCACATAATATCCACATTAACAATAAATTTGGATGTTCATCAATACTAATCCTCAATTTCTATAATAGGGTATTGTTTTTTAAGCAGAGTTTATATAAATCTATTTCCATGGTTTTTGCTAAATAATCCTTGATACCAACATTAACACATCGAAACAAAAAGCCTGATGCATGTTCATTATTTCAATACATTGGCAGGATTACAAGGAATAATGTTCCCAAGGATCGATCAATTTATCTTTATTGAAAAATAGATTACATAGAAGAACATTACATTACAAATTTAAACATAAAACAAAACATAAATAATACTTTGATAGAATCACTATTACCCTAGCTTAACCTAAAATATTAATCATAATACACATCATGGAATCTTGGTAACGAAAAACAAAACAAATAGGTGAGCATAGATGCTCAATAACAGTAAATAATTTAGCAGAAGCTATAAACTTTTAAGGCAAGATTTGTAATAAAAACAATACCCTCTTTAAACATAATCGTGAACATAAAATGGAAATAATAAATCAAACATTACCATCTAATCATGAAAATGTATATTATAATAGTTGAATAATCACATGTAATAACTAATTTCATAGTGAGGGAATTCATACTGTCAGATATCATAACCACATAGTCAAGGCATCGTGCCAAGACTTGATTTTTTTTCAAGGCCTTGTTCTAAGACACTAATTTTAATAATGAGACCTACTAATGCATAAGGTGTTTCTAGGGGGCCCCAAATATCACTTACTATGTCTAATTCATTTTTCATATGAAAAGGGTGACACGTAACATACACATTTTTATTAAAACTAGCATAAAAAATGTCAATTAATTTACCATATACAATGAATGGTAAAATAATAGAACAACCCCAGTAAAAAATATCATAACTCATTCAATACAATATAGAATATTATATTATTATAAATCAACCTCAATCAAGAATAATATCAAGTAAAGGATGTTGACATAGTTGAAAATGACCCTTAAAAGTATTTGAGAGAAATACCCCTTTTTCATGAAATCATTTAAAAGTCACACAATTTATAAATAAAGACATTTAAAATATATTTTTGATACCAAATTTCCCATACCACTTTGAAACATTTGAAAAGAATTAACATTTTTAATCATTCATGTCCATATAAATAAATCCTTAAATCTATTTTGAAAATATTGAAATTAATGAGAAAGATTTAGAAGAATAAATATTTAAAACATTTAAAATGATGTTTTAGTTAAAGTGTCCCTTAAAAGAATAATTTTTCAAAATCCTTTATGAAACATGGACATTGATAAAAAATATTTCCCAGTAAATACATACACATAAAAAATCTTAGATAATAATTAGATTGAGGAATTAACCCTTATGTTGTGCTTTCCATTAGTCAAGGGTATGTCTACCCTCCTGTATAAAGACCATAGTATATTATTAAATTTTACCAGAACTTTATTAATATTTATTATATCATAAATGATTCATTTAAGACTTTATACTACCCATTTAATAATAATTTCGATGTGAAATTATCATTTTTGGTAATAATCTCTTTCTTTATCGTACGTGTTTTAACTTGTAATTCTCGATCGTATCACTTAGATCATTATTTAAGTATTTCTAGAATATATAAAATGATTTATATAACGTATATATTTAGAATATAAATATGTATAATATATATATGTGTGAAATGGAAAACATGGTTTATGGAGATAGTAGACCGTACGTATGCATAAACATTGTTTTCATTTTCATGTCTATTAAACGGAAGTAAGTGAATAAGATATATGAATATATATTTATATATATATTCTGTAGAATTATTATGTTATATATTACATACTTATAAACAATATATATTTTTATAATCACCGTAAAATGGTGAACGTGGAAATGAATCTCATCACGTCGTGGAGACAGTTAGTCGTACGTACACACGGGCAAAAATATCATTCTATTGATGTTGAAATTGTGTTTCATAGGATGTTATATTATATATACAGAGTAATTTACATGTTATATTTATCATTTACATCAATTTTACTCATTATTATACCCATCCAAATAATGAAGTTTTGAATAACAAAATACACCCCGACTTAAAGACGGTAAGCCGTATGTACGCACGTATGGTGACTTTGTTTTTCATAGGATGGATAGAATAATTAATATGGTTGTAGAATATTTATAATAACATCATAGTGTGTATAATTAATCGGAGTTATTATTTTGTTATGGAAACAACAATGAAAGAGGAAGTGTAATATGAAAAGAAGATTTAAATTGGTGATGAAATAATTACCTCTTATATAGGTGCTTCCTTTTGATTTGATCTAAAGGGATCCATTGGATGGCATTAAGATGAAATAAATCCCTAAAACATGATGTGTGGGTAGTTGGAAGGATAATTGAGTATGGTATGGCTGCGACAATGGGCTTTGGACATGTGAATTTGATAGAAGGGGATGTGCCCTTTTATAAGAGAGGTGAGTGGCACACTAGGAAAATCTTGAAATAATATTTTATTATATAATAATTCCACTTTTAATGGCTTAAAATATATTTATTTCGAGTATAAGGTGTTTATGGGTCTAAAATATCTATACCAATTGCTTTTAGACAAATTTAGGTCACCATAAAAACCCTATATTATAGATTTAACTCTTAGTTAAATAGTTTATCTTTTACCATGTCTTCATTTGTTTTTATATTAAATGTTTAATAAATATACTATAAAATGCCATGAAAACAGCAATTTCTCCATTAATGACATAAATATAAATATATATGTCCTTTGGACAAATAATATATTTTTAGTAATGTTATATAATTTAGTAAAATAGTATTTGTTTTAAAAAACTCATTTATGTCAATTTCAACACAATTTAGTATTTTTTAGTTGTGACAATCATAACAACCTGATTACTTTGAAAAAATAACTGTTCAACATTTATAACATCTAATAATCACCTATAAAATTCATGCATGGAATCAAAACATTCAAATTATTTTTATTTTAATATTTATAATATCATTTATTTGGCTTTCATTAATAAGTTACTTACTACATCATCATTGTGTCCCAAATAAATTAAATTATATAATGTTTGAAAATTATAAATAAAAAACCATGATATAGGAAATCTTTTTATATTTATAATGAATATTTATAGTATAATTTTTCTTTTTTATAGCCCTGTAATAAAAATGTTTTAGTTAATAAAATTTGAATATAGCACTTTTAACACTTCTTTAAATAAAATATAATAAATGTCCAAATCTAATTGTGTGTCAAAAGGATCATATTTTTTCCTAAGATTTATTTCGGTCGAAATAAACATATCCAATCGAATTGTGACATGTGTTTTTGTAAATTTAATATTATTTTTACCATTAATGTCTTTATATTCTTTTAACCATGGTAAATAAAATTCAGAAGTTACTATTCACCAAAAATAATTTTTATCATATTGAACAAAATTTTAATTTCTTATTTCTACCATGTCACATGGATATTTGAAATTACATTAAGTGAATTAGTAAAATTACGTTTTATGCAAATTTGAATAGGTACCTAGATGTGGGTAAAAGTTCCATGAAGGTGGGTAAAAAGAAATCAAAAGGGTTCAATAAATTTCTATATATCTAATATTATTATAAAATGACTCAAATTAATTACATTGGACTAATATTTGTAATATTTATCTATTTTTACACGAGGATAAATTAAAAATAATTTAAATCAAAATGTCATGTTTTATCAACAATGCAGTGTTTGTCACTATTTATCAAAAATTGAATGTTTTCAGAAAATTACCAAAAACTCACCCAAATCTAATTTTTATATGAAAAATTAAAAAATGATGTATAATTTTCCTAATTAAGATCATATATGTTATTTTAATTAATTAAAAATTACTTCCCGTTGTCAAAACCCGAAAGCCTGTTTTTGAGAAGTAAAAACTGTCAAAAGATTGTTCGTTGTTTATGTTCAATTTAAATGTAAATTTATTTCTAATGTCAAAAATTTGATTAAAATATAAAAATATAATCTAATTATAATTAAAATAAATTCACATTTATAATTTACATATTTATTTATTTTGATTAAAAAATTTGTTTTCAATTAAAATTTACTATTTTCACTATTTATCAAAACATGAAACCTATTAGAAAAACACCAAAATTTTATCCAAACTAAAATTTTATGACCCTCTTCTAATTATGAAGTTTATTTTTTAAATATTAATATATTCAAGTGTCAAATATCGGATTCAAAAATGGTTCCCCATTAAAAGAGATAAAATAGCTTTTTTGAAAAACAATTTTTTTTCTAAAAAATTGAATTTAATCTTATATTATATATTATAACCACATAATATTGATGTTAATATTACATGTATTATATAAAATTTAAATTTAAATTATTATTATTCATAACCAATTTTTTAATAGCTACTTTTTTTATGTGAGGGTTCGCTCGTACTCGGTGTTGCATATAGCACAGGCTATTGAATTTCTTTAAAGAAATAATATACTATGAAATACTGGGGTGTTAAAAATTAACCATTACTTTAGGTTTGATAATTTCCTTATGTGCCCAAATCTCCGGTATAATTATCTTAAACATATTATTAACTAATATAATAATAATAGTAATATTTATGATATCATATAAATTTCTTTTATGACTTTATATTACTTGTTTTTTAAAAATTTGAAGTTAATGTAATATTTCCGGTAACAATCACTTTCTATATCGTAAGCGTTTTGACATTTTATTATTTATCATATTACATATATCATGACATACTTACTTCAAGAATGTATAATTTTATTTATATTTTATATATATTCATTATATAAATATATATGATAGATTGATATATGAAAGGGTAGACACTGTTCTGGGTGACGGTTGGTCGTACGTACACATAAATGTTGTTTCCATTTTTAGATTGTATTGAATAAAAGTATGTGAATGAAATATTGGTATATATATATCATCCTAATTGAATTATTATGTCATATATTTCATATTTATTAATAATATTTTTTCATCTAATCATTCTTTGATGGTGAACATTGAAGATGAGTCTCATCGCGTAGGGGTGACAGTAAGCCATATCTACACACGAGCGATAATATCAATTTCATTACAATTAAATGATATTGAAATAGATGGTTTATTAATTATAATGACTAATAATCATTTCAAATTCATTATTTATGCCTATTATACTCATCATTATACCCATCCAAATAAATTAAAATTGAATAAAATTTACACCACGACGTGGAGACAGTAAGTCATAAGTATTCATGCAGGGTGATATTGTTTTTCATTTGATGGATAATATAAGGAATATGTATTTCCAATAATTATAATAACAACAATTCATGTCTAATTTATTGTATTTAATATTTAGAAATTCATTTATTTGAATCATTTATTAATACGGTAATGCAAAGGTGATGAGCTACTATCGGGATGTAGATGTTGGGGAGGGGCAGTTCCTTGTAGATAGCCTGGTTGAATTCCTTATGTCCTTTGGGTCAGGTAATCTCCTAAGCCTATGGGCCATGTAATCTCTTAGCCACAATCCTTGTAAGGGTCCCCCTCATCCCTTGAAAAGGCGGTTATCAAAAATCAATAAAAATGAAGGCCTTTGGGCCATTCAGGGATTAATATGGTAATCACTAAATTATCATTTTCTGATAAATTAATATATTTATTTAATATCTTAAAATTATTAATAAAATAACATGATTTATGAAATAATTAAATATTTATAATGACTATTTATAAGAAAATATATAATTTATATAACCCTACATTAATTTTTTTAGTAAAAGATACATGACTATGTTTGTAGAGACCCGAAGCTTGACGTACATTGACATTACATTACTTTTGCGGAATACTTAGTACATTACAAAAACACACACACAAGGACCGTAATAGTTTAGTGTCTTTGGAAACTCGGACTATAATCTTCTAATCGTGGTGAAAGATCTTCAAAATCTCCCATAAAGATCTTCCTTTTTTTTACCTAAAACCTTTCTTTATATCCTGGGGAAAAGAAAACATAAAAGGGTGAGCTCAAATGCTCAGTAAGGGTAAACAAAATAAATATCAATCACATCATATTCATAAGAACATAACATTTTGGAAATCATAACCTGCAAAAGAGAGCATAATTTCATAATCATGGGATAAATCATGGCAGTGAAAAAGTAATCCCAATAATCATAACTTAAAACATGAAACTTTGTGGCATACACACATAATCATAGAGAATCATTTCTTGTTAGTCAAGACTAATTGCCAAGACTATCTTAGTGGACAAAGTCCCTTTCTGAATCGAGTAACCCTCGTTTCAGTCCTGTTTCACTGAACCGGTATAACCTACCGTTCCAGCCCTGTCTATCTCATGAGATATAAAATCTTTACCCAATGCATTGGAGGGAGATATAGGTCCCACCCATCTTATAATGAATCCTTTCTTATGTGTGCCACATAATCATAAAACATGCATCATCGCATAACACATGTAACAAAAATGGGATTCTTGAAACATCATGACATCATAAATCAATTCATATATGATAAAGGAATTAATAAACATAATTCCATCACAACATAGTCAAACCAATGTAAAAATATGGATAGAAACAGAACCCTTTATTATCTTTGATGGAAAATAATTTTGATAAAACACTTGAATTGAATTCTTGAGGAAAATATCCTTTCTTCTTCAAAATCAATTTCTTTTCACAAAACATCATGCAATTTTAAAAGAAAGAGATTTTATTAAAAATAGTCATGAAATCTTTTGGAGGGAGCTTCATGAAAATAAGGCTTTATAAAACCGTAAAAATCCGTTCATGCCGTTTAAGTTAAAAAAAACATTCTTCGTACTTTTGTCGGAAAAGTCAAAAAGTACCTCGTATGAAAAAAATGACAAAAGATTCCTTTCATATTCTTTACTAAAAACTCACCGAAGAGTAAAATTGGATTTAAACTATTGTAAGTGGATGGAAACAATATTACATATTGAAGGAACATGGATGTGGATGATAAAATACACCCCAGTAAATACTTACGAATAAACAATCTCGGATAAAAATGAGATTGTGATATTTCCCTTACCTTAGGTCCGATTTGCTTTGTACATGTCCGAAGCTCCTGTATAATGGTTTAAATAATGTCATTGACTTATTACAGAATCATATTCATTGTTATGATATCATATATGGTTCACTTATGATATTATATTACCCGTTCTTTTGTAAATTCCATGTTAAAGAAGCGTTTTGGGTAAAATCGTTTCTTTTATCGTAGGTGTTTTGACTTGTTGTTCTTGAAATTATTATTACTTATATCATGATTTAATTACTTCCAGAATATAAAATATGATTTATATATCATATATATTCAGTATATATATATATATATAATAGATAGATAAATGAAATGAAAAACACCGTTCATGGAGACGGTAGTCCGTACGTACGCATGAACGCTGTTTTCCTTTCCCTATTGTCTTGAATGGAAGTAAGTAGATGACATACATATATATATATATACATAAATACAGTAGCTTTATAATGTCATATATTTCATTATTATTTCTTATATATACTTTATAATCATTCTTAAATGGTTAACATGGAGAATGAATCTCATCGCGTCGTGGAGACGGTATTCCGTACGTACGCACGAGCGATGATATCATTTCCATAAATATTGAATTGAATTGGAGTGGATTATAAAATATATCAGAATCAATATGATGTTTTAATAACTATGTATAGTTATTCTTTACACCATTATACCCATCCATGTAAGGTGGTGGTGGAAAATAGATTACACCACGGCGTGGAGACGGTATTCCGTACGTACGCACGCGCGGTGATTTCTTTTTCCGTAGGATAGATAGATGGTGAAATAGGGTTGTTTCATACTTATAATAACATATCAGTATATGAGTGATACTGATGTTATTACTTCATAATGAAACAACCTAAGAAGAAGAAGTGGAAGAAGAAATAAAGATGAAAGAATTGGTAACGGTAATTACCTCTTCTTTGAAGCGCCTTTTGGAGACCTCCTCTTAGGGAACTAAAATTGGTCTTTGAGGAAAACCAGAACCTCTAGGATGTTTCTAGGGAAGTGGAGAAGAGATTTTGGCAGGGGTTGGCCGAGCTTGAGTGCTCAAATTGGTGTGAGGAGGAGGGGGAGGAGGTGTCCTTTTATAAGGGAGGAGAGGGGCACCTTAGGAATATCTCAAAATATTATTTTATATTAAAGTCAAAATCGGTTTATAATGGTTCCAAAGGGTCTTATTTCGAAGCTAAAGTGGGGATGGGTCGAAATTCTATCAACCAATAGGATTTAGACAAGTTTAGGTTCTTATTTTAACCTTATCAATTAGATTTAACTCTAAGTTAAATAATTTAACTTTTACCATGTCTTTTTGTTTTCTTTCACTATATGGTTAATACACTTACTATAACATGCCAAAAGAACCCCAAATTGTTTATTATTAATATATATATCCTTCTCTAAGTCATTTGGCCGAACCTTAGATTTTTAGGAATAAAATAACAATTTATAATATAATATTTGATTTAAAAACTATTTTGTGTCAATTTTGACACTATTTGATATATGATTTTTTGTGAAAGTCATAAAAGAATTATATGTTCGAAAACAGTTGATTAAATCAACACTAATATATCATAGTAACCTAGAAAATTAGTGGAATTAATAAAAAGTCTTAAATTACATTTATTTTGGTATTTATAACATCAATTATGTCAATATTTCATTAATAAGATAATTACTGCATCATCATTGTGTCATAAATAAATTAAATTATTTAATGTCTAAAAATTATAAATAAAATACCATTATGTATGAAATCCTTTTAGCTTTCTAATGAATATTTACAATAGAATTTATCTTATGTATAACCCTATATTAAAAATGTTTTAGTAAATAAACTATGATTTTAACTCTTTTAACTCTTTTTTGAATTAAATAATAATAAATGTCCTCATCTAATCCAAGTGGGCCTAAATGGTCATATTTTATTCCTAAGTTTGTTTTTGGTCGAATTACACTTGTCCAATAGAATTAGGACATGTGTTAGGGTAATAGTAATATCATATTTACCCTTAGTTACCCTATTTACTATTAACCGCGGTAAAAAAAAAGTAAAAAGTTACTATTCACCAAAAATTATTTTCATCTCATTGAACCACATTTTAGTCCTTGATATTAACCGTGTCTCTCGGATTTTCGAAATTCCATTCACAGAAGCGGTAAAATTAAGTTTTATGCAAAATTCGGTTTTTAACCTACCACTTAGTGGTTTCACTATTCATCAAAAATTGATGTTTTTCAGAACAATGCCAAAATTTCATCCCAAGCTATATTTCATATTACGAATTCAAAAATGAAGTCTATTTTACCAAATTCATAACATAAAAGTTGCATTAATTAATTTTATAATTAAATCACGCTGTTAAAACAAATAGCGTGTTTTTAAGAACAATATCTATCAAAAGATTGACACTTGATTATGTCTGGTTTAAATGTGAAATTACATCAAATGACCAACATTGTATTAAATTGTAAAAATATATTCTAAATATACTTTAAAACCACTCAAATTAATAATTTATCACTATTAATTATTTCGATTAAAAAAGTTGTTTTTAATTATAATTTAGTAATTTTCACTATTCATCAGAATATGAAAGTTATCCGAAAAGTACCAAAATTTCACCTTAGGCTAAATTCGATACTCCGAATCCAAAAATGAAGTTCATTTTGAAAAATAAGATTTACAGAGTTTTAAAAAGTGGTTATTACTATTCATAACGGATAGTTTTAATAATATTTTAAGAGCATATCGTTGTTTAGTGAAACTCGGTATTGCGTATTACACACGCTATCGAGGAAGGTCGTGATTGCGTGTAATGCAAGGCAAGTCAAGGATGCGTGTTGTGAAAGCTCCTTTTGGTGTAGCGTACAACACAAGACTTTAATAAAATTAAAAAGAATATTTTTTTATAAAATCTTGGGCTGTTACATTCTACCCCCCTTAAAATGAATTTCGCCCTCGAAATTCGTCGGGGTTATAAATGGTTTACTATTCGAAAGTTTCTTTAATAGAAACCCACATCGTAAAATGGAATATCAAAACCAATCTTTAAAAACAAAAGTATGAAACGTAACGGTTACCCAAATAAACTAATCATTGGGTTTCCACATAGGTGAAAATATGGATATTAAAGAGAAATCTAACCATCATGTTCTGATGGAGAGTGGTAGAGAACATGGATATGGAAAAGCCAGTAATCACAAATCCATAGATTTTTGATGATATAAGGTACCATCTGATTCATCAGGTATAAGATCACTAGGACAACATTTTTAGTTTTCAAGATCATTTCCCTAAAGTTGAAAATTTGAATTAGAATAAATACTTACTTTATTTTGGTACAATCTCACTGTTGTTCGTGCCTTGAACAATTTCCACTTCATCTCTTAAATAAATGAAGTTGAATTTGTTATTAGCAGATCATGTGATAGAATGATGGGTCATTCCATCTGTCTCAAACAAAAGGTTAGCAAAAATTATATGCATAAGTCGATCTATAGTGAGATTAATCATATATGGTTCCTAAAATGGACTTATACTTCATATATCATACTGCTTAATATAATAAAACTAGTTTCTACTAAACAGGGACTTCCTATAGGCCAGTGGTAGGCGATAAAGGCCAGTCGCACTTCGGTTGTGGGTTCGATTCCCATAGCCTTGTCCGACGCGATGGGTTGTCGCCCGTCCTGCAGGTTGTCCTTTTTCTAAAACTACGTTACTATAACATCCCATCAATAATATCGAAAATCTTTTATCCTTAAACAATACTAACTTATGTCCAACATAATCCAGTCTAATCTTTAGGCTTATACATAATACTGCAGTCCACTCTCATAATATAGTGACAACGATTACCAGAGATTTAATACTGTCGTTGATCCCCACATATCATAAGATATGTCTTGTTGGTCACATTCCAAACATTCAAAGTCCTTAATCGTGTATTCTCTTGAATACCTTAGTGAAAAAATGAATGCAGTTAAAAGTTAACACTTTCAACATACCAAAATCCTCAAAATTCTATATACTCAAACCATGATATCACTTAGTCCTTATATCAATCATGAGCTCATGAATACTATTAAACATTTCATTTTCTCGTCTTCATTATGCGCATATCATCTTATTTCCAAAAAATATCTCAATCACTTTGAATACCACATCAATAAATATTGCAATACTCAATGATACAACATTATTTTGGAATCCCATTACATAAACACTTAATCATTCCACCACATCGTTGTTATATTCAACATTTCCAATAGTGATCGCATGTGATTTCCCTTTGTCCTTTTCCTTTAGTGGTTGCTCATGTTGATCATCACTAACCCTTGGATTAGGGCAATTATTAGCATAATGCCCCATTTCCTTGCACTTGAAGCATTGAAGTGTTGGTGGTGCATTCTCTGTAGTGTTTGCTTTATTCACATCATTAGAAACCCTTCTTCCATTACTTCGACACTCAGCTGCTCGATGACCTTCTTTTCCACACTTAAAACATTTTCTAGTCCCTTTAAGACAATCTCCACCATGCTTCTTTCCACACTTTGTGCATAAGGAAACATTCATCTTATTTTCACCATTATTCTGAGATTTCTCCTTGAACTCCATCTTTTGTTTCTTGTCAAAACCATGAGATGGATATGTAACACCAAATTCCATTTCTACCTTGATAGCACAACACACAATTTCTTCATAGCTACTGAAGTCTCTTATAGCTAATGCCCTTCGAAGACTTGGTTTTAAGCCACTGAAAAATCGATCAACTTTACTTTCAGGTTGGATGATAATACCAGAAGCATACCTTGCAAGTCTTGTAAAATTTGCTTCATAGGTACCAACAGATTCATCGTCCCTTTGCTTCAGTTCAAGAAACTCTTTCTCCATCTTTGTTCGAAGAATACGAGGGAAGTACTTACTGAAAAACAAGTTCTTGAACTCGTCCCATTCCATGGACTCAATTTCATCTCTTGGCCTCGTATTCTTGATAAGATTCCACCATTGATCAGCTTCACCTTCCAAACGATATACTGCTAAGATGACTTTATAATGTTCAGAACATTGAAGAACTGAAAATATCTTTTCAGTAGTACTGATCCATTGTTCAGCCACAAGTGGATCAGAAGACCCACTGAAAGAAGGTGGACGTTGCCTCATGAAGGACTCAATAGAATATTGTTCCCTTCTCTGCTCATTTGGAAGTCCAGAATGATTCATAGCTTGTGTAAGTATAGCAATAAGATTTTGCACTCCATCTCCCATAACATTTGTTTGTTCAGGAGGGCAATCATTGCTTTGTTCATTGCATTGATTAACACGGTTCCTTCGGGTTCCAGCCATCGTCTAAAACCCAAAAAGAATAGTGTGAGAGGCAAAAATCATGCTAGGGAAAACAACATAATAAAGGGGGAGTACCTTCAATATCTAACATCTTAGGTTTAATTCTATGATCGTTAGCGTAATTCTAGTACTATAACCTATATGTATACTTAACCTTAGGGACATCCCTAGACATACCTTAGAAATATCTCTAGGGATCTCACTAACGTTTTCGCATCCTAGTTTCCAAAGGTTGACTAAACCTTTCCTCTGATACCAACTGTAGAGACCCGAAGCTTGACGTACATTGACATTACATTACTTTTGCGGAATACTTAGTACATTACAAAAACACACACACAAGGACCGTAATAGTTTAGTGTCTTTGGAAACTCGGACTATAATCTTCTAATCGTGGTGAAAGATCTTCAAAATCTCCCATAAAGATCTTCCTTTTTTTTTACCTAAAACCTTTCTTTATATCCTGGGGAAAAGAAAACATAAAAGGGTGAGCTCAAATGCTCAGTAAGGGTAAACAAAATAAATATCAATCACATCATATTCATAAGAACATAACATTTTGGAAATCATAACCTGCAAAAGAGATCATAATTTCATAATCATGGGATAAATCATGGCAGTGAAAAAGTAATCCCAATAATCATAACTTAAAACATGAAACTTTGTGGCATACACACATAATCATAGAGAATCATTTCTTGTTAGTCAAGACTAATTGCCAAGACTATCTTAGTGGACAAAGTCCCTTTCTGAATCGAGTAACCCTCGTTTCAGTCCTGTTTCACTGAACCGGTATAACCTACCGTTCCAGCCCTGTCTATCTCATGAGATATAAAATCTTTACCCAATGCATTGGAGGGAGATATAGGTCCCACCCATCTTATAATGAATCCTTTCTTATGTGTGCCACATAATCATAAAACATGCATCATCGCATAACACATGTAACAAAAATGGGATTCTTGAAACATCATGACATCATAAATAAATTCATATATGATAAAGGAATTCATAAACATAATTCCATCACAACATAGTCAAACCAATGTAAAAATATGGATAGAAACAGAACCCTTTATTATCTTTGATGGAAAATAATTTTGATAAAACACTTGAATTGAATTCTTGAGGAAAATATCCTTTCTTCTTCAAAATCAATTTCTTTTCACAAAACATCATGCAATTTTAAAAGAAAGAGATTTTATTAAAAATAGTCATGAAATCTTTTGGAGGGAGCTTCATGAAAATAAGGCTTTATAAAACCGTAAAAATCCGTTCATGCCGTTTAAGTTAAAAAAAAACATTCTTCGTACTTTTGTCGGAAAAGTCAAAAAGTACCTCGTATGAAAAAAATGACAAAAGATTCCTTTCATATTCTTTACTAAAAACTCACCGAAGAGTAAAATTGGATTTAAACTATTGTAAGTGGATGGAAACAATATTACATATTGAAGGAACATGGATGTGGATGATAAAATACACCCCAGTAAATACTTACGAATAAACAATCTCGGATAAAAATGAGATTGTGATATTTCCCTTACCTTAGGTCCGATTTGCTTTGTACATGTCCGAAGCTCCTGTATAATGGTTTAAATAATGTCATTGACTTATTAAAGAATCATATTCATTGTTATGATATCATATATGGTTCACTTATGATATTATATTACCCGTTCTTTTGTAAATTCCATGTTAAAGAAGCGTTTTGGGTAAAATCGTTTCTTTTATCGTAGGTGTTTTGACTTGTTGTTCTTGAAATTATTATTACTTATATCATGATTTAATTACTTCCAGAATATAAAATATGATTTATATATCATATATATTCAGTATATATATATATATATAATAGATAGATAAATGAAATGAAAAACACCGTTCATGGAGACGGTAGTCCGTACGTACGCATGAACGCTGTTTTCCTTTCCCTATTGTCTTGAATGGAAGTAAGTAGATGACATACATATATATATATATACATAAATACAGTAGCTTTATAATGTCATATATTTCATTATTATTTCTTATATATACTTTATAATCATTCTTAAATGGTTAACATGGAGAATGAATCTCATCGCGTCGTGGAGACGGTATTCCGTACGTACGCACGAGCGATGATATCATTTCCATAAATATTGAATTGAATTGGAGTGGATTATAAAATATATCAGAATCAATATGATGTTTTAATAACTATGTATAGTTATTCTTTACACCATTATACCCATCCATGTAAGGTGGTGGTGGAAAATAGATTACACCACGGCGTGGAGACGGTATTCCGTACGTACGCACGCGCGGTGATTTCTTTTTCCGTAGGATAGATAGATGGTGAAATAGGGTTGTTTCATACTTATAATAACATATCAGTATATGAGTGATACTGATGTTATTACTTCATAATGAAACAACCTAAGAAGAAGAAGTGGAAGAAGAAATAAAGATGAAAGAATTGGTAACGGTAATTACCTCTTCTTTGAAGCGCCTTTTGGAGACCTCCTCTTAGGGAACTAAAATTGGTCTTTGAGGAAAACCAGAACCTCTAGGATGTTGCTAGGGAAGTGGAGAAGAGATTTTGGCAGGGGTTGGCCGAGCTTGAGTGCTCAAATTGGTGTGAGGAGGAGGGGGAGGAGGTGTCCTTTTATAAGGGAGGAGAGGGGCACCTTAGGAATATCTCAAAATATTATTTTATATTAAAGTCAAAATCGGTTTATAATGGTTCCAAAGGGTCTTATTTCGAAGCTAAAGTGGGGATGGGTCGAAATTATATCAACCAATAGGATTTAGACAAGTTTAGGTTTTTATTTTAACCTTATCAATTAGATTTAACTCTAAGTTAAATAATTTAACTTTTACCATGTCTTTTTGTTTTCTTTCACTATATGGTTAATACACTTACTATAACATGCCAAAAGAACCCCAAATTGTTTATTATTAATATATATATCCTTCTCTAAGTCATTTGGCCGAACCTTAGATTTTTAGGAATAAAATAACAATTTATAATATAATATTTGATTTAAAAACTATTTTGTGTCAATTTTGACACTATTTGATATATGATTTTTTGTGAAAGTCATAAAAGAATTATATGTTCGAAAAAAGTTGATTAAATCAACACTAATATATCATAGTAACCTAGAAAATTAGTGGAATTAATAAAAAGTCTTAAATTACATTTATTTTGGTATTTATAACATCAATTATGTCAATATTTCATTAATAAGATAATTACTGCATCATCATTGTGTCATAAATAAATTAAATTATTTAATGTCTAAAAATTATAAATAAAATACCATTATGTATGAAATCCTTTTAGATTTCTAATGAATATTTACAATAGAATTTATCTTATGTATAACCCTATATTAAAAATCTTTTAGTAAATAAACTATGATTTTAACTCTTTTAACTCTTTTTTGAATTAAATAATAATAAATGTCCTCATCTAATCCAAGTGGGCCTAAATGGTCATATTTTATTCCTATGTTTGTTTTTGGTCGAATTACACTTGTCCAATAGAATTAGGACATGTGTTAGGGTAATAGTAATATCATATTTACCCTTAGTTACCCTATTTACTATTAACCGCGGTAAAAAAAAAAGGTAAAAAGTTACTATTCACCAAAAATTATTTTCATCTCATTGAACCACATTTTAGTCCTTGATATTAACCGTGTCTCTCGGATTTTCGAAATTCCATTCACAGAAGCGGTAAAATTAAGTTTTATGCAAAATTCGGTTTTTAACCTACCACTTAGTGGTTTCACTATTCATCAAAAATTGATGTTTTTCAGAACAATGCCAAAATTTCATCCCAAGCTATATTTCATATTACGAATTCAAAAATGAAGTCTATTTTACCAAATTCATAACATAAAAGTTGCATTAATTAATTTTATAATTAAATCACGCTGTTAAAACAAATAGCGTGTTTTTAAGAAACAATATCTATCAAAAGATTGACACTTGATTATGTCTGGTTTAAATGTGAAATTACATCAAATGACCAACATTGTATTAAATTGTAAAAATATATTCTAAATATACTTTAAAACCACTCAAATTAATAATTTATCACTATTAATTATTTCGATTAAAAGAGTTGTTTTTAATTATAATTTAGTAATTTTCACTATTCATCAGAATATGAAAGTTATCCGAAAAGTACCAAAATTTCACCTTAGGCTAAATTCGATACTCCGAATCCAAAAATGAAGTTCATTTTGAAAAATAAGATTTACAGAGTTTTAAAAAGTGGTTATTACTATTCATAACGGCTAGTTTTAATAATATTTTAAGAGCATATCGTTGTTTAGTGAAACTCGGTATTGCGTATTACACACGCTATCGAGGAAGGTCGTGATTGCGTGTAATGCAAGGCAAGTCAAGGATGCGTGTTGTGAAAGCTCCTTTTGGTGTAGCGTACAACACAAGACTTTAATAAAATTAAAAAGAATATTTTTTTATAAAATCTTGGGCTGTTACATTCTACCCCCCTTAAAATGAATTTCGCCCTCGAAATTCGTCGGGGTTATAAATGGTTTACTATTCGAAAGTTTCTTTAATAGAAACCCACATCGTAAAAAGGAATATCAAAACCAATCTTTAAAAACAAAAGTATGAAACGTAACGGTTACCCAAATAAACTAATCATTGGGTTTCCACATAGGTGAAAATATGGATATGGAAGAGAAATCTAACCATCATGTTCTGATGGAGAGTGGTAGAGAACATGGATATGGAAAAGCCAGTAATCACAAATCCATAGATTTTTGATGATATAAGGTACCATCTGATTCATCAGGTATAAGATCACTAGGAAAACATTTTTAGTTTTCAAGATCATTTCCCTAAAGTTGAAAATTTGAATTAGAATAAATACTTACTTTATTTTGGTACAATCTCACTGTTGTTCGTGCCTTGAACAATTTCCACTTCATCTCTTAAATAAATGAAGTTGAATTTGTTATTAGCAGATCATGTGATAGAATGATGGGTCATTCCATCTGTCTCAAACAAAAGGTTAGCAAAAATTATATGCATAAGTCGATCTATAGTGAGATTAATCATATATGGTTCCTAAAATGGACTTATACTTCATATATCATACTGCTTAATATAATAAAACTAGTTTCTACTAAACAGGGACTTCCTATAGGCCAGTGGTAGGCGATAAAGGCCAGTCGCACTTCGGTTGTGGGTTCGATTCCCATAGCCTTGTCCGACGCGATGGGTTGTCGCCCGTCCTGCAGGTTGTCCTTTTTCTAAAACTACGTTACTATAACATCCCATCAATAATATCGAAAATCTTTTATCCTTAAACAATACTAACTTATGTCCAACATAATCCAGTCTAATCTTTAGGCTTATACATAATACTGCAGTCCACTCTCATAATATAGTGACAACGATTACCAGAGATTTAATACTGTCGTTGATCCCCACATATCATAAGATATGTCTTGTTGGTCACATTCCAAACATTCAAAGTCCTTAATCGTGTATTCTCTTGAATACCTTAGTGAAAACATGAATGCAGTTAAAAGTTAACACTTTCAACATACCAAAATCCTCAAAATTCTATATACTCAAACCATGATATCACTTAGTCCTTATATCAATCATGAGCTCATGAATACTATTAAACATTTCATTTTCTCGTCTTCATTATGCGCATATCATCTTATTTCCAAAAAATATCTCAATCACTTTGAATACCACATCAATAAATATTGCAATACTCAATGATACAACATTATTTTGGAATCCCATTACATAAACACTTAATCATTCCACCACATCGTTGTTATATTCAACATTTCCAATAGTGATCGCATGTGATTTCCCTTTGTCCTTTGCCTTCAGTGGTTGCTCATGTTGATCATCACTAACCCTTGGATTAGGGCAATTATTAGCATAATGCCCCATTTCCTTGCACTTGAAGCATTGAAGTGTTGGTGGTGCATTCTCTGTAGTGTTTTCTTTATTCACATCATTAGAAACCCTTCTTCCATTACTTCGACACTCAGCTGCTCGATGGCCTTCTTTTCCACACTTAAAACATTTTCTAGTCCCTTTAAGACAATCTCCACCATGCTTCTTTCCACACTTTGTGCATAAGGAAACATTCATCTTATTTTCACCATTATTCTGAGATTTCTCCTTGAACTCCATCTTTTGTTTCTTGTCAAAACCATGAGATGGATATGTAACACCAAATTCCATTTCTACCTTGATAGCACAACACACAATTTCTTCATAGCTACTGAAGTCTCTTATAGCTAATGCCCTTCGAAGACTTGGTTTTAAGCCACTGAAAAATCGATCAACTTTACTTTCAGGTTGGATGATAATACCAGAAGCATACCTTGCAAGTCTTGTAAAATTTGCTTCATAGGTACCAACAGATTCATCGTCCCTTTGCTTCAGTTCAAGAAACTCTTTCTCCATCTTTGTTCGAAGAATACGAGGGAAGTACTTACTGAAAAACAAGTTCTTGAACTCGTCCCATTCCATGGACTCAATTTCATCTCTTGGCCTCGTATTCTTGATAAGATTCCACCATTGATCAGCTTCACCTTCCAAACGATATACTGCTAAGATGACTTTATCATGTTCAGAACATTGAAGAACTGAAAATATCTTTTCAGTAGTACTGATCCATTGTTCAGCCACAAGTGGATCAGAAGACCCACTGAAAGAAGGTGGACGTTGCCTCATGAAGGACTCAATAGAATATTGTTCCCTTCTCTGCTCATTTGGAAGTCCAGAATGATTCATAGCTTGTGTAAGTATAGCAATAAGATTTTGCACTCCATCTCCCATAACATTTGTTTGTTCAGGAGGGCAATCATTGCATTGTTCATTGCATTGATTAACACGGTTCCTTCGGGTTCCAGCCATCGTCTAAAACCCAAAAAGAATAGTGTGAGAGGCAAAAATCATGCTAGGGAAAACAACATAATAAAGGGCGAGTACCTTCAATATCTAACATCTTAGGTTTAATTCTATGATCGTTAGCGTAATTCTAGTACTATAACCTATATGTATACTTAACTTTAGGGACATCCCTAGACATACCTTAGAAATATCTCTAGGGATCTCACTAACGTTTTCGCATCCTAGTTTCCAAAGGTTGACTAAACCTTTCCTCTGATACCAACTGTAGAGACCCGAAGCTTGACGTACATTGACATTACATTACTTTTGCGGAATACTTAGTACATTACAAAAACACACACACAAGGACCGTAATAGTTTAGTGTCTTTGGAAACTCGGACTATAATCTTCTAATCGTGGTGAAAGATCTTCAAAATCTCCCATAAAGATCTTCCTTTTTTTTATACCTAAAACCTTTCTTTATATCCTGGGGAAAAGAAAACATAAAATGGTGAGCTCAAATGCTCAGTAAGGGTAAACAAAATAAATATCAATCACATCATATTCATAAGAACATAACATTTTGGAAATCATAACCTGCAAAAGAGAGCATAATTTCATAATCATGGGATAAATCATGGCAGTGAAAAAGTAATCCCAATAATCATAACTTAAAACATGAAACTTTGTGGCATACACACATAATCATAGAGAATCATTTCTTGTTAGTCAAGACTAATTGCCAAGACTGTCTTAGTGGACAAAGTCCCTTTCTGAATCGAGTAACCCTCGTTTCAGTCCTGTTTCACTGAACCGGTATAACCTACCGTTCCAGCCCTGTCTATCTCATGAGATATAAAATCTTTACCCAATGCATTGGAGGGAGATATAGGTCCCACCCATCTTATAATGAATCCTTTCTTATGTGTGCCACATAATCATAAAACATGCATCATCGCATAACACATGTAACAAAAATGGGATTCTTGAAACATCATGACATCATAAATCAATTCATATATGATAAAGGAATTCATAAACATAATTCCATCACAACATAGTCAAACCAATGTAAAAATATGGATAGAAACAGAACCCTTTATTATCTTTGATGGAAAATAATTTTGATAAAACACTTGAATTGAATTCTTGAGGAAAATATCCTTTCTTCTTCAAAATCAATTTCTTTTCACAAAACATCATGCAATTTTAAAAGAAAGAGATTTTATTAAAATTAGTCATGAAATCTTTTGGAGGGAGCTTCATGAAAATAAGGCTTTATAAAACCGTAAAAATCCGTTCATGCCGTTTAAGTTAAAAAAAACATTCTTCGTACTTTTGTCGGAAAAGTCAAAAAGTACCTCGTATGAAAAAAATGACAAAAGATTCCTTTCATATTCTTTACTAAAAACTCACCGAAGAGTAAAATTGGATTTAAACTATTGTAAGTGGATGGAAACAATATTACATATTGAAGGAACATGGATGTGGATGATAAAATACACCCCAGTAAATACTTACGAATAAACAATCTCGGATAAAAATGAGATTGTGATATTTCCCTTACCTTAGGTCCGATTTTCTTTGTACATGTACGAAGCTCCTGTATAATGGTTTAAATAATGTCATTGACTTATTACAGAATCATATTCATTGTTATGATATCATATATGGTTCACTTATGATATTATATTACCCGTTCTTTTGTAAATTCCATGTTAAAGAAGCGTTTTGGGTAAAATCGTTTCTTTTATCGTAGTTGTTTTGACTTGTTGTTCTTGAAATTATTATTACTTATATCATGATTTAATTACTTCCAGAATATAAAATATGATTTATATATCATATATATTCAGTATATATATATATATATAATAGATAGATAAATGAAATGAAAAACACCGTTCATGGAGACGGTAGTCCGTACGTACGCATGAACGCTGTTTTCCTTTCCCTATTGTCTTGAATGGAAGTAAGTAGATGACATACATATATATATATATACATAAATACAGTAGCTTTATAATGTCATATATTTCATTATTATTTCTTATATATACTTTATAATCATTCTTAAATGGTTAACATGGAGAATGAATCTCATCGCGTCGTGGAGACGGTATTCCGTACGTACGCACGAGCGATGATATCATTTCCATAAATATTGAATTGAATTGGAGTGGATTATAAAATATATCAGAATCAATATGATGTTTTAATAACTATGTATAGTTATTCTTTACACCATTATACCCATCCATGTAAGGTGGTGGTGGAAAATAGATTACACCACGGCGTGGAGACGGTATTCCGTACGTACGCACGCGCGGTGATTTCTTTTTCCGTAGGATAGATAGATGGTGAAATAGGGTTGTTTCATACTTATAATAACATATCAGTATATGAGTGATACTGATGTTATTACTTCATAATGAAACAACCTAAGAAGAAGAAGTGGAAGAAGAAATAAAGATGAAAGAATTGGTAACGGTAATTACCTCTTCTTTGAAGCGCCTTTTGGAGACCTCCTCTTAGGGAACTAAAATTGGTCTTTGAGGAAAACCAGAACCTCTAGGATGTTGCTAGGGAAGTGGAGAAGAGATTTTGGCAGGGGTTGGCCGAGCTTGAGTGCTCAAATTGGTGTGAGGAGGAGGGGGAGGAGGTGTCCTTTTATAAGGGAAGAGAGGGGCACCTTAGGAATATCTCAAAATATTATTTTATATTAAAGTCAAAATCGGTTTATAATGGTTCCAAAGGTTCTTATTTCGAAGCTAAAGTGGGGATGGGTCGAAATTCTATCAACCAATAGGATTTAGACAAGTTTAGGTTCTTATTTTAACCTTATCAATTAGATTTAACTCTAAGTTAAATAATTTAACTTTTACCATGTCTTTTTGTTTTCTTTCACTATATGGTTAATACACTTACTATAACATGCCAAAAGAACCCCAAATTGTTTATTATTAATATATATATCCTTCTCTAAGTCATTTGGCCTAACCTTAGATTTTTAGGAATAAAATAACAATTTATAATATAATATTTGATTTAAAAACTATTTTGTGTCAATTTTGACACTATTTGATATATGATTTTTTGTGAAAGTCATAAAAGAATTATATGTTCGAAAAAAGTTGATTAAATCAACACTAATATATCATAGTAACCTAGGAAAATTAGTGGAATTAATAAAAAGTCTTAAATTACATTTATTTTGGTATTTATAACATCAATTATGTCAATATTTCATTAATAAGATAATTACTGCATCATCATTGTGTCATAAATAAATTAAATTATTTAATGTCTAAAAATTATAAATAAAATACCATTATGTATGAAATCCTTTTAGCTTTCTAATGAATATTTACAATAGAATTTATCTTATGTATAACCCTATATTAAAAATGTTTTAGTAAATAAACTATGATTTTAACTCTTTTAACTCTTTTTTGAATTAAATAATAATAAATGTCCTCATCTAATCCAAGTGGGCCTAAATGGTCATATTTTATTCCTAAGTTTGTTTTTGGTCGAATTACACTTGTCCAATAGAATTAGGACATGTGTTAGGGTAATAGTAATATCATATTTACCCTTAGTTACCCTATTTACTATTAACCGCGGTAAAAAAAAAAGTAAAAAGTTACTATTCACCAAAAATTATTTTCATCTCATTGAACCACATTTTAGTCCTTGATATTAACCGTGTCTCTCGGATTTTCGAAATTCCATTCACAGAAGCGGTAAAATTAAGTTTTATGCAAAATTCGGTTTTTAACCTACCACTTAGTGGTTTCACTATTCATCAAAAATTGATGTTTTTCAGAACAATGCCAAAATTTCATCCCAAGCTATATTTCATATTACGAATTCAAAAATGAAGTCTATTTTACCAAATTCATAACATAAAAGTTGCATTAATTAATTTTATAATTAAATCACGCTGTTAAAACAAATAGCGTGTTTTTAAGAAACAATATCTATCAAAAGATTGACACTTGATTATGTCTGGTTTAAATGTGAAATTACATCAAATGACCAACATTGTATTAAATTGTAAAAATATATTCTAAATATACTTTAAAACCACTCAAATTAATAATTTATCACTATTAATTATTTCGATTAAAAAAGTTGTTTTTAATTATAATTTAGTAATTTTCACTATTCATCAGAATATGAAAGTTATCCGAAAAGTACCAAAATTTCACCTTAGGCTAAATTCGATACTCCGAATCCAAAAATGAAGTTCATTTTAAAAAATAAGATTTACAGAGTTTTAAAAAGTGGTTATTACTATTCATAACGGCTAGTTTTAATAATATTTTAAGAGCATATCGTTGTTTAGTGAAACTCGGTATTGCGTATTACACACGCTATCGAGGAAGGTCGTGATTGCGTGTAATGCAAGGCAAGTCAAGGATGCGTGTTGTGAAAGCTCCTTTTGGTGTAGCGTACAACACAAGACTTTAATAAAATTAAAAAGAATATTTTTTTATAAAATCTTGGGCTGTTACAATGTTATATTTCCCTTTTCATTAAACTAAATATTCTAAAATGTCCTTTTCATAGAAAAGTGGCTCCCAAATGCGAAACATTTGGACTAAGGACTCTCATGGTCGAATATATATCATACAATAGGATTACATCATGTGTTATGGTAGTTTAATATTACTATAATATTTTTTGTTTCCATTATTTACCTGATTTACCCATTATATATGGTAATAAAAAAAATTAGTGATGTTACTATTCATAATGTGAAAAAATAGAATGTTACATAATTTGATCCTTATGATTCCAAATATGGAATCCATTTTTCCAAATTGAAAACACTAATGTTTTATAAATTAATTTAAATTAATTCCCTTTGTCAAATACAAAAATGTGGGTATTTAAGAAATTAAACCTATCTAAAGATTCTTGGGTGTTTATGTTCAATTTAAATGTGAAATTACTTAAAATGAAATATTTTTTATTAAATGATAAAAATATGAATTAATTATAATTTAAACCACTCAATTGTATAATTTAACACTATAAATTAATTCTTTTAAAACATTGTTTTCAATTAAAATTGAGTGTTTTCATTTTTCATCAAAATATGAATGTTATCCGAAAAGTACAAAAAAATTATCCAAAATAAATTTTTATGTCCTGCCTATAAAGAATAATTTAATTTCATCAAATTGATGATATAAAAGTATCAAATATTGGATTTAAAATGCGTTCTCCATTAAAAGGGGAAAAATTTATTTTTTTTAAAAATAATTATTTTATATGAAAGATTGAATTTGTCCTTATATTATGTCTATGGAACACATAGGATGAATTTTAAAATTATATGGGATATATAAAATTCAAAATATGTTTAATTCAATTCATAATAGATTTTTTAACAGTTTGTTTGTTAGATCTTGTGCGATTGAACTCAGTGTTGCGTACATCTCAAACAATTTAATTATTTCAAAAGGAAGCGTACCATGGATGCATGGGGTTTTACATTATCCCATCCTTAAATAAATTGTGTCCTCCAAATTTAAACTCCGTATTGAAAAATTTGGGTTTGAAAATTCAAAACATCATATTGTATATCCCAGATCGAAAAATTTATAAATGAAGCCTCTATTTTGAAATAATGAAAGGTACGTGTGAAGGATACAAAAAAATAACACATATTAGGGTTCCATGAAAGAAAAATATGACCATCATGTTCTAATGAAGAGTGATATAGACTATTATTAGTAGAAATTTAACTTTCTAAAATCCTCAAATATGAGATGATGTATGGGGGCATTTGATTCATTTTAAATAAAAGTATTGGGAAACCATTTTGGGTTTTCATGATACGTTACCTAAAGATGAAGAAGTAGAGAATAATTTTGTACTTGATTTCAATAAAATTCAATAATTGTTGATGCCATTAAAAATATCCACTTAATCTCTTATTAATGGGAATGATGTTGAATTTTACATTTCTGATGTCTTGTATGATCTTGTCATCCCTAAATAGAATGATAGGTCATTCCATCTGTATCAACGAAAGTGTTAGGATATATTGTCACATATGCGTATGTCCACATATAGAGAGATAATACATTAATAAAAAAACATCAACTATAGTTTAAGTTGTACTATCTAATAATGGATAACCTTACTATCCTTCTAGATACTGAAAATCTACAACATTAGAAATAGGTAAACCAAATCGACTTAGATTTTATCTCCCATATCTCATAGGTTAGTTCTTGGTTTTAACATTCCTAACATGTGAACACCTTCATCATGTATTCTCATGAGTCATGATAAGAACCTGAATTATCAGATATCATTATTAAAAATATTCATGTTTCCTTATTACAAATCATAGTATATTATCCATTAAATCCCAAGAATTTGTACACATTATCCATAATAGCATAACCCTCTAATCAACAAATCAATAATTTGATCTCAAAAACAATCACCGTCCAATTTACATATTCAAATCCAACATATCTGTATCCAAACATTATTATCTTAACATAAGGAACATATTAAGGGATATAATTACCTTAATCATATGATCTCCAAATAACATTACCCTGAAAAAAACTCATTTCCCATTATAACTATAAAACATATCATTTTAAATCTTTAGTGAAAAACGTAAATTGTACACTCCTTTTAGAAGTCACTAATTGTATTTATTGGATCCAAATACATAAATACATCAATCCTTCTAATTTAATGGTAGGCATGAAATAGGTCCTTCCTTGTTTTAGAAGTATATTCGTATGTCTATGCATAGTTGAGTAATTCCCATTATTTCTATAAATGAGAAATTAATATCCATAACAATTGGTCACACTTTTCACCTTTTTCCCACAGAGATAACATCTTCCACTACATTTGAGGAATTCTTTAAGGTTCTTCTTCCCCCTCTCTTGACCTGTGGGGATTCGAATATTCATTCCTATATGCTTCTTTAATTTTAATCATTTATAAAAATTAATATTTCTCTTACTCGATGTCTAAATAATTTCATCAAAGATCACATTGTTAATCACATATCACGATAACTGATTTAGAAAAATCACAATATCTTTCTCTCTAGTCATTATCCAATTCCTTTTGGTTTCCTATATTAACTATGACCAGAAATCACAAGCTGAGAAGCACATATCATTGAAGAAAACCCTCTAATCATGGGAAGGTACCATCAATCTATATCATCTTAGTTTTATTCATAGGTTATCCATGGCCATTAAAAAAATTCTAGCAGGTTTTTTCTATACTTATCCTTAATGTCGTTCATTGGGTTATGATCCCATTTAAGATTTATAAATTTATTTCGAAGGTTATTTCTAAACATTCTCTGATACAAATGTTAATGCCTAGATACCAAAAGCATAGATTTGGTTCATTTTTTATATAAATTGACATGATACAAGGAATCCAGTTTCTATGGACCAATCAGTTTAGCAGTCTTGGATAATAGATTACATAGACAAACATTACATTACAATTTCTAACGCAAAACACAACATAGAAAATATTTTTATAATTCTATTATTCCCCTATCATAACACTGTATATCATTCATAAAACACTTCATGGAATCCTTGGAAATAAAACATAAGAAAATGGTGGGCTTAGATTCTCAGTAAGTATAAACAATACGGTGCAAGCTATCATTAATAATCATAAACATTTAAGGAAAGGTGCAAAATTTAAATAGTTGAATTTTAAAACATTATCTTCAGCATTATATTGCATGAATAAATTCAATAATTCCATTTAAACATTCACATGGATATTCTATTAGTGGAATAATCACATTTAAAATCAATAACTAACCTCATAATGAGAAAATGCATAATGTTGGAAATCATAACAACTACGTTGAGGCATTGTGCCAAGACAGTTCAAAAATATTCTATCAAGGCCTTGGGCCAAGATAATATTTTTTCTCATGAGACCTACCAATTCATCGAGTGTCTATAGTGGGCCATGCCTATCACATACTGAGGTCAATGCATTTTTCATATGAAAAGGGTGAAACATAACCAAAAAAATTCTATTAAAACTACCATATGAAATGATAATACTTCAATCATAAACCATGAATGGTATAAAAATAGAACATCCACAATCCAACATATCATAACTCATTCAATAAAATATTTGATATTATTATATAATAAATCAACCTCAATCAAGAATAATATCTAATAAAGTGTATCTTCAATAAAACCATAAAATATTCCATTATAAAATATTTTTATGAAACATGTACATAGATGATAAATATTTACCAGTAAATACTAACTCATAAACAATCATAGATAATAACGAGATCGATGAATTAACTATTACCTTTGGTTTGATAACATCCATATGTGTCCAAAACACATGTATAAATTTTCTAAATATATAATTAACTTATATAAGAATCATAATAATATTTATGACATCATATATTATTCCCTTATGTATTTATATTACCCATTTATTAACAATTCCATGTAATGAGACATTTTGGGTAATAATATTTTTTTATCGTTTGTGTTTTGACATATTATTATTGATCTTATTACGTAGATCAAGATTTTCATACTCCCAGAATGTATAATATGATTTATATATCATATATATGAATAATATAAATATATATATAATAGATAGATATGTTAAATGGAATACATTATTTATGGAGATGGTAGACGGTACATACGCATGAACGATGTCTCCATTTTCTTATCGTATTCAATGGAAGTAAGTGAATGAAATAAATGAATATATATATATATATATATTCCCATTAGAATAATTATTTCCAATATTTAATACTGATTAAAAATATTTTTTATTATCATCATTCATTGATGGTGAACATGGAAGATAAGTTTCATCGCTTTGTGGAGATGGTAAGTCGTACGTACGCACAAGCGATGATATCATTTGCTTAATGATTAAATGATAGGGAATTGGATTGTATATTAATTGTAAATAATAATAATGATCATTTCATATTAATTATTTATTTATATTATTCCCATTATTATACCCATCCAAATAAAGTAATGTGGAATAACAAATTACACCATGGTGTGGAGACGGTATGATGTATGTTCGCACGAATGGTGATAATTTTTTCATAGGATGGGAAAAAAGAGAAATATGGTTTTATATAATTTATTAAAAAAACTCATTAGTTGTAAGGGAGTGTTTTTATTATATTTTTATGGAAAAAATACATAAAGAGGAAGTAGAATAAGAAAAGAAATTTGAAAGAGGTGGTAGAACAATTTCTTCTTTTCAGGTGTCTCAATTTGATTTTCATGAAAGGATGTTATATAATGGATTTATGCCGAATTTTTAGTCCCTCTAATTATATTAAGGATATTGGGAGAGGAAATGGGAAGGTTTTATAGAGCCAAAAGGAATTGGAGGTGTGATTTCAAGATAAGGATAGGTGCCCTTTTATAAGAGAGGTGATGGGTAATTTAGGAAAAATATTGAAATATTAATTTATTATAAACTGAATTTTTGTTTCTAATAGCTCTAAATTGATTTATTTAGAGGTTCATCTTATTATGGTTAAAAATATTCTGAGATAATTATTTTTAGACAAGTTTAGTTTGTGAAATTTAGCATATCGTTTGGGATTAATCCTTAGTTAAAAATTTAACTCTTACATTACCTTATTTTCATATTAACTGTAGGGTTAATTTAGTTACTCAATAATTATAAGAAAACATCAATTGGATCATTAATGAAATTTTTAAAATAACTTATGTAAATTTGAATAATCTAATATTTTTATTATTTTTATATCATTTAATAAAATTATATTTGATTTATAAACACATTTATCTCAATTTTAACAATATTTAGTATTTTATTTTTCTTAAAGTAATAAAAAAAAGTTTCCTTAGATGAAAAGGAATTAATTGATACCTAATGTGTCAATTTAATCCAAAAAATTATTTTATGGAATAAAAATTTTAAAATTATATTTATTTTAGTGTTTATAAATTCATTTATTGGAATCATTCTTTAATAAGGTAATCACTAAATCATCATTGTTCATAAATAATTATTTTCATTCAATGTATAAAAATAATAAATAAAACACCATGATGTAGGAAATATTTTTATATTTATAATTACTTTTTATAGTTAAAATGACCAGTTATATAGCCCAATATTTAAATTGGTTTACTAAATCATAATGTTTTTTTTGTTATATTCCCGTTTTCATTAAATTAAATATTCTAAAATGTCATTTTCAAACCCCAAGTGGCCCTAAAATTCCAAAAGTTCATTATAAGGATTATAACGGTCAAATATATCCCATAAAATGGTATTAGTAAATATTTTAGTGTATTTTAGTATTATTTAAATATTATTTTTAACCTTATTTACATGATTTCCCCTTTAACTATGGTAAATAAAAATAATTACTTGAGTTATTGTTCCTAATTTTCAAAAATAAAAGGTACCTACATAAAAAATTTACTTCTTTTGATTCCAAATATGGAATCCATTTTTTCAAATTCAAAACTCAGAATATTCAGTAATTAATTTAAAATTAATTCACGTTTTAAAAACCAAAATACAGGTTTTTAAGAAATAAAACTATCAAAAGATTGACATGTGTTTATGTTCAGTTTAAATGTGAAATTTCTTCCAATGAATAATAATATATTAAATAATGAAAATATAATCTAATTAGACTTTAAAACCATATAAATTTTTAATTTAACATTATAAATTATTTTTATTCAGAAGGTTGTTTTCAATTAAAATATCGCAATTTTCACTATTCATCAAAATATGAAAGTTATCAAAAAGTACCAAACATTTATACAAAATAAATTTTTATTTCATTATTGAAAATAAGAATTCAATTTCATCAAATTGAATATATTAATGTTTCAAATATTTGATTTAAAAAAGGTTCTCCATTAAAAGGCGTAAAACTATATTTTTTGAAAAATACTTCTTCTATCTCAAAAATTGAATTTATCCTTATATTATGCTTTAGAAATACATAAAGTGAATGTAAAAATTATTTCGGATATAGAAAATTCGAAATATAGTTAATAGTATTAATAACATATTTTTAACGGCTTTTTTGATAGGTCATGTGTGCTTGAACTCAGTATTGCGTACATCGAAAGCTATTGAATTATTAAAGAAGAAATCGTACCGTGGAAGCTTGGGGGTTAAAATTTTGGAAATGGGCCCCATTATGTGTATATTTTTCACACCATTTCATTGGATTCTAAATATGTAATTGACTTATATATAAATTAGTGTGTTAAATGGGTTAATTCGGAAGGGGTGACTGACTCTGGCCCTTTGACCCTATTATGGCAATGCTTGATTAAGCCAGAAATTCATCGTATTTATTTTACCATGTGAGTTAGATACTACCATGTTGCGTAGTAGGTTAGAAATAACCACGTGAGTGAAATTATGTTTCACCACTTAATAGTTTAATTTACTTCGGTTTCTTTTTATGAGAATTGTTCCTATGTGAGTAAATGAAATTCCAAGCCCTTTTAAGGTTGGTCTATAATTGAGACACCATTTTATGGTGAGTTGTATGAGATGACTTTGGTTTTACCATATCATCCCTAATAATTAATTTAAATTATTTTTAATTATTAAATGGGAAATAATATTGGGTGAATCAAGATTCATATTGGAATTCCATGGAATAGTTCATGTGACTATTGTATCTCGTACCTTGAGTGAACCTTGGATTATATTATAATTACATGGATATATTAAAAGTATTTAATATTTTAAATACATGATTGAACCATGGATTGATAGAGGATTCCATATATGGGCTCATAGAGGATTTACTTTATGCCGAGAGATTCATGGATCCATATAAATATACTAATGATTGGATCAAGATGCACTATTTAAATGTCATGAGTGATACATGTGGATTCATTATAAAATTACCAAGGATTAGATAAATTTAAATGGATATATACCACATATATATTTATAGTAGGTTTATAATAGGTTTGATGGGATAGTCTTCTTGGGTGTTAGTTGAAACATTACATGGAGTTATACATGAATTCCAATATTGGAATGTCATGGGTGGGATCTTGTTATAAGTCAAATATTGAATGAAATTATTTATGCCACATCTTACAAGACAATGAAAAATATTGGATTTTTTCTATATTAATATTTTTTAGATGGAATCCTTATGCATTTTTTGTGATACTAGTTAAATGGAGAACATCGAGCATGAGAACAATCTCAAGGAATATATAAAGTTTATTGGTTTCAAATGCCTTTATTTTGATTAAATGGAAGCAATATTAAATTAGAACCTTTATAAAAATAATTTTTAGTTTTTAGTTCTTCATTTATTGTAATATAATATCTTACACTAAATTTTTTACAGGATTGACTGGGTTAGACTCAATGGGTTCCATCCTACTGTGATTTATATCTCACACCCTACTGAGGTACTATGGGTTCCCAAATACACCTACTTGTTTGAAGGGTTGTGGACCATTAATTTTCTATATTTCATGTAACTGTATTTTGGAAGAAAAGTAGCATGATGGAGTTCAGGATGCTCATGGTGATTACCTTTGGTATTTCTATCATTTATTCATTTTTATTCAAATGAAATGCATGTTTTACTTCGTATTTCTTTTAGTTATTTAAAATCATATGTCATGCATGAATTGTATAAATTAGTGTTGATAATTTTCTATAACATGTTGTTATTGAAATATTTTTCCACTAATTTAGTTATTTCATTACACTACAATGATGTTATATGAGTTTTATTATCTTTTACCGCTGTACACTATGAGATTGATAGTATAGTTTCTGCAGTGAACTATCTTTACTGCCTCACTGCTTGTTATAAAACTCTAGCATAAGTGGGGATGTGTTTGAGGTCATGTGGTGATTTTTATGGCTTCAAGATTAGAGGTATGTTGAGATGGTACATTACAAAAACACACTATTATGACTATCCATAGACCAACCATTAGGGGAATTAATAAAAAGGCTCGGTCCTTCCAAAAACCCACCTCAAAATACCCCATCCAAGACTCCCCAACATTTTACATCAATGAAGATTTCATTGTCATATAAAATAGGAACCCTATGATCCCAATATATCATTTAACCCCCTCCCCATTATAGAACTACTATGATGACAATGACTAAATGAGAATAATGACCCACTAAACCCATCCATCAATAGGTCATGGGTAGGAGACAAATGATGGTGGTATACTAAAAATTCAAGTAGAAATAATTTCCCACTTAGAGAACATTCGGAAGAAAGAGAAAATATAGTAAAACAAATAACACTTTCAGAGATATTGAAAAAAATCCCATGTAAATACATGTAATATAATAAAAACTAAATCAAAATGGAATGAAAATTATAAGTATAAAAAGCTATACTCGAAACTGTTGTTGAAGCCCTATAAGCCCATTAAAAATGATGAACTAGTAATAAAAATCCTAATATATAACCTACTACTACTACCTTCAATATTATTTATATATTAATAGGTTGATTATAATGGGTATACATATTAGGATCCACCACAGATCCTCACTTGTAAAAGATAATAAATCATACTAAATCATACTGAACAATAAGATGAAATAACTCATCACAAAAATATCTGCGCTATGTTTCCAAACCCACCATTGGTTTTTGTCACCAACAATCACTTGAATGGGAGAATCAATTTAAGTAAAACCAATGTTACACTACTACTATTTCCCAACTATTATGAACTCTTCCCAAAGTCATACATCTTGAACCATCTCTCCCCAAAATAATCTAACCTTAACTCACCTGGGATATGTATCATAACATACATCTTGTTCATCACATCACCCAATCATCCAATGATTAACCATGTATTTTCCAAGAACCCTCGAATCCCATATTAAAAGTATCATACATCAGGTATTATAAATTAATCGATCAAATCACATTCACTATATAGGTACCTCAAGATGTCACATCCCACACATGTCATGACAAAAATATTCCTCAATAAACTTGATCAGGTGTTACACAAGATTGAAATAAAGAATATCTATTACAACCACACAAACACATATGTTTTATATTTTTCTATAATTTATATCATCTCATAGTTTAACTTTGAAAATAAGGTAGAGAAATAGGGGTAATCATCCATCCATCCATTGAAAACGAGGATGTTGGGGAAACTCCATCTTATAGACCACTGTGTATCATTCCCATTAATTTCAAGGGTATAGATTTATATAATGTAAAAAAACATAAAATATTTAATATATTTCACAACCACACTATGATAATAAACTATTTCAAGGAACCATTTCAGCTATCATCACTTGGACACCCGGCTGCCACTTCTATGGATGTGATATCCTATAAATATGTAAGCATTTGTGAAGTATTTCCCTAAATTACTTATTCCATTGTACATTTCCCATTAAATTAGTTAATTAATTATCAATTAATTAATGTTACTAAAAATTTTATTTCATTACCCATCAGAGTGAATTCAATTTCCTTCATGTATAATCCATTTATGTGCATAGTTTCCAATGATTAACAACTACTATATCCTTAAAAAACAACTGTCTGGGTTAAGTAATTACTCCCTCCATTATAATTCAATAATTCTAGGTACTGTAGAAAACATATTAGGTTAATTTAGAAATGATTCATATCAAACAAAAACTAGGTTCATCATGCTATGTAGAATGTAATACAGATAAACATGAATTTATGACATCCAATCCTCAGTTAGATCATTAACAACAAAGAATAGTAGATTTCAGCACAATGATGGGTAAGACCACCTTCAACATGTTCAATAAATCTCATTTCTTACCCCACCACCATCATTCATATCACCATTAATATCATTATCATAGGATTAAACTACCACCACAACCCATGGGCCTCCCCCCATTTAATATTAGTCATCCCAAAGTCATATCACTTTGCATAGAAAAAATCTCATTTTTGGAAACAGATATAGAAGTAAATAAAAATAATGTTAAACAAATCAACTAGTCTCTAAAACAATTAATTCATCTATTCCAAGAAATAGGATCTCATAGTCTAAAATAGAATGATTTTTTCTTTTACATGTTAGTATTCACTCTCAGACCAAGAAAATGGTATTTAGCCTTTAAAATAAAATGGGATCATGTGTCCCAAAACATATATCTTTAAAAGAATACACTTTTATTCAATATAGAATTAACATATTTAATTATTCTATGATTCAAATATGAGTAACCCAAAGAATTAGTTATAACAATCTATCATGTTATTACTAAATAATTTAAAGAAAAACTCCAGGTTTCTTTAAACTTATGGAAGAACACATTCCATTATCATGAAAATGTTTTATTATCCACAACAATAATCACCATGTTCTTGTTCAATAACTGATTATATTAAAATAGGGATGAAAAAATTGTAATTAAATAGGCTCATAGCATCAACATGGTTAAAATCAAATTACAATAATCCAAGGATTCATTAAATGTGAATAATTAGGTTCGTAAAAAACAAATAAATTATTAATTTTACTTTCTTTACCAATTTTGTCAAACCTCATGATATTCTACAAAACTACCATGAAAAAAATCATATCTTTGGTATAATGATATCAATAAAAAGAAGATGAAAAATGTAATCATGGGGTAAAAACATCTCATCACTACCACCAAATACCATATTAATTCATTTATCAGATTAAATATATATTTTCACTAATTCCATAACTATATATGGGAAAATAAATTAGTCAATTTATTATTTCAAGTAAATAAAATGAGAATCAGTGAATCCCCTATCTCAGGGCTCTCAACGTTATTCAATAATACTGTATCTAGGATGCATATATCAAATAAACTCTCTCAGAAGGAAAACTGCAATCCTATAAGGATGAAACACCAAACATGTACCATAACAATAATAGAAACTCCTTTATAATGTTGGAGACCATAATCCATAGCATGTAAATATGAAATGTTAGGAAATTAGTTAAAACCTAGTGAAATCACTTGAGATGTTGTAGAAATCACAATGGATCATGCGAGATAAATCATGGGAAGATGGGGATTAATCCTTGTCCAAAGGGAATAAATGAACATAAAAAACCTCCATGGTGGGTTATGTTTAAAATGTAAAGGGTGGGATAAATGTCTGTTTGAATGGATTGGGGTATTCATAGGCCAACAAATAAACTGAATACCATGGGACAACCTCCTGGACAATACTATTTTAATTCATGACAACTAGAATACTATGGATTAAAGTATATTACTCTGTTGTAGAATCCCTGGTCAAACTGAAAATTTGGAATAGAGGACGACCTAAGACATAGAATATATAAAATGGTGAGAGTTATTATGGAGAACCCTTGATCGAAATTTCACTAGATATCATTTCCAAAAATGGAGGCTACACCACAACCAAATCCACACGGAGCATCTATGACGATTTCAATTGAACCACCCTCAATTCCCTACACCATAACGATATTCTCTATACTCCAGTACCAATTTTCCAATAATGTTCAAAAATTTAATACTCTCTCCTAAAAAAATTGACCTTTTAAGGCTATGTCTCTTTCTACCACCATCGCACAACCATGCCACAATTAGAGGTGGCTCCAAAGAACCTATTCATTACCCCCAACTCCACAACAATCTCAACTATTCCTTATAGATCACCCATATTGTACATAATATGGATCCATGTCTTAGGAATATTTAATGATTAATTTTTTCAATATATCACCATTATATATCATAAAACTCCTTAAAACCATATATAAACACCTCCATCACCCACAACTCATAATAGAAATGACTAGTGGAGTCTGAGATGTTACAAAAGTTTTAATGAAATATATTACAAAAATTAGTAGGATATAGAAAAACATAAAAATAATTTATCAACATTGGCGAAACAATAATCAATTTAATAAAATAATTAGACAACAAAAATGATTAATTATTTTTAATATGTTTGCTAATAAATTAAAAAGGTTCTATGAGATAACTTAATCAGAATTTGAAGAAGTATCCCTTTTACTATGAGATTTTGGGTATGAGTGATATTTTTTCACATAATAAGGATGAGTATAACGAAGATTTATAGTCTAGGGTAGATATGAGTATGTGAAATTAATGATAACTTTTCTAGATATACGTCTAAAATTTTGTATTTTATTAACATGATTAATTCCAAAATTTTTCTAATAGACATCAATAGAGGAAGGCACATATGATGTTGAGGACGCAGTAACTGAGGGTATATGTTTTTATAAATAGAGAAAAATGTGTTATCAATTTAATAAAAAGTATATTTCAACTATTTAATATCTTTCAAGGATAAATAACTATGTATTCCCAATTTGGGAAAAAATTCCTCATCTTTAAATAATATTTCATGAAGAAGGGATATCATGTTCAATATTTCAAAATGAGAATTTGAAGATTCATTCCATAGTGGAATTGAAATGTCTCTATATATAGAAATACTCATGGTATCTAAAAAAATTCTAGTAATTATCCTACAAAAATAATGACGACTTCCAATTTTTATCACTTATATTTCCCTTTCATCATGTAGCGAATTTCTATTGACTACCTAAATAGTTTTAAAAGCATAATTTTATAATCCAAAGATTTTAATTTCTCTTTTCACATATAAATCATTAAATATTAATTATATCTAATCTATTAAAAGTTATCTAAATATATTCTCAATCATATTAACGTACAGTTATGTAGAAGAAACTGCTAAAATGTAAGGATTAGAAAAAGAGGTAGGTTATCGTATGGTATTAATCAACAATTGATCAATATTTTAAATTATATTTTTTAATTAATCGTTGAATACCATCACATGGAATATTAAATTGTGTATTAATTAATTAATGTAACCCAAAAACAAATATATCCTGGGTTCAATGTGTTCTAAAATAAGAAAAAAATATCAAATATTTCTTCTCCACTCAGTTATTCTATTAAGTATCCAAAATTGTGAAACAAAACCATGATAATAAATAGAATATCATCATTTAATTGACATAAGTCTTATTTAGTAATAGAAAAACTTGTAGAAGAAAGATAAGTTAGTAAATCAAGTTCAAGTGGGGAACTCCATTCATACACTTCTTCTAACAGAGTAGTATTTCCTCTAATAAGAAACACCCTACATTTTTCCTATGATTATTCTATATCAAAATAAATATTATTTTTAATATGTTTTCACTCACCAATCATAATAAAATTAGTTAAACCATATTAAAATTTATATGATCCACCGATATAATATAGTTCATTAAAATGTTTCATTAGTGATGGTCTAAATGTGTGATCTATATCTTCTGGAAATTTTGGATTTTTAACACGTTAATGTACCACTAATTCATGATAACTATGATCAATTATTCATTCAATATGAATTTTGTCGATAATATATCCGTCATGTTTGTTGGATGATGTATAGAATAAATGTCGACATTTTTTAGGTAGACTACGTCATTTATGGTTTTCAATATTATTGGATTCATGTTTACTCCCCTCTAGAGATGGTTCACTTTTTATAGTTCAATTGATATTTCCTATAATAGGAATTTATTCCATTTCATAAATTTATGGAGCTGAACTCAACATATATTTAGGTTCTTATTACTCAAATTACATCATATCCAGTGTAATAGAAACCCTAATGTTATTTTCATAATCATAAATATCTAACATAGTTTCTTTAGCATGTAAATAAAATGCATCTTCCAGATGTCCAACATAAATTAATGTATGATTAGGAACACCATCATCCATTGACTTGGAATATTATTCCTCTTAATCACAATGGTATACAACATCATTATTAATATCTACTATACATTTAGGTTTAATATTTTTGAAGAACTAAATCATCCTCATATTCATTCACTTCGTTTTTTCATTCATCAAAAAATTGTTATTTAGAATAATATACAACTAAATCAACTCATAATAGGAATAGGTATACATTTTCCATGTGTCTCACTTTTTATCTCATAGTATTGAACATATAAAGAAGTTTTCTATTATAAGGGAACCAAATTACCATCTTTTGAATCCAACATATCATCATCCACTTACAAGAAGATTCATTTAGATAGATTATACACGTGGTTGTTTAAATTTCATCCCATGGTGGAATATATCCTATTTTACTTCAAAAAATTATAGCTAAACATATAATATGTTGAAGATTAAATCCAATATAATGGTTTTCATAGATCATCCATATGGATAATTAAATATCAACACATGTTAATATGTATCAAATTTTATCATTAGATAATGAAAGAAACAATCATAGCATCTCAAGACAATTTAATCCCCTTTCCTTGGGCCAATACATTTATTGATGAATTTTACCAACTTATGGAATTCACTAAAAAGCACCATAAAATTATTTACTTGAGGCTTTCTATATCTACTTAGATGGATTAAGAATATATCATTCTCAAAATTATTTGGATCTATAAGATAAAAACTATAAATATAATCGTAATTCCTTTTATGAGGCATCTTAAAAAAATTCCAAAAATTATTTATGAATTGAATAATAATTCACTATTAATAGGTATCCTAATGATTTCCTTCTCCTCACTCATCTATAATTCCAAATTAATGTGGATCCCATTTACTAACCTTTGAATGAAATGATTATTATTATTTTTGAAGTAATTATTCAATCATTACATCTATATTGAAGGGTTACCCATTTTTATATATTCATCATGTACTTGAATTTTAGTAATTAAATCATTTCTCAAATTATACTAAATTATATGTTAAACTAGTGCACTAGATGAAGAATTTCATTTCATTGATAAAATTTGTACTTCTAGAGATGAAACCTCACAATTATGGTAATTTATTTAAAAATATTATGATATTTGGATATATATAGAATATAGTTCGATTTTGAGAATGAGGTTCTTTAATGGATGAATTAAAATCAATATGTTTTTGAGTATTGAGAGACTAAAAATTATTTTAATTTTTATTTATTATTATTTAAATTAATATGGTGATTAGAGGATTAACACATGTGAATATAAATAATACAACGAATAAATGATAAATAAATAAATATATATATACAGTTGATTCATTGAACATGATTCATATGGTAGCATAAGAGATAATCATCTCTTGACTAACCATATGAAAAAATGACAATGTTCCATGGTAGCATGATAGACCTTATAACAAACTTTTGGGGTCTTACGTTTCTTGATCAGCCTTATGAAATATATTGATAATCCTATAGTTTGTTAATACATGTGGTGAATTATAAGCTTATATACTATTTTAACCTTGATAAACTAAAATAATTCCATATTTTGTGTATAATATGAAAAACATAATAATCATATAATTACCTCAATTAGAAAAATAATCAATTGGGTTTATAATATTAATCTAAAAAGATTAAATTGTTACTGGATATAATATTGTATTAAAAAATAAAATAACTAACAATAATTTATCATCCCAATTTAATGTATGAAAAAAATTTATCTCAATTTAATAAAATGAATTTTGATAATTTCATTAAGATATTTCTCACTTCCAATTAATTAGATATTGATATTAATTTTTTTAAAATGATCTCTCAAAAAGTGATGTCTTTTATAAAAACATTTAGTCCTGATATAAGATACAGAAATCAGAAACATATTAATAGAACATATATTTTAACAAATTATATAGACAAATTTAATTTAATATTAATATTCTAGAAAATTTTGTTTCATATAATAATTTCATGATCATAACTACATGAAATTTGGTATTCATATTCTATAATTAGAAATTCAATAAAATATAAATTTTTACTACACCGTATTAATATAGATTTCCCAAAAAGGATACACATTGCTGAATTTGTTTTATATATTACATGGAACCAAAATTATCAAAGATAGAATAAATAAACAATTAAAGTTCAATTCCTCTGGTGTAAATCAATCCAAATGTTGTTTTATTGATAACTAATTTGAAAACTATTTTACAAGTATTTAAATGTGATTCTATGGGTTTCATTGAACTCCTACAGTAATATAAATTTAAACCAGAATTATCACTGTTAGAATAACTAAACAATTAATGTTCTATTCCTCTAGATTAAATCAATAAAAATGTTGTTGAATTTATATTCTATTGAAAAATTATTTTACATGTATTTAAATGAGATTCTATTAGGTTTGATTGAAAACATGAATCTATACGCACATTAAACATCATATATATTCATTGCATAGTTAATTCTAATAATCACCCAATAAATATTATTTAATTATAATGTAAAAAATTCTATTTTATTCCACATATAGATTAAAAATTTTACCCATTGGAGTATCACATCCTTTTTTATTATTTCAAAATCAAGGAATTTTAAAATATTTTTTTTATACATAAAATGACTGGAAAAAAAATTTCATTTTTTAAAATTTGAATACCAAGGATGAATTAAAGTTATCATATTAATCTCTTTTCAAGTTAATTTTTTAAATGATTATAAATTTATTGAAATGAAGAGTTTTAGATGAATGAAAAATTATTTAATATAAATAAATTTATACAACCAAAACATATTTGGACAATATTTTTAATAAATAAATTAGTGTCATAAATATCTTTTGAATATATATTTGAAATAATAGCTTGTGTAAGCCTTTAATACCAATCTCTATGTGAAAATTTTAAACCGTAAGTTCATTTTTAATTTTTAAACATTGGGGTTTTTAAATGTGGGTTTGAAAATATAGTGGGTTACTTGAAAAAACACAATATTATACCATTTAATATTTCACCGCTAACTTAATTTTTATATATTTTAAATTTAATTTGAGTTGGGAATGAGAATACTATTATAGTGCATCCATTTCAAGCTAATAGTGAAAAATTATATTCATAATCAATTTATTTAAATTGACAGTAACATTGTGAAGTATTGGATTATTTGTTTCAAAACATTGGTCCAAACTCATTAATCATTTTATATGTACCAATTTTTTCTAGTTATCAGATAGTATTAAGGTATCTCAACTTGTTTGAGTTATTATTTTACTCAAATGGATTAAATTTTCAAATGCAGTATTAACTCATTTATTATTTATAATTTCTTCTCCAATGTTATATAATTAAAACCAAGACAATAAGACTTAATGTTTATATTTTTATCTAATATATGATCTAGTCTGATTTCTATTATTAAGATAAATAACTGCATTATCTATAAAATGATATTAATGGTTCTTATTTTACACCATGATCCCATAATGCTAGATATGTTTCATTGTCTTATTACATTTTAATTATTACAATGAATCAAATCATGAATGATCGTCCTATTCAAAATTCATTGAACTCATGATTATATACATTACACACTTAATAACATGGGAAAAATAAAATACAAACATGATACATAATAAAAATAAATAAACTGCACTCTTGGGATATTTTTAATATAATTCCATTCATGACTAGGGTAATGAAAACCTAATAATGGTGTGCTCAAGTGCTCATTAAGCATAAGTAAAGTGGAATGAATAATGAATCTATAAGAATTGATAAAAATGAAAGGGTAAATAATTAAGAACATATTCCACTCAAATAACTTTATATAGAAAATTAAATATGGAAAGTTATGAAACAGAAACTGATTCTCCATAATCAATGAATGAAAAATTAAATATATTCATAGATATACCGACACAAAATATCATGGCTGAATAACATTATAAACTTAATAATTGAAATACATAATTATTGGATTCCATGTTTCCAAGGTACATTGAACCAGTACCAAGAAAACAATTGACAATATGGTTAAGTATTAGTTATGAAACCTTTTAAAGTTGAAAGACAACTATTTTGTTAAATGATTCTACAGATTCATCAAGGGGCCTTTATTAACTGGTCCCCATCCCATAGGGATTTCTTTTAACAGTCACAAACCTATTTCATACCTATCTAAAAAATTCCTTATATAGAACAAATAATATGCCTTATAAAATATCTTTATTTAATAAAGGATACATATTTATCCAAATATCACAAATCAAGGATATTTAATGAAAGTAGATACCATTGAAAACCCACTAAAACATTTTTTGGAAAATAATCTTTAAGCATCTGAAAGTGCCCCGTACCATTTTTAAACATTTAGAATCATAGTTCCCATAGGGGAATACCATTAAATGAAAATTATATCATCATACGAATAAGGATATTAATGATATAATATTTTAAATATAGTAAATAAACCATATAAAATAAAGTAGGTGCATAAAAACAATGAAGTCTCCAAGGAATGTAAATTGAGACCACAATATCATACTAGTTGAGTTGATATTGAATCATGGGATCTATGAGTGGGTATTAATAAATTGAAATGTTTAATATAATAAAATAAATTGTAATATTGATTTAATTTATTAAAATTATATGTTCATACAACACACAGAATAAGTAATCGGTTTAAATGGTGTATGCCTCATGGAAGGAAATGTGATTCCAGATTCCCGTAACATAACTGCAATTTTTTTGTGGGGTATTTATCATCATTTATAAGGGTTTATAATATTTTTATAACATATATAATAACAATAATAATATTAATCCTATCACATATCAAATTTATACAATAGTTTTTTAACCATTTGTTAACAATCATTCATTATCTTTAACTATTTCAGGTGTTAATTTCCTAGTTTTCTCATATATGATTTGAATTCATATTTTTGGTTCATATTAATAATATCAAGATTTAATAATCACTATAATTTTATTCATTACCAAATTATAAAATATATTTATTCTATATTTATTAATAGTATTTAATAATATTTGGATATTATAAATGAGGAGCACTATTAATGGAGATGGTAGGTCATGCGTAAGCAAAAACACTACGTTCATTTTTATGTTGTATTAAAATAATGAAGGGCAATTTTTACTTATGTATATTATAATTATAGTATCATATATATGTTATATAGTTTACATATTTTCACAAAAAATATCCTTTATATGTACCATGTATGGAGTAAATGACTCATATAGATTTGAAGGAGCAGAAGTTCACACATCCTCAATCAAAATTATTATATTTACCGAAAATGGATAGTATAATGGTATTTCATAAATAAAACTTAATAAAGTATAAAAACATTATAAATATCATATATATCATATATAAATAGTGTTTCCATAATAATGGCCACCATGATATACGGTAGATGAAAAATGAACAATCATTGTTTTGTGAGGCAGTAGTTTTCCATTCATTAAAATATAATGTTTGTTACCCGTTACATAGAGGTTGGTTTAATTATATGTCTAAACATATACATAATAAAATAAGGGTAAATTTAAGATACGTTTTTTTGTCATATAATCGTTGTATAAGTATTTTTTAGGGGTAGAATATCAGAAATTAAACCAGATATCTTGAGAGAATGTGTTATCTCTTAATCGGGCAGGTGTACATAGTTTGTAACAAAATTATTTCTTCTATTTCGTACATACTAATGGGTGGATTATATGTCATGTTAAATAATTTTTTATAAAATTTTAGTATATGTTTTATGAGCCAATGTGGATTGAGATGTGTGAGGAAGGGGTATAGTTCATCATTTTTTATGGTGAAGCAGGAGTGGCACTATTGTAAAAAACAAAATTTATTCATTAATGGGAGGTCTAAATTACCTAAAGTTCCTCCAAAATGGAAAAATAATGTATTAAAGGGTAACAATGGTCTATTAAAACCTCCAACATAGAAAAATATGTGCATATTAATAATTTTGTTCCTTAACATCTATGAATCACCAATTTTATTATTTTTGTTTTTATTAAATCATATTGTTATCTAATTTAATTGATTTACCATTAAAAATAAAAATGTTAAATTTATTATAAAATATATATCCACTGAATTATTAATATGATATACAATTTATAAAATAAAAATCCCATGTCTTGTTGTAATTAATTTTAGAACAAGATCTTGTGACGTGCTAAAGCACTGCTTTAACCAACACATTGTTAATAATGTTGTTACAGTATATGGGTAAAATTTTTAATTATAATTGATGATTTTTGTTGATAAATATAACATATATATTATTATTCAACACTAAGAAACACTTGTCAGAATACATAATTTTAATTAATTATAAATCATTTAATGAAATGTCATTTATTGTAAAATATAAATAATGTCTATTTTGACATTATTTATTTAATTTAATTTTTAAAACATCAAAAAATATTGTAATTAAATTATATTTATTATATTTTATTAACATTATATATTAATCTAAAAAATAATTAATTACCACAATTAAAATATTAAACATCATTTTTATTATTTATATTATCACATGTTTTATTTTATTGTTAACTATATAATCACTATGATGGTATTTCTTAAGAATATTAAGTTACTAAATCATCTATAATAATTATTTATCAATTATTATGAAAACAATAATGCATTAATATCTCAATGGTATATTAATAACTGATAATATGAGGTTTTTTACATATCTCATGGTTTTAGAAATGTAAAAGGTAAGGAAAGATCCATTTTTGTCTTTTTCCTTAACTAACCTTTTATATATGAAACATTCATTTAGTAATATCCAAATAACCCATAAAATTATAACCAATTGGGTATATGGTCTAATTATTATGATCCAATGGATTTTGGATAGGTTTCCAAGTCATTTTTCCCTTAAGATTAAGGTTTACTCCATTAATAAGTTTAATTTTAGCTTAATCATCATAATTAATTTTAATCAATTTCTATAATATTTTTGGTGAAAAAATTATATTGACCATATACGAACAGGATTATTATACATTTTAAAACTATTTATGTCTTTTTTCACTATTTAAACTACATAATTGGAAAAATAAAGATTAACCCTAATCCTACAATTCAGCGAGAATACAGGTTTTTAAAGTTAAAACGTTAAAAATATCAAAAAACATTTATATATAATTCAAATATAAAAATGATTAGGATGAATTTAATTGGATTAATGTATTCATAATTGATCTTTTTTTTCATTAAAACCCAACCTATAATATAATATAACAATTACCATTATTTAATTAAAAATTCCATTTTCACTAAATTGATGTAATTTCCACTCTTCATCATAAAACAATGTTTCTTAGAAATGTATCAAAAATTCACCCTAATATAATTTTGATATTAATAATTCCAAAATAATGTTTAATTCTAATAATAATATTAATAAAGCTATAAAAATTTACACTTAAAATAGAATCACTATTAAAAGGATGTAAAAATCAGTATTTCAGGTAACAAAAGTTAATTTAGTGTTTTGTGTAGAGTAATATTCACTTTGTGTATAATGCATGCTAACATACAAATTATATATTTTATATAATAAAAATATGTTAATTTATTTGTGTGTTACATTCTCGCCATATTAATTAAATTTTGACTTCACAATTTAAACTTGATCTTGGTAACCAAGGGATTGATATTTGAGAATAAACAATAATTGATATACCAACATCTTGAATTGGGTTAATAAAATATCATCTTAATTACAGATAAATGGATGTACTATGGTTACATTACTAGGTTCCCTAGTAAGAGTACATATGCTGGATATAAAAACATGGATATAGAGATAAAATCTAACTGTCATGTTTTTATGTAGAGTGATAGAGTATGGGCATAAGATAAAGTTAACAAACACATGGTAATAAATCCATGATGATCTAAAGGTCCATTTGATTCATCAGAAACATTGATACTAGGGAAATGTTTTTAGTTTGATGATCATTTTTCCTCGAGTAGATTAATTATTCCACTCTCTAGAAATTTAAGTAAATATACTTACCTTGTATGTTTCTATGAGAAAAAGCATATCCTTCAGTCCTACAATGAACTATTTATAACTCATCTCATATAAAAATATATATTGTATACTATTTTAAAATATCAATCTTCAAAACCAGATAAAAATTTTAACTTAAAAGATTTAAAAAATAGATATATTTTCTAAAATATTTTGATCCAACCTAATGGAAGAATGGTGACTAAATTTCTAAAATGAACTTATCATCATCATTTAATCAACATGAGAAATAAATAATTTTCATATACCAAAAAGTGAATAACATCATCATTTATCATCATTAAATATGTTAATAACATGAATCGCCATTAAGACATATTTGAAAAAATAATAATTTTTACATATTACTTATGTAAGACAAATGTTATATGATAATTTTCTGAAATCCAAAAATGTTGTAAAATCTATCAATGATAGCGTATACCACTTTTTAAAAAGACATTAATCAGTTCAATGGTGTCTTCCCTTTTCTAAATCAATCATTTCATTATAATTATCTCATCATGAGTACCATATTCAGGGGTTTCCATTCCCTCAATAATGAGTTCAAAAGAATATTAACAGACTACTAAATCATTTATCTTGGTAAAATTCAACATGTTATCTCTAATATTTAACAAGAAAGGTACTACAGTACAATATTAATATCTTCCATAATCCTTACAATTATAACATCACATAAAAAATATTCAAATAAAATAATTATTGAATAGGAATATTAATCATTCATCGTCATCTACGATAGCATGATAACATCATCATTATCAAACCGCATATTTTGAGGTATAATCCTTTTACACTTAGGACATGGATTTACGTAGTGTCTCATCTCCATGTAGTTGAAATAATTAATAATAGACTTTTTATTTTTCCATTTTCATTAGATAGAATTGTCACACTTATCTCCATCTATGCAAGAGAAACATCTACTGGTAGTATTCAGAAAATGATGTATTTCCAGGAAACAACAAATAATTACTACCTTACTAAAATTCAAGGATTTCCCAAATAAGAATCTTTAATGTCTGTCATAGGGTTATGTTTTATAATAAAAGTTTTCTAAATCTAGTTTCCATTTCCATTTCTAAATATCCCTTTGATACCAATAGTAATTCCTTGACCCCTAAATCCCAAAGCTGGTGCAATATGATATTACATTGTATTTATTATAAGGAATCAAATCCTGAAGGACTGATAAGTTTATTAGTCTTTTAAATCTATATTAAAAAATGTATACCCACAATATATTAGGAAAAAGGAAATACAGACATGATACATAATAAAAAATAAATAGAAACCACGAAATCATGTTCAAATGATTTTTCTTCATAACCTGGGGTAATGAAACATAATAAGGTTGAGCTCAAAATCTCAATAAGTGTATGTAAAGAGGAAAAAACAATGAATTATTAAGAATAAATAAAAATGGAATGTTAAATAACTGAGAAAACATACCAATCAAATAACTACAAATTTTAAAATAAATAGGGAATGGTAAAAAATAAAACAAATTACATTTAATCAATGAACTAAAAATTAAATGATATGTTGACAAAAAAATCTAACGGATGAATAATAACTGAAACTAAATGATGTAAATGATTCTTTATTGGACACCATGTCTCCTAGGTACACGAAACTAGTACCATCAATACCATTCATTAGAAAATATATCTGTTGGGTAAAAAACATTATAAGGCGGGTAGATGACTATTTCATCTCATGAGACTACAAATTCAGTGAAGGGGTTTTATTAACCAGTCCACAACCCATAGGCCCTACCATAAATTGATTACAACCCTTCTCTTAAATATTTTAATAAATCCATATATCAAATAAATAAATTTCCTTATCAAATATCTATTTTTAAAAATGTATATAGATTTATCAAAATTTTACTAGTCGATGATAGTTAATCAATGTAGATACCATTGAAACACAATTAAAACATTCATGTGGAAAATAATCATTAAAAATATCAAATTGTCCCATAAAATTTTAAAACAATTTGAACCGTAATCCTTTTGGATGAATAACATTAAATAAAAATTAAAATATCATGAGATTAAAGATATTCATGGTATAAAATTTGAATTATAATATATCAACCAAATAAAATAATCATGGTGTATAATAATAATAATGTCTTAAGGGAATATAAATTGAGAAAAAATACCTTATTACTTGATTCGATTTTTAATCATGGGTTCCATGAATTAGTTTTCAATTTAAACATTAAATATCATGAAATGATATTAAATAATTATATAATTTATCAAAATGGTCAGTTGATACACCACACAAACAATGTAAGCGGTTTAAATGGCATATACCTTACGGAAAGAAAAGTGAGACAAAAATCACATACATTAATCATGAATTTTGTGTGTGGCCCTTATCTTGCTGTATATTGGAATAAATTATTTTACTAAATTTTAAAAAAATACTCTCATGTTAATAATATTATTTATTAAATTCTTACAATATTTTATTACATGTTTGTTAACACCCAATTGTTATTTTAACTATTTTTGGTGTTAATTTTGTAGTTTTCTCAAGTATATTTTGACTTATTTTTTGGTTCCTATTAATTAGATAATGATATAATCATCTAAAGTATTTAAACCATGACGTAATTGTCACGACCCACCTTCACCACTATGAGAGAAGGGACAAAAGATTTCCAGACCCTTCCTTCTTCATGTTGAAGGAGAGATAATGACCCCAATACATGCCATCAATAGGTTCTAGAGTGGCGACTAGCACCAAGGGTATATAATCACACACAAGATAGAAGGCATTACCCTTGTTCTTTAATAGTATTGGGAGATAAGATAGTAAATCCCAACAACACCAAAAGTGGGTTGTAAAAGTAACGCCAAATAAAACCATTCCCATATGCATGTTAAAAAATTAAATCCCACAAAGTACAAGGAGACTACAAGGGTAAAGTACCAAGGAAAGATAAACATCAACTGCAACAATCCCAACGTCCGAGATAGTACTGCACTGCACGATCCCTAAAGTCCTCATGGAAATATGAAAATAGTTTTATATACGTCGGGTGAGCATACAAGTATACTCAGTAGGGAAAACCAAAGAATCTCATGCAAAAGTGGGGAGGCATTCTAATGCCCTGTGAGAAAAGAGATAACAAAGCACCTAGCAAGAAAAACTATCCACCCAATGCTCACCAAGGTACACTCCCCAAATAACACAAGTCATGTAATTTATAGTAATAGCACATCGATATTTGGGTACCACACACCACTTTCCCACTGGTTATTGAAGACATCCTACACATCGAACCTCTCCCTCCATTATTACTTCAAGAACACTACCACTCCCCACCCACACACACCTAGGCCATCACTACCACACATCCCACCTACAAACACCTAGGATACAACAACCACACGTATACACACCCGCAAACACCTGGGCTAGAACAACTACTGCCACGCCCAAATACACCTGGGCCTCATCCCGAAGACTCTTGGGAAACAAACTTCCCCGCACACACCTAGGACAACCACCCCAACTACCCTACTCATAGAATCATGGGATATAATGTACCTCAGGCCGTCACAGCCTACCCGAATAGTCTTGTGCTATTCGTGAAAGGTAGCATAAAAGGAGATAATAACCAGCCACTCATAGGAGTGTTGGGAAAAAACACCCTCCCCCTTGAAATGGGGGTGTTCGGCACTAGGTGCTCAACATGGGTGGGGTGAGAATAAGAAACATAAGAACTACAATTATATGTATAGGTAAAAAGAACTCAAACCAACCTAGGGGTTCCAAAACCTAAGAAAAAACATCATCATTACTATTTATTCATAAAAGAAAAGCACAACACTCACGACCAAGTCACAAATCATTCCCAAAACCAGTTCTCCATTTAAACCATTATTGTTTTCACGTTCAAGTGATTCAATTTAAGTAAATTCTATACTATTGGGCAACTAACAGGCATAACCACAAGCAAGAGAAAGAGAAACACCCAAACATCAATTTAAGCATTCACAACTGATTCTCTTGTGAAGTCACAAAAACAAAGGGATCACTGAGATCCCACAAAGTACAGAAACCAAACCAAGCCTCGAGATATGGCCCCACACAGCTTCATATTCCCAACCAACAACCATGCCACAATAGAGGATCCCATCCCCATTCATATCACCCCATAAGAATCAACCAGAACAACACACCTACTACCAAAATAGAGTAGGGAAACTTCAAGGTTCCAGCACCTCATTCATTAGGTTATTATTTCTATTGGTTAACCGGGGTGACAACACCATGATTGATGTTAACTGGAATCCATTTAATCCACCAAGTTTACATGATTAACCAACTTCCATGTTAAATTCATTCGATCATCATATAAGACAAGGGTTCATAAGTGCGCAAGGAAATACCGCCAAGGTCCATGATTTTCAGTGAGCATAAGACCATACAGTTAACAACATATAACAATTATGAAAGAGTATAGTAGAATTGTCCAAATAACCCCATAATTCCTTAACATTATGTTTATGATCTTTATTAAGGTTTGGTTTCATCCATTCCCATGGAAAATGTAGTGTACCCACCCTGTATGATACATGGTAAGGAGAGACGAAGGAAGATCACTACCTAGTTGATCAAGTATCAAAGTTATTCTCCAGGTGCCTAGGGATGTGTGACTTGTAGGGGAGGAATGTCAGGGACTCCAAGGATGAGAAAAAATGAGACATTGTAGGCGCACCACTTCCTCTGGAAGGAGGGACTCTAAGTGCACTCGGGGAGAAGAAAGAAACCCAGCCAAGAAGGAGAAGAAGAAGAAATTCCCGTGCAATATAAGGATTAGATCCCTTTGTTATGGGATTTGGAAATTTGAACGGCTATAAAGTCGGATCATGGTTCCCCACATGGTTGGGAAGTTACGCATGATAGGATTAATTGTCATTTAACAATTCTCTTCGGAGGGGTGGTCATAATGTCTATGCGTTAAATAGCTTTCTTTAATAATAAGGAAACACATAACAGGGGTGGAACTGGAAGGCATGGGGAAAGGGTGTGACACTAAGGTAAAGAAATGAATTTTGGTAAGTTAAGGGGTTCCTGACTCTTGGGGGGTTTTAGATATTATTTGTGTTCTTTAAATGGCTTTAAAAGGGGGAATTAAATCATTTTTACATCAAAAGATACATTACAGGAGTGGAAAAAGTCGGAAACTAGAAAAAATAATGAGGACTGCCCAGTGAGGACATGGTGCCACCGTTACGGTGCCACCATCACGGTGTCACCCTCATGGTGCCACCGTCATGGTGTCACCCTTATGGTACTGTCATCACGGTGCCTCCGTAACTGGTGTGCGACTGTTACGGTGCCACTGTAACCGGTGCCACTGTCACTGTGCCACCTTGACCAGTGTGTGGCCGTCACGGTGCCACCGTTTTTGTTGGATCCATGTTTTGGAAAATTAATGGACCAGGTGGTTCTGGGTCATTACATCAGATACCTATCAAACTATTCTCACCCTCTAGAATCAAAACTAGACCTGAAGAAAAGAGGGGCTTAGAACAACCACCTAGAAATATACCTCTCAAGAGTGAACTTCATCAACATCTAGGAACACCTCTCCCTCAAGTAACTAGGCAACATTTGAGGGTATGAATTTCCAGTCATATCAGTTAGGAAGATTCTTCCTCCATGTCATGATACTATCCACTTTGGGTGGCACCGACTCGCCCGCACGGGTTTAATTGAATCCACATTAATGTGTCTTGATTAGGGATAAGGTCCTCCCCTACCCAAAGTCAGGACTCTTCATGAACATCCACAGAATATTAAAAACCACACATTCCATAGTTAACAAGGTGAAGTTTTCCATCACAAACAAGTACAAGAAAAACATAACAACACTCAAAACAACTCTGGGTACTGGGCACGCATCTACGTCTCTCATTCCCAGGTACTTTCCTTGAGCCTGCCATGCCTCCACAACACACGAACCATAGGGATGGTTTGTCCACACAGCACCTTCTCATCACAATCCTCTATCATCACTTCTCTTTCCACAAAAGTCATGTCGTCCTCGATATCCAGCTTTCCCCAGTTGAGGATGTCTGAATCATCATGCAGATATTGTCGGACCTGAGACACATAGAAGACGTCATGTATTCTCAGTAGCGGTGGTAGTAGCACTAGCTGATAAGCCACTTCTCCGACCTGCCGTAGCACTTCTAATAGTCCGATGAACCTTGGATAAAGCTTACTCCCCCTGCCAAACCTCCATTTTCCACACTGAGGGGAGACCTTCAAGATTATGTGTCCCTGACCACGAACTCCAAGGGTCTCCTACTATTATTGGCATATGATTTTTTCCAGTCCTAATCCACCTTCATCCTCTCCCGTATAAGCTGATCCTTCTATGTCGTGCTCTGTACCACCTCCGTTCCAAGAATGTCTACTTTTCCAACCTCGGTCTAGAACACGGTTGAGCGACATGGCCTCCCATACAAATATTCGAACGGATCCATAAAAATGGTAGAGTTATAGATACTATTGTAGAAAAACTCTATCAGAGGCAAGTGTCACTCCCACGATCCCCCAAAGACTAGAATAAATGCTCGTAGCATATCCTCCATTGTCTGGATGGTGCACTCTGTCTGTCCATCTGTCTGGGGGTGGAAAGTAGTACTAAGACGTAACTGGGTTCCAAAAGCATGTTTCAATCCTTCAAAGACTCTTGAGGTAAACCGTGCATCCCTATCTGAGACTTTGGATCTCAGAACTCCATGCAACTGTACCACCTCATCCACGTACCTCTATGATAAGTCATCTACTGCACCTGACACCTTGATTTCCAAAAAGTGAGCTTACTTAGTCAACTGGTCCACTGATACCCATATAACATCATAGCCTCCTTGAACCTTGGGTTGTCCTATGATGAAATCCATCGATATATCATCCCACTTCCACTCGAGGATGTCTAAAGGCTGCACCAAAGTGCCTGGAACATGGTGTTCAGCCTTCACCTACTAACACACTAGGAAACTGGCCACGAACCCTGCCACCGTCCCCTTTACCCCGGGCCACTAAAACAGACTCCTCATACCCTGGTATATCTTTGAAACTCTCAGGTGCACTGCTAGTGGTGAGTTGAGGAACTCACCAAGAAATCTCTCGTGCATCTTCTCCGGGACAAACAACTTCTCTCGGAAAAGCATCTGATTCTAATTATCCTCCATCCACCCCTCCGGAGCATCGCCTTAGTTAACTCGGTCACGCATCACATCACTTTCTGAGTCTCCCCATTGAGACTCCTCTACCTTCCTCAACAGAGAAGATTACACTGTCATCTCATACATGAAACCTCTACCACCATCCATCCTCGCATCCAGGTGCAGGGCAGCCAAATCCTCCATCACCTTCCAAACATCTATGGACTCTCGAACCGCATCCTTCCGTGACTTCCTACTCAAGGAATCGTCCACCACATTCCCTTATCCAGAGGTGTAGTAAATCTCAAAGGCGTAGTCTTGAAGGAACTCCATCCACCTTCACTGCCGTAAGTTTAGGTCCCACTGGGAGAAGATATACTTTAAGATTTTGTGATCCGTGAGGACTACGAAGTGCTCCCTGATGAGGTAATCTCTCCAAAACTTTAGTGCGAACACAGCCGCCACAAGCTCCGAATCATGGGTGTCATAATTACGCTCATGAGGAAGTAACTATCTTGACCCATAAGAGATCACCCCTTGTCGTTGCATCAGCACACACCTGAGGCCCTGTCCTAAAGAATCACATAACACCTCAAATGTCGCCCCTTCTTCTGGAAACCTTAAAACTGGGGAACTTACCAACTTCTCCTTCAGATAGCTGAAGGTTGCGTCGCACTTCCCATTCCACATGAAAGCCTGGTCCTTCATGGTCAAAGCTTTCAAAGGTGCTGGATCTCAGGAGAAGTTGGGCATGAACCTCCGATAGTATCCTGTTATTCTAAGGAAACTACGAACTTCTGTCATGTTCTTGGGTCCTTCCCAAGAAGAAACCGCCTTGACCTTCGATGGGTCCACTGTTATTCCCTGCTCGGACACCACATTCCCAAGGAAGTGCACTTCTCGCGTCCATAACTTGCACTTGGACTATTTCCCATAGAGTTGGTGCTGTCAGAGGGCCTCTGAAATCGTTCTCTGGTGCTTAGCGTGAACCTCTTCTAATCCTGAGTAGATCAGGATGTCGTCAATAAACACGACAACAAACCAATCCATGTATTCTCAGAAGATGAAGTTCATGAGTCCAATGAACACAGCTGGTGCATTTGAAATGCCAAACGACATGACCTCAAACTAAAAGTGCCCATATCTACTCCTGAAGGCTGTCTTCGAGATGTCACCCTCTTTCACCCTAAAATGGTGATATCCAGAATGTAGATCGAACTTAGAGAACCGAACTGCTCCCATCATCTGGTCAAAGAGATCATCTATCCTCGGGAGGGGGTAACGGTTCTTGAATGTTTCCTGGTTCAGTTTCTTGTAGTCTATCCACAGCCTCATACAACCACCTGCCTTCTTTGCGAACAATATATGAGAAACCCATGGGGATGCACTTGGTCAAAAGAAACCCTTCTTCATCAGATCATCAATATGAATACGCAACTCCCACAACTCAAAAGGTTTCATCCGGTAGGGAGCCATCAAAATTAGACAAGAACCAGGTTGCAAGTCTATCCCGAACTCCACATCACTTTGAGGGGGTAGAGTCAGCACCTCCTCAGAGAATATGTCCATAAATTCACTGACGATCCCTGGAACGTCCACCATTTCTTCATCCATTGTCTCCACTGATAGTTCGGCTAAGAAGGAAAGGAGGGACTCCTCTCACCTACTGCATATCTGGAAACCCTGCTCGCCTATTAAAGTTACACATCGGCCGCCCAAATATGAAAATACGGCCCATCCTCGGAAGCAGTCAATGACGAAACATACAAAGAACAACCATTCAATGCCTAGGATGACATCATATGGATTTATCTGCAATAGTAGAAGATCCATGATAGACTGATGTGGCACTATCATTAGTCTACACCCTTGGAAAACATAAAACAAGTTGGTCTGACCTCCGACTGGAGTGCTCAGCACTGGGGGCACTGTAAGTCTCTCAATGTCTAAACCCAGAGCATGGGCTAGGATGGGTGTAACAAATGAATGTGAAGCTCCTGTATTGAACAAGGCATGGGAAATAGTACTAAACAAGCTGATCATACCTCGGATGACTTCTGGACCTGCTGGAAATACTACCTCCACGGTGTGTAACTGTCCATGCCCAGCTCCTCTACCTATCGGCTATTGGCCACCTCCCTAACCACACCCTTGTCAAGGTCCTTGAGGGGCGCCCTGAGGTCGGCCTCCTCCTGCAACGTCTGCCCTCAGAGGAATGGGGGTTTGTTGCCCCTGCTGCTGCTGCTGAAAGGGCTTAGCTAGAAACTACTACTGCAGAGGTGGGCGTTGAAACTTCCCACCCCCTCCGTAATGTACTCTGTCTGGGAACTGATTCTGAAGGTGCCCATGGATTCCACAGATGATTTGTCTCAGCCCTGGGCCTGAAATAAAAGGGCGAGGGCCAGGAGACTAGAACTAGAACTACTGAGGCATACTTCCTACTGGCCGAAACCTAGAGGGCCATGATGCTAGAGGCCAACTGCTGATGACTTTCACCTTCGCTGAGCCCAACTGGATTCCCTCTCATGATACACATCCCAGTATGTGCATCCACTCCACCACTTCATCCTTCTTCTAGACCTCTGATTATGTCGATAAGGTGAAGGGAGTAATAGCATACTGAAGAGAAGTTTGAAGTGCCTCCTCCAAATGTCTCACCCAAGACTCATTATCTGGAAAGAGGTCTGGAGAAAAGTGGAGGAGATCCTTGAACTTGATCCTCAACTCTGTCACTGATATGATCCCCTGCTAGAGGGAGAGTTGTTCTTGCATCTTCTTAGCCTTCATCGTGGAAGGGAGGAATTCCACCTGGAACTCCTTCTCAAAGTCATTCCACGTCACCTCACCCTCCCTCTTCTCCCCAAGATAAAGTGTCCACCACTGACGCGCTACTCCCCACATCTGGCTTACATCCAGAGGAACCCAATACTCCATATAAGACCGGATGAAGCTAAAAGCTTTCACAAAATCCTCTAGCCAGCTCTCTGTCTCCACATTAGAGACACTTCCATCATAATTTCTGAGGGTCTGCAATTGAAAGGCACGAAGTACCTTCTTCCATTGATCGTCCTCCTCCTATTAGTCAGCCCTATGCCGATCATCCAAGTCAGCCTCCTAATCCTCGATCGCCTGCACTACTCTCGGTCTCCATCTGGGTTCCATAGCTGTAAGGATAACAAGGAATTCCTATGCTTGAGTAGTGTAGAAGATTGATATTAAATTTTCTTATACATATTATTCATTTTAAATCCCCAAAATACCCATGAAACATAAGAACACCAGTCATTATGATGCATGTACCTTACCTAGGGTCCCTACCTTATAATCAGTACAGCCTCACTTGGTCGTTCAGTAGGCCCAGTGTCCGTGCATTGGATCACGGGGGCCCTAAAATCCCATTCCCTAGATGATCTTTCCTGGCTTATTTCATGCACCAATATTTTCCGACACTGTTGAACTACCATCCCATTAAATCCTCACTATGCCTAACCCCGAGCTCTATCCTATCTCTCAACCTGAATCTGATACCATTCTTTCACGACCATCCTTCACCATGATGAGATAAGTGACAATAGATTTCTAGACCCTTCCTTCTTCAAGTTTAGGGAGAGATAATGACCCCCGATACCTTCCTTCAATAGGTCCCGGAGTGGTGAATTTCACCAAGGGTGTAGAATCACACACAATATGGAAGGAATTACCCTTTTTCTTTAATAGTATTAAGAGATAAGATAGTAAATCCCAACAACACCAAAATTTGGGGGTAAAAGTAAAACCAAAAAAACCATTCCCATATGCATATTACAAAATTAAATTCCACAAATTAAAGGGATACTACAAAGGTAAAGTACCAAAGAAATAAAAAAACAACTAAAAATACCCCATCGTCTAATCTAGTATGGCCATGCATGATCCCTGAAGTCCTCCTAGAAACCTGGAAATAGTTTTATATACGTAGGGTGAGCATAAAAGTATACTCCATGGGGAAAACCAAAGACTCTCATGCATAAGTGTGGAGGCATTATAATGCCCTATGAGAAAATAGATAACCAGAGAAACTAGCAAAGAAAAAAAATCCACCCAAGCCTCACCAAGGCACACTCCCCAAATAATGCACGTCAAGTAATGTATAGTAATAGAAAATCAATATTTGGGTACCCCTCACCACTTTCTCACTGGTTATGGAAGACATCCTACGCTTCAAACCTCTCCCGCCATTCTCAGTACAGTCCCACTACCACTCCCCGCCCGCACACACCTGGGACATCACTACCACTATCCCTCCTGTAAACACATGGGCTCAACAATCACCCGTAACCACGCCCGCAAACACCTGGGCCAGACCAACTACTTCCATGCCCGAATACACTGGGCCTCATTCTGAAGACTCTTGGGAAACAACCTGCCCCCACAAACCTAGGCCAACCACCACAACTACCCTGCCCGATGAATATTAGGATATAATGGACCATAGGCCATCACAACCTACCTGAAGATTCTTGGTCTATTCGGGAATGGGAGTAGAAAATGAGATAATAACTATCCACTCATAGGAGTGTGGGAAAAAAAATACCCTCCACCATGAAATAGGGGTGTTCGTCACTAAGTGCTCCACATGGGGGGGTGAGAATAAGAAACATAAGAACTACAATTATATGTATAGGTAACAAGAACTCATCCCAACCTAGGGGTTCCAAAACCTAATCACTAACCCCTCTTTACTATTTATTAATAAAATAAAAGCACGTCACTCACGACCAAGTCACAACTCATTCCGGAAACAAATTCCCCATTTAAACCATTATTGTTTTCACATTCAAGTGATCCAATTTATTTAAATTTTGCACAACTGGGCAACTTATAGGCATAACCACACACCAGAGAAAGAGAAACACCCAAACAACAATTTAAGCATTCACACCTGGTTCTCTTGTGAAGTCACAACAACAAAGGGATCAACGAGATCCCTCAAAGTACTATAACCAAACCAAGCCTCGAGATACTGCCCCACACATCTTCAGATTCACAACTAACAACCTTTCCACAACAGAGGATCCTATCCCCATCCATATCACCACATAAGCATCAAGCCGAACAACACACCTACTACCAAAACAGAGTAGGGAAACTTCCATGTTCAAGCACATCATTCATTAGGTTCTTCTTTCTTTTGGTTATTCGGGGTGACCACACAAGGATTGATGTTCACTGGAATCCATTTAATCCACCGAGTTTACATGATTCACCAATTTCCATGTTCCATCCATTCGATCATCACAGAAGAAAAGGGTTAATTATTGTGCAAGGAATGACTGCCAACGACCATGATTTTCAGTGGTCATAATCCCATACCGTTCACAACAAATAGAAATTATGAAAGAGTGAAAAAAAATTCAACCACACCTCATAATTCCTTAAAAGTCTGTTTATTATCTTTGTTAATGTTTGGTTTCATCCATTCCTAAGAAAACAGTATTGTACTCACCACGCATGATAAACGGTAAGGAGAGATGAAGGAAAATCCCAACCTGGTTGATCAAGGATTGAAGTTCCTCTCTACGTGAATGGGGATGCGTGACTTGAAGGGGAGGAATCTCATGGACTCCATGTATGAGCATAAAGGCTCCGACATAAGCTCACCACATCCTCGGGAAGGAGGGACACCAAGCGCACACAGGGAGAAGAAAAAAATCCATCCAAGAAGGAGAAGAAGAAGAAATTAATGTGCGATATGAGGATGAGATCCCATTGTTATGGGATATGGATGTTTGAATGGATTTAAAGACGGATCGTGGTTCCCCACGTGGTTGGGAAGTTATGAACGATGGAAATAAATGTCATTTTACAATTCTCCTAAGAGGGGTGGTCATAACAGCTATATGTTAAATAGTTTTCTTTAATAATAAAGAAATGAATAATAGGGGTGGAACTGGAAGGCATGGGGAAATGGTGTGACACTAAGGAAAAGCCTTGAGTTTTGGTAAGTTAAGGGATTCCCTACTCTTGGAGCATTTTAGATATTATTTATGGGTGTTAAATGGCTTTGAAATGGGGAATTAAATCATTTTTACATCCAAAGATACGTTGCGGGAGCAGAAATAGTCAGAAACTGGAAAAAAAAGAACAAAGACCGCCCGGTGAGGACATGGTGCCACCATCACGGTTCCACCGTCAAGGTGTCACCCTCATGGTGTCACCATCACGGTGACACCCTGACTGGTGTGCGACCGTCTCGGTGCCACCGTCACTGGTGCCGCCATCATGGTGCCACTGGAAATGGTGCCACCGTGACCGGTGCCACTATTTTCGGCGGAGCTGTGTTTTGGAAATGTAATGGACCAGGTGGTTCTGGGTCGTTACCTTAATTATCATATATATTCAGTATATATTTATTCATATTAGTCAAATATATTTGAATATTATAAATTAAGTGCATTGTTCATGGAGACGTTATGTCATATGTTTGAGTTAACACTACTTTAATTTCATAATTGAATTAAAAGAATGAATAATAAATGAAGCCTATATATATTATAATTCCAATATCATATATATGTTATATATGTTTTATAGATTTACTAAATACATATTTTATATGTTCCATGTATTTTTTGAATGAGTCATATCGTTTTGAGGGGGCGGTAGTACACACATCCTCAAATGTAATTATCATATTTATAGAAGAAAGAAATCATCAAATAGTGTGAAAAATTAATATTATATAATAATAGAATTATTTTACAAGTTCCATAAAAAATGATGAATCATTTATTAATTAAAATTAATAATGTTACAAGAGGCTAAAATTCATGATCTTATTACAGTCAACTTCCTAAAGAGGAAGAAAACCCACTAGAAGAGTATTTGGCCATGTAAGAGTCACAATAACTCCCATGATCTCAATAAAATCCACAACCATGTTCTCCTCATGATAAACATGTGTTATGATGATGTTGAGAATCAACAGAGCCTTCATGCATTCCATCCACTTTTCTTTAAGCCTCACAGAAATATGAAATTCACTATTTCTAATGGCCTGAGAAAAGGGTACCAGAGTCACATTCTAATCAGATATTAATCCAACCTTTAATTTTTTGAAACGAGAAATTATGAATAATCCCAAATATTATTGCCTCTGGGAACTAGACAAACCATAATTTCCATAGAAACATACCTTAACAGAATCATCATGGGACTTGAAGAGCGCCCCACACCCTGAGGGCTTGGGGTTTCTTTTAAAAGCACCATCAGTATTCACTGTGATCAATTTAGGGATAATAGACATTCAATACACTTCACAAGTACCCCAAACAGTTTTTAAAGTACCATGTACACCAAGGTTTTTTAGAACCATAAAATCAAGTATATTGTTATAACACTCCACCATACAAGCAGTGCACATGTCTCTTATAGAAGAAAAAATATTCTATATAACAAGCTTCAAAACACATTATATCCCTATGTGAAGATTGGAAATATGGTACAACCAAATGTAATGAAGACCCTTAGATATAGCCACTAAATGTAAATAATGTGCCCGATGGGAATTTTAGATCACCATGCAGTAGTGAAGAAGAGCATGATCCCCCAAAAATCATACACCATCCTATCCAAATGCATCCATAATCTTGTTTTAAATGTAATAGGCCATTGCACAGCAGTGGAAGCAGTGACTTGCATGATCCCTATGTTGATGACACAAAATACACCATGAACAACTATGATGATCAATCAACTACAAAACCAAATTATTTAGTAACTTATTATAGGCCATCCCCCATATAAGAGTTTGACATGAAGGCCTGGTCTATTTTTTAGTTTAAAATAGATATACCATTATAATCTGTGTGATATCCTTTTGTGAGATGTTGATAACATATTTTACTAGTATATACTCCATTTCTTGCTAGTTCCAATGCCATAAATATTTGAACACGAAATAAAAACAAATCTATCAACAATATCTTGAAGTTCTTCCGGAAAAATTGACTGGGGAACATCAAAAAATTATATAATAGAATCCTATTCGACTAATCCCAAAACATCCATCATGAAATCAACAGAGAGAATATAACCAGTCCAATTATCATACTATATCATTAGATTAGATTTCATGTTCCCAATACATCTAGATCATCTCATGATATTCTGAAAATAATATTTAATTACAGGATATAAGGAAGATTCAAGGTATGCATTGCATCTATTATTAAATTTATTAGAAAAAAGTATCATTAAGGAAACCCATTTATTCAAAATTACTATGAATAATACTCCACAATAGGTGAGCTTGATGAAAATAATTAAAAAGGGAAATCTTATTTATACCCATTCCATCGTTAGGTAAAAAATTACAAACAATCTTCAAAGGCCCATATACCATTTTCTTATCATGGATATTTAAACTAAAAATAATGTTTTTATGGATATATTTAGTCGTTTATGGAGATATATAGGTATTTTATTGACTATGAACGAGAAAACCAATTTAGAAATAATAATAAACTTCACAAAACAAATTCTTCTAGCCAAAGAGAGACTCATCCCTTTTATGGTTTAGTGCGTCCCATTGACTCAATAAACAATTTCAGAGAAAAAATAAGCTCTAAGACACCCCCTAAATATAGGAACACCATGATAATGAAAAGGAATGACCCCTTCCTTGATTCCAAACTCAAAAAGAATCCAACGTATCCTAGAAAAAGTGATCCTATAACCAAAATGATTAAAACATTTATCCAAACTGAAAAATTGTCTAAAACATTATCATAATGATTAATAATATGTTTAAGAAAGTGAACATTCTACTTTCCAACCAGTAGGAACATAATTATATCATCAGCACGGAGTATATGATAAGGGGGAATGAGGGACCTAGATGCTTTTTCTTGGCTGGTGATAACCCAAATAAACCATGTGAGTAATGATTCTACTAAGATAATCCTTACCAATTGATGAATGAAATTATGAGAGGACATCCCTTATTAATTGAATCCCTATACCAATAATAATAACATTAGGAAATCCATTTAATAGCACTGAAACATGTCCAGATCCAGTATGGGAAGTAATCAAAATAATAAATATGTCATTAAAACCAAAACTTCGAAGTACATTATAAAAGAAGTTCCAATCCTGGCTATCAAATTTTTTTAATATTATGCTTGAGAGAAATTCTTCCTCCAATTTCAGGTTTCCTATAAAAATTAAGCCACAATGAAGTATAACAAATGCATTCCTGAATAGGCCTTCCATTGATAAATCCAATGTGGGTCCATGAAACAATCGTGGATGAAATACATGAAATCCTGTTAAAAATAATCTTACTTATGACCATATTACTTGTGTTAACCAAGGTAATGGTCCTAAAAAGATAAATCTCACAAGCATTTTCATCTTTGGGAATTAAAGAGATAAATTGAGAATGAAGGACCTTAGGGAGAACTCATGAGGTGAGGAAAGAGGAACCTAATTTCAAAAAATCATCTTTAATAACATCCCAATACATCTAAATAAGAGATTTTTTATTCTATCTGGACCAAGGGTACTAGAGGAATTGAGGCTGAAAACATCATTCTTTATATCAATATCCGGAGTACCTGTGAGAATGAGATTATCAATAGTAATAACAAAGGAAGGGATGATATAATCTATCAAAGACCTCCAATCATTCTAGTTAAAATGATAATAGAAATAGTAAAACAATTTATCATCAATGCATTCTTTAATGTCTAAACCATGATCACCAACCATTAGAAAGAATAAGAGATGATTAGGCATCCTAGTTATTTGAAGTGAATTGAATAATTTTTTATTTTAGTCTCCTCTCTAATGCCATATTATTCTGAAGGTCCCTTTAAGGACATTCTCTATCATAAATTGGTGTGATCTTTAGAGATGATGTTAGTTATTAATAGAAAACTCTTTTTGGATATTAACAAAAGGCCTCCTCGTATTGCGTACTTCATTATGGGAGGATTCTATTTAGAGAGGAATATATTGGGAGACTATTTTGGAAGATTATAGATGAGCCAATGTGGAATGATAGGAGTTATGTTGGGGTAGAGTACTTGCCTTTTTATAGTTTAGGGGGAGTGGCACTCAAGTAAATATCAAAAGGTATTCATTAACGAGAGGAGTTACATATATAAAAATTTCATAAATTGAAAAAATAATGACACAAATGGGAATAATGGTGGGGTAAAACCTCCACCACATAATAAATATTTCCAATTTAATTTTTTAACTAAACTTCTATGAGTACCCCATTTTATCATTTTTGTTTTTACTAAAGAATATAGTTATATATTCTAATTAATTTAAAAAATAAGACAAAAATTGTGATATTAATTAGAAAATATAGAGATAATTAATTAATAATATTATATGTATTTTATAAAATATATATCCCCTGTTTTTTAAAATTATTTTCCAAACAAGTGCATATGACGCACTAAGACACTGCTTAATCCGAGACTATGTTGACCATTTTTTATAGTATATGGCTAAATATGATAATTATAAAAGAATTATTGTTATATTACTAAAGAAGATTTAGTATTTATAAACACTTTTAAATAACTTTTCGGGATATAGGATTTTTATTTATTTAAAAACATTTAATAAAATACCATTTAAAGTAAATTAACAACAATATAAATTTTGACATTATTTATGCAATTTTAATTTTAAAATATAAAAACAATATTTGAATTCAAATATCTAATATTTAGATATTTTTAACATGAAATATTAATCCAAAAAATATCTATTGACTAAAATTCAATACATATACTTCACTTTTATAACTTATAGTATCATTTATTTTAGTTTGTATTTAACTAAATAATCATTATGTCGAAATTTCAAAATAATTATAAGTAAATAATCATGTATAAAAATTATATATAAATAAGTATTATTACTATAACCCAGTTACCTTTCTATATGATATGTATAATTGAAAATATGATTTTTTGTACATATTTCAATGTATTGTAAACATTAAAGTTATGGAAATTTCCACTTTTCCTTTTTCCTTACATAACCATTTATATATTTAATTTCAATTTAATAATATTACAATATACCATAATATTCATATAAATTGGGTATATGGCTGAATTATTAGAATATAATGCCTTTTAGACAAATTTCAATGTAATTTTGGTCCATAATATTATGGTTTAGTCCATTATTATGATTAATTTTTCATTAATTACCTTAATTAATTTCATTCACATTCACTAATTTTTTTGGTAAAAAAAATTATTTTCACCATATTAGACAAAAATGTTACACTTATTACAAACTTTTAGGTCTATTTTTCATAATTAAAACCCGAAATGTGGAAAAATTAATCTTAATTCTGACCCCGCCGACATGGCGAGAATGTGAGTTTTAGAAGAAAAGAAATTCCAAAGTACATTATTATTTTATATCTATTTTAAACTTAAATGTGATTCCATGGAACTAAATTGGATTAATATATAAATTATTGATGAATTTTTACATTAAAATGAAGCATAACTTATAATTTAAAACTAATAATTATTTTAATGAAATTTCAGTTTTGAACTTAATTGCAATAATTTTCACTATTCGTAAAAAATTGACGTTCTTCAGAAAAAACATATAAATTCACCTTAATCTAATTTTTACATTATGAATTAGAAAAATGTGGTTAATTTTAAAAAAAATCATAAAAAATAAATAATTTTGTTTTAAAATTATTCATCATTAAAATGTTGTAAAACATGATCTTTAATGTAACACAAGATAATTCAATGTTGTTTGTAGTGTATAATTAACATTGTGTGTAAAGAAATATATATACAATTTTTGGTATATTATAAAAGAAAAATATTTTAATTTTTGTGGTTGTTTCATCTTATTATTTATGGGAATCAAATTACATATTTCCTCCATGTCTTTTCCATTCTCGGGCTGGTATATATGGACTCTCATGGAATATTTATTACATAATTAAGTCGTATGGAATGAGTTCTTTGAGTTGATTTGGATATTTCTATATTATATGTTTTCCTCAAGGATTTAAATATCTTGGTTGGGATCATATTGATCTATCTCATGAAAGTTATCTTGTACTGTTTCATTCAAAATCATATATTTTTTTGACATTTAAGTATGCTTTAATGGTGGAAAAAAAACCTATCGAAATTCATTCATAACATTTTAATTTAATTTATTCATGGTTATCCTTTGAATTAAGAATAAGTAAAATAATAAAACTATAAATTAATTAACCATAGGTTTTCTAAATTTCCAATAGTCATATAAATTATTCTTTAATATTTTTATAATCATAACACTATTAACATCATAAAATTATGTATTCCTTGATTTAGAAAAAATATATTATGATAAATCATATTTACATTTCAATATCCATAATACTTGAGGGAGTGTCCAATTTTTCCTATCAATAACCTCATTTTTATGTTGTTATAGGTGTAGAAAAATTGTGACCATTAATATAATGTTAAGAAAAATATTCAATGTCATGATTACCATATTCTTGGCCATGATCCCTTATAATTATTTTAATATATAATATGTCAATTTTTTATAAAATACATTCATATTTATCCAATAAAATGTGAGATTTTGTTTTCTGATCTATGAAGAATAGCCTTCTATATATTGAATAAATATAAATAATAATAAAATCATACAGTTTTCCCCTTCGATAAAAAACTCTTGAAGGTCCACAGAAATCCAGTTCAACCAATTCCATTAGGTCAGAAGAGTACAACACATTCTAATCGTCGAAATATATTTTTTACTGTTTTCATTTGGATATGGATTTCACACTTTCTCTTTTGAGATTTCTAGTTTTGTTAAATCCTTGAGAGTTAATTTTCTAGTTAGTATCCTAATTGAGTATATATTATAATGGATTTCTCTTCTATTTGAGAGATAAGATTATTTTTCTGATTGAAAATAGAAATTATATGGTTTGAGATAGTGTTGAATTTATATTTATAAAATATACATTTTCTTTTCATAATCATGAAATCATTAAATAATGATGGGAATAAAAAATAAAGAAATAATTAATCACAAATTTTACATGAGATATGTAATAAAATAAATTAAGAATACACTGATGATTATATATCAAGACATCGATAAATTATAGATTTTAAAAAAGAACAATTTCATTGTTTTAAATTTTTCAAAAGGAAATAATTTTACAGTAATCTTTCTCATAAAAAGTGTAATTTTCTCCATCAACATTTATAAATATATTAATGATTGAGTTGTTTTATTCAAAAAAATACATTTTATAAATCTCTTTTCCCATGATTCCTATAAATAAAAATTATGAAATGGTTTCGACAAAAAAATTCTAATAATTTAAAGGATATAAATTAGAGACTAAAAAATATATTATTTTTACATAACTATAAACTGAAATAATAATAGATTTAGACCAAATAATAATTGTTCGAAAATAGTTAAAAAATTCCACAGATAAAAAATATTTTTGGTTTTATAAATTATTTTCTTATTAATTGAACATAGAACTCAAATATTTCTTCCAACATCATTTTATATCTGGATATATATATATCCAATTACAAAAATATGTTTTGGTGGTTTCTAAATTCTTGAAATTATATTCAAATTGTTTCAAACATCCTTAAAATTTTCTAAATGTTATCTATGTTCTTGATTTTCTAGTATCAATTTTTTATGGGTTGGAATTATTTTATTTTTAAATTAAATTATCAATAATAGTGTTGGGAGATAAATCCAGAATTTTGAAAAACATTATATTTATATTTTTGTCTATACATGTTGACTTATAGTATAGGGAAGTTTTTTGATACTTATTTATTAGTTTTCCAAAACCAACTGCAACATCATTTTAGAAAAAACAGTATTATATTTTACACCATTTATAGTATAATTAAGCTAAAAAAATTAATTCCCCACATATATTAATCTTGTATAAATCATAATCACTACAGTCATCTAAAGATAAAATAACATTTTCATTCATTACATTGTTTTTTACTCTTTATATCATTAACCATGTTTTTATATATTATAATAAAAAAATTACTTTAATATGTCCATTATTGTTGTATCCATAGAGAGTTATTTCACCTTATGATTCATGTTTTATTTAAATATGTTTTCCAAATTCATCTTATTTCATGCATTATTTTTTTATCAAACTCCAAAAAAATTATTATTCATTTATAATTTTTATAAATAACTTGGAGATATGATTCATCAACTCATTTCACAAAGAATCAGAAACATCTATACATAAATAAATATTGATTTCCTATTTGGATTTATATTAATAGACCTCAAAGTATGTAATATTCTACTTCATTTCATTCTCTTAATTTTATACCTTTTATTCCTCATCACTCATCGTCATCATTCCTATTTTTCCTTTAACATAGAGCTTTACAATGTCACAGTATTATCTAAGTAAAATGGTATAGATTATCCAACTATTAGTTAAGTATCTCAATGGTCTCATGGATTAATGTTCTATACCACAAATTACATAAGTTACGTCACATATTTTATGGTCTAAAAAATTAATTAATGAATCTAAAAAATAGACTCATTGGGTTTTATAATGAAATAACAAAACCGCATTTTATATTTATTTATTCTCATTTCATTTATGTTATAAATTTTATCCTGAGAGAAAAACAGTGTCCTCATATTTAAACAAAGTAGAACAAGAATATATTTTATGAAATTCTTATTTCTCTATAGAAAAAATAAAGCATTCATTTATAATCTTTTATATTCATAAGTAGACTTAGTCGGACCACAAATTTCATTTACAGTAGCCTTGGATTTTTCATATTTATTCTCTATAAATATTTTAATATAAAATAAATAATTTCAAAATAAAATTTCATATTCGATTTTCATTCTTCATAGTTGGTTCCATTAAAATATAGTGGTAGATTTGTAGAATAAAATTTATGTTTATTATTCGTAATTGTGGATTAATTAATACCAATATATTGAAAATATTTCCATTATGAAATGGTCAAGATCCATAAGTAAATTAATAAATTAAATAATTAATTCCTAAAATAAGATATTTATTGACGGTTATAAACATAATGTTCAAATGAGAGGAATGATAAATATGTGTGAATTATGGTTCAATTTTTTTTTATTTCTTGTCAAAATATATACTTTCATCGCCTCAATTAAAATTTCAAAATAAAGTTATGAATTAATTAGTTAAACATAATTTGACATGTTCAAATATGTTCTCAGATATTTGAATAAAACCAATTAAATAAACTTATATTATTTTACCTTTGAAAATAGTATACTCAAATAAAATATATAATATATGACTATAGAAAATAATAACTAAATAAATATATTTTCATATAAAAGATTTAATGAACTTATTCAAAAAGAAAAGTTATTTTGTATACATTAATAATATATAGTGAAATATAAATTAAAAAGACGGTGGAATTAAGTTATAGTTTGGTAACATGATGGAGCTTATTATTTATCATTTAACCCTTATCCATTCCTAATATGATGAACTAAAACATAATAAAAAATATATAACCAGGATTATGTATTAAAAAAATTACTCTGATGGCTTTCTATTCTGTAATAATCCTCTTCTATAATTATATATTTGAAAATACAATGTGATAAATCAAGAAAATAACAGAGTATTAGAGTATTACTCAATATAATGTATGATATGTGATGAATAAATATGTATAAAATATTATAATTACTCAATATATAATAAAAAAGGTAGAAAAAATAAGTCATTTAATTTTTAATATTTCTCTATATCTGATCGAATTTAAGTAGATCAACAAGGTCCATAATATTGTATTGTTATCTAGTAGGATCTTGAATTAATTTTTCGGTAAATGTTTCCTTCATCGGTGTTTTTTAGTTTGACCAAGGAAACAAATTATTGTAGGTGAATGTAAATTTATGTACAATATCCCCAGTTTACCACCACCATACAAATGGCAGTGTTCAATGTATTTGGAGAGGCTTCCCTAAATTGGTGTAGTTCAGAAAAGATAATTCTTGTACTATGATTTTATGTATGCTTTGAAGGAATCATTAAATAAGAAAAATATCCATTTCTATTTACAACATTTCTTATTTTATCTTTTTTTCACTCATGGTTGGTACATGACACCTTATGTTCGATTAAGCTAGTAACGTGTTCAATTGGATAGTATAAAAACCCATAACATTTATAAAATTTACATCCAAATTTATTATAATAAGATAAAAATAATTAAATATCATAAAATCAAATGAAAGTGTTTATTTTGTAAATTATAAAAAATATTAGAAATACATAAATAAAATGAAACTATATATAAACACTTACATAAACCCTTAAATTCCATTTTCCCTCTAATATATCACGGAATAACCTTTGGAAATATATATAAATGGAGTGATCTATAAAGAGCAATAATAAAATAATCATAGGATAACATGAAGTAATATATTATATGTGACTTAATGGGAATATGGTGCTGGAATGGAAATGTCTGAATTAGAATAATAAAAATACAATATTGATATATGTTGATAAATCAAGGCATCATACAAAAGTAGAAAAACATAAAATTTGACATTGTAAGAAGAACTCAAGGATAACCACTGAGAGAGCATAATATAGTTTTATTAAGATAAAAACTAAGAAACCAGATATAGTATCTCAGGTGATATATTAAAATTACCCAATCCATTGTATGAAAATATAATTGTAGGCACACGCGTCATAGTTTTATCATGCACATGCATATGTATGCAACATAGATCATACAATATACAAACATATTTCATCAATTTTAATCCCATGATTTTATATTAGGAGTTTTATACATACAACTCCCCAATAAAGGATGTATTTTAAAATCTATGTGAATACCCTTATGTGGAAATGGGAGTAGTTATTCACAATAAATAATGTTTGGCATGTAAAATCACGAGATACTTTTTGGAAGAATATCACATGAATGTAAAGGTTCATGGAAGATATTTCTGATAGTGAAATATGTTCCCTCATTACATCATAATCAAGAGGACCATATAGTGATCTGTTAAAACGTATTTCAATATGAATAGTATCAAATAAAACGGCTTAATAAAAATAATGTAGTTGAATAAATAAGAAGATGATGAAAATCCCTCATCTCAAGTGGTTACATATACAATCTTATAAAATGATTCATAAGAACTTTGGAACACATTTTGAGGGATATATATTTATAGGGGGGAAATTAGTTCTTAATTGGAATGTAACGATGATGAGTGGTAGGTTGGGTGTGTATCTATACTAAAATTGAGTAGAATGGTTTATTAAATTTGGATTATTTATTTTGGCCTCAATGTAATATGATAATAAAAAAACCAAACCCTACCATTGTTCTTGACCCTAATCTCAACCAAATATGGTCGTTTTATAATATTTTATTTGGATAGGAACTAAAATCATTGAAATAATACCATTCATGTCATAACATGTTGGAATTTTTATAAATAATTTTTTAATGTATTAAATAGAATATAAGTTTTTTAGGATTCAATATATGTATTTATAACCAATAAAATAAAATCAAAAATACATTATTATAAAGGGTATATATGTTGTTTTACATATATTTATTTTATAGTATTTATTACATCACTCTTGGGCACTTATGTATTTAAAATGAATATCATATTTTTATATAGTATTTTATTTCTATAAAACTTCCAGGGTCGTCGATAATTAAGGAAAATTAAAAATTTGTGAATTTAGATATATTGATTTTAAAAATGTTATTTATTTTAAAAAATAATAATTCCATCAATATATAAATTTACACTTTTAAATAAAAAATCCTTATTTTGTGAAAAATACTAGCTTCTATGGAAAAAAAACCTTCAATGACCTTATAAAAATAATAAATGGGACATTATTAAATTATAATATCAATTATATTAAAATAAATAATATTTAATAATATGATATCATATAAATAAAATTTATTTAGATACACTTTTATTTATCATCAAGTGTTTTTTAATTCCAAGAATATTAATTTTTCCAATGAATATAACATTGGATTTTTTCTATGAAAATCCATTATTTATCAAAACAAAATATACATTCATGTATATATATAATGTAATAATTAGGAGTGATAGTTGTAATAATTATATTACTTGATATAAAATATAAAAAATTTGTCATCAAGGGTCTTCATACATAACACCTTATGACACTAGTCAATTCCCTAAGGGTACTTCGTTAAATCTTTGTACTTTTATATGGGCTAGTTTTGTGAAAATGGTTTGGGTGATGATTATTATTATATTGGTATTCTATCATAAAAGTTTTTTCTTTCTAGTTTTGGTTCTCAAATCTCATTTTCGTCTTAGTTAATGTAAAATCATTGTAATGTCATCTACTATTCATGTTTTAAAATATGGGCTTCATTTGATATGATTCTAATGGATGGTTTGAATCCTTCCATTTCTTTCAATAAAAAATTATCATATTCCATAACATATAATAAAATTATAGGTCACTATTTAATCACTATATTTTAAAAAATGTGATTCTTAAGTGTTATTTACACATGTATAACAAATTTTGAATATATTTCTTAACATTTTTTAAGAAATGAAATATAATACAACTTTTTTTCTATAACCAAATAACCTGATAATGAATTCAATAAATCAAAAGGGGATTTATTGTATAAGATTATAGATAACTACATTCATTACCCCTTTCAAAATTTAACCCTTAAATTTATTTAGATATAAAAATTGATTTGGGTACTTCTATTTAACTTCTTCCTTTGGTCCCAGTGTTTCATCTTCAAAACTGTGGTTCTGATGGAGAAAATTGACCATGTGAATTGCCTTACATCATCGAAATATTTTCCCAAAATATAATACATTTAAATCTATCTCCTCTTATGAATGAATATTATCTTAAAGTACCACTTATTGATTTAGTGTATATGATGCTCTGGTATGCACTTCCTTAATCGGGGCACATAGACACACCATTTTCAGGTTATAGTTAATGTGTGAGTGCTAGTAAATAGGTAATAGAATAAATGTGATAGAGGATATCAAATTAACTTATGAATCTAGGTTTAACCATTTGTTTATTCTTAGAGATCATTAATTTATTCTACAATAATTTATGAAGGAACACCTTATCTTCTACCTCAATATTTAAGTGTCATAAGGTACTACACACATATATTTTTAATAAAATTTTAATGTATTTTAAATGATATTAAGGGGTTTCAACCTTCTATATCATCTGATGAAAAATATATTGTCCATCCAACATTCACTCTCTAACATCATCAAATTAATTTGTATTCAGAAACATCTTCCCATATAATGCCTCATAATGTTCCACATAAATGATTGAATGAAAGATATTATTTCACGATAACACTACTAGGGGAAGGTGTTTATCCTAACATCATTGGAAATCTATAGAACATGTTATCATTATATCCTCTATAGTTTTAATGGTTATGTTAAACTAATAATCTATCTATTTGTGATAAAAAGTATAGAAACTGAAAGAACGCTGTCGTGGGCGCCCTCAAATGATTAGTATGATTTTGGGGTACTTAGGTGCAGCAGAGTGGCTGACCAAGGTCGTCTCTCAAAGGAGGAAGTGAATTAAAACAATTTTTAGAGGTATTCTAGAAGTAAAATAAAAGAGAATAAAAACACTACTTGAAAGGATGGGGGTGTTTGGTTATAGTTTATGAATCTAGAAGAAGTTTGCTGGAAGAAGATTGTATTTTTTTTGTTTTTAGTTTTGAAATGAAGTTTGATTAAAATGACACAACAAAAAGATGTTTGTTTAGACAATATTTAAAAGACGTAATCGATCTAACTCTACCTCTTCAATAATTTATTAATTATTATCATTTAAATTAATATTCACTTAATTATGATCCCTTAATTTGTTAAATGCCGAACCCTACGAGAATTAACTTTACCACGAAGATTGAAGTGAATTTAACCTTAGGCTAACTTCGGAACATGCAATCGCAGCACCCTGCTTTGATTGATGTTCTAAGATTAGCTTATGATCAGTGGTAAATTAAGGCACATATCCAATCTGGAAATGAGGATGAATTTTGTTTAGGGATTATATTTGAACTCTACAAATTTATCCCGTGTGGTCTTGTATTACCGATTAAGATCGCGCTCTCACAATTTACACAAAATCCCGACCTCGCGTGTTTTTGTGTACATTGTTCAATTGCTTGCTTAGTTTCTTACAATTTAAAAACACAATTCATGGATCATATTAAGTGAATTACAATAGCTCATTGATTCAAAATAATTAAATGAAGAGGGTAGAAGATAGATCGATTACTAAAAGACTACTCTTCCATGGGTGGCGTAATCATCGTAGAAGCGTTTTGCATGTGCAAAGGTTTAAAATGGGTATAACCCAATAACGCTTCTACTCAAGAATTCCAGCCCAATTAGGAAGATTAAGAGAAGAAGAAATTTAAACAAAACAGAAGAAAAGAGAATAAATAAAAGAAGAACAAAGAAGTTTATTACATAAACAAAATCATTACAACATGAAGGAGAAGAAGAAGGCTTCGTCGAAGGGATCCTTGCTTCAAGAGCTACCCTTATTGAAATGGTTGGAGAATTGGAGTGGATCCACTTCTCCTCTGCCCTCAAATTCCCAATGCACGTCCCAGCCCCTCCAAATGAGAAAAACTCTAATTTATAGAGGGGAGGGGAGGAGAGGTTACAAGTGGTTTCAAGTGTGAATGTGGAAATTCGGCCAAATATTTTATGCCAAAGTGAACCGCCCATTTGACCTCAAAAACGCGTGAATTGTCCGGCCTTCCAGAAGGCTGATTTGTGCCAAATCATGTTTCCGAGCCTTCCTCAAAATTTGGGCTCAATCCAAGCCCGTAAGTAGAGGATATGGCCCAAATACAGAACCTTCTCCATTCTGGCGAGCCCAGCCCAACTTTGAATTCATGGCCCCATTTCAACAACCAAATGAACTCTTTAGCTTTAGTGTCCTGAATAAAAGTTGTAGATAATTAAGTTATGAACACTGTTACAAAATGTAAAATTCAAATAATAAACATAAAAATATTTATCTTCAAAATACTACAGTGCACTATTAAGGGTAAAACTGGAATTTTCACCAAATTTTCAAATGAATGATCAAATCCCAAATATTTTATAAATAAACATGTTTAACACAATGTGAGGAAATTATATCATTTATTATCAATAAAATATTCAATAAAATAGTGTTTTATCAACTCCCCCACACTTACCCTTTTGCACACCTGGGAAAAACCTCATATCAAGTAAACATCAATATCAAATCAAAACCAATTTTAAAACACATATCTTTAAGATCAATCAATTTCACACCAAGAATAAAAAGATATCATGCCTCATAAAAAACCTTATTTCAAGTTCTCCATTTATATCATTCAATATATTTCCACTTCATTTATCCACCCATGCACAAAACACTTACCTCGCTTGAATTTTCTCTCATCACTCAAATATCGATTTTTTTTGCAATGTCTTTCTCATCCAAACTCATACAAGGGTCACCATAGGCTTGATAGATTCCTACATCGCTACCCGATGTGAGTCAAGGACATATGTTTATCATGAGGACTTTTCAGGGTTGTTCTGTGGCTTTCGGTTGGTAGGATTAAGATGTGAAAAACTCTGAGGCTGAATGAGGAGGGCTTGACTCTTTTGAAGCAAAATTGCATTAATCTAATTTTCACTTAATTATGGTCTTCTCTTCAATCCCCATAGTATCAATTCAGCTCCATCATCATGAAAATTCATGAAAGGTTTACATCATTCATCATTTCAGCATAAAAAAATGTCAATCTCCTCAAACATGATTTTCTTGAAAGCTCCAGATGGGCACAGCTTTCCACCTCAATTAGAAGCTCCAGAAAAGGCACAGCTTCACTTGTCATGAAAGCTCCAGAAAAGGCACAACATTAAATATAATGACTTTCTTTAGCAGCAAACACATCTCTTCAGAATTTAATTTTCCACCCAAAGTATCACATAATGTGGTGGCACAACACAAGACAGCTTCCCCCACACTTAAGCTCAACTAGATTATGCAATTTCACTTCAAGAGTTGGTTGGATAGGGAAAATTGGCTTGTAATGTGGCTTAACCTAACAGGCTGTGCATGGCTTCTAAGGGCTACAAGGATTAAATATTCAAGGTAGGCCATTATAAAAAAAGATTCTTTGAAAAGGGGGCTTTAATACCAAACAAATGCCTCAATCATTTAAACATATGTACCTCGAACCCTCAAGTTTTGACAGGAATAGATCAAATTCTGGTTAAATAAAGCATGGTTTGGTTCTCTCAAGAAGTGAGGTGAATGTAAAGAATATGAAAATAATTGTTCAGAATCCTCACAGGAAAGTGATTTCAAATTTAAAGACAGTGAGATGTGGCATGGGATTCAAAATTCGGTGTACTTTCCATGAAATTGCTAAATATTTGAACTTGAAACAAAGTCATTTCAGCATTCATTTAAGTTTTGTTTCAGGGGGTAAATTTTTTCACTTATTGATATGGATTTAAAAATGGTTATGAGAATCATTTCAGCCCAAAAGTTTCAAAAACACAAAGAAAATTGTAAAATAAACACACAAATTTTGAAAAACACACAAAAAATTTTTTTTGGTTTTTTTTAACAGGAAAACAATTGAAATTACTAAACTAAAAGGTTCCCTCCCCCACACTTAAAATATTGCATTGTCCTCAATGTGAACCCATGAGATGATATATGCACATGAAATGCAGAATTTTTAAATAGGACAAATAATATAAAAGTGAAAGGGTTAGGAACAGCCTGATGTGATCAAGTGATGATGGGGTCATGCAGTGTGATAAAATCCACTGCATCAGTAGGATGTCCCTCAATGTATCTCTTCAAACGTTGCCCATTGACTGTAAAGCTCCTTCCAGTGTCCTCTTGTGTGATCTCCACTGCACCATAAGGAAAAACATTAGACACAATATAAGGACCTAACCATCTGGAACGCAACTTACCAGGCATCAACTTCAGTCGTGAACTATAGAGAAAGACTTTCTGTCCAACATGAAACTCCGTTTGTTGGATCATTTTGTCATGAGCTGCTTTTGATCTTTCCTTGTAGAGCCTTGAGTTCTCATATGATGACAGTCGAATCTCTTCAAGCTCTTGAATTTGCAACTTCCTTTGAATTACAGCTTGGGCCAAATCCATGTTGCATTTCTTTATAGCCCAATATGTCCGATGCTCGACTTCCACAGGGAGATGAAACGCTTTCCCAAAAACAATCCGAAATGGGGACATACCAATGGGGGTCTTGTATGCTGTCCTATAAGCCCACAATGCATCATCCAAGCGCTTGTTCCAATCCTTCCTATTTGGCTGCACGGTTTTCTCCAAGATTTGTTTCAACTCGCGATTTGAAACCTCAGCCTGGCCATTTGTTTGGGGGTGGTATGGTGTTGATGTTTTGTGTGTCACCCCATACTTTCGAAGGAGGGAAGCGGAATTCCTATTGCAAAAGTGTGTCCCTTGGTCACTGATGATGGCCTTTGGTACTCCAAACATGCAAAAAATCTGTGCTTTGACAAAGTCCACAACAACATGAGAATCGTCAGTCCTGGTGGCCTTGGCCTCCACCCATTTACTCACATAATCAACAGCAACCAAAATATACAAAAATCCAAATGAACTAGGAAAAGGACCCATAAAGTCGATGCCCCATACATCAAAAATCTCACAAAATAGTATGGGTTGTTGGGGCATCTCATGTCTCCTAGAAATGTTCCCAGTGTGTTGGCAATGAGAGCATGACTTACAAAACAAATGGGCATCATGGAACAAGCTAGGCCAATATAATCCAGAGTCTAAAACCTTCCTAGCTGTCCGTTGGGGTCCAAAGTGTCCACCACAAGCAAGTGTATGACAGAAATGAAAAACAGACTCAAACTCATGACCGGGAACACACCTCCTAATGACTTGGTCACTACACATGCGCTATAAGTATGGATCATCCCAAACATAAAATCTTAACTCACTCTTTAATTTTTGGACTTGATGTTTCTTAAAATTTAGTGGGATTTCAGAGCCAACAATGTAATTAACTAAATCAGCATACCAAGGATGCTTACCTGAGATGGTATAGAGATGCTCATCGGGGAAAGTGTCCCGAAGTGGTACCTGGTCCAAGGTGTCACCCTCTAGTGTGTGAGTAAGCCTACTCATGTGGTCTTCCACCAAATTCTCTGACCCCTTCTTGTCCTTTATCTCAAGGTCAAACTCTTGAAGAAGGAGAATCCAACGGATAAGTCGTGGATTTGCATCTGGCTTCTTTAGGAGGTACCTCAAAGCTGCATGGTCAGAAAAAACAACTACTTTAGAGCCCAATAAATATGAACGGAATTTATCTAAAGCAAATATGACAGCAAGAAACTCCTTTTCTGTGGTAGTGTAGTTTGATTGGGCTGAATCTAGCGTCCTCGATGCATAGGCGATCACATGTGAACGTCCCTCCACCCTCTGAGATAAGACAGCTCCAACCGCGAAGTTGGAGGCGTCACACATAAGCTCAAATGGAAGGTCCCACTGTGGGGGCTGTATGATTGGTGGAGTGGTCAGAAACTTCTTCAGCTCATCAAATGATACCCTGCATGAATCATCAAAATTGAAGTCAATATCTTTTTGAAGCAATTGAGATAAGGGTAGAGCGATCTTACTAAAATCTCTGATGAAGCGTCGATAAAATCCAGCATGCCCAAGGAATGATCGAACATCACGCACACATGTAGGATATGGGAGGGATGAAATAATGTCTACCTTAGATTTATCAACTTCAATTCCATGTTGTGAGACTATATGACCTAAGACAATTCCCTTTTCGACCATGAAATGACATTTTTCAAAATTTAAGACCAGATTCTTCTCAATACAATGATGCAACACATCACCCTAACTAGAGAGACATTCATCAAATGAGGACCCATAAACTGTAAAATCATCCATAAATACCTCCATACAGGTCTCAATGAAATCTGAGAAAATACTCACCATGCATCTCTGGAAGGTACCTGGGGCGTTGCAAAGTCCAAATGGCATCCTCCGGTAAGCAAAGGTACCGAATGGGCAGGTGAATGTTGTCTTCTCCTGGTCCTCTGCTGCAATGGGAACCTGAAAATAGCCAGAAAATCCATCCAAGAAACAATAGTGTGTCTTCCCAGCTAGTCTCTCAAGCATCTGGTCAATGAATGGAAGTGGGAAATGGTCCTTACGAGTGGATTGATTTAGTTTCCTATAATCGATACACACTCGCCAACTGTTTTGTACTCTCACAGGAACTAACTCATCATTTTCATTTTTATAACAGTGAAACCAGTTTTCTTTGGTACAACCTGAACAGGGCTAACCCATTGTGAGTCAGAAATAGGGTAAATGATACCCGCCTCAAGTAATTTCTCAACTTCTTTCTTAACAACTTCTAGGAGGGTGGGATTAAGTCTCCTTTGTGGCTGTCTCATCGGTTTAGCCCCATCCTCCAAGAGAATCCTATGCATGCAAATGGAGGGGCTAATACCTGATATGTCTGCCAATGTCCAACCAATTTCCCTAATGTTATCTCTCAAAAGATTCAAAAGTTTTTCTTCATGTTCAAAAGAGAGATTGTTAGCAATTATGACAGGTAATCTATCACCACTGAGCAAGTATGCATATTTGAGATTTGGGGGCAATGGATTGAGTTCCAATGTAGGTGGGTGATGTATGGATGGAGAAATTGATGCAACAGACATATCTGCACAATGAACATCAGTATCAGAGTAAAAATCATCACAATCAGAGAATAAAGCACCAAATCCATCAGCATACTCAATAGCCATGTCATAATCAGAGTTCACATGATCAAAATCAGAATATGATTCCATTTCAAAATCAAATCTTAGAGAGTCTTGTTCCTTAAAAATGGGTGTAGAAGTATTCTTAGACATCAAACTAGAACCAATACTCATAATCTCCCTAAGCATAGGACAATCAAATTCTATGGAGTTTTTATTTGGTGGTTCAAAATGGGAGATAACAAAAGCAGAATGGTCCTCTGAGGGGTACTTCATGGAATCCATAACATTAAATATCACAACTTCATCTCCAAACTCCATGGAAAGTGTACCCTCATTGACATTTATGATAGTTTTTGCAGTTTTGATGAAGGGCCTACCTAAGATAATGGGGGCATGAGAACTTACCTGATCATCCTCCATGTTAAGAACATAGAAATCCGCTGGAAAGATAATGTCTCTTACCCGGACAAGTACATCCTCAAGGACTCCCGCTGGATATGCCGTAGCTCTATTCGCCAATTGCACCACTACTCTTGTTGGCTTCAACTCACCAACCTGCAAGGAAGAGAATACAGAGTGAGGCATCACATTTATGGAAGCTCCCAAATCACAAAGAGCATCAGAGAAGTGCAACTCCCCTATGGTGCATGGGATGGTGAATGTCCCAGGATCCTTGCACTTTGTTGGCATTGCTAGAGTTGGTGTAATGAGTGCTGAGACATTCCTTCCAAGGTTTATCCTCTCATTTCCCTTGAGCCCTCTTCGATTGGTACAAAGTTCTTTTAAGAATTTCGCATACCTTGGAATTTGCTTAATGGATTCAAGTAGAGGAATGTTGATCTCCACACGCTTGAATGTGTCCAAAACCTCCTTTTGCATTGCTTATTCAGCCATCTTCTTGTTTTGAACAACCCTGTTTGGAAAAGGAAGGGGTTTAGGAGGAACATCATCAATCTTTTTCTTACCTTTATCTTTCTCCTTGGATTGCTCATCAGTTGGTATGTAATGAGGCTTCTCTGAAGTTGAGGTGAATCCCGGTGGAATGGTAGGTGCAGATGTATCGTTCATTTGCTTCCCACTTCTCAATGTGATGGCACTAACATTCCCCTTTGGATTTGGAGTGGGTTGGGAAGGTAGATTTCCCGAATTCTTACTCACAAGTTCATGGAGGGCGGTGGCAATCTGACTCATTTGAGTCTTCAACTCTCTCAGCTCCGAACTTTGACTCTTCAGCTCATTCTGTTGATTAAGAACAATTTGTTTCAAAAGATCATCAGTTTTAGAGTCTACCTTGTGTTGGATATTCCCTTTTTGCTGACTCGTTGATGTTTGAGCTTCGAATCTCCTTTGGGGTTGTTGGAAACCCTGTTGGTAAGGTGGAGGCTGCTGGAAGTTTGGTTGAAAAGGGGGCCTTTGTTGTTGTCCAGAGCCATACCTCATGTCCGCTAGATCTTTCCACCCTTGGTTGTATGTTGGATCAAACTTCTTTTGGGGATATGGTTGTTGTTGTTTCTGCTGAAATGGTCTCCCAGGGAACACTGCTGCACAATCTTCTGTTTCTTGGAGTTGTGGGCAACAGTCAGTCGGGTGGCTTGTCACAGTGCAAATACCACAAGTCCTTGAAGGAGGGGGTTGGGATGTCTTTTGAGCCAATGCAATCTGCCTCACCATAGTTGTCAATTCTTCTAACTTAGTATCAATCAAATGACTTTCAAGAGAAGAAGGACTTACTTGATGTACTCCTCGAACATGTGGTGTACCTCTATCACCGAATTGTTGAGAGTTTTGGGCCATTTTGTCGATCAATGCTCGTGCAGCTACTGGTGTCTTGTCCACCAATGCTCCTCCAGCTGCAGCATCCACCATGCTCCTCTCCATAGGTGTGAGTCCTTCGTAGAAGTATTGGATGAGGAGTTGCTCACTGATTTGGTGATGTGGGAAGCTTGCACACAACTTCTTGAATCGCTCCCAGTACTCATACATTGACTCCCCTTGTGCTTGCTTGATCCCCGATATCTCCTTTCGAATGGATGTGGTCCTTGATGCTGGAAAAAATCTCTGCAAGAAAAGACGTTTCAAATCGTTCCAACAAGTTACATCTTCGGGTTGTAAATAATACATCCAATCTTTTGCAGCTCCATCAAGTGAGAATGGGAATGCTCTTAATTTAATTTGATCTTCAGAAACATTTCTTGGTTTTAAAGTTGAGAAAACCACATTAAATTCCTTAAGGTGTTTGTTGGGATCCTCACCAGATAATCCATGAAACTTTGGAAGAAGGTGAATTAATCCAGATTTCAATTCAAAGTCCGAGTCGAGATTTGGGTATGCAATACAATTTGGTTGATAGTTAATATCAGGTGCAGCCAATTCTCGAATGGTTCTATTAAGTTCATTTCCATTATTTCCAGCCATTGGTTCTTGTTTTATGGTTGAATTTGAATTGCTTCCAATTTCAATGTTCTGATATTGGAGTAATTCTCCAACTGGTTGAATGTTGAAACTTCCCATAGACTGAGAATGTCTGATTCGTGCCCTAAGGCTACGTTCAATCTCAGGGTCAAGATCTAAGAGATCTTCGGGATTAGTTTGTGTCATCAATCAATGAAAGATGAAAAGAAAGAAGGTGGACCATATTAAAATAAAAATGAGAAGTTTGAGTTGATGGTCCAAAGAGAAGTAGAAGAAATTAAAATAAGAAGAAGAAAAATCAGATTGGGTAAAGAAGGAAGGAAGAATAGAGGAAGAGAATAAAATGTAGAATAAAATAAATACCTCTAATTGGTTGAAATAATTACTTGCCTCCCCGGAAACGGCGCCAATTTGAAAGAACGCTGTCATGGGCGCCCTCAAATGATTAGTATGATTTTGGGGTACTTAGGTGCAGCAGAGTGACTGACCAAGGTCGTCTCTCAAAGGAGGAAGTGAATTAAAACAATTTTTAGAGGTATTCTTGAAGTAAAATAAAAGAGAATAAAAACACTACTTGAATGGATGGGGGTGTTTGTTTATAGTTTATGAATCTAGAAGAAGTTTTCTGGAAGAAGATTGTATTTTTTTTTGTTTTTAGTTTTGAAATGAAGTTTGATTAAAATGACACAACAAAAAGATGTTTGTTTAGACAATATTTAAAAGACGAAATCGATCTAACTCTACCTCTTCAATCATTTATTAATCATTATCATTTAAATTAATATTCACTTAATTATGATCCCTTAATTTGTTAAATCCCGAACCCTATGAGAATTAACTTTACCACGAAGATTGAAGTGAATTTAACCTTAGGCTAACTTCGGAACATGCAATCGCAGCACCCTACTTTGATTGATGTTCTAAGATTAGCTTACGGTCAGTGGTAAATTAAGGAACATATCCACTCTGGAAATGAGGATGAATTGTGTTCATGGATTATATTTGAACTCTAAAAATTTATCCCGTGTGGTCTTGTATTACCGATTAAGATCGCGCTCTCACAATTTACACAAAATCCCGACCTCGCGTGTTTTTGTGTACATTGTTCAATTGCTTGCTTAGTTTCTTACAATTTAAAAACACAATTCATGGATCATATTAAGTGAATTACAGTAGCTCATTGATTCAAAATAATTAAATGAAGAGGGTAGAAGATAGATCGATTACTAAAAGACTACTCTTCCATGGGTGGCGTAATCATCGTAGAAGCGTTTTGCATGTGCAAAGGTTTAAAATGGGTATAACCAAATAACGCTTCTACTCAAGAATTCCAGCCCAATTAGGAAGATTAAGAGAAGAAGAAATTTAAACAAAACAGAAGAAAAGATAATAAATAAAAGAAGAACAAAGAAGTTTATTACATAAACAAAATCATTACAACATGAAGGAGAAGAAGAAGGCTTCGTCGAAGGGATCCTTGCTTCAAGAGCTACCCTTATGGAAATGGTTGGAGAATTGGAGTGGATCCACTTCTCCTCTGCCCTCAAATTCCCAATGCATGTCCCAGCCCCTCCAAATGAGAAAAACTCCAATTTATAGAGGGGAGGAGAGGAGAGGTTACAAGTGGTTTCAAGTGTGAATGTGGAAATTCGGCCAAATATTTTATGCCAAATTGAACCGCCCATTTGACCTCCAAAACGCGTGAAGTGACCGGCCTTCCAGAAGGATGATTTGTGACACATCATGTTCCCGAGCTTTCCGAAAAATTTGGGCTCAATCCAAGCCCGTATGTAGAGGATATGGCCCAAATACAGAACCTTCTCCATTCTGGCGAGCCCAGCCCAACTTTGAATTCATGGCACAATTTCAACAAACAAATGAACTCTTTAGCTTTAGTGTCCTGAATAAAAGTTGTAGATAATTAAGTTATGAACACTGTTACAAAATGTCAAATTCAAATAATAAACATAAAAATATTTATCTTCGAAATACTACAGTGCACTATTAAGGGTAAAACTGAAATTTTCAACAAATTTTCAAATGAATGATCAAATCCCAAATATTTTATAAATAAACATGTTTAACACAATGTGAGGAAATTATATCATTTATTATCAATAAAATATTCAATAAAATAGTGTTTTATCAGAAACTCATCTCAGTAACCAATGTATGGTGAAAATTCCCCAATAACATCATGATTAGATTAAAAAGTGAGTGAAAATCCATATAATCTTACCGGTTCACTTATGTACATCATTGTCAGTTTTTCATGGGATATGTCGTCCTTGACAAAAATGTAATTCACAAACACAGAAAGGTGCTCGACTACAACCTAAATGGTGTTAATTCTATTATATTTCTAGGGGACTTATTTGAAAATATTCGTAGTTAGGTTTTCAAATTTCTATAATATAATGGAAAATTGTTTCTTAATAACCTCTACCTTCGAATATAATTCCATTATTTTTTTGTATACTAAGAATCGATATATAAATTTTAAAATATCCCCTTTATTATATTCAAATCGAAATATTCCTTTAGATCTCTACATATCATCGGTATTCTAGTGTATATAGTGAATGATATTATATGTACATCATCTATAAGTTACCTATTTAGTTCTGTCATTAATGGAAAAAATATATGGGTTGAAATACTTATATGTAGATATTAATTAATTTTAAACTCAATAGTATTTGATATCTTTAAATGTGTCTCTTTATCAACATTTTTGGGTCTCTTCAATCTTCTCGAGTAGGGATGGTTCAGAAATCAGTTTAGAATGGTTTGGTTATTTTACATTACTAATTATCATGTCTATAATTTTAAATTCGAATAATATTGGATCCATTTAAATTTTAAACATGGATATGGTTTTTAGATTCATTAAAATAAAATAATCTTCCACATTATTCACCATCTCAAAATGGTCAAAGATTGGTAGATTAATATTATTTATTATCTCTAACTACATAAACTTGTTAATATTGAGAATCCTTTTGTGAATATAGCTATCTATTTTGTGTTATGTATATATATCACAAATCATCCCATATAGACAATGTCCTAAAATCCTTAATGTTAAAATCACAACATTTAATTCCAAAACATGCAGCAGGTATTTCTTCTCAAGGATAGTTATTTGGATGGAGGCATTTTCTATCACATGTTCATTTTTCTTGGGTAAACCACCCAAGCCCTTTTGTGGAATTTTTTAGTCATAAAACATTACCAAAATGTTGATATTTTTTTAATTGGTTTAGTGATTATAAAATTCATTTAATCTTAAAAAATCTCTTCGCATTCACTAGACAATGAATAATTCACTCCCTTCCGATTTATCTTGATAAGTGGGCATTAATATCATGACAATATTCAAAAAATTATTTAATAATATCAAGATAATCCATGTAAACAACTAATATTAGTAACATATGCTTTGTTGTCACATTATTTTAATCCCTTTGTCCTTGTAAGAACAGTAGATATCCTTTTGTTAGTGATAACATTCCCATGGAATGCTTTTCTCTCCATCCAAATATAATATTATCTATACATCTCATATGAAATTTACTTTCTCAAGATATTTGAAAAAACATTCAAATGCTTCTCAAAATCCATATTTTATTTAATGTAGATAAGAATATCCTAAAAAATAATTACAATATTTTTTGATGACATCCATAAATAGTATATTCATTACATCCAGGATGATATCTATAGAATTAATGAGTCCAAATGGTATCAATATGAACTCATAGCTCCAATAAATTATCTGAAATGTAGTCTTAGGGATCTCCTATATACTCCCCATAATTGATTATATCGCTACTAGAGATCCAGCATATATAATGACACGGATCCATTTAGTTGATAGAAATTTCATTAATTAGTTTTATTTTAAATGTATTCAAAAAAATTATTTACAGGTTATTGTAATCAATGTGGAGTCACGATAACCAATTTGTTTTCTTGATGAACAAGATTTTCATAACCCCTGGGTATGAATATGGGAATATGAAACATTTATCTATATTTTATTGATTATTATTCCTGAATAATTCTTGTTTTGTAACTCTTTTTCAATTTGGAGTCCTGGATATTTGGAAATATCTGGGTTTGAGTTATATGGAGAGATCAGGCTCTCAACAAGGATGAAGTTCAAAATGTTATTCAAAGAGCACATAAATATATTATTTTTGAAATGTAATGTCATCATGGATGATGTTTTTCTTAGTATAAATCATTTTAGAAGATAAAATTTTTCATAAAGAAAAAAATATTCATAATTAATAACATAATTCCAAAAGTATATACATCCTCAGCCTTATACTAGTATAGAGTAGGAGGGTGATTCATGATAAAAAAATTTATTTCCCCCATTGAAAAATTTATGTTTTCTCTTTACTATAAATCCAAAACATAGCCATGATTATTCTACATTACACTAAAGGTAGTATACTAATTTTTTCTCAGAAATTAAACTATAAAATATTTATAGGGTATATTTTATATGATATTGATGAATTAATTGACCTATTTTTACATTACTTTTTATATTAACTTTTATTTTTTATGATGGTTTTTTAATAGTTCTACTAAACATGAGTGATATAAAATAGTGAGTATAACTATAGTCACATAAGAAATTTAACATTTATGAATGTATAATAATCCTTCGTTTCACTATTCTATTTAATTCATCCAAAAATAATCTTTTGGATGAGAATTTACAAACTATTTAACAAATGAAGTCAAACTGTGACCGTAGAAGTGGTATCCTACAAATTATATGTATTATATAACCATTTTATGTCCTATGAATAAATATTTGTTATCTAATTGATAATTACAAACATTTAACTTCAAATAATGTGTGTGCACTTCAGAATGGTTTTTAAAAATTATGTAATTAGACAACTCATTCCCCTCCGGAGCCTCTGACCATGTGTCTAGTTGTTATAATCTACTTAATGAACTGGGCATATGCCACGTTAATAACCAAGACCCACTTTTAGTTTTATTTCCCCTTTGAACTTATGTTCCACATCCACAACAATTCTCTATAACTATATTGGGATGGATATTCACCGAAAACCAAACACTCAATAAGATACAAAAATCTAAATAAATTTTTCTTAGTTTAGTAATATCCTTAATGATTTAACAATGGTTTTATAATCCAAATACTTCTTAATGACTAGACATTTATCTAATACCGTTTTTGAAATAATATATTTTTCATGATGTATTGAAAACATAGTAACATAATACAATCCTAAAAAAATGGGGGCCCTAGTGTATTTTGGAAGCTATATTCACATCAATACCACCTGAAATACTGAACAAGCAACAAAATTTTCAAATTCATTAACATGCATCCAAATTCCATTTACATTCTAATACTACACAGAACATCCTAAGGATATACAAAAGAACATGGTGACCTATAATGCCCAGTAAAGAAATAATCTAGGCATAAAATGAAGCAATCTATCACAAGTGAGTTAAGGGGAATAACATTGTGAAATAAAAATATGGGAATCATAAAAATGAACATTGAATAATGTAATGTGATGATAATATCAAGCCATCAAATTAATGTGGAAGAAATAAAACATTATATCAAATGAATAAGTTATGGTTAACTGTTGAGACATTATAAAATAGTCTTCATAGGCTAACAACTCATTAAAAATACATGGTATCTCATGAGATAAAAATATTTCTCATTACGTTAGAGGTCTATACAATTTTGGCGACATGAATCAAATTCATATTGTGTACATTTATTTTTTCCCTATGGATCATAAAACATAGAATCATTATCATCAATTTTAACCACATGATTATGAATTGTGAGTTTATTCATGGAATTCCCACAATAAATTAATTGTAGTTACATTGAGGTAAATACACCAGACTATAAATGTGGATGGGTATTCATAAAAAAAGTATGGTATAGAAAATCAATGGATAAAATTCGAGGTATAAAGAGTTTCTATAAATGTACTTATATGGGATTAATTAATGTAATAGTTGGTATCACATTAGATGTGAGTAATCAGGACAAAAAATAGTTGTTAAAAAAATTCAACTTGAAAAATTGGAAATCATAAACTGTAATACAAATTTAGTATTAGAATGAAGATGGAGAGGAAAACCCCCCTAACTAGATAGGTTTGATTTAAAATCATGGTAGGATCCACTTAATATCATAAAAAACCTTTTTAGTGCAATAGGGTGAAATATAATGAGAACATTCATATTCAATAAATTTTTTATGAACTGAAATTTCAACTTCAATTGGTATTTATAACAATATATCACAGACTTCATTAATAATTAAGAAATTATTTTTTGGAATATAAGTAATAAAATAAAAAAATCACAGAACTTCCCAGGGTATCTTCTTAAGAGGATTGGTATCAAGAATTTTATTATATTAAGAACATAAATCCTTAAAATAAAACCAGTACTGGTTTTATAGTTAGTCATGTTCATATTGAATTTTTTTTCAAATCCATAAAAGTAAATATATGTTTTAGAGGATTGATTATAATTTTTTAAAATTAATAGAATAAATTTTGACATATGGTATTTTGAAGGGGAGATCGATTTTAAGATTTCGATTCCTTCTATGTTATTTATTATTTCATTTTTAGCTATTATAATATCATAATACAAACCATATATTTATATTTTATTTAATATTTACCCAATAAATAACTCAGAATATTATGAAAAATTCTGCATTGGATAATTTTTACATGTTGATTTCAAAAGTGATATTAATTTTACCAAAATAAATATCTACATATTTGAATTTAAACTCGAAAATTAAAATACATATTTAGTGCGACATATTATTTTTTATAATAGAATAAACATTAATAAAATTATAATATATATATATATATATAATTAATAAATCATATTATAATTTACTAACAAATAAAAAGTATTTATTAAGGATATCTTATCAAAATAAAAATAAAATATCAATACTGGTTGATTTATCATAAAGAGTGTTTTTATTGAAACTATATATTTGTTAAAAAATAATTAATTTTGATTTCTACAAATGAAAATATATTTTTTCAAACTCTTCTTGTAATCATATATATATATATATATTGTAAAAAAAAATCAGATAGATGTAATCATTATAACAAAAACAAAATTATAGAAAAACATACTACTACGCCCTTGATACAAAACACATTATTTCACCACTATACAGACTAAGGTTGAGGTGTACGATAGAAGCAAGTTCCTGGTAAGGATCAAGGAATATGGCTTAAGTAGTGATCTGTATATGCCACAATTTCTTCAATAAAATAAATCCCTCAATTTTTAATTGATGAATATTTGATTGGGCTTAGTCAAGGGAAAATCTAAATGACTGGTCTCCATTGGATGCTCTTAAAAATGTTCTTTGTGAAGAATAATTCTATATGATGAGGGTATCACTTATTCCTTCTATGTCAATAATACTTTATCATAATTATAAATATATAATAATATTCACGGTCACTCTTGGAAATATATTTTATAAATTTTTTTGTTAATATTATTTTAATCCTGAAGAAAAATTATGAAAATATTTTATATTGATCAAAAATAAAAATTATAAATAGTTCATGTGTTTTCTTGGAGTACAGTTATTATTAATTTATTTATTAATTAAAAAATTAATTCAATTTATATATTAATGGGTTGGTATAGATATACATGGTTACACATGCCACATTATTAATGTGATTTTCGTGATAATAATCAATGATGTTTTCCATGTGGTTCCTTCACCCTTCAACAAGTGTTCACCTCACATTATTCATGTGGTTGTTAAAATATTATGTTTATGGTTTCTTAAATTCCATGATGTTATCACTGAAATATTAAACACGTGGTTAATTCACTATCTTCTTTTTCTGTATGGAATTTTTGACATGTGGACATATTAATACATCATTCATTCAAAAGAAATTTCAATGTGTAGACTCTTTAATGTAGATCATGTCAATGACTCAAGACATTCATTTAATTTTTATTTATCTATCCCCGTTGATTAAATCCTTATTATAATAATTCCATGACTCCATGAGGTTATTCCATGGATTTATGTGGTCAATCTATGTCTTCATGTGATCAATTTGATATTATAGAAAATTATTCAGTGTATCTTCAGTGATCTAGTGGTAATAAGGTTTAACATAAAATCTATAATATATTATTACTTAATTTTGGGTACTTCTTCACCCCCATTTTGATCATACCTGTGTTGGGGATTATTCATGGTAGTTTATTGGACTTTTTAAAAAATTTGATGCTTTTTGTGTTATGCACATTTGGCGCACGCTTAGGTAAAACCTTGAAGGTTAACCCCTCAGATGATGTACCTATTGTGGTGGTTCTAGAGGGAGTCATGTGGATATCACATTATTATATGAATCCCTGTTTTCTACCATCTAAACTATGATGCATAAATCAATTATTTTTCAATAATATTTTATATATAGTTTAATCATGCTGAAAAACCATGGAACATTTCCTAAATATTTTCGAAGATGAGATTTTAGTGTCACAATTATTAATAAGTATATGACCTAACCCATTAAACCATGAAAAGGTTTTTAACCCTCCCCCATAAATTTATAATTTATTACCTTACACCCCCACCAATATTAATTATAATCACATCATATTTGATCCTATTTTATTTCCATGATTTTTAGAACCATTAGTGGAATTTTGAATCCTCCAACATCTCATCTTCCGAGATCAAAGTGTAAGTAGATGTGATTGATCTCCTTTTGTTATGTGAAATATCTTCAATTTTCGATCAATTATTCATCATTAAATATTATTTTAGAATGATGTATCCTATATTTATTGGAGGATCTACACCTTGATTTAATATATTTTAATTCGTCAGATAGATATTTATCACCCACACTTTTGAATAGTAATTGTATGTTCCCATTTATTGGGTTTTATTATCCTTGTGATTAATAGTGTGTTATTATACAGGAATTTTACCAAAACATTAATCAATGATTTTTTTATAAAATTTATGTTTATTTTTAATTCTTATTTTAATCCTGAATTTTTATGATTTTGATAAATAATTTAAAATGAATGAATATTTATTAAATAAAATCTACTTTGATGGGCTTGTTAAACATGTTATGATTTTGAGAAAATATGAATTAAAATAATTTGATGTTTATTCTTGAAAAAAACGGAATTAAATGAATGATGTTATTGAGTGGTAAGATCATGATGAAAACATTTGTTTTTTGTTCTGAAATTGAAATGGAATGAAAACCCAAATATTATGAAATTGCACTATGAACTATTATTTTAATTAAAATGAATTTATTTTCCCATCATTGAATGATGTACTGATTTAATGGACATGTTAGTCGCATTAGTATGTGGGTGGCTATTCCAACTATTCAAGAAAAATATCTCCCAATTAATAGATTGTTAATGACAACTATAACTAAAAAATTTAGCATGATTTCCCTGATGGGGTGTTTATTAATTCTACCCTATGGTACTGATCCATAGAAAAGTTTGTACACCGTGATCCATGATGATAATCTTAATAGTGTTAGGATCTTATTTTGAGGAACAATGTAACACCCCATTATTTCATTGTACGTTATGTCTTTAATGTAATTCAATAGCTTATGTTTCATACAACACCGAGTTCAAGCGCATCATTACCTAACAAAATAGCCTTTTAAAAAGTGGTTATGAATAGTATTAACCACATTTTGAATTTTATATATATCTCTTATATAATTCAATCATTGATATTTTGTGTTTATTAGACATAATATAAATACAAATTCAATTTTTTAAAATAAAGAAGTATTTTTAAAAAAATGCAGTTTTTCTGCCTTTTAATAGTGAACCCTTTTTAAATCCAATATTCCTCAATTGTATATATACAATTAAATGAAATTAATTTATTTCCTAAAATCGGGACATTATAATTTATTTGGATAAATTTTTGGTACTTCTCTGATAACATTCATATTTTGGTGAATTTGGAAAAAATACTAAATTTTAATTAGAAACCAATTTTTTAGTAGAAATAATTTATATTGTAAAATTATAAATTTGACTGGTTCCAATTTATCATTATATTATATTTTAATCATATAATATAATTTAGGTCATTTTATTTTTTTTCACATTTAAATTCCACATAAACACAATTCAATATTTTGATAGGCTTTACTTCTTAAAACCCCTCTTTCATGTTTTGAATATGGAAATTAATTTTAAATTTATTAATGTAACTTATATATTTTAAATTCGGTATAATAGACATAATTTTTGAATCTAGAATATCAGAGTTATCATAGGGTGAAGATTTTGTTTTTTTCTGAAAATTTTAATTTTTGATAAATAGTGAAAAACACCGCGTAAATGTTTAAAACCGACTTTTTATTTAAATAATTGACATTTTTAATTAAAATTAATTTAAATATATATTGTTATATGTATATTTCTAATTTAACTATTTGTATTCATTTAATAATAATAATATATATATAAAATTTTATTGAACTATTTAACACCTTTTTACCCACTGTCTACGCACATTTACAAATTTGCATAAAACATAATTATACCACTTCTGTGAAAATTAATTTCAAAAATCCAAGATAAAAAATTAACATTAGTATGTTAAATTTGGTTCAATAGGATGAAAATAATTTTTGGTGAATAGTAACTTTTTAATTTTATTTACCACGGTTAAAAATAAATAGGGTAATTAAAGTTAAAAATGATATTATAATTACCTTAATAAATAACCTCATTCTATATAATAATTGTGTTTCAACCCAAATCAACCTTAGGAATAAAATATGAACCTTTTTTATCCACATGGATTAGATAAGGACTCTTATTATATTTAATTTAAATAAGTGTTAAATGTGTTAAATACTAATTTTATTAACGAATACATTTTTAATATAGAGTTATAAATAGGGTAAATTTGACTATAAATATTCATTATAAATAAAATAATATTTAAAAAATCATAGTATTTTACTTACTTATTATTAGAAATTAAATAATTAAATTTGATTATAACACAATGATGATGACGTAATTACTTTATTAATGAATGATTGAACATATTGATATTATAAATATTAAATAAATCAAAATTGATACTTTGGATGACATCCAAGAATTTTCTAGAAGAATATGACTTTTTAAGGAACATTCAATGTATTTTTTTCGAGGTAATCAAATTGTGATTACTTAAAAAAACAAATAATAAATAGTGTGAAAATTGACATAAATGAGTTTTAAAAAAACTATTTTATTAAATAATATTATAGTCCTAAAAATATATGGTTTGAAAAAATTACTTATATAATGATAAATATGTCATTAACGAAACACTATAAGCTCACTTGGATATTTATAGTATGTTTATTAGCTATGTATTATAATAATACAAGAAGACATGGTAAAAGTAAAATTATTTAACAAAAAGTAAAATCTAAAAGATAAGATTAATTTGGTTACCCAAACCTATCTAAAACCTATTTTTTGAATGGTTTTATACCCATAACGACCTTATCCTAGAAATAAATCCATTTTATGTTATTGGAAATAGAAAATGACCCTACAATAAATTAATATTTCAATATTTACCTAAAATTCCCCTCGCCTCTCTTATAAAAGGGCCCATCCCCTTCCCCTAAATTCACACCTCCAAATCCATTTGGCTCGCCCAAACCCTATTTAATTATCCTCCCAACTACACTCAATTCACCCTAGTGGCCTTAATTTGATCATAAATCCTACCTAAGAAGCTATATCATCCAAATCAAAAGAAAAAACCAGAAAACGAGTTAATTATTTAATCACCTCATTCAATTTTCTTTTCTTCTTCCACTTCCTATTTCTTTTATGTTTAAATAAAGAAAATAATTACTCCAATACCTTCTACATATTGTGATGTATTTATAAATATGGTATAACCATATTCATTATGTTATCTAACATATTAATGAAAATTCACTATATGTGCGTACGTATGGCTTGACGTCTCCACGTTGTGGTGTAGTTTGTTATTCCACACTTCATTATTTGGATTGGCATAATAATCAGAATAATTGTTATAAATAATAAATATAACATGTTAATTATTATTTATATAAAATATACCATCCAATTACATATTATTTCACAATCAATATAATGATATCGTCACTCGTGCGTACAAATAACTTATTGTCTCCACGACACGATTAAATTCATTTCCATATTCAACATTCAATGATGATTATAAAAATATATATAATTAATAAGTATGTAATATTTGACCTAATAATTTAATTGAAAATAAATACATGTGTGTGTGTGTCTGTGTTTACATATATCTCATTCACTTACTTCCATTCAATATGACATGAAAACGGAAACTGTATTTATGCGTACTTACGACCCCCGTCTCCATAAACACAGTTTTACATTCCATATATCTATCTATTATACATATTTATATTCTGAATATATATTATACATAAATAATTTTTTATATTTTGGAACAATTAAATCATGATATACATGATCCGATCAACAATAACAAGTAAAAACACATATGATAAAGAAAGAGATTATTACCTGAAATGATATTTTATCATAGATATTATTATTAAATGAGTATTATAAATCCATAAATTAATCAAGTATGATAACATAAATATAAATATGATTATTTTATAATTTAATAACAATCTATGTTCAATATATAAAATGTTAAACATACCCTAGACCAAAGGAAAGTACAATGTAGGGGTTATTTCCTCAATCTCATTATTTTATGAGATTGATTATCTATATATGACAACCCAGATTTTTTATTACAACATAAACATGCTTTATTACATAAAACTTCACTTGATACAACAAAGAAGATCAAGAGGATTAGTGTCTTTGGGGCTTAGGATCATTACATAAAAACTTTAAACTTGAAATACAACATCTTTATTGAAAACTTCCTTTACATGACCACTACATTCCTTCGTACTTAGCATTGCATGGGATAACCTGAGGACATGCATAAGAAAAGGGTGAGCTATAAAGCCCAGTAGGGGAGTACACAATGAATAACATGAGGAGTACAATACATGTTAGGCAATAGGCATATCAATAGAGCATAAGAGAAACATGAACATAAAGGCATGATAAAGCATGATAATCATAACATGGAAATGTGGCAACAACACTTAACATTGAATTAGCATGAGCCGAGGCTCATTGCACATGGAGCATGAGTAAACCCTCATTGTACATGAATCACGAGTAAACCCTCATTGCACTTGAATTAGCATGAGTAAACACTCATTGCACATGATGTATCATGATACTATACTTTACCCAATGCATTGGAGCGCTATAAAGGGTGCACCCTTCTTAAACATTTCATTTCATGCATAAGTGTGCCACATGGATCATAAAACATGGATTAATAAAACATAATCATTTCTTGCACGATAATGGAATGTGGAATTCATACATGAAACTTTATAATAAATATGTAAATGTGCATAAAGGTGAAAACCCTTGATGGAGAAATGGGCATGGTATTCACTACACAAAGACATCGGCTTAGAAAATCGGTGTGATTTCGGCAGCGTAACGGCGTGACATAAGAATTCATAAAAAAAAGGTTGATGAGAGATAAAGGGGTAACTCATCATATTTACATGTAATGGACGTTAAGAAGGTCATATATATACATGTCCCAACAATTGAAATGGAATTTAGATTCATGATACAAAAGTATTGCTTGAATGTAAAAGAAGAGAGAGAAGTTCCTTTCGGAATTTCGGCATAGTAACGGGTGTACATGGGAGGCATTTAATGAGAGAGAAAGGGTTCTACCATCATTAAAACAATAAGAGTTCAGTATGGGGGAGGTGAAAAACCATACCCCAACATTCATAATTTAAATAAAAAGGGCAATACAACTTAAAGAAAATTGACAAAAATGAGAAAGGAAGAAAAAAAACCCTTACTTGGAAGTGTGCTTCCAAAGGCTAGAGAGAGGCTTGTGAGAGGCTTATTGGGAGCTTGGGGAACCTTTGGAGGATTCTAGAGAGAGTAGGGAAGAGTTTGGACGAACTCCAAGGGATTTTAGTGAGGAGGAAGTGGGAGCTTGGGTGGGTTTATATAGGAAAGGTGAGAGAATTCTTTATTATTTAGTTTTGGGACCCCTTATATTAAAATAATCCAAACTACAAACCATCCCATGGTATTTTCCCATGGTTTCAGGAAATTGAAATAGGAAAACAATATTTTACAAGTCCAAGTTCCGAACTTATTAAAAAAATTAGGGTTGCTTATGTGGAAGTGAGTCACACTCCCATGGAAATTAATTTAAAAAGGGAAAGTGTTGAATAAGTCTTGAGGGCTCCATTAATGCTTTGAAAAGTAAGTCAAACAAACCCAAAACCTCATTATTTTAATGATAACACACATATTGGCCGAACATAAGGATTATGGTATTTAATTACATCACCATTGGGTCATTATGATGTCATAAAACACATTATATATTTAAATGGTATTTAATTTTTACCCAAAATTTTGACTGTCTCAGAAAATTATAAAAATTTCACCGTTGGATAATCTCGACGTTTTGATTCAAAAAATAATATTTATTTTATCTAAATAATTTTCTAAATATGTGAATTTTCACTTTTAAAATAAAAACCGACATTTATAAAAAATTCACGGGTTTTGACAGAAATGGCTTTCAAACCTTAATAAAATTTTAATTGTATTCATAAAAATATAAGATCAATATATTTAATAAAAATTAATTTAATATCAATAATAATATTTTATTAAAATACTATTTAATTCAAAAAAACCTTTAATTTAATAAAATATAATATTTAATTAAATAATAACTAAAAACACCATTTGTACTTTAAAAACTAATTATAATGTATCAAAAATGACTAGAAATTATATTCATTATTATATACAAAAATAATTCACATGAACATAGCACTACTTATATGTTACATAACCCCTTAAAATAGCTGCATAAGACCTAAGGGTAAGGTGTGCGATGGTGACAGACTCTTGGGGTGGCTCGGATAACATCGCTCGAGTTGTAATTTCAATCAACTTTCACTTTTCCCGTAGACGATCACGTTCGAGCTTGACTTGATGAAGCTCAGCTTGGGCTAGGTCAAGGGAAAAGCCCAAAGATGCCACCTCTTTTCCGAGCTCTGACAAATGGGCTTCGTATGGGGCAATTCTACTGGATGAGGCCATCGCTTCCTTTGTCTGAGTAAAAATTGGGTTCGTTAAAGCCGTGTAATTATACTACTCATGTGATCACTATTCAACGGCTATAAAACTAACGGTCACAAATCATATCATAAAACCAAAGAATTTGACATCTTATAAAAACATTTTTCATAAAGAGACATTTAACTGGATCAAGAGGGATTTTCATTAATGAAACATTGGGTCGTTACAATATTCCCCCCTTAAGAAATTTCGCCCTCGAAATTTTCCTTTACCCACACTAAAACAAATTTGGGTAACTCAGCTTCATCATATCCTCCGACTCCCATGTTTCTTCTTCAAACTTGTGGTTTCTCCACAACACCTTGACGAGGGGAATTGTATTATTTCGTAGAACTTTTTCTCTACGATCTAAGATCATCACTGGTTGCTCCTCATAAGAAAGATCATCTTCTAATTGTACCACCTCGGAAGAGAGTACATGTGAAGGGTCCGGTATGTACTTACTTAAGAGGGATACGTGAAAGACATCATGCACCTTGGCCATAGTAGGTGGAAGTGCTAGTCGATAGGCCACATCCCCAACATGATCAAGAATCTCGAAGGGGCCGATGTACCTTGGACTTAACTTCCCTTTCTTTCCAAACCTCATGACCTTCTTCCACGAAGATATGCGTAAAAACATCATGTCTCCGACTTTAAACTCAAGGTCTCGTCGACGATTATCTGCATAACTCTTCTGTCGACTTTGGGATTCCTTGATATGCTGCTGAATGGTTTTCACCTTCTCCACCATTTCTTCAACCATTTCTGGTCCAAGAAGCTTACGTTCACCGACCTCATCCCAACATGCCGGTGTTCTACACCTTTTCCCATACAGGGCTTCATATGGTGCCATTTGGATGCTCGATTGGAAACTATTATTATAAAAGGACTCAAACAGAGGAAGATGTTGATCCCATCATCCTTTAAAGTCCATTGAGCATGCTCTCAACATATCCTCAAGTGTTTGGATAGTCCGCTCAGATTGGCCATCAGTTTGAGGATGATAGGCCGTACTGAAGTTCAGTTCAGTATTAAGATAATGTTGAAGACTCTTCCAAAACTTAGAGGTAAACCTTGGATCTCGGTCAGACACAATAGATAGTGGTACTCCATGCAACCGTACCACTTCCCTGATATATATCTGTTCCAGTTGATCCAAAGAGAAATCCTCTCGAATAGCAATGAAGTGTGAAGTCTTTGTAAGACGATCCACAACAACCCAGATTGCATTGTTGCCTTTGGATGTCCTTGGAAGTCCGGTGACAAAGTCCATGGTGATGTTCTCCCATTTCCATTCTGGTATGGGAAATGGTTGCATCATCCCCTTAGACTTCTGCCTCTCTTCCTTCACTTGCTGACACACCAGGCACTTTGATGTATATTCAGCGATCTCCTTCTTTATATTATCCCACCAGAAGTTTTCTAGGAGATCTCGATACATCTTTGTGCTCCCAAGGTGAATAGAGAAATTTGAACTATGTGCATCATCCAAAAGTTCCTTCTTCATCTCCGGAAATTATGGAACACATAGTCTTTTCCCAAACCGCACAATTCCTTCTTCATTAACATTAAACTCTGAGGATTTTCCCTTTTTGATAGCTTCCACTTTTTCTTGGATTCTCGTATCATCCTTTTGAGAATCCTTTATACTTTCCAAAAGAGATAGTTGAGCAATCATTTGTGAATGGATTGATGATGTTCCCTTCTTTATGATTCCCACATCCATCTTCATCAAGTCTAAGAAGATTGGATCCTTCTCAATTCTCATCATTGATAGAATAGCTGGATCCTTTCTACTTAGGGCATCCGCCACCTTGTTCGCCTTCCCAGGGTGGTAATGTATTGAATAGTCATAATCCTTGATGAGCTCTATCCATCTTCTTTGGCGCATATTAATCTCTTTCTGTGTGAATATATATTTAAGACTCTTGTGGTCAGTATATATCTCACATTTCTCTCCATAGAGATAATGCCCCAGATTTTCAAGGCAATGATCACAACCGCCAACACTAGATCATGCATTGGATAGTTTCGCTCATGGATTTTCAACTGTCTTGAGGCATAGGATATCACTTTATCATTCTGCATCAGCACACATCCTAAGCCCTTTTTCGAAGCATAACTGAATACCACAAAAGCTCCCCACTTGTGGGTAAAGTGAGCACGGGTGCAGTGATAAGCCTCCTTTTCAACTCCTTGAAGCTTTCTTCGCATTCATCACTCCATGAAAATTTTACTCCCTTTCGAGTTAGCTTGGTATGTGGGTTGGACAATCGTGAGAAATTTCTCACAAATCGTCGATAATATCTAGCTAACCCCAAGAAGCTATGGATATCCATTACCGATGTTGGTCTCGGCCATCCCTCAATTGCATCTGTTTTGGAGGGGTCCATAGATATCCCATTTCTTGTGATGATATGGCCCAAGAATGAGACCTCCTTCAACCAGAACTCCCACTTGTTGTACTTGGCATAGAGCTTCTCCTTGTGCAAAGCCCCCAGTACAGTTCTTAAATGCTCCTCATGGTCCTCCTTGGTTTTGGAGTATATACGAATATCATCTATAAAGGCTACCAAAAATTTGTCTAGGTAATCTCTAAAGACTCTATTCATCAAGTCCATGAATATTGCTTGAGCATTGGTGAGTCCTAAAGGCATTACTATGAATTCATAGTGCTCGTACCTTGCACGAAAAGCAGTCTTGGGGATATCTTCCATCTTCACCCTTACTTGATAATATCCCGACCGCAAGTCCACCTTGGAGAAGTATTGTGCTCCACGCAGCTGATCAAACAAGTCATCTATTCTTGGGAGAGGATACTTGTTCTTTATCATGATTTTTTTATGTTCACGATAATCGATGAAAAGCCGCATTGACCCATCCTTCTTCTTGATGAAGAGGACTGGTGCACCCCATGGTGATGCACATGGGTGTATAAACCCTTTATCCAGATTCTCCTGTAGTTCTTTCTTCATCTCTTCAAGCTCAACCACAGCCATTCTATATGGAGTCTTGGATATTGGTAGCACCCCAGGTATAAGTTCAATTGAGAACTCAACATCTCTTCTTGGAGGAAGACCAGGAAGTTCCTCGGGAAATACTTCAGTGAATTCTCTCACAGTAGGCATTTTTTCAAGGTTGGTTTCTTCCTTGGACTCAATCATCTGAGCCAGATATGCGTGCTCATAAGGTAGTAATATCCATGCTTGAGATGATGGAGTTAAAGGAGATTTATCTTCCTCCTGACACTTGTAATGAATCGGGGGTTGATTCTCCATATGGAGTGTGATTTCCCTCTCCCGACAATTTATGTTGGCTCTATAAAAGGTAAGACAATCCATGCCAAGAATTGCATCAAATTCCACCAGAGGGAGTATGATGAGGTTCACCGGGAAATTCAATCCATATATTTTAACAGGGGAGGACTTATACTCATGGGATGCAATGATTTCCCCATTTGCCATACTCACCGACATCTTTACTTCCATGATTTGTGGTGGTGTAGGGATTGTTCTACTAAACGTTTGAGATATAAAAGAATGCGTATAACCTGAATCAAAAAGTACGTTCACTATTCTTGAATGAATAACTAGCGTACCTGTCACCACTTCGTTGTCGGGGTTCACTTCGGCAGAAGTGATGACAAAAGTTCTTCCTTGCTGTCTTGGAGGTTGCTGGTTGCCTCCGATAACCCTTGGATTAGGGAACTGATTTTCAAAATGACCCGGTTCTTTGAATTTGTAGCATTGAACAACGCGTTGAGGTTCGAACGGAGCGTTCCTCTCCTCTGTCGTAGCCGCGGGTCCTTCTTGCTGACAGTTAACAGCCAGGTGCCCTTCTCTTCCACACTTGAAGCATTTTCTTGTCCCCCTAAGGCAATTTCCATGGTGCTTCTTTCCACACTTTTGGCAAGTGGGGTGCTGGAATTTCGTAGCGTCGTTGGATTTATCCATCGGAACACCAGCATTGAAGTCCACCTTACGCTTCTTGTCCCCATGATACCCCTGTGATTCTCCGATCTCCATTTCAACCTTGAGGGCACATCGGACAATTTCCTCATAGCTGTCGATGTCACAGATCGCTAATGCTTTCCGCCCACCAAAGAAGCGGTCAACCTTGCATTCGGGGGTAACGACAAAGCCGAAAGCGTATCGTGCAAGCCTTGTGAGGTTTGCCTCGTACCCTCCCACATATTATTCATCTTTCTTTTTGGGTGAAAGGAAGTCCCTTTCCATCTTAAGACGGAGGGTGCGTGGAAAATATTTATCGAAAAACATCTTTCGGAATTCCTTCCATTCCAAAGCCTCGATCTCCTCCTCAGGCTTCGTATTTTTGATCAACGTCCACCATTGATCAGCTTCACCCTCCATACGATAAGCTTCCAGGAGAACCTTCTCTTTTTCAGAGCATTGGAGGATGGAGAATATCTTTTCAATGGAGTTGATCCATTGTTCAGCGATCGTGGGATCGGATGATCCACTAAAAGTATGAGGAATTTGTCTCATGAAGCTTTCAATAGCGACTTGTTCATTCTTAGGGGGGGTTGAACGTTCCTCTTGACCCGTGTTTCTATTAAAAACTTGAGTTAGCTGAGAGAGAAGCGTGACAAAGTTCGCGATTCCCACTCCCATTGGATTTTGGCATCTCGTTAGTACAATCATCACACTGATCTTCACAACGGTTGTTAGCCCGAGTTCTCCTATTACCGGCCATTGGCTGGAATAAAAGGAAAGTTAGGGGTAACACATAATGGGTAATCCAAAGACAAAAGTTGATGACTTATAAATAAACTTTAATCTATTTAACTCATGAGTCTATAGGATTCAATCCAGGCTTTTCATGATCTACCTTCTAACATATATTCTTAGGGGCATTTTTCCCTTAATAAGGGTTCATACTAAGATTGTGAATTTATCAAAACATATCCCCCGGGAGTGTCGTAACCAAGAGTGCAGCAAGGCCCTTTTTCGTGCACCAGTTCCCGTTCGAGTCTAGCTCAAAGTGGTGTTTTCGGGTTTTACCCCTAGGATAGATCTGTGCCAGAGCTGCCTCTACCTGCTCGTATCTAGACAGGGATGTATTTTTTTGATAAACCACTTACTTAGTATTTACCAAAACTTAGGGATGCATTTATTATACTTAGTCTTGTATCTAAGGCTTTACTAGGGTTTCCTAATCCCAAAAATAACTAAACGTATCCTTTGATACCAACTATGACAACCCTGCTTTTTATTACAACTTAAACATGCTTTGTTACATAAACCTTAACTTGATACAACAAAGAAGATCAAGATTTTTAGTGTCATTGGGGCTTAGGATCATTACATAAAAACTTTAAACTTGAAATACAATATCTTTATTGAAAAATTCCTTTACATGACCACTACATTCCTTCGTACTTAGCATTGCATGGGATAACCTGAGGACATGCATAAGAAAAGGGTGAGCTATAAAGCCCAGTAAGGGAGTACACAATGAATAACATGAGGAGTTCAATACATGTCAGGAAATAGGCATATCAATAGAGCATAAGAGAAACATTAACATAAAGGCATGATAAAGCATGATAATCATAACATGGAAATGTGGCAACAACACTTAACATTGAATTAGCGTGAGCCGAGGCTCATTGCACATGGAGCATGAGTAAACTCTCATTGCACTTGAAGCACGAGTAAAACCTCGTTTCACTTGAATTATCATGAGTAAACACTCATTTCACATGACGTATCATGATAATATACTTTACCCAATGCATTGAAGCGCTATAAAGGGCGCACCCTTCTTAAACATTACATTTCATGCATAAGTGTGCCACATGGATCATAAAACATGGATTCATAAAACATAATCATTTCTTCCAAGATAAAGGAATGTGGAATTCATACATGAAACTTTATAATCAATATTTAAATGTGCATAAAGATGAATACACTTGATAGAGAAATGGGCATGGTATTCACTACACAAAGACATTGGCTTAGAAAATCGATGCGATTTTGGTAGCGTAACGGCGTGACATAAGAATTCATAAAAAAGGTTTATGAGAGAGAAAGGGGTTCCTCATCATATTTACATGTAATGGACAGTAAGGAGGTCATATATATACATTTTACAACAATCTAAATGGAATTTAGATTCATGATACAAAAGTATTGCTTGAATGTCAAAGAAGAGAGAGAAGTTCCTTTCGGAATTTCGGCATAGTAACGGGTGTACATGGGAGGCATTTAATGAGAGAGAAAGGGTTCTCCCATAATTCAAACAATAATAGGGATGTATGGGGGAGGTGCGAAACCATACCCCAACATTCATAATTGAAATAAAAAGGGCAATACAACTTAAAGAAAATTGACAAAAATGAGAAAGGAAGAAAAAAACCCTTACATAGAAGTGTGCTTCCAAAGGCTAGAGAGAGGCTTGTGAGAGGCTTTTTGGGAGCTTGGGGCACCTTGGGAGGATTCTAGAGAGAGTAGGGTAGAGGTTGGATGAACTCCAAGGGATTTTAGTGAGGGGGAAGTGGGAGCTTGGGTGGGTTTATATAGGAAAGGTGAGAGAATTCTTTATTATTTACATTTGGGACCCCTTATATTAAAATAATCCAAACTACAAACCATCCCATGGTATTTTCCCATGGTTTCAGGAAAAGGAAAGAGGAAAAAAATATTTTACAATGCCAAGGTCCGAACTTATTAAAAAAATTAGGGTTGCTTATGTGGAGGTGAGTCACACTCCCATGGAAATTAATTTAAAAAGGAAAAGTGTTGAATAAGTCTTGAGGGCTCCATTAATGCATTGAAAAGTAAGTCAAACAAACCCAAAACCTCACTATTTTAATTATAAAACACATATTGGCCGAACATAAGGATTATGGTATTTTATTACATCACCATTGGGTCATTATGATGTCATAAAACACATTATATATTTAAATGGTATTTAATTTTTACCCAAAATTTTGACTGTCTCAGATAATTATAAAAATTTCACCGTTGGATAATTTCGACATTCTGATTCCAAAAATAATATTTATTTTATCTAAATAATTTTCTAAATATGTGAATTTTTACTTTTAAAATAAAAACTGACATTTATCAAAAATTCACGGGTTTTGACAGAAATGGCTTTCAAACCTTAATAAAAATTTTAATTGCATTCATAAAATTATAAGATCATTATATTTAATAAAAATTAATTTAATATCAATAATAATATTTTATTAAAATATTATTTAATTCAAAAAATAATTTAATTTAATAAAATATAATTCTTAATTAAATAATAACTAAAAACACCATTTGTACTTTAAGAACTAATTATAATGTATCAAAAATGACTAGAAATTATCTTCATTATTATATACAAAAATAATTCACATGAACATAGCACTACTTATTTGTCACATAACCCCTTAAAATAGCCGCATAAGACCTAAGGGTAAGGTGTGCGATGGTGACAGACTCTTGGGGTGGCTCGGATAACATCGCTCGAGTTGTAATTTCAATCAACTTCCACTTTTCCCGTAGACGATCACGTTCGAGCTTGAATTGATGAAGCTCATCATGGGATTGGTCAAGGGCAAAGCCCAAAGACGCCACCTCTTTTACGAGCTCCGAAAAATGGGCTTCGTATGGGGCAATTCTACTGGATGAGGCCATCTCTTCCTTTGTCTGAGTAAAAATTGGGTTCGTTAAAGCCATGTAATTATACTACTCATGTGATCACTGTTCAACGGCTATAAAAGTAACAGCCACAAATCATATCATAAAACCAAAGAAGTTGACATCTTATAAAAACATTTTTCATAAAGAGTCATTTAACTGGATCAAGAGGGATTTTCATTAATGAAACTTTGGGTCGTTACACTATAAGTATCTACTGGGACATATTTATCATCTATGTCCATATTTCCTTAAATTATTTAAAAAATAATTTTTTAAGGTTATATGGATGGGACACATTAAATAGATCATCATTTTAAATGTTGTTAAGGTTTTATTTTTCTAATTTTTTTAATTAATGTCCATGTTTTCAAAATGATTTTAACGATTTATTTAAATGGATATGATTGGTTTGAAATATTACTTTATTTCAGAAGTTTCAAAGTTTTATTGGAAACTTTTATTGAAAAATATATTTTAAACTACTTCCTTTATAATTTTTGCGACCTTTAAATGATTTCTTGAAAATTAATATTTCTATCCAAGAGTTTAATTGATTATTTTTAACTATGTCAATATCCTTTATTGTATATTATTCATGATTGAAGTTTATTTACTATTATACAATCATCTATATTGTATTGAATGATTTATGATATCTTTTATTGTGTATGTGATTTTTTTCTACCATTCATGAGGTAAGGTTAATGTATTGACATTTCATGTTCTAGTTTTAGTATAGATGTTTATGTAATGTTTCACCCTTTTTAATATGAGGAATTCATTAAGCTTAGTGGTGGCGGGTGGGGCCTGCTATAGCCCCTTGATTCATTGGTAGGACTCATGAGAAAAAATGGTGTCTTGGAATATGGCCTTTGTAAAAATATTATTTGTATTCATGGAATGAGGCCATGACAATGTGGTTATGATGTCCAGCATTATGCATTCCCTCTTTATGAAATTAGTTATTACATGTGATTATTAGACTAGGAGAATATCCATGTGCATGTTTATATGGTAATGAATGATTTATTTTTTCCATATTATGTTCATTTTATTTTTAAAAGGCTATTGTTTTTATTGAACATCTTTCCTTAAAATATTATTGCTCCTACTAAATAATTTACCCTTATTGAGCATCTGAGCTGACCCCTTTGTTACATTTTGTTTTCCAAGGATTCCAAGAAGTGTATTATGATTGATAAGAAGGGTTATGCTAGGTGAATAATGGTTTTATAAAAGGATTATATATTTTTTGTTTTATGGTTTAATGATTATTGTAACATTCATGTTTGAAATATATTTTCAATGATTGATAAACTGATCGGTCCTTCATGAAATAATTACTTGTAATCATGCCAATTTATTAAAATAATGCACTAGATAAGGGCTTCATGATATGGGGTGTAACAATTGGTATCATAGGATGTTTATCAAAATACATGGGAATTATATTTAGATAAACAATGATTAGGAAACATTATCCAAAGGCAGAATTTGAGGATTAGTATCAAAAAAATCCCAAAATTTTTTTAATGTAGATATTATGTGGGTTTTACAACCAATACATATCTGTTTTGATACTTCAAGTGGACGTGGTTCTATCACAAATGTACTTAGGAGTGAAAACTCTGACCGAGATTTGGGTCTTGACCCAGGGTATCCTTATACACGGCAACGGGCGTTATAGCACACCTGGTTTAAAACACCTAGGGGATATGATTAGGAAAATTCAAAATTTCATTTCAAACAATTATGAAGAATTTATAAGTAAATACATCTACAAAGAAACCATTTTTATGATTATGAGACTAGATGTGGGAAAATCTTCAATCAATGTTGAGAATTTTTCTAGTTTTTTGATTATACATAATGATGTGATATAACCTAATGTATGTCATCCTTTAGGAATTGCGCCCAATAGAAGGAATAAGAACTCCAGTAATACACATGGTTAAATTAATAATAAGGATCATATCATTAATTGTATTAAGAAAAAAATTATATGAGAAATAGTTTCCCCATATTATCGACATATAAAGAAATATTATCATATGTTAATAAGATAAGTAAAGAATTATTTGAGTCTTATGGATTTTTTTTAGGATGAAAGAGAAGAAGAGGATGGTAAAGAAAAAGTTATATAAAGGGAGGAAGGAAAAGAAAGCCCTTCCCACATGTGATAATTGTGGAAAGAATCATTATGGTAAATGCTTGATGGAAATGGGAGATTGTTATATGTGTGGAGAAAAGGGACACCAAGTACATAATTTCAAGGGTAAGAAAATAGTTACAAATTTACAATGCTTCATCTTTAAGGAGTTGGGACAATACTTGAATAAATTTCCCAATCATCATAGTATACGCTAAATGATTCATTTGGATAATAATCATGTTATGATACTACCACATGTAAATAGGAACGCAAAGTGTTTTTATGTTATTATTAATGAATTATGTAATTTGAGTGTTGTATCAAGGATGAAATGGTTGTATATAATTATGTAAATAAATAAGGATTTTACTATAGTTTTATTTTCTTGAGTATTTGAGATAATATGGTTCTATGAAAAGTGACTCAATAGGATGTTTTATTTTATTGGAAAATACCTGGTTAATGGAATGATAAACCTTACTATAGTTCTGATAACAAAGTAGTGATTTTGAAATAATACATGACTGATTTGGATAAATTATATTGGATATTCATGACTATATTGAAACTAGTTAACGCTTTGTTTATTCCATCATTGATGGAGATTACTAAATTTTTGGAGTTAAGGAGTATATCTTGAATTTTGTGTTTTACTGAAGGAATAAAGAAGTACATACCGATTCAAAGAAAGTTTTATAGCAATTCAAGTTTTTACCATGTTTTAAAAGAATACATTATGATGGTATTCACATGTTTTTAGGTGATAAATAATATCTTCATTATATTATGTTGACCTTCCTTATAAATTTTTGGGTTGTGTGTTTGGACGCATGTATTTTGGAAAAATCGAATAGTTGAAAATGAGTAAGATGAACAGTTGATATTTTGTTTAAGGTTATGATTTATTGAATACTTTGACCCATACTTTGGGTTTTCAATAAATATTTGGAGAATTAAAAAAATACTTGTGGACGTTAATATATTTCAAATGTGCCCTAGGCATTAAAAAATATTTTTTGAATATTCGTTTCCTTATGTAAGGGATAAAGTGAAAATAGAACGAAGCACTTCCAAATGATGATAATATGGTACTGAGGGTAATGAAATCAAGTATGTTTTCTTGAGTTCGTATCTTGATAGAAAATTAATACCTCCTCTTAAAAAAATAAAGTATCTAAAAAATATATTATCCAAATGCAATATATTTTATTTAATCTATGATACATTAAATCATCATAGACTGGGGGCTTTGAGGCCCTCCATTTTACATTTATTATTCACTTGATTTTGATTGATGAACTCAATCAATCACTTTAAATATTTATGTTTTCCTCCAATTATGTGTATATAATTTCCACCAATTTTATCCTATTCTAAATCTGATTTTTGTGGTGACTTTTTCAATTCCCTCTCCAAATTATTAAAACTAAATTTTATTAACCCTATTTTTGATGTTTTTGTTTTACATAGGTGTTTTCTATTTTAAAAATTTTATTTGCGATGAAAATTTTAACATTTTAATGTCATAATTTATTAAAGGAGGGAATAATGAAATAGCCCAAGATTTCATACAACATTGTCACTTTAATATAATTCAGTAGCTTGTGTTACACGCAACACCGAGTTCAAGAGCATCATTACCAATCAAACTAGCCATTTAATAAGAAGTTATGAATAATATTAATAAAATTTATAATTTTATAAATATATTCTATATATTTTTATTATTCATATTTTGTGTCTATTAGACATATTATAAGAACAAATTAAAAATTTCAAATATAAGTAGTATTTTAATAAAATGTAGTTTTTCTGCCTTTTAGTGAGGAACCCTTTTTATATCAATCATTTGAAACATTTATATAGTAAATGTAATGAAAATAAATTCTTTTGTATGATAAAATCATAAAAATTTAGTTGGGATAAATTTTTGGTACTTTTCTGATAACATTCCTATTTTGAGGAATAGTGACAAAATACTGAATTTCATTTAAAACGAATTTTTTTAATTGAAATAATTTAGAGTGTAAGATTATAAATTTGAGAAATTTTAAAGTATCATACGATTATATTTTTATCTATTAATATAATTTAGGTAATTGGTTGTAATTTTCCTTTTAAATTGTACATAAACACATGACAATCTTTTGATAGTTTTTACTTCTTAAAACACCTCATTTAGGTTTTGACAATGGAAATTAATTTTAAATTAATTAATTTAACTTAAATGTTTTAAATTGGATAAAATAGAAATAATTTTTGAATTTGGAATTTCAAAATTATCTTAGGGTGAATTTTTTGGTATTTTTCTAAAAACATTTAATTTTGGATGAATAGTGGAAAACATTGTGTTATTTTTTAAAACCAAATTTTTTTTAAATAATTAATATTTTAATATAAATTTATTTTAAAAATAGATATACAATACCTATATTAGTAAAATTTAATTAATTGGAGTCATTTTATAATAAGATTAGATATATAAAATTTTAATTAACTATTTAATTTATTTTACGCACCTTCTAGGGACATTTGAAAATTTGCATAAATTGTATTTTTACAACTTCTATGAATTGAATTTCAATATTTTAGGAGACATAGTAGATATTAAAAAGTAAAATGTGGTTCAATATGATGAAAATAATTTTTTTGTGAATCATAACTTTTGAATTTTATTTACAGCGGTTAAATTTAAATAAGGTAATTAAATTTAAAAAATATATTATAATTACCCTGACACATGTCCTAATTATATGGGAAAAGTGTGTCTCGACCAAAATCAACCTTAGGAATAAAATATGATAATTTATGATCCTCTTGTATTAGATTAGGATAGTTATAATATTTTATTTAAAGAAGTGTTAAAAGTGTAAAATCCAAATTTTATTAACTAATCCATTTTTAATATTGATTTATACATAAGATAAATTAAACTATAAATATTCATTGTAAATCTAAAATTATTTTAATAATAATAGTATTTTATTTTAATTTTTATATATTAAATTATAAAATTTATTTATAACACAATGATGATGCAGTAATTACCTTATTAATGAAATATTAAAATCATTGATATTATAAAAATTAAAATAAATTAAAATTGAAACTTTTTATTCCATCCACGAATTTTCTAGGTGAATATGACATGTTACAGTTCATTAAATTTCCTTTTTTGAAGTAATCAATATTTTATGACTTTCACAAAAACGAAATACTAAATAGTGTCAAATTTGACATAAATGAGTTTTTAAAACAAATAAAATTATATTAAATTATATAAAAGTCCTAAAAATATAAGGTTCTTACAAATGACTTATTTAATGATATATATGACATTAGTTAAAAAATTTAGGTTTTATTGGGATTTTATATTATTTTTATTAACCATATATTATAATAATACAAGAAGACATGGTAAAACTTAAAATTTTTAACTAAGAGTTAAATAAAAAGATAAAAGGTTAATATGGTGACCTAAACTTGTCTAAAACCCTTTGGTTGAGAGGTTTTTGAGCCATCAACACCATATCATAGAAAAAAAATTAATTTTTAGGTATTATAAAGAGAAGATGATTTTATAATAAATTAATATTTGACACTTTTCCTAAAGTGCCCCTCACCTATCTTCTAAAAGGGTACTTCTTATTCTCTTAAATTCAAACCTCCAATGCCATTTGAAATGGGATAACCATGCTAAAATATCCTCCCAAATACCCTCAATTCAACCTAGATGCCTTACATTGATCATAAATCCGAATTAAGGAGATTTTTTGTTCAAATCAAAAGGAAGAACTTGAAGAAGATATAATTATTTTATCACCTCATTCAAAGTTTTCTTATTCTTCCACATAATATTTCTTTTTTGATTCCATAAAGAAAATTACTCCGATAAATTATACATAATGATATGTTAATATAACTATGGTAAAACCATATTCAATATTCTATCCATCCTATTAATGAAAATTCACCATACGTGTGTATGTACGGCTTAAGGTCTCCACGTCATGGTGTAGTTTTTTTTCGGAACACATCATTATTTGGATGGGAAGAATAATGAGTATAATTGATATAAATAATAAATATAACATGTTAGTGATTATGTATATATAAAATACCTTCCAATTACATATTAATTCACCATTAATAGAATTATATCGTTGCTTGTGTGTATGTACGGCTTACCATCACCACGACGTGATGAAATTCATTTCCATGTTCACCATTCAATGATGATTATAAAAATACATATTATTAATTAGAATGTAATATATGACTTAATAATTCTTCTGGAAATATATATATATATATATATATATATATATATATCGTCCACTTACTTCCATTCAATACTATTTGAAAACAGAATCAACCATTATGCGTACGTACGACCTACCGTCTCCATAAACGACATTTTACATTTAATATATATATCAATTATACATATTTATATTATGAATATATTTGATACATAAATAATGATTTATATTCTGGAAGAAATTAAATCATGATATAAGTGATACGATCAAGAATAACAAGATAAAACACGTATGATAAAAAATGCGATTATTACCTGAAATATTATTTTAACATGGAAATTATTATTAAATGTGTAGTATAAATCCATAAATGAATCAAGTATGATATAATAAATATGTTTCTAATCCTGATATAATTTAATATCATACAATGGTCATTATACAGGAGGTTAAACATACACTCGACCAAAATGTCCATGTTTTCAAAATGATTTCAAGGATTTATTTATGTGTACATGATTTTTTTAAAGTGTTAATTTATTTCAAATTTTTTAATGTGGTATAGGAAACTTTTATACAAAAATATCTTTTAAATGACTTCCTTTATAAATTGTCCAATTTTTAATTAATTTTCTGAAAATGGTTATTTCTCTCAATGATTATTATTGATCATTTTCAACTATGTCAACATCCATTATTTGAAATTATTCAAGATTGTGGTTTTTTCAATATAATAAAATCGTCAATATTGTATTGAATGAGTTATGATATGTTTGGATTTAGATATGCCATTTTTATTCCATTCATAGGTTTTAGATAAATTATTGACCTTTTTATGCAAGTTTTAGTATGAATGTTTAAGTTTTGTTTCACCCTTTTTCATATGAGGAATGTATTGGAATTAGTATGTGACGGGTGGCGCCCACTATAGACCCTCGATGCATTGGTAGGTCTGATGAGAAAAACTAGTGTCTTGGCATAAGGCCTTGAAAAAATATTTATTTTTTGTCATGGCACGAGGCCTTGACTATGTGGTTATGATATTTATAATTATACATTACCTCAATATGAAATTAGTTTTTACATTTTCTTATTCGACTTGTAAAATAACCATGTCGATGTAAATAAGGTAACAATTGATTTATTTTTTCCTTATTAAGTTCATGATTATTTTTAAAAGTCTGTTATTTTTATTACACATCTTTCCTAAAAATATTATAGCTTCCAATAAATTATTTACCATTACTGAGCATCTGAGCCCACCCTTTTCGTATGTTTTATTTTCCTAGGATTCCAAGAAGTGTATTATGATAGATATATTGGGTAAAGCTTGGGCAATGATGGTGATTTCAATGGATTATTTATTTAGTGTGTTATTTTTGTTTGTGTAATGTAACATTAATGTATGTAATATATTTTCCAGGAGTTCTAAACTCATCGGTCCTTTGGGACTTGATTCCTTGTAATCATTCCAACGTATTAAAATAAAGTACCTAATCCGGGATTTTGGGGTCAGTGTGTTAAAAATAATCTAACTTAAAGGATTATAAACATTTTTATTAGATTTTATTTTAATATTACATACTCATTATCATCTATCTATTTTATTCATGCCTTTTTAATTTGGAAATACTCCATTAAGCATGATTTTTATATTTAACACATCTCTATATTTTTAAATAATTTTATAAAATAAAATTTCAAATATATTTCCATTACTTATATTTATTTAAATTTATTCATAAAATTAATTATTTGTGTTTTAACTTCTTAGGGATGATTTGGTGGAATCATATAATGTAATTTTCTAGAGACCCTGACTATTCCTTTGAGAATTTAAATATTTGTTTATTCTAGGTCCTAGAAGAGGGAATGTTTCAATTTCATGTTGTCGATGTTACTGAAGCAAGGGATCTTTATTTATGATGTATACCAATGGATCATTGAAAAATTAATTACAATTTATTTCTTTATTTTTATATGGATTGATTTTTTCCAATTTATTTGGATTACATTCCATTTAATCCATTTCTATTGACATATTTTAATGATATCATTCATGATGTTTTACCATACTGAATGGTAGTTATTTTATCCTATCATTTTGTATATTAATACATTGTTAATGGTTAAATAATTCCCTTTAACATTTAAGGACACTTAGGTGGTAGACTTCAACACATAGTGATCAAGAACACCCTTTGGTTCATCTCAAGAATATCTCAGGTATCAAAATACTATTTTATTTTGAATAATTCACAAGGAAATGGAATTATCCTCGAGGTCGTGAGTCACTCATTTATTTTAGTGTTTAGTTTCAGAGTCCTTGTAGATAGAAAAAAGAATTTTATGAAAATAAGGGGTAGTTAAGTGAAACTATCTTACAAACAATATTGGTTCATGACTTATAATTACATTAAATTTTGAGTTCTTTTTGTTGTTTAGTGTTAATGGGTGGGGGTTTAAGAATTATTAATCAATTATAGAGATATTGGGGTGCTTATATAGGGAAATTACATCATGTAATGTTAAACAACAAGTAGGGGTGGTTTACAGCCTATGAAGTCGGCTGGTTCATGGCTTGTAAATAAAAAATGGGATGCCCCAAGATTGATTCAAATAATTTATGCAAAATACAATATAATTCTTAAATAAAGTTCATAGATACATGTTTTTTAAAAAATGTATAGTGTTTAATAAAAACAATGGATTACAAGTGTAATGTATAAAAAATGGTAAACTACTGGGATTGCTGTTTTTTTCCCTTTTCATAGATGAATTTTCATTTATTCAGCCACTCCCTCCCTCCCTTTTTCGATGATCCCTAGTTAAACCAAGAGGATATTCTATCCAAATTCCTAATAATTTGGTTCATTGGATCTAGTAGATCCTTTTGGTGATCTATGGCTAGTACTTCTTTATCACCATATAGATTTATTTCATTCTTATCTTGGGGATTTTCGCTGATGGAGTAGGTTTGGATAGGTATGCGAATAGGGATGTGTTTCTATTATCTTTGGGGCATTTTAAGATGTTTTTTGTTTTTCATTGGTGTATTTTTCATTTTCATGTGTTTATTTCTCTCCATACATTGTGTAGTGAGTTGGAAAAGCTCTATTTTGTTTGGGAATCCCCCAATTCTATTATTTTTATGTATCATGAAAGATGAGTTTACTATTTCTCATCTATGGGTTAATTTTTATTATCTTAATCAAATATAAATAATTGGTTAAATTAAATTTTATGGATAATGATGGATGATTCACATTCATTTATATCTTTTTAATTGTTGTGATATGTTGACTTGAAGGGATTGATGCCCCATGGAAACTGTCCTTTTTGTGACTTTGTTTCACTGTTTGACTTGTATTTTCGTACTCTTATAGTGTTGTTCTTGTGATATCGTTCTAAAATAGAAAAATTATTATCCACTTAAATATTTATATCATAATTTATTCTGCATGATTGTGGTTTATGTGATACTACCCATATACTAGAGTGGAATGTGAGAAAATACCCTACTGAAAATATATATAATCATATTGATGTGTTGTGATGTGTATCAATACATGTACGATGGAAATGTCTATTTATGATTTGATGATTAGATTATGGGTGATATGATGCCATGGTATTGGGGTGGTGAGGTGTCTCTAGTTTGGATATTCTTTTGGTAAAACCGGGTAAAGGTTGTTTTGTCATAATTTTGAGGAGGAAGGATTGTTTTTTTTGGACAAGATTTTAGGTAATCAAGGAGGTTTTTTGCATTGACTCTTGTGTGGAAAGGTTTTTTCTATTTTCTCATGATTTTTGTGAGTTGATTTGGTGGTATGAATTGGATTATGAACTTCTTGTATTATGTGGTTTCATTGTTCTAGTTTCTTGGGTAGTAATGGAATATATAATTTTATTAAAAATGATTTAAATAACAAGAGTTTTTTCTATTATTTAGGATGGAAATTTTAAATTAAAAAATAAATTTTTTATTAAGTGGTAAATTTTGGATGATTCAAAATAATAAAATTAATGATGTTATATAATGTTAATTGGTTGATGGTGTGATGTATCTTGTTGTTTTTTTATTGTTATGAATTAAGAGGTGGCTATAAAAGTGGGGATGATGATTGATGTTTAATGCTTGGTTTTGAACCAATTTAATGGTCTTGTACGTAAGAATATAGGTACATTCTCATATCTTATTTTCCATTTCTATATGAAACTAACCATGTCGAGTACTATGTGCTGGTACTTTTTTAGTCACTTAAGGGGTTTTTTTACTGACATTTGGTTAAGAATATGGATAGTTGGGTTCCTTCCCCCTCGTTCAATTTCTTCTAGTCATGGAAGGTATTTTACATGATGTGATGGTCATAGGGGTGTTATGTAGATCATGGTTGTGAAAACCTAGGTGTAGTTAGGTGATTTTTGATGTGGTTTTTCATGTGGGGATATGATACCATTTATCTTTGGGTGAGATGTGATGTATCCGATGTGTCCATAGACATGATTATAAAGTATGATTTGGATTATCGTTGGGAGAATTGATGGAATTATAAAGTCACTATGTTGATGTAATTTATGTTCAAAGTACCCTACTTCTCTTGTTTTGTATGTGGATGTGCAATAGTCATTGTGTTTTTATTAAAGACCTGATGTGGTTGTTCTTGTTGGGCGGTGAGCCCAAGTATGAGTGGGTGTTATGTAACGTGAACATGATTGCAGTATGGTGTGGTATATAGAAGTGATGGGAGATATATGATGTATGATGTTTATGTGTGAGATTGGCATACAAGAGAGAAGGTAGTGTAGGGTACCCTTCAATAATGTGAGTCATTTTATATTATATTACATGGATTTTGTTATTTGATGATTGTTCCCTAGGGAGTTTTTTATTGGTTAGTATAACTGTTTAGGTGTGGTTTGGTTCAACTATTTTCTCATGGGCCAGTTAGTGTGTGTCTTTCACATGTTCACGATAGAGTTTTATTGAGTAAACTTTTATGCTCACCATTCATATATAAACTGATTCCCAATGTTCTTGGAGAATTATGTGGATTGGATATGATTTTACAATCTTCAGCATTAAAAAGTTATTGTTTTGCTACATTGACATTGATTTTGGGGATTTCCAATGAATAATTTTTTCTATATCAGTTTTATATATAATCTCATTCTAGGGGTGGATTTGGTTTCTTTTATATTAATACATTGAATTGTTTGTGGATGATTCATCTTATCTCCCAGTGTTATATTATTATAGAGGGTAATTCATCCCATCTCAGGAGATTTTTTATACCCTCAATGCTAATATCCAACTCGGGGCATACCTGAGCTGGGACTTGAGATTCATTATCTCTCTCCCATAATTAATATATCATTAAAGGCAGGAATTAGTGACTGAGTGGTATTAGAGAGATATTTGGGAGACCATATGGAGTTTGGATTTAACAATAAGATTGATTGATTGAGTTGGTTTGGAAATACTTCTATTTGAAATTTGTGTGTGACATATAGAGGGAGACACTTTAGGAAATTGGATATAAGGTCCCCGTAAACAAATAAACAGACTTTGAGCTTATTGAATGTCCTATTGAGGTGGCCCTATTTACTGGGTAGAGACCGTATAGTGGTACATACATCATGATGTCTTGTTTTTTCTTTTTAATTGGGTTGTTTTTTGATGTTTAAAAGATAAATATGTTTAAAATTTATCTAAATGAAATTCCATACTACCCTGGTTAGGATGTTACTTTATAGTCTTGAGATATTGATCTGTACATCATCCCTATGTGGCTGGAAAAGCTAACGTTTAGTAGGATATACCAGTTTATCATTTTATAATGAATATGATAGATGAATATGTGGCATGTATTATGGACTTTGAATATATTTAGCAACATTAAATTGGGAATTTCAAGGGAAGTGTTTAATATTTCAAGATAGAGAGTTGGATGGAGAAGTTCTTGATCACTTTCAGATTGCTCTGGGCCCCGATAGAGTGCCAAAATCCTTTGCCAGTCAGTCTGATGTAGAGAGTTGTGTATCAGATGTGGGTTATTTATCAAAGAGTGTGGTAAGTGTTTGATCCATTAATGGTAGACATCCAATAAAATTATGGGTAATGTTCCATTCATAGACCATAAAAGAAAAAAAGATGTGTGAGACACATTCTCTTCCATAGGGGATTAGTGAATCACGTCACACACCTTATATGCTTTCCCCCAACATCTTTTTTCAGAGGAGGCATCTCATAAGATATGTTTTAAGGAGTAATATATCATTCTATCAAGTATAATGCTACTCCTTTAACATTTCCAGTGTATCTAGATGTTTAGAAGAATTAATAGGTGATCAAGTGGATTCACTCATGAGAATTTTTTCTTTCAGTGGGGACTAAGAATGTTTCCTCAAAGAGTATGGTTTTAATTGTATGGTCTCATTCAACATAACCGTTTATATTTAGACCAACAAGGATTTAATGTCATAATACTCCTTTTCATCATTCTGGGGCCAGTGGTTTTCATGTTATATCTAAAATATTTCTATAAGTGTTCTTTTTATATGGTTTTTGGGGATATCATCATAACTGGTACCCAGTGGTTACCTAGGATCATTTTGGTGTAGTGGGATAGGATTAATACTATCCTCGTTATTAGTTTCTAATGAGATCATCTTCTCATCAGGGGAAGTAGAATGATAATCTTTCCATGGGAGATGTAGTGGGTAGGGATTGACCATAGGATTGTCCCCATATTTAGGGACATTGAGCTGAGTTAGTTCGTGGAGGATTTCATTAGTTGAGAGGTAAATGATATGGTAATGGTTAGTTTCATGTAGTTGAGGAAGTAGATTCAGAGGGTTTGGGTATCATGAGTGGTACAATCAGTTTTTCCAGTACCCTTGTTTGTGACTAGTCTTATTCAGTATCATTCCACTCTTTCATTCCATCCTCTCTAGATCATGATATTGGATAATATGTGGAGAGTCATTCAATTCCCATGGTGTTTACTATTCCATTCAGAGTCCATACCATATTTTTTGACTTGCGTCGGTGGTTCTGAGTAATAATGGGGCCACACCAGTGGTATGGGGATATTTTCTAACTAGAGATGTATCCACATAATTTTATCATCAGCATTGACTAGTCATATTACCTACATGTTGCAATATAAAACCTCTAACAAAGAGTCATCTTCTTTGATGTGGATGGAAAAAATTTGGTTTTTCTTGGAAAATGGGTTTTTTAGGTGTGAATTCAGAGTGTTGATCCAACTCATTATTTGGTTTCTAAGTTATTGATAAATTTTTTGGACTCTTGGCTAGTGGTGGTGCCCAGGATCAGTGGAGTGTTCCTGTATTATTTAACAGATGATGTTTTGAATATTACCATATAAATTATTTCATATTTAGATTATACTTATTTCCTTGGGATTCTATGATTTTAATGTACCTACATGAGCTGGAAACTCTTCAGTTCTAGGGATTAAGGGTTCATATTAGGTGATCTGAAGTATATGGGTTTTATCCAACCCATAGTGTCATCATATATTGATCCAAGGATGTTCTTCATGAATTTATATGGATATATGCGGCTGTTTATAGATGACCAAATGATGAATTGGTTGACAGTTAAGAAATGTGACCATCTTCCAAGGATCAATGATCTTTTTGACTCATTGATAGGGTGAATTTTGTTTTCTATTTTTGATCTAAGGTCCAAATATCACTATCTAGGTGTGAAGGATGGATATATCCAGATGAAAACCATTATATGAAGGGTATTTCACCTTAATTTATTAGTCATTCCACTTGGTTCTATGAACACACCATCCTTTTTTCATGGATCTTATGAACTCTATGATTTTTGAGTTCTTTTAATGGCTTTTCAACATATTCACTGATAAAATCTTGATCTACTCAATGTAAGATTAAAATAATGTCAGTTGATTTAGATATGTCCTCAAGGTTATTTGATTCCACCTTATATATGGAATGTTTTCCAAATATAATATTTGGAAATGAGAGGGGCATTTCCCTTGGCTTGTTGTGTCTCAACAAGTGTGGTAGTGGGACCAGGAACAGTTGAAGGAGATGTTTCAAGATAATCACTCAAAAATGTGGCAAGGGTTTATTGTTTTTTTGGTCCTAAATAATATTATCAAGGTTTTGTTTCTAATTTTTGTTTCTTATCATTTATTTTGATAGTTTTGACTATGAATGACTATAATTTTTTATGAAATGATCAGTTCTAGGAATCATTGGGTTATCTAAATTAAATGTTAGTGTATTCCCTAATCTTTCTGTTTATCAAGGAGGTTGTAATTTAAGAGGTGTTTTGTGATGTTTCCCATCTAGGATTTGTATGGGTGTTTATTTAGCTATGTGTAGTGGTCTCTTATGGGTCTATGATATTATGTACCCATGGTAATAAATATGAAACCATTTATCTAGAGATAGTAGTGGTCATTTTTTAATTGAATTTGTGGTGTAGTTAATTAGTTGGGGAACTCTATGTGGTATTCATGGTTTACAAGAGTGTGACATATATCTTTTCTTTGAATAATATAAATTTTCGATAGAGAAGGTTCATGGATTTCAATTAGGATTATTATTTTGAGATCTCCTATAGCTAAAGAATATTTTATTTTTTGTTTGATTCATTAATAATGAAGACGAGGAAGGATGTTGTTCATGATTTTGGGATGTCATGGAAAATAATAGGGGATCTTGAGGCCCGATACATATATTCAATGGTGGATTATGGTATAGTTTATTTTTTTCAGGTGATGGTGAATTATGCTATGAAGTAATAGGTGGTGAAGTCTCTGTGGGGGGACATTGATTAATAGGTGGTGTGTAATCATGTTTTCCATGGTGCTACTTAGGTGGGATTCCCATAAGATGGACATAACATGTTTTTATTTCATGGGTGGATTTTTTAATCTACAGTGATGTTTAAGGGACTTCTAAGTGAGTTTAATATCTAAAATATTTTGGTACAGTCAGATGTTTGAATGATGTATTGTGATTTTAGGATGTAGTTTTAGTAGCCTAATATGAAATTTGGAGTCGAGAAGTTTGTCGAAACGTTCTTGGTTATTCATTAGATAATGGGTGATTATTCTATTACTGGTAGTTTTTTATAACCATGGAATGTTATCAAGTACAAATTGGATGAAATATTGATGGATTTATTCATAGTATTAACCATATATTAGGGAGGTTGGAATGTTATCATTGTGATTATGGATCAGTATATTAAATCATCCCCCTTCTTAGTGATCAAGGAGTACTGTGTAATTGATGATTTTTATTAGAGTTATGTCGATGGAGTGGTGTGGAATATTGGATTTATGAAATCAATTTTATCATATCCAGATGAAAAATTTTCCTTGAAATTATGGATTGTATTTTTTCATTCATCTGGAACTCAGTTATGCCTCAACACTGCTATCCACCCTCAGAGAGATGGAAGGATAGAGAGGATTATCCAACTTTAGAGTATATATTGTGAGCATGTGTCCTGGACCATGAAGGAACATTAGTACAAAACCTTCATTTGGTTTATTTTTCTTATAACAATACCTATCACTCAACAATTCTCATTGATCCATTTGATGATTTTTATTTGAGACCATGCTGATCTCTGTTGTGTTGGATGAAGATTGGTGATGTAGAGGTTCATAAACCCACTGTGGTGATGAGCTTTAATATAAGGGTAAACATTTTCATGAGATAATCAATGTAGTACCAAACTATCCTTAATGTTATTTCAATCGTAGGAGGTGGTCTAGGGATTTCATGATTGGGGCCACATGTTCTTGAAGGATTCCCCATGATGCGGGTAGAGGAGGTTTGGTAGTGGATTAAGCTTTCTCTAAGGTTTATTAGGACTAGTGATTTTTTGGGGAAAGTAGGCTAGATGGGAAATCAGTTGGAGTTTCCCTCATGAATTTAGAAGATTCATTACACAATATACATCCCTTGTATTAATAAGTATCGTCATGATGAATCCCATCTCATTGAATGAGGCGATTTGTATATCAATGATGAAGGGACACACATCGAGTGGGATATAGAGATCTGAGATCTCTAAGAGAGGGATCTATGTGGACGGATTGTTCCATTGGTTCAATTTATATGGACGCATGGTATCCTGGAGCAGAGTATTGGGGAGTGGAAAATAGAGATGAGAACCCAGTACCAGAAATAGTCTTTTGTTTTCTTCATTTTCTATTTTTCATGTGATTTTTTTTCTTGAGACCATGTTGTTTTTTCCCTGAATGTTTATGTATGATGTCTGATAATGTTTCAACATATGAAATTGAGAGAACCCGATTCCTAGTAATTATTAATTAACAAAGACATGCTTAAACATGTGTGGATGAGTGAATGCTGCCTAGAGCTGTTAATATCAAGACATGAAGGATGGAGTTCAAGGATTCATAAGTTCATGGATGAGTGGTTTGTAGGTTTTGAGGATTTTCAGTTTTGGATATGTAGATGTTGGATTATTTTTGTGACATTGTGGTATGGTGATGAGATTTTTTTAATTTTATTGTGGTAAATTTGTTTGGTGTTTTTGTTTGTTGGTAGATTTTGTGGAATGAAGAGATCCCCGCGGGGAGTCTTGTGGGGTGGCGGTTCGGTCCCCTTTACATATATGATTGTTTTCTTATTAATATGGGAGAGAATCATTTGAGAGGTGTCTGATATAATATACCATTCCTTATAACCATTTTAATTTTTTTTAGTTTATGTAGTTTGATATGTTTGGTGGATGTTCTAAGATTTTTATGTGGAGGATGGAGTATTCGGGGTGTTACTAAATAGAATTCATATCTTGTGGTGTTTACACGACGTGTAAGGGTGGTTCTGGGATTCTATAGGAAACTAGTCCATAGTTGGTAAATTGGAAGATGTGGAAACCATGAGTTGGATTCACATTTTTTAAGTGGAATACATAATCTGAATAAAATAAATGGTGGAGAATTGTTATTTTTTTAAACATCAAATTTTAGGAAAACTACTGTATTACACATCCTGAACATTTTAATTGACATGAATGCGGAGGGAATCATGGTTTTATGTCATTTGATGAACTGAATTTCCTTTCATTAGGCCACTCCCTCACTCTCTTTTTTTCAATGAGCCCCAGTCTCCCTATAGGATCTTCTTTCAACCTTCCTCCCAATTTGGTTTGTTGCTTCCAGTAGATCCCCCTAGGAAATTTATTGTGAGTTATCTTCTTTCCACCTTAGTTTTATTTTATTATTATATTTCAAGATTACTATATTGATATTTTTATTGTTTGTGGTGTGAGTTTGGATGTGTTATCATGATATTTAGGTACATTATAGATTTATATGTGGCTTTTGGGGGTGTTGTTGTATTTTCTGAGAATTTATTCTCCTATCTATAGTGAATAGTCTATTGGATAAGATTTTCTGAGTTAGGGAATCCCTTGTTGTCAATATTTTATATCTTGTGGGAGGGTTTACTCCTTTTTGTTAATTGGATTTGTTTTTTATGGTTTATAAAATATAAAATATTTGTTAAATGAAATTAATGATATAAATGGGATTATTTCCATTCTATTATAGATTTTTTATTATTGTGATATTTTGGATTATAAAAGCATGATTCCCCACTAGAATTTATTATCGTTTGGGAATTGTTTCTAGTTATTTCCATGTGTTGTGAAACCCTTGTTGTCCATATGTTGTTATATCCCCTTAACATAGAATATTTTCTAACCACAACCATTTTTTGTAATGATATGGTTTTCATGGGAATATGTCTTTTATGATAACACCACTAAAAAAAGTGAAATGTGTTAAAATAAAATTTAAAAAATATATAAAATGATCACCATGTGTTGTGAAGTGTGTTTTTATTACAATGTAGGGAGGATGGGTGAGATGTGGTTATGATTTTCGGGTGTCCAGGTGGAGGTTTTCATCTATCCATTTCAGGTGGTGGGGTGATGGTTTTCTCATCTTTCATTTGGGTCAGTGTGGTTTATGTTTTTTGATATGATTTTTGTTGCATGAAGTTATTGTCACGACACATCCTCAGGGCCCGTGCCATGACTACCCCAAGCTTGCCTCCTATAGGACAGGGGCTGTCGACTAGAACCTAAGGCGTAAATCAGGAAAAAGGGAAGGCATTTCCTTTATAAAAGAAAACAAACACCATAGAGTACGCAAACTGAAGTAAACACTAAGTAAACTGAAAACACAAGTAAGTGATGGAAACGAAGTGGGCCAGTATAGAAACACAACTGAAAGAGCAGTACAACTAAAAAGTAAATTACAACAACTGAAATACATAGCATCAACCACCAGGTCGTCCTCCAGAACTCCCACATGAAGGATGAGTACAGTCAGTCTCGTCGGCTCCTAGAGTCCGACCGTCCTCTCTGTGTACGTCCCACCTGTTAGTCCACCTCCGGGTACTGTCCCGCTCCTCAAGCCTCAACCACAATCAGCGTTGTCCGTCGTCTACATCCAACACAATGAGGTGTGGGCATAGCCCATGTAGGGGTGAGTATACAATACTCAGTAGGGACCCTGAGACTCCCGAAGGTCTTCAGAATCCACAAAGGATAAATCACAAAGGAAAGATACGAATACAAGTATCAACCAACACTACATAGTTATATGCCAATACATACACCTAAGTCATCAATTCCATTTCTTCTCCAACTCATGAGCTCAAGTACAACCCATTCCACACAAGAAAGCATAACTCAATCTTCACAGGAAAGTACGTCCCAATCCACACCGAAATGCAAGTCAATCTTATCGAAGATAAGGATTGAAAGTCATGACTTAGTTCACACAGGTATAATACATCTGAAGAGAGGTGGATATGATTAGATGTATCCTATGAATCATTTCCTCTGCCGATCCCATGGAGGATAATAGTACATAAGTCATCAATGCTGAATCCACGAAGGATCCAAGTATAGTAGTCATCGCTGCCGAATCCACGGAGAATCCAAGTACAGTAGTCATCGCTGCCAGACCCATGGAGGATCCAAGTACAGTCGACAACGCTGCTGAACCCATAGATGATCCTAGTACATAATTCATCTTCATCGAACCCACGGAGGATCCCATCATGGTAGACATCATAGTCGAACCCATGGAGGATCCCAGTACGGTAGACGTCGTCGTCGAACCCATAGAGGATCCTAGTACGGTAGTCATCCTCATCGAACCCACTGAGGATCATAGTACTGTAGTCGTCCTCATCGAACCCACTGAGGATCCTACTATGGTAGTCATCCTCGTCGAACCCATAGAGGATCCTAGTACTGTAGTCGTCCTTGTCGAACCCACTGAGGATCCTAGTATGGTAGTCGTCATCCTCATCGCAGCCAGCTCTAGGGTTCCCGCACACAGCACGCTCGATTCTAGGAGGGTCCGCTCCATGAGCCAAGGGTCGATATATCAACTATCATAAGGTCCATAGTTTATGTATCACAAAGTTCCGTCTCTTCAAAAGAAACTCAACACGACAGATTGCGCGTCAAACGGACGCCCGGTCTGAGAGTTATTGGATTTTTAGTCTCAGGGGACTGGTTGGTTTTTAAGCCAAAATCAACCTAGTCGTACTCCAGCTATGTCCAGACCTCAAGAGGAGTAATCCAAAGTAACCGTCTCACTAATAGGAATCCAAAAAAGTCAACGGCACATCGATTGGACATCCGGAGCTCAAGTTATAAGTGTTTCCGCTCCGAGGGCCCGGTTGGATTCGTGTTCGAACCAACTCGACCGAACCAAAAGTTCTCTAAAACCTTAAGTGTAATATAGAAAGATGACCGCCTCGATCCAGGGATTCCAACGCAACTAACAGTTCATCGATCGGAGCTCTGTATCCCATGTTATGTGCGTTTGAACAGATCTGACCATAAATAGGGGGTTTGTGCCCGGTCCGACCCCAGCGCAGGAGGTCCGACCCAGCGTGGGTGGCCAACCCAGCGTGGAAGGGGGGAAGGTGCCGCCCCCCTTGACTCGAAATGATGGCCCCCTCATGGTGGGGCCCGCCCTTGTCTGCTGGCCGGGGGTTACAACCCTCGGACTTCCGGAATCGGCAGGCCGTAATGGCCGGCCGGAGAGCTGCCGCGGGACCTACCTGTCCCGCCTCATAGAGCGCCGACGGCTGGATGTCCGGACACCCCCATGCCTAACCGCCGCAGCCAAAGGCCACGGCTTCCCCCTTTCCGGGGTGGCACAACGGCACTACGCCCCTCCGTCGCGGCCCGCCCCGGCCGCAACACTCTTTGGTGCTCCGGCGCGGCGCGACGGTGCCGCGGCCCTCCGCCGTGGCCCGCTCATTGTCGCGGCCACCTTCAGCTTCACTGGCGCAGCATGATGGCGCCGCGCTCCTTCACTGCGGCCTTCTCCGACTATGGTTCTCTCTTTACCTTATGGTGCAATGGCATCATGTCACCTCCGTTCCAAACCACAACGAAGAACAACAACAAAAGGGGAGGAGGGTCGACCGTGTTTGTGCAGTCCGACCTCCTCCTGTTATTTTGATAAAAAGCGGCCAATAAATAATGAATAATGTAAAAATAATAATACTTTAATGATGAAACAACCCCAACCTCGATTCATGAAGGTTGATCGCTTGACGAAGAAAGGGAAAGTTCCACTGTTCCGTAGACGTTGTCGCGGGATGACAACGTCACTTCGTCAATCATCGAGAAAAAGGATGTTGGGTTTGGTGCCGGCATTCTTCGCGTTCTTCAATGAAGAGGATGGAGTTCTTCACGGGAGGATGAAGCTCTTTTAAAACTAGAACTCTCCCCAAAAACTCGATACAACAAACTAAACCCAAATAAAATAAGACACCTCTTATTTTATTACTCAAGCCTTGCATTTCAAAAATCCAAAATTCAAAACCAAACACACCTAATTTAATTAATCGTAAGTTGTCAGATTAATTAATTGTTTAGATGGCATGAATTAATGTGGGAGGTGAGGAGGGGAGGAGTCACTTAATTAAAAAAAATGTTCAGAAGAGTTAGGGAATTTGAAAATGTGGGGGCTCGTGTGGGCCCCACCCAACCTTTAATCCTCACATGGAAAGATAACAACCCGTGGGTCCCACTCCAACTCCCACACCTAGGATCTAACACCTAGGAAAGAGAAATAAAATTTGTAACAAAATTTTATTTCGCTTTACACTTAAACCACATTTTTTTAAACAACTCTTCCCGAGAAAACCCAACTCCAGTAAAGGTCTTCTTAAGAAATTACCGGCGTTGTGGTTTCATTGGTGCCCTCGGATTTCGATTCCGAGCACTAGTTCAAAAGTTAGGAAAACCCGCTCATTCGTTCACTGAACGTACCCGAGCTAAACTTCGGAAATTGATTACGGGCACACCGGGTCTCAGAATCAAGTGTCGTCAGAGACCGCGTACTCGTAATATCTCAAAGAATTTAAGAAAAAAAATTCCTTGAAATTTACGGGTCTTTACATTACTCTCACCTCAGGTTTTTACATCCCCGTAATGATACATCACAAACTAGGGAAACAAATGAGGGTACTGAGCATGCATCTGAGCCTCCCACTCCCATGTGCTCTCCTGGCGGTTCCCATGCTGCCACCTGATGCGCAAAAAATAAATCGACCACCCACGCAGGACCTGCTCATGTTGATCCTTGATATCCACTGGGACCTCCACAAAAGGTTTCCCTTTCATCGATGTCTAGATCCCCATAGTAGATGATATGCATCGGATCGTGCACGTATCTCCTCAGCTGAGGTACTTGGAAACCGTCGTGAACCCGGTGCAACTGTGGTGGAAGAGCCAGGTGATAATCCACCTGGCCTATCCTGCTGAGAACTTGAAATGGTCCGATGAAGCGCAGAGATAACTTTTTGCCCCGACCAAATCTCTGTAATCCACATCAATGTGAGACCCGTAAGAAAACGTTGTCTCCATCCTCGAACTCTAGGGGTATCTGCCTCTTGTCAGCATAAGACTTCTGTCGGCTATAAGCTGTCCCTATCCACACCTGGATGACCTGGACCTTCTCTGTCGTGGCCTAAACTATCTCTTGTTCTACACATACTCACTCCAACACTATCAACAAAGGATATCTGAAAATGCGGCCAGCTTTTGTCTCGCCACTCCTAACATATGAATGCCTGATCTCTAACTAAGAGAATCCGCTACAACATTTCCCTTCTAAGGATGATAAAATGTCTCTATGTCATATTCCTAGAGGAAATCAAGCCATCACCGCTATCTCAGGTTCATGTCCTTCTGAGAAAAGATACACCATAGAATTTTGAGTTTGCGAGAAACAAAAACCGTTTTCTCGACGAACAATAGGTGAGACTAGCCGTTTGTAAGAACTCAAATCCACCCTTCTTCGTCTACGATATAAAAGAGCTGTTGAGATTCCTCCTCTGCCGACAAGATAAATCTAGTCTCATCCCCTGGGTGAACCACGTCATTTGCCTAATCCAGCCAATCCTGAAATGAATGGTGCTATTTCCTGCCATGGACAATGTCGTAAGGCCTCGACGCTACTACCACAATATCCAACCGTTACTCTCGCCTCCAAGGGTCGAGTCACACTGTCGGTTGTAGTGTGTGTTCACTATGTCTCCTCTAGTCAGAATCTTGAAAGTGAGGGTCAATTCAACAATTAGAGCCTCTCAGTATCAACTACCTAAAAAACCGGGAAGAAAACATCACAAGAACAAGTTTCTTTTATTACTGCAACTCAAGGTACAAAGACAGAAAGCATCCACAAAAAAACATCAACAAATATAGAATCAACCTGAACAAAGTCTCCATATCTAGAGCAAGTCCTGCTCCTATCCATCTGATCCCAGAGCTCCATGGCCATAAGCCTCAGCTGCCTGAAGCTGAGCTCTCCCCTGTCCACCTGTTCCCTGTGGTCGGGGTGGTCTTCCGGGTGGTGGTGGTGGTAGGGCCTCAAAGCGTTGCCCACAACCCGCTGCTTGGCCAGCTGCTCTGCCTTGTCCGCCTGATCCCTGCAGACCGCCACGGTCGAACCTCTTCCTGGAAGGTCCCTCTACCGCCTGCTGCTCATCTACAGGGCATATCGGGCAGTCTCGAGCCATGTGACCCTACCCGCTGCATGCATAGCAATGTCTACTCCTCATGTGGATGGCTCTTTTTCATTTTCCCCGCACAACCGAACCTGTATCCTGGGATTGATCATTTGATGGTCTGGCCAACTTGGTCCACTCTGTCATCTATGTACTGCCAACTGCAGAAGACTCCGCTGCGGGTCATCCTACAGAGGGTCTCGCCTCTGGTGACTACGCAACCAGAAAACTCTCCACTATAAGTACTCTCTCCAGCACCCCCACCTGCGTCGGGATGTTGAGGGAGATCATCGAAGACCTGATCTCATGCATCAGTCCCTGATCGAAGGTTCGAGCCCTGATGAAAGGGTCTCGTACCATGTCCGTGGAGTAGTGCAAGAGATCAGTAAACCTTGCCGAGTACTGGGACACAGTCATACTGCCCTAACGCAGCTGTACTAACTCCTGAATGCGCACCACACTGAGGGTGGCTGGAATGAACTCCAAGAGGAAGAGGATCTAAAAGTTCGTCCAAAGTATAGATGCCTCGTCGTGCACCTGGAGCATCAGGCTCCACCATCTACCTGCTGCCACGTGCAAGAGACTCGCCACAAGGATCACCATGAGGTCAGCTGGTGTCCCTACCAATATGAAAACTTGAACAACAACCTCCAGACAATCCTCGGCCGTCTGAGGTTCCGTCTCTCTGCAGAACCATGGAGGTCTCTAACACTGAAACTCGTGTTGTGAACTAAGGCAACATGAACTCCTAGTTTCTAGGGATGGTGGCATCGGTGGCTCGGTGGGTAGAGGTACCATCGGTGCCTCCGCTTTAATAGGTCCATGCACCGAGGCCTCGTCGCTCGGTGTGCATCCATCTCGCACAACACTCTGAACCCTAGCTGGATGCCATCGTGGGGCCATCCTGAAAAGAAACAAGTGTGCCATGGTCAATACAGAATACCTAGTGATCTGACACAAGTAATCACAAAGAAAACGTTTAATCACACATGTAATCAACGTTTTAATGCACTGAGTCGGAAATCAGAATTCAGGGTCCTGGTGTATGGATACGTCGGCCGTCGTACCAACACTGGTCTCCCTGGACTAATAACCACACTCAATAACCTTAACACTATTGCTTCACATAGTAGAAATATCAGAGTCCTGAGTTCTGCGATAGAACCGAACTCCTCTAATACAAATTGTCACGACCCGTCCTCGGGGACCGTGCCGTGACTACCCCAAGCCCACCTCCCATAGGACAGGGGCTGGAGACTACCACCTAATGCGTAAATCCAGATAAAAGGGAAGGGATTTCCTTTATAAAATAAATCAAACACCATAGATTACGTAAACTGAATTAAACACTAAGTAAACTGAAAACACAAGTACGTTCTGGAAAGTATGTGGGAAAGTATACAAACCCAACTGAAATTGCAGTACAACTAAAAATTAAAGTACAACAACTGAAAGACAATGCGGAAACCACCATGTCGTCCTCCGGAACTCCCACATGAAGGATGAGTACAGTCAGTCTCATCGGCTCCTCGAGTCTGGTCGTCCTCTCTTTGTACATTCCACCTGTTAGTCTACCTCCAGATACCATCCCTCTCCTCAAGCCTCAACCATGATCAGCACTGCCCGTCGTCTGCAACCAACAAAACAAGGTGCAGGCATATCCCATGCAGGGGTGAGTATACGATACTCAGTAGGGACCCCGAGACTCCTGAAGGTCTCCAGAATCCACAAAGGATAAACCACAAAAGAAAGATACGAATATAAGTATCAATCAACACTACTTAGGTATATGCCCATACATATACCTAAGTCATCAATTCCTATTCTTCCCCAACCCATGACCTCAAGTACAACCCAGTCCACACAGGAAAGAATAACTCAATCCACACAGGGAAGTACGTCCCAATCCACACAGGAAAGGAAGTCAATCTTATCGAAGATAAAGATTGAAAGTCAAGACTCAGCTCACACAGGTATACTACTTCTAAAAAGAGGTGGAGATGATTAGATGTAGCCTCTGAATCATTTCCTCTTCCTATCACACGTAGTATTCTAGTACAGAAGTTGTCACTGCCGAATCCACGGAGGATCCATGTATAGTAGTCATCACTGCCGAATCCACAGAGGATCCAAGTAGAGTAGTCATCACTGTCGAACCCATGAAGGATCCAAGTACAGTCGACAACACTGCTGAACCCATAGAGGATCCCAGTACAGAAGTCATCGTCGTCAAACCCACAGAGGATCCTAGCATGGTATACATCGTCGTCGAACCCACGTAGGATCCCAGTATGGTAGACGTCGTCGCCGAACCCATAGTGGATCATAGTACGGTAGTCGTCCTCGTCGAACCCAATGAGGATCCTAGTACGGTAGTCATCCTAGACGAACCCACTGAGGATCCTCGTACGGTTGTGGTCATCATCAATCCCACTGAGGATCCTAGTACGGTATTCGTCCTCATCGAACCCACTGAGGATCCTAGTACGGTAGTTGTCATCTTCATCGCAGCCAGCTCTAGGGTTCCCGTACATAGCACACTCGATTCCAGGAGGGTCCACTCCATGAGCCGAGGGTTGATACATAAACTGTCAAGAAGTACAAAGTTGATTTATCACAATGTTCCGTCTCTTCAAAAGGAACTCAACGCGACAGATGGCACGTTAAACGGACGCCCGATCTGAGAGTTATTGGATTTTTAGTCCTAGGGGATAGGTTTGTTTTTAAGCCCAAATCAACCCGGCCATACTCCTGATGCATCCAAACCTCGAGCATAGTATTTTTAAAGAACCATCTCACTATGAGGAATCCAAAAAAGTCGATAGAACGCCGATCGAACATCCGGAACTGAAGTTATAAGCGTTTTCGCTCCGAGGGGCCGGTTGGTTTCGTGTTCGAGCCAACACAGCTGAACCCAAAGTTCTCCAAAACCGTGAGTTTAATATAATGAAATTACCCTCTCGATCCATGGATTCCAACTCAACTGACGGTGCGTCGATCAGAGGTTCTTAGCCCATGTTATGGGCATTTGAATGGATCTGTCCGTAAATAGGGGGTTTGGGGCCGGTCCGACCCGACCAAATACCCCCTGGGTTGGCCCGAACCGGGTCGAACCGACCTGGGACCGGGTCCGGAATAGTTGTGCACGGCATGGCCCGGCCTGGCTAGAGGATCTAGCCCATCGCAGGCGGCCCAGCCGGGCGCGGGCGATCCGGCCCAGTGCGGGCGGTCCGTCCCAGCGCGGGCGGTCCGACCCAGCATGGGCGGCCGACACAGCGCGGAAGGGGGGAAGGTGACACCCCCCAATTGACTCGAAATGGCGGCCCCATCATGGTGGGGGCCGCCCTTGTCTGCTGGCTGTAATGGCCGTCCGAATAGCCGTCGCGGGACCTTCCAGTCCCGCCTCCTGGAGCGTCGGCGGCCGGATGTCCGACCGCCCCCTTTCTGAACTATGGCGTCCAAAGGCCTCGGCTTCCTCCTGTCCGGGGCGGCGCGACGGCGCCTCGCCCCTCCGTCACGGCCTGCTCTTGTCTGCATCCCCCTTCGGCCTCATCGGCGTGGCACGCCGACACCGCACTCCTTCACCGCAGTTCCCTCGTTCCCGCATGGTGCAACGACACTGCGTCGCCTCCATGCCAAACCACAATGAAGACTAACAACAAAATGGGATGAGGGTCAGCCATGTTTGTGCGGTCCGTCCTCCTCCAATTATTTTGATAACAAGCGGACAATAAATAATGAATAATGTCAAAATAATAATACTTGAATGATGAAACAACCCCTACCTCGATTCATGAAGGTTGATCGCTTGACGAAGAAAGGGAAAGTTCCGATGTTCTGTAGACGTTTTTGCTGGATGACGACGTCGCTTCATCAATCATTGATAAAAATGATGTCGGGGTTGGCGCTGGCGTTCTTCGCGTTCTTTAAGGAAGAGGATAGAGTTCTTTTCTGGAGGATTAAGCTCTTCAAAAACTAGAACACTCTCCAAAAACTCGACCCAACAAGCTAAACCCAAATAAAATAAGACACCTCTTATTTTATTACTCACGCCAAGTATTTCAAAAATCCAAAATTCAAAACCAAACACAACTAATTAATTATTCTTAAGTTGTCAAATTAATTAAGTGTTTAGTTTTTATGAATTAATGTGGGATGTGAGGAGGGGAGGAGTCACTTAATTATAAAAAAGGTTTATAGGAGTTAGGGAATTTGAAAAGGTGGGGGCTCGTGTGGGCCCCACCTCACCTTTAATCCTCTCGTGGGATGTTAACATCTTGTGGGTCCCACTCCAACTACCACACCTAGGATCTAACACATGGGAAAGAGAAATAAAATTTTTAACACAATTTTATTTCGATTTACACTTAAAACACATTTTTTAAACAACTCTTCCTGAGAAAACACAACTCCATTAAAGGTCTTCTTAAGCAATTATCGTCACTGTGGTTTTATCGATGCCCTCAGATTTCGATTCTGAGCACCGGTTCAAAAGTTAGAATAACCTGCTCGTTCGTTCACTAAACGTACCCGAGCTAAACTTTGGAAATTGATTACGGGCACACCGGGCCTCAGAATCAAGTGTTGTTTGAGACTACATACTCGTAAAATCCAAAAGAATTTAAGAAAAAAATTCCTTGAGATTTACATGTCTTTACAGTATTGTGGTATTGTCTTGGTTTTGGGGTGTGGAAGTGGTTTCATTGTGGATATATTATTAGGGAGGAAAGGTAGTTTTATGATCTGGATGATGTTTTTTTGTATGTGGTTTCTTTGGTATAAATTCCATTGTAGTGATAGAATAAATATTTCCTTAATTATGATTAAAATATTTTGGTTTTTTTTGGTTAACAGGATAAATATTATAAATGAAAAAAATAAATGACATGTTGTGTGGTTAAATGGGGATGTTTCTAATTAATAAAAAAATGGATGGATTTTGGGAATTTTGTTGTGGTGTGATTTGGTATGTGGTTTTTTTGTATTTATGAATTTATAGGTTCTCGTGAAAGGTGTGATGTTGTGAGACTATTACTGTTTGGAATTCTACTCAAAGGATGATCTTGTGTGTGTGGATATATATATATATATATATATATATTCTTATATATTATTTCCGATTTCTATATGCATCCCACCCAGATTGAATACTATATAATGAAACAAAAAAATTCCTTGAGTGTTGTTTTTCCTAACATCTGTTGAGGAGAAAAGATGGATGGGTACCCACCCAATAGCACGCCCAGTTTGTGGGAAGTAACCTATTTTATGACTTTTATGTTTTTAAAGTGCAGGGGATGAGTTGGAATGATTTTGGGAGAGTTAATAATGGATTTGAATAACATTGTTGGCTTTATAAGGGAGCACATTTTCAGCATGGTTAGGGGAAACCGTGAAGGTTATCAAGGAAACCATGCAGGGTGAGACAATAGGCTTCACACGGCCTACACATGGTTTTACAAACTGTGCGAGGAACTCGTGCATAACCCTCCTCTCAAGACAGTGGCGTGCGCACAGTTAGCGCACAGTTTACGTATCATTGGCTTGATCAGAAAAGATCAAGTCTCGAAAGATCAATTAGTTTAGTATTTTTGGATGTACTATATACATTCATAAGGTTTACATTACATCATAAAATGGAAAACTACAACAATGTTGTTTCTATAGATAAAAATGAGATCCCATAGACTATCCCTGTAGGTCAGTCATAATATACTTTTTTGTATCCTGGGAAAAATAAAACATAGAAAGGGGTGATCTCAGATGCTCAGTAAGGATAACAATATAGCAGAAATATTTATAAATAAGCAAAAAAATTTAAGACAAAGTATAAGACTAACAAAAAAGACTTTTAAACTAGAAATTCAACATAATATGGAAAAGAGTAATTTCAAATATTTCTATTTACTTATTCAGATGGATATTCTATTAGTCGAATAATCACTTGCAATATCAGTAGCCACTTTCATAATGATGGAATGCATAATGCCAGACTTTCATAACGACATAGTCAAGGCCTTGTGCCAGGACTACAAATAAGATTTTATCAAGGCCTTATTCCAAGACACTAGATTGTCTCATGAGACCGACTGATGCATAGAGGAGTTATAGCGGGCTCCACCTGTGACATACTAAGTCCAATGCATTCCTCGTATAAAAAGGTTTAAACATAACATAAACATTTGTATTAAAACTAGCATACAAAATGTTCATACATTATCCATAAACCCTGAATGGTGTAAAAACAACACATCCACAGTTAAATATATCACAAAACCTTCAATACAATATGGAATTTTTGAATCATAATAAATCAACTTCAAATAAACTTAAAATCCATCAAAATATGTTGATATAGATGAAATAAAAACCTTTTTTAGAGAAATATCTCTTTCTAATTTAAAATAATTTAAAATTCATATATTTATAATTGAAAATATTTATTTTGGAAATATTATTATAAGATTTTAAGGGAATCATTTTTGATGTTATAATTGTGGAAAATAGATGCACCCACCGTATAAGTTAAAAAAACATTCTTACCATAAATTTGTCAAAAAGGTCAAAAAGTACCTTGTTTGGAAAATGACGGAAAGATTTCTTTAAAAACATATAAGGTAAAATAAGGGTATAAATTAAATTAACACATTTTATATTAAATAGTTAAAATGTTTTTAAATACATTTTTAAGAAACGTGGATGAGGATGATAAAGAGGTTCTAGTAGTTAATTGCGTATAAACAACCTCAGATAAGGAAGAGATTGTGAAATTAACTCTTACCTTGTACTTTTAATTGGTAGAGGGTTGGTTAACCTCCTGTATAATGGTTAAATAATTTTTATTAAATTAAAAAATAATCATATACATTTATATGATATCATATATTATCTTTTAATATTGCTTTGTTAATAATATTTTAGTATTATCGTCGTTTCGGGTGTTAACTGATTTGTTTTCCTTTATATGATTTGTTACATAAGTAATGTTTTTTATGGACAGGATGTATATTATTAGTATGCATACTTAATTTAGTTCTTCAAAAAATATTTTTAATCATCTATGAAAATTAGTTTTGAATGGATACGATGGGGAATGAATCTCTTCGTATTCATGGAGACAGTAATCTGTACGTGTGCACGAGCCACAATATCATTTTTTTGATATTAAAATAATATAAAATATAATGTTATATCATATATAAAGAATAATTATCATGTTATATTTATTATTTACATCAATTACACATCATTATTATACCCAACCACATAATAATGTATTGAATATCAATTACACCACGACGTGGAGACGGTAAGCTGTACGTACGCACGTATGGTGAGATGTCATTCAATGGATGGATAGAGTAATGAATTTGGTTCTACCATATTTATAAAAACAACACAGTATATATAATATACTGGAGTTATTATTTTATAATGGAAACAACAAAGAAAGAGGAAGTGGAATAAGAAAGGAACCAGAAATAGGTGATGAAATATTTACCTCTTCTTTGGGTTCTTCCTTTTATTTTGATCAAAAGGGATCCATAGGATGTATTTATGACTAAATTAAGGCCTCTAGTATGATGTTAAGATAGCTGAGAGGGTATTTATTCAGAGTTTGGATGAGCCAAATGGCTTTGATGGTGTGAATTAGAGAGAAGGGGGAGTTCCCATTTATAAGAGGGGTGAGGGGCACCTTTGGAAATGTTAGATATATTATTTTATAATAAAATCATTTTCGGTTTATAATGGCTCCAATATTATTTATTTAAAGGATAATGTGTCTATGGGATGAAATAAACTCAACAAATAGGTTTTAGATGGGTTTGTGTCACTATATTAACCTTATCATTTAGATTTAACTCTTAGATAAATAGTTTGACATTTACCATGTCTCTTTGTATTTTTATATTATATGGTTAATAAACTTACTATATACCTCCAAACAAACCCCAAGTGGTTCATTAATGATACAACTATCATTAAATAATTATTTTGGCCGAACCTTATATTTTAAGGAATAGAATATAAATTAATAATATAATATTTTGTTTAAAAACTCTTTTATGTCAATTTTGACACTATTTGGTATTTGGTTTTGGATAAATTTATAATAGAATTATCACTTCGAAAAAAATTCATCTAGTCAACCCAAATATGTCATATTAACCTAAAATATTTTTATAATTTATAAAAAGTATCAAATTACTTTTATTCAGATATTTATAATAACAATTATTTTAATCATTCATTAATACGGTAATTAATGCATCATCATTGTGACATAAATAAATTTAAATATTTAATATATAAAAAATATAAATAAAATAAAATTATTTAGGAAATCTATTTATCTTTATATTGAATATTTATAGTCGAATTTATCTTATGTGAAACCCTATATTAATAATGGTTTAGTTATTAAACATTGAGTTTAACACTTTTGACTCTTCCTTGAATTAAATAATAATAAATTTCCTAATCTAATCCAAGTGGACTTAAAGTATCATATTTTATTCCTACTGTTTTTTGGTCTAATTACACTTATCCAATTGAATTAGGACATGTGTTAGTTTAATAATAATATACTTTTTACACTTAACTACCCAATTTACTTTTAACTGTGGTAAATAAAAATAAAAAGTTACTATTGACCAAAAATTATTTTCAACTTATTGAACCACATTTTACTTACTAATATTATATGTGTCTCTATGATTTTTGAAATTCAACTAATATATGAGGAAAAATTATGTTTTGTGAAAATTTGCAAATTCTCCTAGGAGTTGGGTAAAAGACGATAAAAAGTTCAATAAAATTATTATATATCTAAAATTATTATAAACCGACACCAATGAATTACATTAAACATATATAGGTACTATGAATCCATTTTTACCAAAAATAAATTTCAATAAAACAAATAATTATTTATATAAAAAGTCAGTTTTAAACAATAACTCAATGTTTTTCACTATTCATCAAAAATTGAATGTTTTCTGAAAAATATCAAAAATTCACCCAAATCTAATTTCGGTATTCTGAATCCAAAAATGAATTCCATTTTGAATCATAAAATTTATAAAATTAAAAAAAGTGGGCATTACTATTCATGACTGCTAGTTTCATTGGTCGCGATGTGTTAGAATCTCGAAGTTGCGTACAATGCAAGATATTGAATTATTGAAAGGGAAACGTATCATGGAAACTTGGGGTGTTACAGTGTATGATAGGGTAGGGGATCTAGAGAGGTTGTAGTTGAGCATTTTATTGGATTTTCGGTGTGGTTTCTTATGGGTCGAATTCACAAGAACCCTAAAGGTAGGTGGCTTCTCTCTCGACTCCACATTGTAAGAACTTGATGTTTGGTTACAATTAATTTTTTTCTGATATAATTTTTTATTTTGATGTGTGAGATTGTTTGGAAATCCCTTTAGTGACATTTTTCAGGATTTTTGGAAAAAAGGGGGTTATGGGGTGAAAATCTCTTATTGTGGATTTTAAAATGGGATTCTGGGATTGATTTGTCACAATGGTTGATGGAAAAGTGTTTTTTAAAAATATATTATTTTATTGAAATGTTGTTTGGAATGTAAAATGATTAAATGGTGGTTTCAATAAATGGGTGATTTATTAAATTTGATTGGAATGTGATGGAAATTATTATTTGCATGTGGTGTGGCCTTGGTGGGTTATATTCATGGTTATGGCTTGATGGAATGTTGAGTAGAGGTGGGTGGGATGTATCACTATAAAATTTGGTTAATAGTGGTTAGAAGAACCACCATTATCGGTAGTGGTCAGGATGTACCACTAGTTGGGAATGGGGTGAATGAGGTAGGGGGAGTCCCACCATAATAGTAGATTTGTTCTTTGTTTCTTTTCAAAGATCGAATTTGTTATGCTAATGTGTGATGTGTATATGTCTTATGTCATGGTTGTGAAATTCCCTTATGTTATATGTATTGATCATGGTATGGTGTCTTGTGGTAATGGTTGATCTATTGAATGTTATACATAAACTGTTTTCTATAAATGTGTAAATGGTTTTATCCTACTAGCGTTTGTAGGGAAGTAATTTTGTAAAACCTACTGAGTATTAGTACTCAACCCCTTCTTTGGAAATTTGGGGATTTTGTAGATGTCATATTTCGTGAAACATATAAATTTAAAGCATATCATTACTATTGGTTCGAGGTTTTCTAGGGACATGAGTTGGTGCTCAGAGAATGGATCTTGGTGTGGATCTATGGAGTGTGTATTGGTTTATTTTGGGGCTCTATTTTGGTTTTTCACTTGGTAATATGATGTTGTTTTGTGTGTTTGGTTGTATTTGGAATATGGGTGTGTTATGGATTAGTTGGTTTTCTTTTTTTATTTTATGGGTTTGGATGATTTATCGACATGGATCATATAGTTCTTTGTTAGTGTATTGTTGGGTTGGATGGTTGTATCTTAGGGGTAAATTGTTCCCCCATTTATTGTAAAAGCATTCATCATTTATTTTCATCATTTTTAACATTGGGATTGTCTCTTTATGCCCAATATCATTAATCCACGCTCTCAATCCAATGAGATTGAGCAGGATGTTACAATTGGTATCAGTTTGTTTGGTGGCTAACTTTCATGTGAGAGAAATTGTTCGATCCTTGGTATTCATCGTTGGTCTTGGTGTTGACATTCTTTAATGACAAATTCATTCCGTGGGGATGGTAACAGAGTGTAGGATTGTCTGAACATGGAATGTATATCATAAAACGACATAGCTAACCCATTTATGTTGAACATCATGTTACTAGGAAGCTGGGTACATAATTGTTTTGGAGACACTTATAGGCATTGGAAGTCTAATTTATGTGGGTATAACCAATGGGTTGAGCATGTAATTAAAGGTAGAGATGACCTACAACTAGGATGCATATTTCATTAGGGTAAAATGATTTATGGTGTGATATGAATGTGAGTGTTTGGAAAAATATGGATTGGGATTCAAAATGAATTGATTTGAATCAAGTAAACAGTTAATATTTTGAAATGGGTTGATTTTCAAAACATAGTGGATTTTTTAAAATAGTGCAATATGGAAAATGTAAACTGGTGGAAAGCCTGATTGTGATAGTTGTTATATAATTGAATTTTAAAATTGTACACACTTTCCTGTTATGGGAGTGAGACGTATTTTCATTATTGGGTAGATAAAAATGGAACCTGGTATGCGTCGTAGAGACCAACTACATGAAGATGATAAGAATGTAGTGGGTAGTACATCGTTGAAGGCACGAATTTTTGAAGCCAGGTTAAATTAGTAAATTAGTTCCAAGATAGAAGTAATGTGTATACATTATTATACAAAATTGATTAATCAAGCTACATTGGATGATCAGGATCTTTTGGGGGCTATAGGTGGAAGAGTCTTGTTAGTACCCATAGGGAGTGGTGGGAACTCAAACGTTGTGTTCAGGAAGAAGTGAGACACTTATTCATTATGAGGGAGTATAATTCAGAATCTAATTGTAGGATCAGTGAATCTTCCTCTGAAGCCTATGAGTATGAAAATATGTTTTCAATGTGGTTTTATGAGTCACGTCATGCAGGATTGTACAACACAACATCAAGCATGTCATAAATGTAATGATATGGGTAATCTATGTCGCTATTGTCATAATGCATTGAGGTCGGGTGTTAGTGACACTCCTTAGGGGTCGCAAGGGTCTTAGGACTCAATATGAAGGGGGAAGAAACATAACCCTCAGCAGTAGAGTAAATTGGGTCATGGTGATTCTCAGAATACCATGAGGCCTCGATAGGGTAATAAAGACTGGAGGGTGGCAAACAAGCAGTTGTTTGGAGCTAAGCCAGTTGTGGTGGACGAGCAGTCGGGACCATCCATGATGTGGGGTATGGTTCTTTTAAATTCCATGTTAATGAAATCTTAGTTTGATATGTGTTCATCACATTTTTTTGTTGACTATCACATAGTTGATTTTTTGGGATTAACAATGGAAATTATGCCTTCTATTATGAAACATCAAACACATCTGGGTCAAAGAGACTGTGAAGCATTCTTCTGTAGAGTATGTTCCTTAGTTGTGTAGGATATCAAATTGATGTGTGATTTCTTAGTGATTGAAATGGATGCTTATGATATTATAATGGTAATGGATTGGTTTGAAATGTTTAATTCCCACATCTATTACTATACACGACCGGTTTATGTGGGATGGAGGATGGCGATAGACACCTCTTTATAGGAGAGAAGAGTGAAAAGATGGGTGCAACATATCTGTTTTCACCAACTGTTGGCATGATAACAAATCAGTTAGAGGCCTTGTTGTTGGAATCAGTTGAAGTTATTGATAAGAATGTTCTTCCAGTAGTTATGGATCAGTTTATAGATGTCTTTACCAAATAATTCTCCGATTTTCCACCCGTGAGAGATGTCAGGTTAATGATTGATCTCCTTCTAGGGACTAGTACTATCTCACTTTCATATTACCTAAGAGAACTAGATAAATTTCAATAATTAATGGTGTAGTTGGAAGAGTTAGAAAACAAAGGGTTCATTCAGCCTAGCACGTCTCTGTGGAAAGCACCAGTTTTGTTTGCTAAAAAGGCAGATGAAACCTGGTGGCCTTGTGTTGATTATCATAATACTAATAAGGATATGATAATGAACCAATGTCCACATCCAATAAATGATGAGTTCATTGACCAGTTGAAGGGGGGTCAATTGTTGTCCAATATTGACTTGAGGTCAGGGTATCACCCATTGCAGGTGAGGAAGGTGGATATTAAGAAAACATCTTTCAGAAGTTGATATGGTCATTAAAATTTTGTGGTTATGCCATTTGGTCTAATAAATTTATGAGTTTTGTTCAGGGAAATGAAGAATCAGATATTTTAGAGATATCTAGATTCCTTTTTGGTGGTATTTTCTTATGGTATACTGGTGTATTTGAGGAAAATGTTTGAGCATGAGAAATACGAGTTGATCGTGTTGGGGATCTAGAGGGATCATCTATTGTATTCCAAATTGTCCAAGTGTGACTTTTGGATACATGAGGTTTATTTCCTTGGACATGTTATTTTTTATAGGGTTGTTTCAGTTGATCTGGGAAACATAGAGGATGTTATCACATGGAAACCACCAAAGAATTTTTTTAGATACCAAGCTTCATTGGTCTAGTTGGGTATAATGATGTTTTGTTCATGATTTTTCATGATTGGATTTGATGAGGACAACTTTGACAGGGAATAACGTTCCATTTCAATAGGATGAGCAATGTGAGAAATGTTTTGAAGAGCTAAAGTGTCACTTTACATCAGCACCAATCTTAGTTTTTTCAGAACCAGGGAAAGGGTACATTGTTTATTGTCACACATTGGGAGTAGGGTTGTGGTACATTTTCATGTAAGGGGATCAAGTGGTTGCATATAGATAATGGTATTTTAGGTTTCATGAGAAAAACTACCCAAAACATGATTTTGAGTTTGTAGTAGTGGTTCATGCTTTAAAAACATGGTGTCATTATCTCTTGGGTGAGAAATATATAATGTTTATCAGCCATGAGAGTTCATAACATATAATCTCACAAATAGATATAATCAGGAGGAAATACAGATGGGTGAAATATCTATATATTTTTTATTTCTACATAATGTACACACTGAGTAAGGGAAATTCAATGATAGATGCATTTATTCGGAAATCATATGCTGAAGTGGTGAAACAAGTATTGGATCAGTGGAAGTTAATGTCGGTCATAGCTAACATGAGATTTTAATGTGAGGACCATGGTGAAAGAGTGGTATTCTTTTTGGTTTTTTTTATTTACCGACTTGGATGGTTTGGTTAAATAGGTATAGACATCAGATTATGAGTGTATAGTGATAAGGTTAAAACTCAATTATGGGGAAACTGTTATGAACTAGGAAATGAATGGGAATTCAGTCTTGTGTTTTTAGAATCATATGGTGGTACCAGTGGATTTTTATGATGAACTTATCAAGGATTATCATTAATCTATGTGGGATGTCCATCCTGGAATTCAGAAAATGAATATCGTGTTGAAAGTGCAGTTTTGGTGGGCTGGTATAAAAAAGGGATATTGCAATGTCTCTCTCGAAATGCTTGACTTGTTTTAAAGTTAAGGTAGAGAATCAACGGACAACAGGCATGTTGCAGTCTTTACCTATCCCAATATGGAAATGGGAGAATATAATAATGGATTTTGTGACAGGTTTCCCAAGAAGAGTCTGGAAGCATGATTCAATATGGGTGATTATGGAATGGCTATCAAAGTCAGCCCATTTCATCTCGATCTGTGAATCTCATATGGTGTAGGATCTATCAAAAATCTATATATGATATGTTGTAAAGAGGCATGGTGTTACAGTTTTTATTGTATCATATAGAGATTTGAGGTTCAAATTCATTTCTGGAAATCCTTACAACAATCCCTTGGAACACAGTTGACTATGAGCATATGTTATCATTCTCAGACGGATAGCCAATCTGAGAGGATGATACAATCCTTGGAGGATATGTTAAGGGCTTGTGACCATGTGATCCATTGGTATCATGTTGAGCTAGAACCAGAAGCATATTTGGTTCACATTCCAGTGAGGATTGTGGACAAACAAAAGAAATTCAAGCAAGGTAAAAGCATATGTTTAGTTTGTGTTATTTGTCCGCAAGGTAGGATTCAAAAGGAGACATGGGATCAGGAGAAAGATATCGTCGAGCAATGGACATAGGTATTTCGACAATGAGATGGTTCTATGCATTATGAGGACAAAAAGTCCAATGGTGAGGAGAATGTATCACCCCTGGATAGAGGTATGTATCCTTTTTTATGCATTTTTATGTTCTTAAAGTGCATTGGATTATTTGGAAAGAGGTTGGGAGAGTTTGGAATGGTTTTGAATATTTTTGGAGGCTTTTATAACGGATCACGGTTTGAGCACGGTTAGGGGAAACCATGCAAGTTCTCTAGAATATAGTGTTTTGGAAGATAGTAGGCTTCGTATGTCCTGTGCACTATTTTCCAAACTGTGTGAGGTAATCATGCAGACCCTTCCTCTCGAGACAGTGGCATGCACACATTTTGTGCACGTTTTTCCAAACATTGCGAACTAACCAAGCAACCAATCAACCTTCACTTGTGATTTTTGGTTCTCAAGGGTTGACAGGGCTCTCTCACATGTTTTGGAAGCAACCCAAAGGGGTTTCAAGGGGGTTTGAATGTGGTGTCTCCAAGGTATGTCTATTCTCTTGGTTTCTCATTGATTTTCCCTAGAACTACTCTTCTCCCTTTCCTAGTTTGGTATATCTGAACCTATTTCACAATTATCTAGGGTTTCTGTTTCCTTAGGTGTTGATTTGAAGCCTTTCTGATTATAGGGAAGGCGATCTAGAGCGATTGTAGTGGAGCATTTTCCCGAATTTTTGGTGTGGTTTCTTGTGGGTCAAATTCACTGGAACACTAAAGGTAGGTGGCTTACCTCTCAAATCCATATTCCTAGAACTAGAAGCATGGTTATAGTTAATTTGTTTTTTCATAATTAATTGTGTTTTTGAAGTTTCTAATTGCTTGGAAATTACTTTGGTGAGGTTTTTAGTGGTTTTTTGAAAAGGATAGTTATGGGGGGGGGTGAATTCTCTTGTTGTGGATTTTGAAATTAAGATTTTAAAATGGTTTTCTAGGATTTATTTGTGAAAATGGTTGACCAAAAGGGTTTTCATTAATGATGCTGTTTTATTGAAATGTTTTATGGCATGGAAAATGATTAAATGGTGGTTCCAATAAATGGGTGATTTATTGAAGTGTGTTGGCATGCGATGGAGGTGATTATTTTCATGGTGTGTGGCCTTGGTGGGTGATATTCTTGGGTATTTCTTGTTAGAATGTTGTCTGGTAGTGGACAGGAATTCCCACTATAAAAGGATGTTGATAGTGTTCAGAGGAACCCACATTAAATATATTTGATGGGATGTACAGCTAGTTGGGAATGTGGTGAATGAGATGGGAGGGAGTCCCACCACAACGGTTACTTTGTTGTGTGTTTCTCTTCAAAGATGTCATTCGTTGTTCTAATGTGTGATGGGGATATGGATTACGGCATGGTTGGGGCTTTCTCTTGTGTTATAAGGATTGATTAGGGTATGTTGTATTGTGGTAATAGTTGAAGTATTGAATATTTTACATAAAATGTTTTATATAAATGTGTTAATGGTTTTATCCCAATGGCATGTGTATAGAAGTCATTTGGAGAAAACCTACTAAGTATTAGTACTGATCCACTGCTTTCGCAGTTTGGTGATTTTATAAATGTCATATTCCGGGACATAGGTAAAGGTAAAGCATATCATTAGTGGCTCAGGGTGATGCTTGGGAGATGAGCTGGTTCATGGAACATGGAGCTTTGTGTGGAGCTGTGGAATGTGATTAGTTTATTTTGGGACTCTTGTTTAGTTTTCCTCTTGGTACTATGATATGGTTTACTGTGATTGGTTATATTTGGCATGTGGGTTTATTATGGATTAGCTGGTCTTCATTATATATTTTGTGGGTTTAGATGTTTTATCGATATGCATCATATAGTTTGTTGTTAGTGTATTTTTTGGTTGTATGGTTGTTTCCCAAGGGAAATTTGTTCCCCCAATTATTCTCTAAGACCTCAACATTTATTTATAGCCTTTGGCTCCTTGGGAACATTGCTTAAGGCCTAGTTGAATTACTTCACCCTCTCAAGCTAATGATATGGGGTGGGATGTTACATAATCATTCATACTCTCTCTTATATGATTGGTACATATTTCATAGGCCTTGATTCTGGGAGGTTAGTTTGTGCAGTAAATTGATGTTGATATATCCCAATTGACTTCATGTGAGTTTTTATGTGTCCATTGTTATCGGTCGATGAGCCCATTAATATTTCCGAATGATGTGACATAGATCATGTGTCCATTGGTAGGATGATATTGGATGTTGTTGTTTATGGAGGGGGTCAATCGTGCTGTGAGGGGGTGGCATGAGGTTGATGTCCTTGTTCAAGATACCCTTCATGTCTATTTATGGTTGTGGTTGTGTGATGGCCGATAGGATTTTGGTTGACACATGATTGGTTTGTGGTTATGGGGTGGTGTGGTCAGGTATATGTAGGCATGATGTGATGTGACTATTTATAAGGACATGTCCGTAATCATTAAATAATCTTGAATTAAATGAATAATTCACATTGAGGATCTTTTTAGGTTTAGAGTTTTATAGAATTAGGGAAAAACTATTACATTACATCCAAAAAATTACTAGATAGACACTTCTACGCAGTTTCCATTTTTATAATAAAATAAAAACTCTTGAAAAAATGTGTTATGTCAAGTACCATGTTTTAGATAGAACGAATTTTCCTTGATCCCATCTATGACCCTATTCACCTTTATATCCTGTGAAAAAACATTTCAAAATATGGGATGAACATAAAAAATTTAGTAAATATTATAAAACAAAGAAACAAAACATTAGTTCATCAATACATACATAACCTATGATCTTTCACATAACTCATGAAACCATAAGATTTATATAGTAACAAAAATCATGAAGGTAACTTGTGGAATCCATAACATACATACTTTGTAGCTTTCATCGCTATATAAGGAGTTACATTTGGAATGACCATCAAAGTATATTCCGTAAATCTCTTACGAGAAACATTCAAGTTTACCTCCATCACGTTACCCAATGCATTGGAGATATATCTCAGGCTCAACCACCATAGGTTTATCATGGAACCACTGTATATTTAATAAAATACCATGAACCATAACATAATCATAACACATAAAACAAATATAAAGGAACTATAAAATTTCTACATTTCAATCACAATATATCATCTAAATATATTGACAAAACAATTCCTTTATGAAAACCATTTTCAACACCAATATATATAAAAAGAGTAGATGGTATTTAATTTCATTTTCAAAACATTACGTCTTGTTAAATAATCCATGATCAAATAATACTCACGGTGGCAGATAAGGTCTTTGTGACTGCTTACGTTAAAAGAAAAATTCTTTTTTGTCGCTGAGTAAACGGCTTCATAGAAAAATATTCTATTTGAATAATAAGATAAATTTAATTTCTACTTGCTTAAGAAAATTTTTCATGTCTATTATTCTTTTTATATCACATATTACCATGTTATAAACATTATGTAATCTTCATTGGGCACTCATTTTCATAATGACCCATTTCGTTACACTTAAAAGTTTTTACTGATGTGAATCAAATTTTGTCTTACGATTACCCTGTACTTTTTCAGTGCAATTACAAGTTTTATATCCCATTTTATCACATTGGTATCACTTAACAGAATTCAAAAGGCATTCCCAAATTTTATTTTAGCAAAATTTTCACAAACTGTAAACTTAAGCTTCTTACCATCAGACTATTTTGAGGAGTTCTCCCCTATCCCCTGCCACTTTGACCTCTTAATCTGTTATTTTTCAAACAACAGGTGATCATCATCAAACTCATTTTCCACCTTTTTCTCACGTTGAAAAAGATTGACATAAATTTTGAAATCACAAAAATCTAAATCCCCTTGATTATTTGGATTAAATCCTGTGTCAAAATGGTTGATTTTACTATCAACGTCTCATATAAAATTTAGAGCACACCTTTCCAGTTGGGTGATTTTTTCTTCATAAGTAGCCACTAAGTCATCCTTTTTCCTCAATTCTAGGAATTTATTTCCATCCTAATACAAACCACCTTAGCAAAACATTTCACAAGAGACATACATTTTAATTCATCCCAATCAAGAGAATCAATCTCCATACTATCCTTGTTATTTTTCACCATTGACCACCATTGATCAGCTTCACCTTCAAAAAGGTAAACATGGAGACTATAATTTTGATATTATAAACACCCCAAGACATCAAACATCTTCTCCAATGATTCAATCCACCCTTCAACAAGAACAGGGTCATATGATCCTCTGAATGATTGGGTATATTGCCTCATGAAATGCTCCACTACAGACATGTTCTTTTGTTGTTGTTCTGGCTGATCTCGTGCATGGATACCACCACAATTTATTTCCAGAGTAAATTGTGCCATCACTACCACAAACTATTCAGTTCTGATTCTAATGATCTCAGGAATCTAATTTGAATTGTTGTCTTCATCATGATATTGTCCCAACATAGCTACCATGTTTCCTCTGCAGAAAATCATTCTGAATATAAAGATATATTAGGCGAAGTAACATGGTAATTTGTAAATTATATCCTTTCAATATTAACATAAATTAATTTATGGATATTAATTTTACAATACCCTAACTCCTAATGTTATATAAACCAACCTTTGATACCAACTATAAGGACCCAACCATAAACATTACATAATCTTGAATTAAATGAATAATTCAAATTGAGGATCTTTTCATGTTTAGAGTTTTAGAGAACTAGGCCATAACTATTACATTACATATCAAAAATTACTTGGTAGAACCTTCTACTCAATTTCCATTTATTTCATAAAATAAAAACTCTTGAAAAAAAAGGGTCACGTCTAGTCCCCTGTTTTAGACAATATGTCTTTTTGTGATCCCATCCCTGACCCTATTCATTTTGTAGTCTTGTGAAAAACATTTCAAAACATGGGATGAGAATAAATATCTCAGAATGTATTATAAAAATAAGAAATAAAATAGTTTTACATCAATACATAAATAACATTAGATCTTTAACATAAATCTTAAAACCATAATATTTTCATAGCAAACACAAATCATAAAGGTAACTTCTAGCATCCATAACAGACATACGTTTTCTCTTTCACACCTAAAGATGGAGTTACAATTAAAATACCCGTCAAAGTATATTCCCAAAATATCATAAGAGAATTATTAAAGTTTACCTCCATCACATTGCCCAGTTCATTAGATATCTGTCTTGGGTTCAACTGCCCTAGGATTATCACAGAACCACCCATATACGTCAACAATTCCCAAGAACCATAACATAATCATAACACATAAAACAAACATAATGGAAAGATAACATTTCAATATTTCAATAACAATATATCATCTCAATGTATTTACATAACAAATACATTATCAAAACCATTTTGAATAAAAATTTACCTAAAAAGGGTAAATTCTATTTACTTTCCTTTTAAAAAAAATACGGCTTGTTATATAATCCAAGATCAAATAATACTCGCGGTAGCGGAAAAGGACATTGTCTCCACTTACGGTAAAAAAATTATTTTTTTCATTTAGTAAAATACCTTGTAGAAATAGATTCCATTTGAATGAAATAAAAATTCAAAGGATTTTACAGATTATATAAATGAATGTTGTGTATAAAACTAAATATGACTCAATGGATGGATATTGAGATAAAGTCCCTTACCTCGTGACCGACATGACCCGCTAATTCTTCAATCACTTGAATAATAAACTAGATTTAATTTCTACACGATTAAGAACCTTTTTAAAGTTTATTATTCCTTTTATATCACATATTAACATGTTATAAACATTATGTAATCATTTACGTTTATAATGGTGGTTTGGTCGATATTTGGTACTTGAGTCTATAATGAACTTCTTATATTTACATGTTGACTATGTGGTCAAAATTCCATTATCTCTAGAATTATATTAATGATTTAGATATCATATATATCTAGTATATCCAGTATATATTTTTATTTATAATAGTACATAACATTTGGAGGTATGAAATGAAATACACCATTCATGGAGACGGTAAGCCGTATGTACGCATGCACGCTGCATTGATTTCTATTTATTATTTTAATGGAATAAAGACATAATGACACATAGGTATATTATAATTCCAGTATAATATGATATATAATATCATTAACTCCATATTTTATACATCCAACATATGGCATTAACGTGTCATATCACTTTGAGGGGGAGGTAGTCCGCACTTCCTAAATTGAAATTATCGCGTTTACCCATAGTAGAAACCATAAAGGAATTATATAAATGAATAATATAGAATAATAAAGAAAACATAAAAATAATTTGTATCAAATATAAATAAAGTATCATCTTAATGTCCACCATTACAGGAAAAAGGGGATAATTGAACAATCATTGTTTCGGGAGGCATTAAGTTTCCATCCATAGAAACTGTAAGTTCTTAACCAATTATATGGAGGTTTGTGTAAGTGTAGCATGATTCCTTCTCATTAAGGAATCCTAGTTTATTGAGTATACTTGTTTTGTTATAAAAGAATATAATAAAAATATTTTAGGGGTTGGAGAAGTAAAATTAAATAAAATCATTTTAGAGAAATTGTTGACTTTAATTCAGGTATCTCCCTTTTGTTTGAATCAAAAGGAAGTCTAGAAGTTCCTTCTGTCAATGTTTTGGCTTCTAGGTGGAAGAGGGCTATCTTGATATTTTATTTGTTCAGGGTTTGGATGAACCATGGGGCTTGATAAGTGTGAGGAATGGGTTAGATGTTAGGGATTTTTTAAAGGGGAGGGTGGCTCTTTACGGAAGTGTAAAAATATTATTTTAATATAAAATAATTTTAGGTTTCTAAAGGTCCAAAACTAATTAATGATGACGATAATATGACTCATTATTGGAATAAAAATATCAAATAAGTATGGGATAGGTTTTGGATAATATTGTAATCTTTATAGTCTAATTTATTTAAATCATTTATAAAAAATATAAATAGTACATCATTATTGTGTCTTAAAATTTTAATTTAATTGATGTCTAAAAATTATAAAAAGAATACCATGATGTAGGAAATTTGTTTATCTTTTCAAATAATATTTATAGTTGAAAATATGGATTATATAACCCTATGTAAAAATTAATTTACAAAATGATATTTGTTTATGTCTTTTTTGCCTTTAATTTATGTTAATTAAATTAAAGTGTCATTATCACGTGTCCCAAAATAGACCCCAAGATTCCCATGGTCATCCATGACTCTTCCAATAAGGTTAGCACAAGTGTTAATCTAATTTTGTATTATTATGATAAATTTTTTACCTTTAATTACACTATTTACCTTTATTCATGGTAAATAAAAGTCAAAAGATACAATTCACCAAAAAAAATTAATCCTATTGAACCACAATTTAATTAATAATAACAACCCTTTATGTCAGATTTTTGATACTCAATTCATAGAAGCGGTAAACTTTCATTTAAATGAAAAGGTCATTTTTTATCTACTACTTAGTGGTTTCACTATTCATCAAAAATTGAATTTTTTTAGAAATATACCAAAATTTCGTCCTAAGCTATATTTGATATTCTGAATTAAAAAATGATAAATATTTTACCAAATTCATTATAGAGATATTTCATAAATTAATTTAAAATTAATTTCTGTTGTCTAAACATAATACATGTTTTGAAAAATAATAACTATCAAAATATTGACACCAGTTTATGTCCAATTTCAAAGTAAAATTACTTCAAATGAACAAAATCAGATTAAATGGTAAAAATATAACATAATTACACTTTAATACAAACTAAAAATATAAACTATCCATATATATAAATTACATTAAAAGAGAATTTTTAATTAAAAGACAGTATTTTTCACTATTCATTAAAAATGAATTTTATCAGAAAAACACAAAAAATTTACCTAAAGTAAAATTTGATTTCCTGATTCTAAAGAAGAATATTATTTTGTAAAATAGAAAATATAAAAGTGACGAAAACTATAATTAAAGAGGGTTCTCCATTAAGAGGCATTAAATAGACCTTTTAATGAACATTAGACAATTTATACATAAATTTATATTAATTCACATTTGAAGCCTCTAACTTTTATTGATAAATATAAAAACATTTAACAAACATGTATAATCATATTGTAGTTAGTTCTCTTCATTCCCATCAATACAATGACTAGGCATTTAATACCATTTAAAATAATAATATTATATTATTATTATTTTAGTATGACTCAGCCTTGTGTGCAATGTAATATTTCAACAGAACCTGTTATTGCGTATCAGATATGCCATCGAGCATAGCAACCGATTTAAAGTAAAATTAATATTTAATTAAAAAATATAAATAATTATCAAAATATATTATTATTTATTTACATATGAGGTTACATCCTTCCCCCTTTTCGAAATTGTGTCCTTGCAAATTTTATTCGCCTATAAAATATGTGGTGGTATTTATCCCTCATTGCATTCCTAGATTCACATGTAGCCTCTTCAACCATATAGTTTTTCCCTAAAACCATTACCTGGTAAATTACCTTATTCTTCAATAGTTTCTCTCTTCAGTCAAGAATCTAGACTGGTTTTTCCTCATAAGAGAGATTCTCTTCAAACTGAACTACCTCTAAACATAAAAAATGAGATGGATATGACATATACATTTTCAACATTGAAACATGACATAAATTTTGTACCTAAGACAAGCTTGGAGGTAAAGCCACTCTATACGTAACATATCCAACTTTCTCGTGGATTTCATAAGGTCCAATGAACCTCAGACTCAACTAACCCTTCTTACCAAAATGGATCACACCATTCTACGGAGGAACATTGAGAATAACATGATCACCTACCTCAAAATAAAGATCATTCCTCTAATTATCTTCATAAATTTTCTGCCCTCTCTGAGCTGGTGTCTTGTGATTTTGAATCAACTGAACTTTTTATGCAATCTCCTCTACAAATTTTGGCCTAATCGGCTTCCTTTCAACTACTTCATCCCGAAAAGCTAGAGTTTAACAACACATTTCATATAATTCCTCAAATGGATCCATCTGTATACTGTAATGAAAATTGTTATTATAAGAAAATTCAACCAAAGAAATATGTTTGTCCCAACTTCCCTAGTATTCTAGTGAACAAGCACGTAATATATCTTCCATGGTCCGAATTTTTCATTCAGACTGCCCATCTAATTATGGATAAAATTTATAATAATATTTAATTCAGTACCCAACTATTTATGATAGCCTTTGCAAAAGTTATAAGTAAAACTGGGATCACCATCAGATACAATAAAAAGGGTAACACCATGAAACCTGACTATCCCTTTATCATACAACTGAGAGTATTGATCTAGAGATAATGTATCTCGAATAGGATAGAAATGAGTAAATTTAGTCAATCGATCAACAGTAACCCAGATGGCATTATTACCTTGAGATGTCTTCGGTAATCTCACAATGAAGACCATGGATATATTTTCCCATTTCCACTCTGGAACCCGTAATGAATGGAACATCCCTTTTGGTAACTGCCACTCTGCTTTAACCTACTGAAAATTCAAACACTTCATAGTAAAATTAGTAATATCTCTTTTCATTTCATCCCACCAGTAATACTCTAGAAGATCTCTGAACATCATAGTACTTCCATGATGAACTGAAAAAGGGGAACTATGAGCTTTACATAATAACTAATTCATCAATTGTGAATCACAAGGCACACATAGTCTCTTTATAAATATGAAAACACAATCATTATCAATGTTAAATTCATGAAACTTACCCTTCTTAACCAACTAAACCTTTTACTGCAAATCACTTCCTTCCTTTTGTGCTTTCTTTATTCTGTCTAATAGAGATGATTTCATTGACACCGGAAATAAAATAGATGAATTTTCTGCACCAACAACATCAATGCAAATGTTCATCAAATCAAAAACCAAAGGATCATGCTCCTAACATAGTAATGTTAATGATGCATTAATTTTTCAACTAAAAGCATCAGCCACTTTATTTGATTTTCCTATATGGTAAAGGATTGTGAAATAGAAATCCTTGATTAATTCCAACGATCTCTTCTGTCTCATGTTCAATTCTTTCTTAGTGAATATATACCTCAAACATTTTAAGTTAGTATATACTTCATATTTTACTCAAAAACAAATGATGCCTCCAAAAATTTAAATAAATAACAATAGAAGCTAATACCAAATCATCTCTAGTGTAATATAACTCATGAGGTTTCAACTGATGTGAATCATATGCAATTACCTGCCCATTTCTCATAAGGACACAACCAAGTCCTTTTAACAAAGCATCACTATAAATAAAAAACCCACCATTTATAGAAGGTAATGAAAAAACTAGATAATTTGACAATATTCTTTTCAATTCCTGAAAACAATAATCACATTTTTTTTTCAAACGAACATCACACATTTTCGAGCTAACTTAGTCAGTAGGCTAGATAAATGTGCCAAATTCTCAAAAAGGCCTTCGGTAATAACCAGCTAAACCAAGAAAATAAGAATCACAATTATATTTGGGGATCTTGGCCATTCTTCACCAACTTTTGTCTTAGTTGGATAAACAATTATGCTATTTTTTGAAATAATGTGACCAAGGAAAGGAATTTTATGTAACCAAAACTCACACTTTCTTAATTTCTAAAATAGTTTATTTTCTTTTAACGTTTTCAAGGAAACCCATAAATGAAATTCATGTTCCTCTTTACTTTTAGAATAAACCAAAATATCATTAATGAACACAACCATAGACTTATCATAGATCTTGGGAAAAATTCTATTCATAGGATCCAAGAATATAGGAGGTGAATTGGTTAAACCAAAAGAAATAACTAAAAATTTATAATGGCCATATCTAGTGTTAAATGGGGTATTTGGAGTGTCTATTTCCTTTACTTTAAACTGAGGGTACCTCGACCTCAAGTCAATCTTTTAAAAATACGGAGCTCCCTGGAGATGATCAAACAAATCATTGATTTGAGGGAAAGGATACTTGTTCTTAACAGTGTTGTTATTCTATGCTCTATAATCAATGCAAAGTCTCATTAATCCATCATTATTTTTAACAAATAAGACATGAGTACCCATAGTGAATTGTTTGGTTGAATGAAACTATTATCTAATAACTCCTACAATTTCTTATTTAACTCTAAAAGTTCAATTTGAGACATTCAATAAGGGGTGTTTGAAATTGTCTTAGAATCAGGAACTAAGTCAATAATAAATTCAATTTCCGGATCAGGTATATTACTAGGCAACTCATCAGGAAAACATCAAGGTACTCATTTACCACTAGAACATCATTAATATGAACAATTCCATTGTTTTTAACAATATTTTCATGGTAACATTCATTTCCATGTTTCACAGGTTTATTATCTTCCTGATATGTTATTAAATGTAAGGGTTCATTCTGGAACACAAACTAAAAATCTTTCAGAAAAGAAACCTCTTTAGCTCTGTAGTCAATCATAGCATGATAAATAGAAAGCCATTCCATACCCAGAACAACATCAAATACTACTAGAGGAAAGACAATAAGGATTGCAGGTATATTCTTTCTGAACAAAAGGATATAAAGGTTATTATAATTTCTATTTGTCTCAACATTTCCTCCAAGTGTTTTTACCATAAGTGCGGGATTAATATCATGATATGTAATTCCCAATTTACTAGAAAAATTCTCAGAAATGAATGAATGTGTAGACCCCAAATCAAACAACGCATTGGCATAATCTGAAAAAACAAACAGTGTATCTCATACTACATCATTTTATGGCCCACCATCTTCTAATGTAATGGCAAAGTATTTAACCACCCCATTTTGCTTATACTCTGGCTTCTTTCCCTCAGTTGAGTTCTTCATTGGGCACTCATTTTCATAATGACCCATTTCATTGCACTTAAAAAATTTTATTGAATGTAAATCATTTTTTTCTTACGATTACCCTAACCTTTTTCAGTGCAATTAAATGATTTATGTCCCATTTTACCACATTGGTAGCACTTATTAGAATTCAAAAGACATTCCACAACATGATTTTACTAGAATTATCACAAATTGTAAACTTAAGCTTCCTACCATCAGTCTTTTTTGATGAGTTCTTCCCAATCCCCTACCACCTTGACCTCTTATTCTGTTGTTTTTCAAAGAACACCTGATCATCAGCAAACTCCATTTCCACCTTTTTCCCACATCGAACAAGTTTGAAATTACTTTTGAACTAATGACAAGCTAAATCCCTTTGATTATTTTTTTTATACTGAGTGAAAATGATTGATTTTACTACCAAGATCTCATATGAAATTTTCCGCACACCGTGCAAGTCGAGTGAATATTTCTTCATAAGCAACCACTAAGTCATCCTTCTGCCTCAATTCTAGGAATTAATGTCCATCCTAATACAAACCACCTTAAGAAAATATTTCTCAATAAACATACCATTGAATTCATCCCAATCAAGAGAATCAATCTCTTTATTATCCCTAATATTTTTCACCATCGACCACCACTGATCAGCTTCACCATCAAAACGGTAAACAACGAGACTATAATTTTGATGTTATAAACACCCCATGAAATATATAATATTATCCATTACTTTAATCCACCCTTCATCATGCACAGGGTCATATGATCCTCTGACTAATGGGGGAAATTACCTGACGAAATGCTCCACTATGGACATGTTTATTTGTGGTTGTTCTAGATGATCTCATGAAAGGATACCACCACAATTTATTTCCGGAGTCAATTGTTCCATCACTACTACAAACTATTCAGTTTCGTTTCCAACCATCTCAAGTTTCTAATTTGGAAGGTTTTCTTCCCCGGGATGTTGTCCCAACATAGAAACCATGTTTCCTCTACAGAAAACCATTCTAAACATAGAGATATAATAGGTGAAATAATGTGGTAATATGTAAATGCTACCATGTCAATATTAACATAAATTAATTTATGGAAATTAATTTAACAATACCCTAACTCTTAATGTTATCTAAACCGACCTTTGATACCAACTTTAAGGACAAGGCCATAAACATTACATAATCTGTAATTAAATGAATAATTCACATTGAGGATATTTTCAAGTTTAGAGTTTTAGAGAATTAGTCCATAACTATTAAATTACATATCATAAATTACTTGGTAGAACCTTCTACTCAGTTTCCATTTATTTCATAAAATAAAAACTCTTGAAGAAAAACTGTCACATCTAGTCCCCTTTTTTAGACAACTTGACTTTTCTGTGATCCCATCCTTAACCCTATTCATCTTTTAGTCATGTGAAAAACATTTCAAAACATGGGATGAGCATAAAAATATCATAAAGTGTTATAAAACAAAGAAATGAAAATTTTGTTCATCAATACATACATAACATAATATCTTTAACATACCTCATGAATCCATAATATTTTCATAGTAAACACAAATCATAAAGGTAACTTGTGGCATCCATAACATACTTTTGTTATAGTTTTCACAGCTATATAGGAAGTTACATTTGAAATACCCATCTAAGTATATTCCCTAAATCTCATAGGAGAAACATTAAATTTTACCTCCATCATGTTACCCAATTCATTAAGGATCTATCTTGGGTTCACTCGACATAGGATTATCACAGAACCACCAGTATATATAAACAATGGCCAATAACCATAACATAATCGTAACACATAAAACAAACAAAATGGAACGATAATTTTCAATATTACAATTACAATATATCATCTAAATATATTGACATAACTAATCCATTATCAAAACCATTTTTAATACCAATATATGTAAAAATAGTAAATGGTATTTACTTTTCTTTTTAAAACATTACGGCTTGTCATGTAATGAAAGATCAAATAATACTCACGATAGCGGAAAAGGTCATTGTCTCCGCTTACGATAAAAAACATTATTTTTTGTCATTTAGTAAAACTGCTTATTGAAATATATTCCATTTCAATGAAATGAAAATTCAATGGTGTTTATACACCATATAAAATAATGTATTGTATAAAACAAAATATCACTCAATGGAAGGATATTGAGATGAAGTCCCTTACCTCGTGTCCGACTTGACCAGCTCATTCGTCAATCTCTTGATTAATAAACTAAATTTAATTTCTACATTATTAAGAACCTTTTTTGAGTTTATTATTCCTTTTATGTCATATATTAACATGTTATAAACATTATGTAATCATTTAATTTTATAATGGTCGTTTGGTTGATATTTGGTACTTGAGTCTAAGATGAACTTCTTATATTTAAAATTTGTCTATGTGGTCAGAAGTTGATTATCTCAAGAATGATATTAATGATTTAGATATCATATATATATAATATATCTAGTATATATTTGTATTTATAACAGTACATAACATTTGGAGGTATAAAATGAAATTCACTATTCAAGGAGCTGGTAAGCAGTATGTACGCATGAACGCTACTTTTATTTCAATTTCTTATTTTAATGAAATAAAAACATAAGGGTACATAAGTATATTATAATTCCAGTATAATATGATATATAATATCATTAAATACATCCTTTATACATCCCACATATGGAATTAATGTGTCATATCACTTTGAGGGGGTGGTAGTCCACACTTCCTAAAATTAAATTATCGCGTTTACCCATAATAGAAACAATAAAGGTATGGTATAAATGAAAAATACAGAAGAAAAAAATAAAACATAAACATAATATTTATCATATATAAATACAGTTCCATCTTAATTTCCACCATGTCAGGAAAAAGGGGATAATTGAACAATCATTATTTCGAGAGGTGTTAGATTGCCATCCATAGAACCCGTATGTTCTTAACCAATTAGATGGAGGTGTGTGTATGTGTAGCTAAGAAATTTCTCATAAAAAATCCCAGTTTATTGATGATACTTGTGTTGTTATAAAAGAAAATAATAAAAATAGTTTAGGGGTTGGAGAAGTAAAATAAATGAAAAGCATTTAAGAGAAAGTATTACCTTTAATTCATGTAACTCCCTTTAGTTTGAATCAAAAGGGCTTCAATAAGTGCCTTATGTCTATGTTTTAGATTCTAGGTGGAAGAGAGTTATATTGAGATTTTATTTGGTCAGTTGTTGGATGACCCAAGGGGCTTGATAAGTGTGAGGAATGGTTTAGATGTGAGGGTGTTTTATAAGGGGGAGGGGGGATCTTCAGGAATGTGTGATAATATTATTTTATTATATAATGATTTTCGGTTTCTAAAGGTCCAAAACTAATTAAAGTTGATGATAAGATGACTCATTATGGAAATAAGAACATCCAATAGGAATTTGATTAGTTTATATAATATTTTAATCATTATAATCTAATTTTTTTAAATAATTTACTATTGAGGTAAACACTACATCATTATTGTCTCTTATAAAATTTAATGTATTTGATGTCTAAAAATTATAAAAAGAGTACCATGATATCGAATTTTTTTTAGCTTTTCGAATAATATTTATAGTTGAAACGATAAATTATCTAATCCTGTATAAAAATTAATTTACCTAAAGATATTTGTTTATGTCTCTTTTGCCTTTACTTTATGTTAATTAAAATAATGTTTCATTATCACACTTAATTAGATCCATGGGGTCCCAAAATAGACCCTAGGTTTCCCATGGTCTTCCATGACTCCTCCAATAAGGTTAGTACAAGTTTTAAGGTGACTTTGTATTGTTATGATATACTTTCTACCTTTAATTACACTATTTACCTTCAGTTGTGGTAAATAAAAGTCAAAAGTTACTATTCACCAAACAAATTTTAATCTAATTGAACCGAAATTTACTTACTAATAAAAACCATTTATGTCAGATTTTCGATAATCAATTCACAATAGTGGTAACATTTCATTTTACTGAAAAATTAATTTCTTAACTTCTACTTAGTGGTTTCACTGTTCATCAAAAATTGAAATTTTTCAAAAAAAATACCAAAATTTCATCCTAAGATATATTTGATATTCTTAATTCAAAAATTATATCTGTTTTTGAAAATTCCATATAGAGATGTTGCATTAATTAATTTAAAATTAATTCCCGTTGTGTAAACAAAAAACATGTTTTGATGAATTACTATCTATCAAAATATTGACACTAGTTTATGTCCAATTTCAATGTAAAATTACTTCCAATGACCTAAATCAGACTAAAGGGTAAAAATATAATCTAATTACACTTTAAAACCAATTAAAATGATAAAATAACCATATAAATAAATTATATTAAAATACAGTTTTGAATTAAAATACAGTATTTTGCACTATTCATTAAAAATTATTTTTATTTGAAAAATACCAAAAATTTTCCTAAATTAAATTCTGATTTCCCAATTCAGAAGAAGATTATTAATTTTTCAATTAGAAAATATAAATGTGACCAAAACTAGATTTTAGGAGGGTTCTCCATTAAAAGGTGTTAAATCGACATTTTAATGAACATTAGACCATTTATACTTAAAATTAGATTAATTCAAATTTTAATCCTCTAACTTTTATTGATAAATATAAAAACATTTAACAAACATGTATAATCATATTGTAGTTAGTTCGGTTCATTCCTTCCAATACAACTTCTAAGCGTTTACTACCATTTAAAATAATTATATTATTTTATTATTTTTTAGTATGACTCAACCTTGTGTGCAGTGTAAGATTTCAACAGAACCCGTTATTGCATATCAGGTATGCCATCGAGCATAGAAACCCATTTAATGTAAAAATAATATTTAATTCACAAATATTAAGAATTATCACAATGTATTATTATTTATTTACTTAGGATGTTACATCCATCCCCCTTTTGGAAATTGCGTCCTTTCAAATTTTATTCACCTATCAAATTAGTGGTGGTATTTATCCCTCATTGTATTTTTTAGATTCCCACGTATCCTCTTCGACCATATGGGTTTTCCCCAAAAACATTACCAAGTGAATAACCATATTCTACAATAGTTTCTCTCTTCGGTCAAGAATCTAGACTGGTTGTTCCTCATAAGAGAGAGTCTTTTTCCACTGAACTACCTCTGAACTTAAAACATGAGATGTATAAGAAATATACTTTCTCAACATTGAATCATGATAAAGATTTTGTACCTGAGACATGCTTGGATGTAATTCCACTATGTACACAACTGATCCAACATTCTCATAGATTTCATAAGTTCTAATGATCATCAGACTCAACTAACCCATCTAACCAAAATAGATCACAGAATTCCATGGAGAAACCTTTAGAAAAACTTGATCACCTTCCTCAAAACAAAATCATTCCTCCGATTATCTGGATAACGTTTCTACCTATTTTTGGATGTTCTCATGTGCTTTTGAATCAACTGAACTTTTTATGGAATCTCCTCTACAAATTCTGGTCCCATCAGCTTCCTTTCATCTACTTCATCCGGAAAATATTGAGTTTGAAAACACATTTCATATAATTCCTCCAATGGCTCCATCTGTATACTAAATTGAAAACTGTTATTATAAGAAAATTAAACCAAAGAAATATGTTTGTCCTGACTTCCCTAGTAATCCATAGAACTAGCACGTAACATATCTTCCATGGTCTGAATTTTTAGTTCTGACTTCCCAGCTGATTACGAATGAAAATCTTTACTAAAATTTAATTTTGTACCCAAAAAATTCTAATAGCCTTTCCAAAAGTTAGAAGTAAAACTTTGATCACAGTCAGATACAATGGAGAGGGGAACACCATGAAACCTGACTATCTCATTAACAAAAAACCGAGAATATTGATCTAGAGACAATGTATATCGAATAGGATAGAATTGAGTAAATTTAGTATATCGATCAACAATAACCTAGCTTTCATTATAACCTTGAGATGTCTTTGGTAATCCCATAATGAAGACCATGTATATATTTTCCCATTTCAAATCTGGCACCAGTAGAGACTGAAGAATCCATTTTATTAATTGCCGCTCTGCTTTAACATGCTGACAAGTCAAACACTTCATAGTAAAAATAGTAATATCACATTTCATTCCATCCCACCAGTAATACTCCTGAAGATCTTTGAACATCGTAGTACTACCAGGATAAACTGAAAATGGGGAACTATGAGATTCACATAAAAACTTATTCTTCAATTTTGAATCACAATTCAAAGAAAATATCTTTCGATATCTCAAACACAATCATTAAAAATGTTAAATTCAGGCAACTTACCCTTCTAAACCAACTCTACCTTTTTCTACAACTCACTGTTTTCCTTTTGTTCTTTCTTTATTCTGTCAGATATATATGGTTTCATTGACACTGAAAACAAAAGAGGTGAATTTTCTACACCAACAACATCAATTTCAAAGTTCATTAAATCAAAATCCAATGGACTTCATTCCTAACATATCAATGTTAATGAAGAATTGCTTTTTCAACTCAACATCCACATTATTTGCTTTTCCCAGATGTTAAAGGATTGTGAAATTGTAATCCTTGATTAATTCCAACCATCTAATCTATCTCATGTTCAATTCCTTCTTAGTGAATATATACCTAAAACTTTTGTGGTTAGTATATATTTCATATTTTTATCCATACAGATGATGCATCCAAAATTATAAATAAATAACAATAGAAGGTAATTCCAAATCATGTGTAGGGTAATTTAACTCATGATTATTCAACTAACATGAAGCATATTCAATTACCTGACCATTCTTCATAAGGATAAAACCATGTTCTTTGAACAAAGCATCACTGTAAATATAAAACTCACCATTTTTTGAAGGTAATGAAAAAACTAGAGCATTTATCAACATTATTTTTAATTCCAGAAAACAATCATCACATTATTTTGTCCAAATGAACTTAACACATTTTCGAGTTAACTTAGTCAGTAGGCTAGATAACCGTGAAAAATTCTCAACAAACCTCCAATAATAACCATCCAGACCAAGAAAATACGAATCTCGATGATATTTTGGGGTCTTGTCCATTCTTCAACAACTTTTGTTTTATTAGGATCTATAGTTATGCCATTTTATTGATACAATGTGACCAAGGAAAGAAATTTTATGTAACTAAAACTCGCACTTTCTGAATTTCACATATAGTTTATTTTTTTTAATGTTTTCTAGGAAACCCATAAATTACTTTCATGTTTCTCTTTACATTTTGAATAAAGAAAAATATCATTAATGAGCACAATAACAGACATATCCTAGAACTCGCGGAAAATTCTATTCATAAGATCCATGAATACAGAAGGTGCATTGATTAAACCAAAAGGAATAACTAAAAATTTATAATGGACATATCTAGTATGTAATGTGATATTTGGAGTGTCTCTTTCGATTACTTTCAACTGATGGTACCCCGACCTCATGAAAATCTTCGAAAAATAATGATCCCCCAAGAGATGATCAAACAAGTACATGATATGAAGAAAAGGATACTTGTTCTTAACAGTTTTGTTACTCCATTCTCTATAATCAATGAAAATCCTCATTGAACCATCTTTATTTTTAACAAATAAGACATGATCACCCATAGTGATGTGTTTTGTCGAATTAAACCTTTATCTAATAACTCCTAAATTTTATTCATTAACTCTAAAAGTTCAATTCGAGCCATTTGATAAGGGGGATTTAAATTTGCATAGTATCAGGAACTAAGTCAACAATAAATTCAATTTCACAATCATTTATATTACTAGGAAACTCATTAGGAAAAACATCAAGGTACTTATTTACCACTGGAACATCATTAATCTGAAAAATTCTTTTGTTTTCAACAATATGTGCAAGGTAACATTCATTTCCATCTTTCACAAGTTTCTTATCTTCCTAATATGCTATCAAATGTAAGGGTTCATTCTTGAACACAAATGAAAAATCATTTGGAAAATAATCCTCTTTAGCTCTGTAGTCAATCATAGCATGATAAAAAGAAAGACAATCCATACACTGAATATCATCAATCACTACTAGAGGCAAAACAATAAGGTTTTTAGGTAGATTCTTTCCGAACAAAAAGATATGAAGGTTATTATAATTTCAATTTGTCCTAACATTTCCTCCAACTATTTTTACCAAAAGTTTAGAATTCATATCTTGATAATGAATTCCCAATTTAATAGAAAACATATCAGAAATGATTGAATGTGTAGATACCGAATAAAATAACACATTAGAATAATCTAAAAAAACAAATAGTGTACTTGAAAATACATCATTTGATGGCCCAACATATTCTGATGTAATTGAAATGGATTTCACCACCCCTTCATGCTTATACACTGGCTGCTTTCCCTCAGTTTAGTTCTTCGTTGGGAACTCATTTTCATATTGACCCATTTCATTGCACTTAAAACATTTTACTGACTATAAATAAAAAATTTTCTAACAATTAACTGGACATTTTTCAGAGAAATTACAAGCTTTATGTCCCATTTTACCATATTGTTAGCACTTACCGGAATTCAAAAGACATTCCCAAAAATGATTTTACCAGAGGTTTCACAAACTATAAACATAATATTCTTACCATCAGACTTTTTTGATGAGTTCTTCTATATCCCCTGCCACCTTGACCTCTTATTCTGTTGTTTTTCATAGAACACATGATCAATGGAAATCTCCTTTTCCACCTTTTTCGCACATTGAACAAGTTTGACATAACATTTGAACTCATGAAAAGCTAAATCCCTTTTATTCTTTGGATTCAATCCCAAATGAAAATGTTGTATTTTACTATCCAGATCTCATATGAAATTTGGATCCCACCTTGTATGTCCAGTGAATTTTTCTACATAAGAAGCCAGTGAGTTATACTTATACCTCAATTCTAGGAATTGATTTCCATATTAATACAAACCACCTTAGGAAAATATTTCTAGAGAAACATACCTTTTCATTCATCCTAATCAAGATCATCAATCTTTTTACTATCCCTTATATTTTTCACCATCAACCACCACTGACCAGCTTCTCCTTAAGAACGGTAAACACTGAGACTATACTTTAGATGTTATAAACACCAAAAGACATCAAAATTATTCTCTAATGATTTAGTCAACCCTTCGGAAAACCCAGGGTCATATGATCCTCTAAATGATGGGGACATTGCCTCATTAAATGCTCCACTACAGACATGTACTTTTCTGGTTGTTTTGGCTGATCTCGTGCATGGTTACCACTACAATTTATTGTCTGATTCAACTGTTCCATCACTACCACAAACTATTAAGTTCCGATTATGACCATATCATGTTGATAATTTGATTTTTTTCCTCTAGATGCCTTCCCAACATAGCAATCATGTTTCCTCTACAGAAAACCATTCCGAACATAGAGATATCTTAGGCGAAGTAACATGGTAATCTGAAAATGCTATCATTTCAATATTAACATAAATTAAATTATGGATACTAATTTAATAATACCCTTACTTCTAATGTTATCTAAACTGGCCTTTGATACCAACTATATGGACCCGATCGCAAACATTACATAATATTGAATTAAATGAATAATTTACATTGAGGATATTTCCATGTTTACAGTCTTAGAGAATTAGGCCATAACTATTACATTACATATAAAAAATTACATGGTAGAACCTTGTACTTAGTTTGCATTTATTTCATAAAATAAATACTCATGAAAAATAAGTCTCAAGTCTAGTCCCATGTTTTAGATAGAATGAATTTTCTGTTATCCCATCCTTGACCCAATTCATCTATTAGTCATGTGAACAACATTTCAATACATGGGATGAGCATAAAAATCTCAGAAAGGGTTATAAAACAATGAAATAAAACATTTGTTCATCAATACATACATAACATATGATTTTTAACATATGTAATAAAACCATAATATTTTCATAGAAAACACAAATCATAAAGGTAACTTGTGGTACCCATAATAGACTTACGTTGTAGCATTTCTAGCTAAATAGGGAGTTAGATTTGAAATACCCATCAAATTATATTTCCTAAATCTCATAGGAGAAACATTAAAGTTTTCCTCCATCATGTTACCCAATTCATTAGAGATCTGTCTTGTGTTCACCTGACCTAGGTTTATCATGAAACCACCCATATATGTAAACAATTACCATGATCAATAACATAATCATAACACATAAAACAAATATAAAGGAAAGATAACATTTCAATATTTCAATAACAATATATCATCTAAATATATTGACATAAGAATCTATTATCAAAACAATTTTGAATACCAATATATGTAAAAAGTGTAAATGGTATTTAATTTCCTTTTAAAAACATTATGGCTTGTTATGTAATCCAAGATCAAATAATACTCACGATAGCGGAAAAGGTCATTGTATCCTCTTACGGTAAAAAAAATTACTTTTTTTGTTCAGTAAAACGCCTTGTAGAAATAGATTCCATTTGAATGAAATGAAAATTCAAAGTTTTTTATACACCATATAAAATAATTTCATGTATAAAACAAAATATGACTCAATGGAAGGATATTGAGATGAAGTCCCTTACCTCATGTCTGACTTGACCTGCTCATCTGTCAATATCTTGAATAATAAACTTAATTTAATTTCTACATGCTTAATACCTTTTTATAGTTTATTATTCCTTTTATATCACATATTAACACGTTATAAACATTATTTAATCATTTATGTTTATAATGGTTGTTTGGTAGATATTTGGTACTTGAGTCGAAAATGAACTTCTTAAATTTAAATGTTGTCTATGTGGTCAAAAGTACATTATCTCCATAATGATATTAATGATTTGGATATCATATATAACTAATATATCCTATATATATTTTTATTTATAACAATACATAACATTTGGAGGAATGAAATGAAATGCACCATTCATAGAGACGGTAATCCGTATGTACGTATGAACGATACATTAATTTGTCTTTATTTTTTTAATGGAATTAAAACATAATGATAAATATGTATATTATAATTCAAGTGTATTATCATATATAACATCATTAACTCTATCCTTTATATGTCCCACATATGGAATTAACGAGTCATATAACGTTGAGGGGGCGGTTTTCCGCACTTCCTAAAATGATATTATCTTGTTTACACATAATGGAATCCATAAAAGAATGCTATAAATGAAAATTAAATAAGCATAATGAAAAAATAAACAAAATATTTATAATATATGAAAACATTTACATCATAATGACCACCATGAGAGGTGGTAGAAAATAATTGAACAATCATTGTTTCACGAGGCGTTAGTTTTTCATCCACAAAAAATATGTTCTTTACCAATTAGATGGAGTTGTGTATAAGTGTAGTTCGAATAACCCTCATAAAAACATCCCAGTATATTGAGGATACTGGTGTTTTTATAAAAGAAAATAAGAAAACGTGTTTAGGGGTTGGAGATGTAAAATAAAGGAAAATAATTTAAGAGAAACACTTATCTTTAATTAGGTAAACTCCCTTTGGTTTGAACCAAAAGGACTTCTTAAAGTTCTTTCTGCCTATTTTAAGACTTAAAGGTGGAAGAGCGGGATCATTCGAGCTTATTTGGTCAGGTTTTTGCCAAGCCAAGGGGCTTGTAAAGTGTGAAGAATGGGTTAGAGGTGAGGACTTTTTGTAAGGGGAGGAGGGTCTATTTTACAAAGTGTGAAAATATATTTTTTATTATATAATTATTTTCTCTTTATAAAGGTCAAAAACTAATTAAAAGAGAAGATAAGATGAATCATGGTCTAAATAAAATCATACATTTATAATTGGAAAGGTGTTGGATATTATTTCAATATTTATAATCTTTTTTATTTAAATCATTTATTAATGAGGTACACACCGCATCATTATTGCGTCATTAATAATTTTATTTATTTTAGGACTAAAAATTATAAAAAAACATCCATTATATAGGAAATAGTTTTATATTTCTGAAGAATATCTATCGTCTAAATATAACTTATATAACCTTATTTAAAAATTAATTTACAATAAGATATTTGTTTATGTCATTTTTTCTTTTACTTTAAGTTAATTAAAATGAAGTGTCATTATCTCTCTTAAGTGGATCCATGGGGTCTCAAAATAGTCCCAAGGATTAACATGGTGGCCATGACACATCCAATAAGTTTTTTACAAGTGTTAGGGAAATTTTTTATTATTATTATATTCGTGTTATATTGAATTACCTTATAAACCTTTAACCGCGGTAAATAAAAGTCAAAACTTACTATTCAACAAAAAATATTTTCAACTTATTGAACCAAATTATTCCTACAAATAACAACCATGTATGTTGGATTTTGGAATTATAGTTTTTAGAAGTTGTAAAATTTAATTTAAATGAAAGGGTTATTTTTTAACATCTACTTAGTGGTTTCAGTATTCATCAAAAATTGATTATTTCATAAAAAATTCCATAAATTCAGCCTAATCAATATTTTATATTCCAAATTCAAAAACAATGTCGATTTTAAAAAATTCAATATATAGAAGTTTAATTAATTAATTTATTGTTAATTACCATAGTCAAAACAAAAAGCGTGTTTTTAAGAAATAATAACTATTAAAATATTGACAGTTGTTTATGTACAATTTCAAAGAGAAATTACATCCAATGACCAACATTAAATTAAATAGTAAAAATAAAATCTTATTAAACATTAAAAAGAATTAAAAATATAATATAACAATATAAATAAATTGGATTAAAAGGCAGTTTTGAATCAGAATACAGTAGTTTTCACTGTGCATTAATAAATAAATTATATCAGAAAAAAACCCGAAATTTACCCAAAGAAAATATGATGTCTCGATTATAAGGAATAATTTTTATTTTTCAAATAGAACATATTAATGTGACCAAAACATGATTTAAATAGGGTTCACCATTAAAAGGTGGTAAATCGACCTTTTAATGAATATTAGATTATTTATGCTTAAAATTAGATTAATTCACATTTTAAGCCTCTAAATTTTATTAATAAGTGAAAAAACATTTGACAAACATGTATAATCATATTATAGTTAGTTATGTTCTTTCCCACCAATACAATGGCTAGGCGTTAACTTCATTTTAAAATAATAAAATTATATTATTATTATTTTTGTGTGACTCAGCCATATGCGAAACATAAGATTTCAAATAAACTTATTGTTGTGTATCAGGTGTTCCATCAAACATAGAACCCTGTTTAATGTAAAATTAACATTTAATTCAAAAATATTAATAATTATGAAAATATGTTATTATTTATTTACATAGGATGTTACACTATTCTTGTTGGAAGGTTTGTTATACAGAATAGATGGAACTGCTAGGACATGAGGTGATGGATTGTGAGAGACGAATACCTACAGAAAATTGGTGTGGGGTTTCCCCCCTTTGATGTGAGTAATGTTATATTATATTACTTGTCTTATGTCATTTGGTGAGAATTTCATGGTGAGGTTGTGTTTGGTATGTATAATTGTAAGCTTCAATATGGTTCTTCTATTGTCTCATATGAGCATTACAAAGATTCATTCACATGTTCATGACATACATTTTTTCCTACTATGTATAGTTTTATCCTCTCCCAACGCATCTAAAATGAATTTATGGTTTTTAAGAAGATTATGAGGACCATGTTATACATTATAAAATTACACATTATATAGCTTCTATGTCATTTCTATAGCATTTATTTTTCTATTTGGTTTGTAAATTTTATCATTATCAGTTGTATTTATACATTCATTAAGTGATTTTTTTGGTTTCCTTAATATTATTCCATTGATTTGTTTGTAGATGATTAATATTATCACAGGTTATTATATTTTTATATTGGGTAATTCCTCCAATTTCATGATATTTTTATGCCCTCAGTTCTAGTTCCCAACCTAGCAACTATAAGTGGTGTGACTCATGGGACGTTATCTCTCCCCCCACATTATGGTATCTTTAGAGGGAGTGGGTTGTGACCCCATCTCTCCACATAGAAATCCATTAGTCTACATCAGTTTCAAGGAAAATCATCAGGATGAGTAAATTGATCTTTTTCTTAAATTTTTCCAAACATATTATGAGTAATTTCAAATCATTGAAATTAAAAATCTATCTAATGGAATGGATATTCTTATATCTCAAAATAAATTATATGATACAAGTATCCTTACTGATGTTTTTCTGTTTCCTATTTTTTATGAAGTAACATTCCCCAAGGAGATATTCGATTATAACATAGGAGGGGTATTATGATAAAACATGTAAAGAGAACTATATATTTGATCTAAATCTCATTGAGATAGTGGTATGTGTTGACTGTGATCTGGGACAGCTAACTACACATCTACCCATTCATGCTCCATTAGTGTTTCCATGGAGGGATGAAATAAGATGTAATGCATAGAATATTCTTTTATAGAAACTACTATCTATTTAAGGATTGATTGATCCTTAAGAGGAATAGGATTTGAAGAATAACATAATGATAATTTCTGAGTTCAAAAAAATATCAAACTTAATAAGTGTGAAGTGTCATAATATTTTCCTAAAAGGGACTAGAATGAGGTAGTGGGATTAGATGGATAGGGTGATGATAAATTTAGTATTGTATGAAAAATAAAAAAATTAACATAACAATTATCAATAGGTTCTATTATCTTTGAAGTGTAGATGGAATTCTCAAACATTGAAAAAGGGGATAAGACCAAGAATAATTCTGTAATCTATATTACTAATCAATTTTAGTTTTCCCTTAACATAGTGAATAATGAGAAAAAAATTGCTTATTAATTTTTATGGGTATTTGATTGTAAATATGATCTCATGTGTTCATGTTGAAGATCAATTACTATACATACATGCTCAATTTATAATAGATAGATGAGCTGGACCTGGTTGGTAGGTCATGGTTTATGTGATATCTTCTTATTCCCAGTGTAACTTATGTTTTTTTATTTGAAGGAGAGAGGAAGTGTGATGAGTCTCATAGTGGTTGATTAAATCATGCATTATCTAGATAATCTTTTGTGCATGTAAGAGGTCCCTTAACATACATCATTTGTGTAATGGTTGGTAATTCAAAGTGGAATTTGTTCATTTGTGTGTGAATTCAGGCCACTTGTACAAATTTTTCAAGTCTTTTCTTACCAATGAAGTTAAATATGATGATTACAATCTAAATGTAATATATAGTGGCATGATTCTTAATGAAATAATGGATGACAACAACAATCATATATAATGAATATTTTTCACCAAGTGGATGATTCTATGGGGGATGTTATAAGCGGTTCTGAAGATAGTGAGAGGGAACATCCCTATAGATTATTATTTAGTGACAAAATTGTTTAATATGGGTTCACCACATTCCATAATTTTGACTAGCATTGGGAATCTACCAAATCATACTATTCGAATTATTTCTTATGTGTGTACAATTCAATTCCCCTTATTTAAAAGAGAGGAAATTGTATTTTATGACCTTATTGTTCCTTCAGTTTATTATATTCAAGCTCAGTTGAGATTTTTTTGTTCCAAACATGAATCCTTTAGATGTAATTTTTAGGTTGGATTGGATGATTTTCCATAAATCTCAGATTGACTATTATATATGGTTGTCTCATTTACTGCTCCTGATAGGGTTTTTTCTTATTGTCTAAGATGAACGTTCCCAGAGGTCGAGAAAATCTTGTCCACCTTTATCAGAGTTAGTCACGGTGATATATATGTTATATTATGATCTGTAGTGATAATAATTCATCATAAATTATCCTACAATAGTAATAAATTTTCCTAAGATCTTCCCATCTTACATTTATGTCATTTAAATTGTAAAAAACATAGATTTTTCCTCTAAGATGGATCTTGGATCCCATCCTATATCTACTACTTCTTACCACACAGAACTAGCAATGAAAAAATATTTGAAGACCCAGTTGGATCATTTGTGTTAAACCAGTTTGATTCTCTTGATCAATTCCCTTAGGGTGGAACCCATTGTTATTGAAAATAAAGCTGATGGTACTCTTTATTATTAAACAGATTACAAATAATTGATTGATCTATGTTAATGAAAAAAATTTAATTTCGTTATATTAAGGATATTTTTTATAATTTGAATGAGCGAATTATTTTAAGAAGGATTTTTCCATGTTTTGTATACAACGAGTTGAGAATCACTGATTATGATTATCTGATGATGACCATCAAGAGTGGGTATGGCCATTACAAGTACCTTGTTATTCCTTTCATTATATATAATTCCCCTATAGATTTTATGGGGAAAATTAATTGGATATTTCATGAGTACCTTTACACTATTAATATATATTATGTTTTTGATATCAATGTTTACTTTAATCTCAAGTAATATTATATACATCACCTAAGATAGGGTGAGGAAATTTTGTGACACCAGTGAAATTATTCCATATTATCAAAATGTAATTTATTAATTTTAGGATTAAAATTATTAGGACATCAATTCTCATAACATGGTCTTATATTAATCATGTGAATTCAAATGTTTATTAGGACATGGGAATAACCATCTAATGTTGTTAACATTCATAGATTCTCGGGATTATTGGTTTGTTACAAATGGTTTCTAAAGTAATTCTAGACATTCTATTCAATTATGAACTATTTTATATGTAAATAACTAAAGTTATTATGGGATTCAAAAGGTTATAATTCAATTTATGATTTTATGTTAATGTGGAATTAATCACCAATATTGGCTCTTCTTGATATTGGGAAGGTCTATGTGGTACATTTTTATAGAATTGTGTTTAGTTTTGGGATTTGATCTAATGTACAATGATCATGTGGTGGAATATGGTTCCTAACATCCTAGAAAACACATGAATAAAATTCCGAATAATGATCTCGAACTGAAAAAATTTATGTATGGACTCAAAAGTTTGATCTATTTCATTTTTAGAGAAATTATTTACATTTATATTCACTAGAAAAGTCTTAGTTAAATCTTCTCTCAAAATGATTTTATTATTGTTCAGATCTAATTGATTTATTATATGTAATCCCTTTAATTTTTCATACCAGACATCCTTATAAATAGGAAACGTTATCAAGGATAATTCCAATATGAAACATTTGACCCATAAAATAAAAGAATCATTAGAGCTGTCGAACAAAATTTCTCTCTTTATTGTTTTGATTTGGGATATTGAGAGGATGATAATGAGATTTTTTTGAAAAGTGTGTCGTTTACCTCTTATATTCTTTAGAAAATTATTCGAGATTATAATCTTAACGAATAGATTTGGGGAATTATTGACTCTCACTATGGTAGAGAGGTCATAAATGGGTGGTTACTCTCTTCTCATAGTAGTCTAAAATTACTCACCTGATATATTGTTTATTTTACCATGATAAATGTTATGCAATGATATTTCCATAATTCAAAATGGGATGTACACCGTGTCACCCCAAACATAGTTATATGAAATGAATTTATAGTTATGGTTTCTAGTTATATGATTGGAATTTTAATATTTTTTTTCTCACATCGATACACCTATGAACAGTTCATGGATGAGAACTAGAGACTTAGTTTTACATCTTCCCCATCTGGTGCTAAAAAAATAGGATGAGATTTTCATTATCTTCAAGGATGGGTTTTCTTATACACCATTAGATTATAATATGATATGAGTTAAGATATATTGGCTAACCAAATCATATCACTTCATAACCAATCATGATAAAAGCATATTTCAGGACATAGGGAGCCTGTATGATAAGGAGATCATAAGATTTCATGAAGTTCCATTGTTTATATATTCTAACAGGTATCCCTATTTCACTACTCATATTTAGATAGGTTTCTAGGAGGCAAGGGGATTATATGATATGTTTTATAATGACATATCATATAGAGAAGAATGAATAAATTTTAAGGGAAATACAAATTCTCTAAGACATGATATGTTCAGGCATTATCAATATTGACGGATCATGGGATAAGCACTTGGGGATGGATTCATTATCCTCCAAAAAGAGTTACTAATCATACATAATCAAGGAACCCTTTGAGAAATTCTATATCCTCACATTAAAATAAATATTACATTAGATAGTGATTAGTAAAACTTCCATATTTTTATAGTGTATAGTTCAACAGATGACATGGATGATTCCGTGGATTCATCATAGAATGGTGACAGAACAGAGCTAGTATAAAATGTGTGATAATTTTTATAGATTCACTATGAAATTTTTATCTTGTGGCCATGTTTTCTGGTAGGATCACCTCGGATGGGTCATTAATGGATCGAGAAACAAGGGAATATAGATTTATGAAACTTGGGACTATATGTTATTGTTGAGAAGATTGTAAATATGGATTACCATTAAGATTAACCAACTATGTGGAATTTTATTCACAACTTGTTTCATATTTGGAAGTTCATAAGTTATCTCATTGATGAATCATATGATTTGAGCTGGGAATAAATTTTAATGTAACATATTTTATCTATAATAGAGAACCATGTTCATATTATTGAATCATAGATGATGATTCATTGGGGAAATTTTATAGCTTGGTTTATTGAACTATAAAAACAAGGTTATGATTCTCTTTATTTTTGGGAGTGTGGGTCATTGATGATACAATAGTGAACTCATATCCTAAAAATGGGGTCTTATTGATTTGATTTCTTGGGGAAGAAATATTTTATCAATGGGAGATAATAATGTCCCATTATTAATTTTCATGTATTTATTGACCAATGTTTTTGATCATCTGAGATTTGAATCTTGTTTTGGGTTATTTATAGGGATTTTTAAAAACATTTGTTTGTTTTTAGCATCGATCATGTTTGGAAATTTGTTATTCAAAAACATGTTACTTAGGGTAGGGCGTGATTCATTCATGGTAAGTCTAAATTATGTGGGCCCCTCTAAACCATGTATCTTGGGACATTAAGGTTTTTCATGGTTATCACATGGAAAGTGTAACCATCTGACATAAAAATTCACCCTCTCCATATCTTAGTGAGGGTTCATGGTTAGTGACTTCGTTAGCACTTAAATAGTCGGAATGGGTTATAATTAAAAAAAATTCTAATTAAAATCATTAACCCTGTGTAATTAATTACAATAACCTCAAATTTGATCCTAATTCAATACGTTGGATTTTAGAGGCCCTAATTAAGTGCTTCGATTCCTCTATCCTCACTTATTCTAGGATCTAATTGTAGAAATATGCAAATGATATTCCTTTAGTAAGTTAATTCTATTTTATTTGGAATCTGTCTTTCTTATCATCTATCTTCCTCGATGGCGATGGATCCTCATTTTATTGGTATATCTAAACCTACATTAGATAGATTGAAAATCTAGGGATACCCCTTTAACTCTCTCTCCTTCAAGACTTCATTATGTATTTTTATTTTAATAGTTTGTTTGATCAAGCCATTGATGGTGTGTGGTTCTATAAAAAATATCCCAATAATTGAAACCTTTTACTTTTTTCGATGAATTGGAATGAATTTTAAATTTTTTTAATAACATCACATAAAATGATTTTGAGGAATGATTTCAAAATAATGAGGATTGTGAATGAATAGATATTTTATAGGACTTCATAAATTTTTGGTGACTTTGAGAAGAGATATCCTGAAATGATTATATATTCAATATTAGTAAAATGGATTTAAATGAAAAATGATCTCTAGTGTAATGAAAAGGATGAAAAAATCTATTTTTGGTTTTGAAATTGATTTTTAATGTTCAATCCTAAAATTGGGAAATTAATGTGTGATTGATGATTTGAGAGTATGTAAATTTAGTTTCCCTTTACTAATTTATTGAAGGAACATGTTATAATTAGTACATAGTGGCTAACTATGACAATAATTCTAGGGATCTAACTCCTTTATAAAATATAGGAGACTAAAACTCTAAATAAACAATATTCAGTATGATTTCCTCGATGGGATGTTTATTGATTATATTGCAATGGATTGAACCTCAGATATGTGTGCACACCACAAGCTATAATGATTGACTGACTAGTGTGAGGATCATATATATATGAACTAAATAAACATTGGAATTATAAACCTATTTCTTGGGTTTTCAATGATTACTACACATAAAATACTATAGACCATTTTTATTCATGACTTTATATCTTAATGAGAGAAGAACATTTAAGAATTCTATTGAAATATTTTAAACCTATCTGTTTTATGTTATTTTATAACTGATAATTTAAAATAAATTTCTATGAATGTTTATTTTAATAGATTAATAATATTGATTTTTATTATAACTATATATAGAACATCTTGTGGTATCCTATTATACTATTTTTTCTCAAACCATTTTGTTCTCTTGAGGATTTTATAGATTATATTCTGCCATATCTATGAAATGGGAAGGTGACACATAGTGGTGGTGAGTTTTCTTGATGCATGTGTTATGGGTTAATGATGTTGACCACATCAATTGTTGTCTAGTAATAGAATCGAACATATGATATTTTATCTTGATAGATGGTGTGACATTTATTTGGTTGGGGTATCATCTCATATAAATACATATCGTTATGTATTATTAAAACTTGAGAGTGTTTGGTATAACAAATATCGTTTATTTTATCTTTTATTATTGTATATTTCTCCCTTGTTCTTCAGGAGAAATTGTTCTGTCATAATTTTTTTGATACACTGGCGTTAGTCTCCATCTCATTAGGATTCAGAATTCCCATTAGGTCTCATCACTAAAATCTTATTTATCATTGTACCATGATATGTAGGATGGTTCATGTCAATGTTGATTGACATATATAATGTGGTAGTTTCAATAAATTTCCATTTTCTAATATTTTCTAAAAAATTACTATCACAAGTCACATTACAACAGTGATTTGAAATGAATAAAATTTGAATTTGCTAGAATAATATAATAAAACGACTAGTGATACATGCATTGTATTATATACAGAATCTAGAAAATAATTTTCATCACTTATTTAAATGACTAATTTAATGTTTTAAAATGAAATGAGTTTCTCTTCCCTATCAATCTAATAGATAGATTCTGATATATTCCATCTAGGCTAATAAATTTTTCATAATATATTTTTTTTATCAGAAAATATAATCTGTTGGAAGTAATTATTGAGATAAATATAAAAAGAATAGTTGATATTAATTATAAATGAACTTTAATTTTTTAATGTATAATAACTGAAAGATGAAGCATCACATGGATTGATTAATGGGATTTTTGGTTTGTTTAATGTGTGGGGATAATGACCATTAAGATTATAAGTCTAAAAAATATTTTGATTCTACCAATTTATAATTCAACAATTTTATAAATATGCGGAATTATTCAAATAAATTCTCCTAGAGTTAGAGAAATAGTCCCAATTAGTAGAAAATGTAGTATGTCTAAGATAATTTAATTGTAATGGAAGAAGTTGAAGTCCAAAATAAAATTATAAGGTTCATTCAACTAATTATCAAGTTTAAGTAATACATTATTTTATTATGGATATAAATAAAATTTGATATCCAATAATTTACCGGTGAAAATTTAATATTTCTCTAATTCATTATGGAATATCATTATAATTAACAATATGAGTGCTAATTTTCTATAAAAGAAAACTTTTTCGGGTTTTTCAATAAAAAGTCATTTATGTTGTATAGGTGAAAACCTAATTTAAATTATTTAAATTTATTGATAGAAAATCTATGTATAAAATATGAAAATTATTATAATTTAGGTAAAAATCAATAATATAATTGTAACGTCTCTCTTTTTAGATGATTTAAATATATAAAAAACAATGGATAACTCATAGTGGCATAATTAAATAAAATATTCCAAAAACAATTGTATGAAGATCTATTTTTCACATTCCAAATATTTGATACTATTATTTTATTTGATATTATATTTAATAACACTCACCAAATCATGTTAAATTATAATCATAAAACTGATCTCGAAAATTAATATGTATAGGGTATGTATCATGAAACACATTTCCCTTAATCAAAAAGAATACTTTCAAAAAATTGATTAGGGTAAATGAAATTAAAACATTTTTTTTTATTTTTAATTAAATTAAGAAGTTCCATATCAGTACAAATACAACACCTAAATGTATTCGTTCATATTTTAATAATACTGTAACATATTTTTTCACAAATGATAGTACATTAAAATTATTGGGAATTAATTAAAATTAATTTAAAACTTTGAAAATATAGATATTAAATGCATATTTTTATAAATTTTCTCCCTTAAAATATATATGTAATTTTAGAGTTGATTATTATATGGTAATATAAACTTAAAATTAAAAAATATATATTATTTTTTTCCTTTTATAATTTCATGTGTTCCTGCATACATGCTTACTTAATTACAAAAAACAATTTAAAGATAACACAAGTTAATTAATTTCATCATACTGTAAAAAGACTATATAGTTACATTAATTAGAATAACTATGATTTGTTATGTAGAACCATATATATAAATTATAATCAATATACATATAATTAAAATTAATATGATTGGATAGTAGAAAAGTAACATATTTTTAACTGAGAATTACATAATATCACTATAAAAATGAAATTTCACACATACAAAAATATTTTGATATGAGAACATAACATAAATCATATTTTAATTTTGTAAATGAAGTAGAGAGAACTGTGAGGAAAAATATAGAGAATGAGGAATATTAGAAATAATAATAATTTATTGGATGTATAATAAACATATTTCAATTAATTATAAAATTAAAATATATTGGAAATGTGGCTATTGGAATAGTAATATACACATTAGAATGGAATCATTTCAATGGAAATAATATCTATAAAATTGAAATAAAATACAACAATTAGTGAATATAATGAATTTATATTCTAATTAATTTTTAACCTCAATCAATTATTTTAATATAAATATTAAAATTTATAGAAAAAACATCCCAATAATATTATTATAACATAGGTATATGTGTACAATTTCAATAAAAACATGCTTTTTCATTTTTTAACAGACATTTAAATTTTAAAAAAATATTAAAAGTTAAAATTTCCGGATATTGAAATGCATTTTACATAAAATGAATTAAATTTTTCCTTCATGGAATCTAATCTATTAATGTGTTTTTTTTAATTATTTTATTCAGTTAAATATTTATTTTAATATTAGAATACGATAAAATATGGTATTTTTCATCATAATATTAATACCCAACTAATTTCATCCATAATGAGGAAAAAAACTAGATATGTTCCTCACATAAATAAATTAATTTTCATAGTTACAGAAATCAGTACCAGTCATAATCATTTGAAAAAATAAGAAATTAATTTGTAGTTCAATATAAGACACCCCTCCCCATAACCAATTAATATATTACACTTCCAATTATTTCTCGTCACCGATACATGTAACAAAATCAAATTCCACTATATATTTTCCACAAATAAATTTATTATTAATAGAATGTTCTTCACTAAACAATGATAAAAAATGAACCTATTATTAACTGAAATAAACATTTTCTTTTATGATATACTCATTAAATTCCTAGGTATAAAAGATAGTAATCATATGAATAAATCAATGAGGAAAATTAAACAACTTTTAATCTCGCATCAGAAGTATCCCTTTTAAATCTAACTTGTCTAATATTTTAATGAAGATAACATCAGTAGTTTTTTACTTTGAATAATCCACCACCGAACTCTAATAATGACAATATGAGGGAATTCAATTGTCAGAGAAGTTTATAATCATGGAAAGTATCCCATGATCTATGTTTTAGAAGTTACTAATATGATATATATTTAGATAATTAGTAATATATAAACATGTAATTACTAAGGTAGTAATATATGGACGACATTAATTTTATACATTTCGCATTCTTTCTTTTACAGAGAGAGATATTTCATTTACTAATGTATTGATAGAATTAACAGGATCATTATAAACTTAGTAATAATTTTTGTAATAAATTTTTTATATAAATTATAACTATGAAACTAATTATATAATAGATAAATTAAATTTTATCAATAAAAATTTAGAAAAAAATGTATCTTTATATATATATACTTAATATGAATAATAATATATAAAATTTTATGAAAAGATATATTCTGATGAATATAGTTTCCGTTAAATTAAAAATCAAAATCTAAAATTTTTGAATGCGAATTATACAAAAAAAAATTTATTTATAATATAACTGTTATCTTATGATAAATTTATTTTATTGAAATGAGATATTTTTAATTGAAATATGAAAAATAATGTTTTTACATATATCTAGATATTTCTTTTATTATTTTTTTCAATGTAAAAAATTGAATTTAGGAAAAAAAATCATAAAATTAATTAATTTTTTATAATATAATATTAATTTAAATATATAGATTTTATTTCACAAACCATTTATTAATATTTTATGACATAAGTTACACTATTTACTAAATCTTTATTAAATATATTATACAATTTTTATTTTAAAATTAATTTTTTTCACTTTTCAAAAATGAATATAATAAAATGGATTTACAATTTTTATTAGTTGTTATATATGATGTCATATAGTAAAAAATATCCCTGTCAAAAAATAGAACTATATTTGTAAAAACATGGTATCACTGCAAAATCTAAAAGATGAAAAAAAGATAACAAATAAGTTGAAATGGATAAAATGGTACAAATATTTTTACAATGGAGTAAATTTGGAGCATCATGAACGAACACTATCATTGATCCATTATTTCCCATTTTAATTTATTCACAAAACGTCAAACATGGGATGCCTTTATATTATACATTACTATTTAAAAAATGTTATTCTAAACACTAATATAATTTTTTGCTAAAAACCCAAAAAATGTAACAATAAGACCACAAAGATATCACAAACGCCCCTCATTAACATGGTTATTAGGTCCTTGTTATCCATGTACATCTAGCTTCCCCACGCACATGTGGTCCCCTAAATGGGGCCCACTGACATGATTGAACTAGTCATTAGACAAAAGTCTCGCCCAACATATCAATGCATGTTCAATCTATTATTATTTTTCCACACTTATCCACACCCTAATAAGATTCCCATAAGGTCACCCATCCTGACAACTACACCTAGAAAGTCCTGATTAACTTTAGTGTTCTTGACAAAGGAAACATATGATTACTTTATAATGAACATTATCATTTACAAAATAGTGATTCTCGCCACCAATAAAAGGATCCTAGTAAGAGATATATAAGAAAATATATCGACACGACATCGATGAAAGAAAAAATACCTCACCTTGACATGGGATTTGGGTCCTAGCCTGATAGGTACCACCTATTGACCCACAGACATGTGCTCTCTAACGTGGGCCCACCCACATGCCCAAACTGGCCATTCTACTAATGAATTCACTAACATGTCAAATCATATTATTTCAATTATGGTTTTTCCTCACTCAACCACAGCCTCAAAAACATCACAATTTTTTACTAATCTTAACCACTAAATTATTCCATGCATACTTATTTATGGAGTTTTAATAATATAGAATACCAAAAATAAAGGTACAACTTGTTGACATAAGTCATATCATGTAGTCATTTAATAATTATAAATATATGGTAATTTAAAAAACATCATGTTTTTTGTATCTTTTTGAGATTTTGCCCTATTTCCTAGCATTTTTACAATATTTGAATTTTCAATGCTTATAGAATAATAAATTTTTCCAATTTACTCAATTTTATAGGAACCCCTAGGTAAGATCTATGTCCTCATTGTAAGAACAAACTTTTATCTAATGTTTTATGTTGATTTCCATTCAAAACAATTTTTATAACTACTATATGATTAAATTAGTATTTATTGTAATGTTTTTTTATATCTATAATTAACATAAAGTATCTTTAACTTCTACTGTGATTGTAGTGACCCAAACCCTTATTAAAAGGTGTAAATTTATTCTACTTATTACATTGGCATGATTACAAGTATTCAATTACCAAAAAACTGAAGAATTTGGTTGTCTTGGTAAACAAGATACATAAATGAGAATTCTTATACACATTACAATAGTAATTACAAAAATATTTTTTCTTATGTCAAAATAAATATATAACTTCGATGATAAGTCTAATAAATGTATTATTTCCCTTAAATATCATTCATAGTACGCTTCTTGGATTTATAGGATAGGAAACATAAAAAGAGAGATCTCAAATGACCAGTAAGGGTACATTATATAGGAAAAAATAATTAAAAAATGATATTAATAATTATGGAATAGTAAATAATAAAACCCACAAACCAAATAATCAACAAACTGATAAGGAAGTTCATAAACAGTTTGGATAGGTAATAAATGGAAACACATTCTATTCAAATATCTTGATAAAGAAAAAATCAAAATGGAATGGTATGAAACTGAAATAAATTCCATCTAATCAATGAATTGAAATGAAATGTATTAGTAAATATGTTGATGAAAAATTTCATGCATAAATAATAAAAAATTAGCAACAATTGAAAATACATAATTATTTGATGTCATGTTTCTTATGAACAATATACATTTACCATCAAGAGAATGTTTAAACATTTCCAATTTTGACAAATAATTTATCCCATGAGAATATTGATGCATCATGGTTCATTCCTTAATTGGTACCCAAACCATTAGTACTGACATAAATAGTCACCAACCCATGTATGGTATTTCCAAAACATTACTCACATCGAATAAAAATATAACTTATCAAATATTCAGATGGAATATCGTTTAAGAATTTACCAATATTTCTCCAAAAAAACAAAGAACATTCAATGGAAAAACTGTAGTAAAAATGGTATAAGCCTTATTCAATAATTATATATATGAAAAATTATATGGATATTTAAGGTAAAATCAATGTAAAATGATCATAGGAAATTGAATATTTGAAGGGTACAAAACTGACTCATAAAAGTGAATAAGAATAATAACATTAGAAAATTAAATAATAATCCACAAATAAGAATATTATGGATGGAATCAATAAAACTTAACTCAATTGGATTAAAATAAATGGATTTAATCATTTATGAATCGAAACATTACAAAAAGATCCCTTAAAATTATCATGTGTAAAATATCCTTTTGTTTTGAAAAACTTTTGGAAAAACCATTCCTTTGAAAATAACAATCTAGAATATTTTCTTTAAAAGGATAGCTTTTATACATGACATGTAAGATTAAAAAGAATAATGGTGGGTAAATCATATAAGTTGTATAAGGTAAAAACCAATTCCATTTTCATAGTTCAATATTAGATAAATTCATGGTTTAGAAAGTGAAAAGAAGATTCCTTTGAAAAAATTGGAAAAATAAAAAATTGTAAAAAATTCTATTCAAAAATCATTTAAAAACATTTTTAAGAAATTTTTTAATTAAACACGGTTTTTAGAAGAAAACATGTTCTACGGCAAAATAGAGATACAATGTTGGGCTTTCTAGAAAACATTTTTTTAAAACATTTTGAGTACCAAATAGTGTAAAACTGGTGCTAATACGTGAAAATTTTTATGAATAACCTAATGAAATAAAATTAAAGGTTTTATTGAATAGTGGTAATATAATTTCTTCTATTGGAAAAATCATTGAAAGATATTTTTATTTATGATTGGGGAAAATGATATTTAAACATTCTAATGTGTCCCATACAACTTTGAATAAATTTAAATCATAATCCTCAAAGAGGAATAAAATTATATGTAATTTAAAATATTATTATAGTCATAATATTTAAGATATATCATGTATAAGGTCTGTATATAGAAGACATAAAATTAAATTGGTGCATAATAAAAAATAAATCTCAATGGAAAATAAACTAAGAAAAAATTCCCTTACCTCGTTTTTAATTTCAGTTAAAAGACCTTTAATTTCCGAAATAATAAACATATTTTAATTATATTCTTTTGTGATAAAACGTTTCATGTATATAGTTACATTTATTTAAATTTTAACTATGTTTTATAAAACTACATAAATTGTTTTTCAAACTTTTTTTTTTGAAAAAATTCATTTTATGTGTCAAAAACTATTTTGGTAGAAAGACTACAGTAAAAAAGATCATTATATTATATCTCTAGACTAATAATCACGAAATTATTAGTAGGTTTATACACAAATTATAATTTTTAATCCAAACACAACATAGGGTTTTGAAAAATTAATTAATGATACAATCATGGAGAAGGAAGGTTGTGCGTACGCTATAGTAACATTGCCGTTTTTCAATGATCATTGAAGAAAGAAGTTAAGAAAATTAAATAATTACTAAAATATTATTGTATAATAAATAAAATATCATTTAATCATATAAAATTATATATTAGATTAATTAATTTAATGTAATCACAAGAGGCTGAGGATGCAGTAGTCCACACGTCCACGAACAATGTTGTCATTTTTAAGTGTGTGAATGGCTAATAAAAAAATGATATATATCTACCCATATATATATATCATATTAAAAATAGGGTAATTATTAAATTAATATCATATTGAATTTTTTTATTTCAAATATTTTTAACTGAATCTATACTCTATAGGTTCCATGAATAGAGTGAAAAAATCACAACACTTCAAGAGGGCGGTAATCCACATTCCCTCAAACAATGTCATTGTATCCCCACAGAATGGGGTACAAAAGGGTATGTGTTATAAAATAATTGTATAAGTATAAATAAATTTTAAATATTTTATATATCCTATATAATACTAGTGTCTATCATAATGGCCAACATAAGATGTGGTAATGAAAACATGAACAATAATTGTTTCGTGAGGCTATAGTTCATCGTACATAAAAACATTATGTTTATTACCAATTAGATGAAAATTTGTTTAAGAGTAGGTCTAAAAAATAGAATAAGAAATCCTTGTATGTTTTTTTATTTTTTTGATGTAGTCATGAAATAATGATTTCTTAGGGATTGGAGAATAAATGTAAAATTAAAACTCATTAAATAATATGTTACTTATTAATCGGGTAACTAATTTTGGTTTGTATGAGAAGGCTTCTTTAAAAGGTATTCTACCAAAATAAATGCTTCAAGGTCAAGGGGAGAGATGTTGGGAAACTATATCATAAGATATTTGAAAAATATAAGTGGTTTGAGAGTTTTGAGGAATGGGGAGAGGTGGTGGCCTTTTATTCGAAAGGAAAATGACTCAGATAGAGTTGTTTTGAAACAACTTCATTTTAAACATGTTCTTACCTAACCAAAAGTCATACCAAACGCACCTAAACTGATAATGGAAAGATAAAGTCCAATTTATTGATATACAATGTGTTTTGGACCAGTGTATAGGTCATTTGTGATACATTGTTAATGGTCTAGCCCTTTATTATTATTAATTTTTCTATAATAATTGTTATTAATTGTAATAACATTCACTTATATTTGTTTTCAATAAAAAATTTGGCCTTATTATACATTATATATTATTATTATTCCACATATAATATCCATTTTCCCAAATAAAATCACATAATTTGTATAAATTAATTTAAAATTCATCCCGTAAGCGGGCTAACACTATAGATTTTTAATGTTAAAAATTCTAAATGTTCTCAATATTTTTATAAATGATTTTATAGTGATATTTATTAAAATGAAATAATTTAAGAAAAATTATAAAACAATTATCAAATTAAATATTAAAACAAATTTTAATTTTAATTTTAACTTAGAATTAAATTACATGAAAAATAGTTTAAACTAATTTTTTTATTTTTAACTAGACATTAAAAATGAAATATGTCAGAAAAATATAAAAAATTTACCATAACCGAATTTTTATGTTCCACTTTTTTAGATTATGTTTATTTATACATATTAACTCAATTAAATTATATTAATTTAAATTTAAAATGGGTTCTCCAATAAAATTCTTTAAAATTCCCTAATTAAAATTAAATGTTTTTATATGTAAAATAGAGTCTGTTATTATCATGTGTTAGTAAAACCTAGTGGATGAAAATCCCAGATATTTGATTTTATATATAAGAAATATATTTCATTAAAATATTCAAAATATTTACATAATTTTTTTATTTTGAAATAATTCTTTTGGAAGGATAAAAATAATAATATTTCTTTTTATATCCAATTGGGTCTTATTTTCATTTCTCATTAATAGGTTACCCATTAATTAATTTATTATTTATATAAACCATAAAATTTTATTATTAATTTAATACAAATCATAAATGTTAATATAATGTCTATGTTATATTATATCATATTAGATAATAATATTTTGACACTATAATGTTATTTAGTCAAAATTGGTCTTGCGTGTAATGAAATCCAATAGAGAATGTTCCTCTTGAGAGTAACATAAGATATCAGAGAAAGATTATATTACACTTGATACAATCTAACTCATTGTTCCATGAAATACAAGCTATATCAAGTATTTAATTTATTTAAAATATTAAATATTTTGTAGATTCTCAGTATATTATATTCCCTTACGTGATTGGTGTTGTGTGTCATGCATGTTATCGAATAAAAAAAATTTCTTTATAATTTTAGGATGTAACATTCTCTCACATTAATTAAATGGAATCCTTATAATTAAATATATTTTTGGTGATATATTGACTACTGTTTCTTATTTCAAAGTCCCTAGTCATGATAAGGGTTCATAATACATCCTCAAGAAGTTTCCAAATAGGAATTACAAAGGTCTTATTGACTCCAATGTTACTGGGTATCTAAGTTTGAGATTATTAGTTGAATTAGAAATAAATAATTGCAGGCAAAGAATAAATATTTATAGGGAGTGAATGAGGTCATCATTCACAAAAAAGGTACCTATCAATATAAAGATAATGGTGTCAAAGCATTAAGCCTTTCAGTATTTAGAAGGCCATCAATAAGAAATTAAGGTATTAAGGAAAAATTTTATATCTATATCATTTTCCAAATTTTGGGTAAATCTTTTACAACCTACAAATATTAAAAAAATCTCACATTATAGGTTTCAATTCCATGTGAATAATCCTAAATTTTGGTTGTTCTTCGATAAAATTCTAATTCATTCCTTTATTACAGTAAATTAATTACCAATAATGAATTCATATATTCCAAAAGCACTGAAAGAAAATTTTAATAGGTCAAAAGGAATATAAAAGAGTTAAATGTCTAACTTTTTATCTCTAACTATCTTTGAAACACAATTTGGATTATAGATTAATCTATAATACTCAAAAAAAGTGATACTACTATTTCATCTTGAACATTTATTCTCCAAATGTTTTTATAAAAACAATGAAAAACTAACATAGATATTACGTAGGTTAGTGGTTGGCATAAAAACCTTATCATAATTATTCATGGGTTCACGAACCGGAGCCTTTCCAAATTTTTTTGGTGGTCACCCATCATATATTTTGTCTTTTTATAAAATGAAATTAATATAATTTTTAATATAAATATGATTGACATAGTGAAAATGAGGTTAATCACAAAGTAGACTATTAAAGATTTTAATACAACCAAAATACATAAAAACATTATCTAACTATTTCCACAAATTTCCTTCCTTGGAATATTGTTTATCCAAAATTTTAATCATAGTATTTCTATATAATGAAGTCTTATCTCTAATTTAAAACGCCTTTGGGTTAACATTGGTTAATCAATGTCAAAATAAATCATAGTGTTTTTACTGGAAATTTTGTATTACCCTAAGAATATCCACTATGAGTGTAAAACTAGGAGTTTTTTAAGGATCATTGTCATGTAATCGGTTTCCCCGAGTCATGCATGGAACTCCTTTTTTGAGATATTATTCCTAGGCACATTTGTTCCAGAACTACATCCACATATAGTTTCCAAACAATGAAGTATTTCATGAAATAATACATAATATCTTTTTAATCGAAACATTATGATGTTATTTTATAATTATAATCAAATTAACCCTTTGAGTTATGTTCTCTAATATATTTTTTCATAAATCTATTTCCCATGGTTACTATTGAACATCCTTTGATACCAACTATAGTGACCTAACCACAGATATCCTAGATATAGGTTCTTATAATAATTACATTGGCATGATTACAAGGAATCAAGCCATGAATGACTAAAGCGTTTAATAGTTATTGTTAACCAAATATATAAATGAGTATTGTATTAATAAATACTACACTAATTACAAAATAACATTTTTATTCATTCTAATTAAATATATAACTTGGAGGATAACTCTAATGCAACTAGTAAATGAATTCATATCATTTATTGTATGCTTCCTGGACACCCTGTGATATAAACATAATAATGGCGATATCAAATGCCCATGTAAGGTTAAAGTATAGTAGAAGTAATAATGAATGAATGAGATTAATAATTATGGCTAGGAAATTACTATAACACACATACCATATAACCAAAAAACTATGAATGATGATTATAAAAATATGAAAATGTAATAAAACGAAACCCAATCCATTCAAATAACTGGATAATGAAAAATCAATATGTCAAGGTAATAAACTGAAAGACAATCCATCAAATCAATGAATGGAAAAGATATGTATCCATATATATGTCCACAAAAAATATCATGGATGAATAATAATAATGAAATTCTTAATAAATTCAATGTTTAATTATTGGATGTCATGATTACCTTGAACATGATACCATTCTAATTATAAGACAGTTTAAAAATTTCCAATTTGTGTAACAAAGTTGTCCCATGGGGCTACCAATTAATTGATGGAATTTCATTAACCTATCCCCAAACCGTAGAGATTACCTTAAATAGTCTCCAACTCATTTACTGGATGTCCAAAATATTCTTCATATCGAATAAAAAATATGTTTTATCAAATATTTTTATTGAATAATGTATACTAATTTATCAATATTTCCGTAAATTATCAAATAACATTGAATGTTAACAGCGTATGAAAAATTGTATATAGTTTAGCAAATAATCATATCCATGAAAAATGATATTGATATTTAGGGTAAAATAAATGGTTTTTTATATGAATGGAAATAGTACAAAAATATCTTTCAAAACTATTAATGAGAATAAAATATCCTTCAATTTTTGAAAAACCATTTGAAAATCCTTTTATTTAAAAATAAATTTTGAAAATAAATTCCTTAAAATGTTAACTTCTAAACTTGCAAAGGATAATTCAAATAAATTGTGGAATGTAAATCAATAGAATCCATACAAGGTGAGAACCACATTACTTTTTCCCACTTAAATGTAGAAAAAATACTTTTTAGAATGTGAAAATAAGATTACATTTAGAAAATTGGTAAAATTAAAAAAGGGTAAAACATTCTACATGAAATAATTTTTAAAATAGTTTTTAAGAAATTTTATTTAAACCAATTTTTAGAAGAAAATATTTTTTCTAATTAAAGATAGATACAATGTCATGTTTTCAAAAAAATATTTTTCTTAAAACATTTTGAGCAGAAATTAGAAAAAAATTTGTACTAATACATGAAAATGTTCATAAATATCCATAGGATATAAAATATTTTTTTTAACAATGTTCATATAATTTCCTAGAATGAAAAACTATTGAAATATAATTAATGTTATTGTTGAGGAAAATAATTTTTAAAAATTCGAAAGTGTATCACTCCACATTCAAGAATTTTAAATCATAATCCTCATGGAGGAATAAATATAAATAAAAGTAATAATATGATGAAATAAATGATAGTCATGATATATCATATAACATTTATTTTTATACCCAAAAAAATTTAATTCCACTTAATAACAAATAAGCCTCAATGGAATGTCAATTGGGATGAAATTTCATTTCCTTGAGTTTCCATTCAGGTGAAAATCCATTAAATTATAGTATAATAAAAATATAATAACAATATACTAGATTGATATTATTTTTAATTTATATTAATATTTTTATTTCACTTATTACTTTGTTTTAGACAACTACTTAAACAATTATCTTTAAATCAGTTGTTTTGACCAAATTCAATTTATGTGTAAAAAACAACTATTATTGGTCAACAATGGTCTAATTGGTAATTGTATAATATCATTAGAATAATAATAATGGAATAATTATAATATTTATACAACAATTATAAATTTAAAAACTATCATTAAATATGGTTATTCAAAAGGAAACAACATTACAATCATTGGGACGGCAGGCTATACATATGCAAGAGTATAATTCCCATTTTCAATGATCATTCTGGAATGAAGGCAACTGAAATAAAAATTTATAGAATTATTATTATACCATAAATACCATATTATTTAATAATATATAATTATATATATAATTCTAGTGATGTAAATGAATCACATCATGTTAAGGAGGCAGAAGTCCACACGTCCCACAACGGCGTTATAACTTTTTATTTGTGTGAAAGGATAATACTAAACATGATATATATATATATAATTTTTACATAGGTAATTATCTAATAAATATCATATGTTTTTTATTAATTTCACTAATTTTTAATTTAACTAATCCATTATACATTCCATGTATTGCGTGAATGAATCAAATAATATCAAGTGAGAGGTAGTCCACACATCCTCAAAGAATGTTATTATACTCCCACAAATAGAGTTCACAAGGATATGTGTTATAAAAGATTTAAATAAATCTATATAAATTTCATTTATCATATATATCATATATAATCCTATTTTCCATCATAATTTACACCATAAGAGGTGGTAAAGTATAAATGAGCAATCATCATTTTGTCATGCAGTATTTCATAATGCAATGAAATAGTACATTTGCTACACATTAGATGAATGTGTGTGAAAGTGTAAGTAGAACCATGAGAATAAAAAAATTGTAAATTTATTATACTAGTTTATTTATTCAGTCATGAAATATGGTGTGTTTGAGGGATTATGTAACAGAAATAAAATTAAGAATATTTACAGAAGATGATACCTCTTAATCAGCTAACTACCTTTTGTTTGTACCAAAAGGTTTCCATGGATGTCATTCTAACCAAAGTAACACTTCAAGGACAAGGGTTGGTATTCCAGAAAAATATATGGGATGATATAGGCTAAATCATATTGTTTTGATAGGTTTGAGGAATGGGGATATGTGGCGGCATTTATAGTGATGGAAAATAACTCGGAATTTTTTTAAAATAAGATAGTTATATAGATTTTATGACTAAGAAAAAATATATAAACAAACCAAAATCAATAAAAATAGTTTCATTGACGAATTATTTCCATAAAATTGGTGTTTTACTAGTGGATAGGTTATTTGGCCTCCTAATATATAGGATTAGTCCTTTATTATTATAGATTTTTCCCTTACCAATTATAATTTTTTTAAATTACTTTCACTGATCCTTTTTGTCAAAAAAGTTGGTCTATGTTGAAATTAAAAATTATTCTGATTCCAAATATGGAATCCATTTTTAAAAATTTCATTCACATAATTGTATAATTTAATATAAAATTCTACCTATATGTGGGATGACTTTGTGGGTTGTTAAAGTAAAAACATCATGAATGGTTTTCTGTGTTTTTATAATAAATTTCTGTGTGAAATTAATTAAAATGATATAATTTGTATTATTTGATGATAATTTTATATAATTAAACATTTAAAAAAATTATTTTATAATAACATTTTTAAATAAATTAGATGAAAATGCATTTTAGACTAAAATTCAGTATTTTTAACTATTCATTAAAAATGGAATCTTTAAAAATAAATCAAAAAATAAACCTATAATAATTCATATGTTTCCCATTAAAAGATAATGTTTATATTGACATATTAACTCGATAAAAGTGTGAAAATTTCAATTTAAATTGGGTTCTTCATTAAAATGTCATAAACATGCATTAATTAGAAATATATAGATTTTATGTTTAAAATGTATTTTTTTCTTATCATATGTTTATCAATCCAAATTGATGAATATGAAATATATTTTATGGAATATATAAGATATCTATTTAATTAAAATCATTAACTAAATTTAATTAATTATGTTTATTAAGACAAAACATCAATTGAGGGAAAAAAATAATATTTCTTTTTTGTATCTAATTAGTTCATATTTTCATTTTCCATTAATCGATATCACATTAATTATTTTTATATTGATATAATTTATAATTTTTCAAAAGTTCTGAAATAATATTCATAACCACTCATATAATGAAATAGATATATCATATTATATTAATTAAAAATATTTTAGTAATATTTTGTAATTTGGTGAAACACAAGCTTGTGTGTAACGAATGCTATCGAAAAATGTCACTCTTACATGGAATGAAAGCTGTAGATGATAGTTACTCTATCGTGCAATGTAATATTATTCAGTGTTGTATTAATTAAAATATATATCATTAATTTAATTTCTATAAAATATTTAATGTGTAGTAGTTTCTCGGGATATTATATTCCCTTACACTCTTAGTGATGCATGTCATAAATGCTATCAAATACAATTATGTACTACAGAATTTCCCGTTGTAACATTTATAAAAACAAAAAATTCATTCGTTTGTATATGGGGACTACAACATTAATGATGAAAAATGGATAATTTTTCATTGACTACTATAAATTAATGGTCTTAATTTTTAATTTAGTTAACAATTTTTATGTATATAACTTGTTTTAGATTCTTAAAATAATTAATTATTTTATACAATTAAATAATTCTTGGGAAAATGAAATAATTATACATTACCATGTCAAAACTACCACCTCCAATGAATAGTGGAATATATATATAAAACCACCATTAATGGATGATCAAGAGAATAATATTAAAATATAAATATTATATTTATTAAATTATTTATATATTACAGTTGTAAAAAATAGACAACATATTAATAATACAGTAAATAAGATACGGTTGTACATTCAATTATCTAAATAAAGTGTTATAAGAGGGAAAAAAATTTACTCATAAAATATAATGGTTTTTAATACATTAAGGATTCTAATAATTCTATTGAATTATTATTAATTACATTATTAGAAACAAAAAAATGTATCCTAATTGCACTAAAATAATGATCATTTATCTAAATCACTTCATAGTCATTTATTATTTATGAAATGTTGTTATTTAGTACATTTTAACTAGATAATAATAAAATGATGAAAACCATTAGGTTGGATGATAATTTGAACATGATTCTTCATAATATATGAATTGAATAAGTAAATAATTATTTTATTTTTTTCATGTAATTGTAACTATAAAATGAAACTCTCCGATTGAAATATTGACATCTATTTATTAAAAATAAAATTAAGATGCTTACCACCAATTTCATTATTAATCATCGTAAGAAAAAAGACCCATAACATGAAATTATATCATTATTTATAATTATATAGAACCAGTTATAGTAACTTTTAAGATCTAAGAATGATCCTCAATAGAATATGAGAAAATAAAAAAAATTATATTGTGAAACTATTCAAAATGATCAATTTCACTAACAAATAATATTAATTATTGAACATAGCTTATATATATAAGTAATAATTATTAATAGAAAATATAAAAGGTTGAATGTATTAAAAAAATCTACAATTAAATTTTAGGAAAATTATTACAATTATATAAAAATATTATGCTCTTTAAATGAAGTAGGGAAATAATGTAAGGAGAATTTTTTCTCAAATTTAACATCTAGGGAATTATATGATATATTTCACCCAGATATCTTTTATATGATGGGATTATTAAATATTTATTTAATTTTACCATATTCATTTAATTCATTGATTTTTATGATCCATATGATTTTCATTGTTTAAATGTATTTTGATTCAAAATTAACTATGCTAAAATTTCTTTTCTAAATAATATCACTTCATTAAGATATAATAATTATTCATGTAATCATTTCTCTTGATATTTATTTGTTAAACATTAATATTTCATTTCATTTAACGTTCTCAACCACTAATCTGGAAAATAAAATTTTAATTCAAATAATTTTTTATTTTAAAATTTATTACCCAAATATTATATCGTTGTTGAGAATAATTTTCATAATTATTATTGATGATTACCACTCCACATCCATATGTGTCATACTTATAAATATTTCAATTATATTTGGAAAAAAAATTTAATTTCATTTAGTGTGACTATAAAATTCCCCTTGATCTAATTTCAAAATAAATCATTATTATACTTTTTATGATGTGGTTTTGAATAAAAATACTTTAAATGGGTTTCCTTCTACCATTATTATTTTAATTTTCAAGTATATATTTAATTAATTTAAACATTATAAAATTTCAAGTCTCCAATATTTGGAATTTTTGTAATGTTGAATCTTTTTATGAAATTTACTTTCTCTTCTCAAAAAATATATATAACTTTTCAATGTTTCATGTTTTTAATCCTATAAATTTTTTATTAATACACTTTTATGGTTAAAAATAATTTTTTTTCATTATATTAAAATGAAATATTTCCTTGTAATTTTTTTTATGATTTATCCTACATTATATATTATTATATTTTGGGAAATTAGAAAAGAAAATGAATTACTACCTTTGTATTTCCTTTTTAGTAATTTCTTATGGGTTAGTGTCAAATTTATTTCCTCGGTGAAAACTGTATATTTCATTCCCATGATTGAACGATGTTAACCGTGATTCAAAAAATAAAATTATTTTAAAAAAATTTAACATATATCTATTAATTTTTTCTATATAGTTTAAATAACATATACTCAGTAATATTGATTAATGGGAGTTTACATTGAATTTTACAGAAAAAATTTGTTTAACTAGTTATTTAACTCAAGTGAATCATGTTATGATTATCGATGGAAATATAAATTTTTATCTTATATGATTATTTTTTAAAAGGATATATTACCTATTTTCCTAATATATGATCATTATGATATGATTAATGATTTATTTTAGGTATCAATGATAAGAATGGATGATAAAGGGATGGTACTATATCACCCACTAATGAATTTATTTTATTTTATATCTCAGGAGATAGTAAGGTGTGGAAATAATTTTTTTCTCACATAGGCATGATCATAATGAGTTTTATCACATTTTTATTCATGGACATCATTTGTTTTTTCCCAGGCATGGAAAATAATGAGTTGTATCACATTGTTTAATTCTCATAATATTGTTCAACCTTCTATGTTTTTTTTACTTTTCTATAAATGTTACATTCCATTTTTACACTACTTTTCTTTGATATTCATTACATTTATATTAAATTACCATTATTTAAGAATTTTTATTAATGTATCTTTCTATTTTTTATTTTTCTTCCTCTTTGATATGTGTAAATTTTTCGATATGTTCTTATTTTATGAAATTAAATTTCCCATTATTCATGATAAATTATTTTTTGTTTTTATCATTATTATATATTGTAAATAAAAACATTTTATTATCTAATTATTACATATGAGCAGTTATTGTTATCCACTTTCTTTATCCTTATAGTGTATTTGATCTCACTCATTTCCTATGATTCCATTTCTACATGTTAAGAAAAAATGGGACACAATATTTCTCCACAAGATTATAATACTTGGTGAATTTGAGGGGGGTGTTCTAGAATTTTTATTTATAAATTCATTTATTATGTAGTATGAAAAATATGGTTCAGTCGAATAATGAATTTGGTTATTTTACTTGATAATTTTTTTGAACTTCATTTAAAATCTTTAAATAAATGATCATGGGAATGTATTAAATAGTAATATTTTATATAATACATTTAATTATGATAGGAAACAATTTCCTACAGTAATAGTTATTATAAATGTAAGGCTTAAATGACTATAGACATGAAAATGTAATTTGGGGACAATTTAGGAGTTGATAAGCTATATTTGGTCCCAATTACAACAATAAAGATTACCTCTCATGTTATGTAATGTATTATTGAAAATTTCTATGGTAATGAAAAAAAACATTAGTGAATACCAAATTATGTTTATGGGGATATATCTAAATATATTATAACTTTAAAATTATTTAGTTAATCTAATATTGTAAGGTTATACTAGATATTAGACCACTGTATGGATAATAAAAAGAACATGTGATTGTATAATTGATTCAATAAGGGTTAATCATCCTGAAAAAAGTAATATTGAGTATCCCCTGGATCATATCACATATAAAAAATTTGAGGGCTTATGACTACATATCTGGAAAAGTACATAGGATATTCTTCGGTTAATCATTTATTTAGTATTTTTCATAGATCACTAAAAAATAAATATTTTTATGAAAAATTACATTATAAATTATAACTCGATCATTTTTTTTATAAACCCATAAATATTTCAATATATTGGAATAATTGAAAATGTGATCATGAAATTTATCTAATGGCTTAGAATGTAATTGCTTGAAATTTAAATATGTTCTTTCCATTCATAAATATTATTCTTATAAAAATTCCCACATAGAATAATAAAATAAAATGAAACCATGATAAATAAAATGCAAAAATGTTATTTATAATATAAAAATGAAATTATTTACTATAGGATGAGGAAAAAATATTATCAAATAAACAATGAAAACGGAATGAAATTTTATTAGGTAGTAGTAGTATCCCATATAAATATAATGCCTCTAAAAAAGTAATGGAGGTAGCTTCACTAGGATTTCTGTGTCCAAATCACAATTCAATCTCTTATTAATACGATACTTGAAAAATAGAATGAGAGAGATTATTAACCACATAAAAATTTAAACAATATCTATACAAAATGATATCTGGAGAGGTTTTGTTAGATGAAAGTAGGATCATATAAACACGTAATTATGATCATTTTATTTTAAATAGAAAATATATTCTATATATATTTTAATTTAATTATAAATATATAGAATTTGTATTAACTAATTCATTTATAAATTTTTCAAGATCATTTTACTATTAGTAATGTAATTTTTCATAAAAATATTTATTTTTTAGTGATCTATGAAAAATACTAAATAAATGATTGTAAATAAAATTTAAATTAATAATTTATAAACCAGAATATAATTATTAGATTATATTAAATAGGAATAAAAACAATAAAATTTTGGGAATGCTATTTTTCTATGAAAATAGTTTTCAATATAAAAAAGAAAAATTATAAATATTTATCATTTATCATTTTAAAAAAATATCAAAATTTTTATATTTAAAATAAATGTAATAACTTACAATAAAATTTTGGGATTATTCTAAAAAGGTGTATTTTAGCCGAATTTTGAAGAAATATAATTTATAAGAATACCATTATTTTTATGAAATTATCAGTATATAAGTATTCTTTTTAAATCTATGAAATCAATTTATAAAAAATTATTTTTTATAAGTGTCATTATAAATTTTAAAATATATATTTTATTTTACAAGACAAATTTTGATATTAGATAACATAAGTTACACTATTATCTATAAATAACTTTACTACATTTTATATTTGTTATTTAAAACATATTTTTCTTAATTTTATAATTTGAATAAAATTTAATTTTTTTCAAATTTTTAATTATATGATCCATAAGATATAATATAGATCACATTATTTTTTAGAAAAACTAAATTACTTAGGTAATAAATTGTAATTGATATAAATCCAAAAGGGTTAATAGGTTTAATCAATGGTTTAAAAGGCCTAAAATGTTAAAAACATACTTTTAGTTAGGATTTAAAAATTTTTATCGACTAAATGTTTTCTAAATTAAATTATATCCCATTTTTGAATCTTCTTAGCATGCCACACATTTCCTATATTAATATTAAGATGAAACATTCGAAAAATTTCATTCAACCCATTTATAAAACGAGTCCATTCACCATCCCTCCAATAAAACTGCCAAATATTTCTTCAATTATCTGAAAATACCATTTTTATTTCCCTTATATACTCATTCACTTCTATTATATTTTTTATACATGAGATTGGAATAATTCATCCCTTTATAAGGAATCCTCTATGGGAAGCTCTACATTCTCAATATAAGTAATAAAGTTTTCTTAACATTTTTACTATATATAATTCCAATTATAATATATTTTTCCTGACCAATGTTAATTAATTGATTATATATATAATAATAAATGTTTTTAATTTTTTTGGATTACCATAACCACCTTGCACCTTTCTGTTGTGGAATATAAAATTGACCTTTGTCTATACCCATGAACAACTGAATCCATGACATATCATGATTTATTTTATATCACGCACAAAATGGTTTATCTAAACATTTAATTTAATAAATAATTTTTATATTTATAACATTGTTTAAATTTGCATGAATTAAATTATATTACTCATTTCTCTCATTATATGGAAAATTAAATTGCCATTCATGTGTACCAGCTGACTATACCACCATAGAATGTTGTATTATGTTTCCATCACTAACATTAATCGTTGATATAAAGAATGGGTTTAATGTTTAAATTTAATGTTTTAAAAAATTAGTATTATTTTATGAATTTTTTAAAACTCTCCCAAATAATATTAGGAACATATTATTATCATATCTTCAACCATCTAAAACAATTATACTAATAAGAAAAATATTAATTTATTCGATGTCATAGACTCCAATCAAATACATCTTCTTCTAATTATATTTAATATCTATTTATCTAGTTAATTATGAAAAAATTATCATTATTCGCCTATAATAATGAAATTTCAATATAATAACTTCATAATCACTTATAAATTATAGAGTTTTCATGGTTGTGCAGGTGTAAGCACATCCATGAAAAATTTTATAAAATAATATAATGATTTACTACAAAAAAAATTAATTATAATATATATAATATATAATTATTTAATTATTTACTTTTCCTATAGACTAATTAAATTTATATTAACCTCATTAATTATAATAAAAAAGTTTGTTTATAAAAAAACACAAAAACATTCTTATTAACATTTTCAACATGATGAATAATAAACAAAACACCCAATGAATTTAATTAAAACATGAATATTTTTATATTCATTCAATTATTGTAACATATATCATATGGTATTGATGAAAGTTTTTATAATAATGACAAGAAACATAAAAATTATAAAACTATTTCAAAATGATCTATATTACTCACACTCAATATTGAAAATAAATAATAACTAATTATTATAAATGTATTCAATACTAATTAAATAAGTTTGTTAAAGTATATAAATTTGAATATGGTTTTGAAAAGTGTGATTTAAAAAGTTCTTTTATTTATATGGGACATTCGTGTACCCAAGTGGATGTTGGAAATTTTTTTGTGGTAATTTGTTTTAAATTTAATTTCATAGGACATATATCATATTGTTCACCATGGAATATTTGATATGGTGTGATAACATCGTAATGTATTTATTTTTCTACATTTACGTAATTCATGGGGTATTTTGAGAAATATCATGTTATTTATAAAAAATTATTTTTATTTAAATGATATGTAAGTTATATGGGTTTTCATTAACTCTACTCTATTCATTGAGTTATTATGCATATTTTTGAAATTTTATCTTCTATTATTGTTTTATTCATTACTAATATTTTATTTCTTGGTAATTTCTATTCCCATATAATTTTAAATTAACCTTAAATTTTAAACTATTACCTAGATATAATTTCATTCCCAAAAGGATAGTCATTGTGGATTATAATTATCATCCACATAAATGAAAATTTTAACTCATTGACCATATTTTCAATCCTTACAATGTTTTATTTTATATTAAAAAAACCATTTCAATGTTATTTCATTTTACCAATGCATTCATGTCTTCATCTCTTCAAAAGTTTTCATCATTAACCATTTTATGATAGGAGTTTAAATAAATTTATTTTACATAATTTTATTCTATGATTAAAGTTATTATTTTCCACTGTTTATTTCATTGAAATATACATTATGTCATTCTAGGGATCCATTATTGGGGATTTATTTTAAATTGTAATGTTTAATAAATTTATTGATAACCTTTTCTAAAAAAATCATTCTATTGTGACCCATAACTTCTACTTGTATGATAATGTTAAAAATTAATTCAAAAATCATGTTTATGGTTTTAATTCTATTTTTCTCTTCAACATAAAAATTGATTATTTCCTTTGAAATTAACATTCATATACCATGTTATAAATTATATTATACTATTTTGTGTGATTACTCATGCAAATTAATTACCACATTTGTCTTAAGTATCCGTTCAATTTTTATCAGATTTTTCTAATTTCATTCATATTTAAATATGAAATATTTTCCTTCATTAATTGAAGGTTTCACACCTTGATTTCATGCTAAATTAGATTAAGGAAATTATTGGCTTAAATATATACCATTTATCTATACATTTTAAATTCCATAAAATCTATAATCTGGATTAAAGGGTATATACATGGAATGTAATTGATGAACATTGGATACATTATTAATTTTTCCAAGTAATATCATTATACTAATGATAATAGAGTTATAAATTTTTTACCATATTTGATTCCATTTTAAAAGGATATCAACAAAATATCCCTTCTTATTTGTCATTATTATATGATGAATGATTGATTTTATTTTGCATTCATTTTATAGATGATGAAGTGAGGGGTTCTATATCACCCTCCACTTCATTAGTCATTATTGATATCAGAAGATATAAAAAGTATTACACATGAATATTTTCCTCTCAAAGGAATGATCATTATAAGATTACTCACATTTTAATAAATGAATATAACAGGTTTATTCATAATGTTTTTGGAATAATTAGCCTTCTTGATAAATTTCTTATGCTTATGATCATACCACAGTTGATATGTGTCCAGAATTTTAATGTTGAATTTCATTTAATGTTTAGGAATATTTTATTAGATAATATATACTTTTCTTTTATGCTCCCATGATTTCAGGTCATTATATTAGTTATATATTTCATTTTATTATTTTTGTGCCTATTTTATATTCTAAAATTTCATGACACGTAATTTTTTTAAACATTTCATCATGACATGATTTATGATTTATTGTTTATTTGGTATACCATTCATATATATCCCAAATATACCCATATTAACATATCGTCCTCACTTATGATCATTTATTATTATAGCCTATGTATTCATTTATAGTTTGTTTGAGCAGACAACATTATTACATATGTTGAACTATTATATTGGATAATGAATTTATTTATATAGTGGAAAAAATGTCCATCAGATCAAATATAAATGGGTTATTTTAGTGGTCATTTTTTCATAATTCGTTAATATATTAAACATAATGAATAATTGAATGTATTACACCACAATATTTTCATTAAGTCATGAAATTATGTGACAACTACTTTAGTATTCTATAATAGTTTTCATTAGATAATGGTATAGATAACATTATAGGATAATATATTATTTGATGGTAATTTTTGGGCTTAAAAGTTATTTTTTCATAATTTTAATTTTTATATAATAATATTTTCTAGTTGATGTAATATTAAATATTTTTGGGTTATGGATAAAATAACATTAGAGAAACAACAAGTTATAATTTAAGGGATAACTATAATTATAAGATAGCATTTTGGTGTTTTGGTAAACTATATATTATATAGATCTCGTCGAACCTGCATCCTTCTCTGGATATTTTTAATGGATCTTCCTATGGATTATAAGATCCTAGGGAATGTCAGCATTATAAAATGATGGATGAGCATCAAGAAAATCTTTAATCTGGTTCATGATGAGTGGGACTTTAACTACCCACCTAGAAAAATTCTCACTAGGAATATTTTTCATATTCTCATTATTTTTACATGCAATTATAAATTATTTATCATGATAAGGAATTATATAATAAAATTTAAGAGACCCCAAACTAAATTAACCTTGATAGAACTGATAGTGATTTAGGTTAAACATAAATATAGCATAATAATTTGGAAGAGTAAGCCTTTTGATGTTAAATGTTTTGTTATATTACCTTCAAATAATTTTCTATTGGTTATAATTTTTCATCATTCTAGATTATCCCTTTTGGTTTTATTAATATTAAAAACCTGTTGTATTATTGTTAATAATGGATTTGATATAAAATTTAGAGATTGTCCCAATAGGAAACCTAATAATGTGAGAGATGAAGTGAGAAATATTATTTTTATTCCAAATCCTCTGTCATGAATTAGGATGAACAATGTAGACATATAGTTTAATTCTATAAATACCAATGAATAGAATGATAGAGACTCATAGAATTTCATGTGTTAATGTTAATGAAGGAATGAATGATAATTTCTTACATGTCTATAATATGGGATATAGAACCAAGGAAAATTACTCAAAGGAACTAGTTGACGTTTTATGTGTCAAAAATTCATATTGAAATGATTTCCCAATGAAATTTATAGATCTTAATAGACATGATGGAAGGAAATATAGTTTTTTCTAGATCCACTAATAGTTTAATTACAATAATTTTGGATAAATAGCATTAGATAAGATAATTAACTATCCATGGTCCTACAAGGATGATGGGAACTATTAATATACAATAAAGTTGAAATCCAATTAAACCGAAAGAATAGAAGTATATTTGAAAAATGATATAGAATGAGGAAAAATGATCTCCCACTCAAGATATATGAGTGTTTTATTAATATATTATTTAATATATTCATAATTGTGGAATAAAATTAATTTTGGATATGAGGAAATACCATCATTATTTAATAACAGTAAATGTATATGGAATGAAATTTCTAGTTTTAGGAATCTTTAAAGGCAACAAGACAAAAAACCAGTTTATCATAAAATAATAAATCAGAATCCAAATATGAAGAAGAAGGGATGTACATCCACTAATTAATAGTATGTTTAAACTCTTTATTTAGATATAATCTATGAGGTCTATGGCTCTATGGAGTAGTTGTTGGATTCTGGGGATTAGGGAATGGTTTTCCTGATGCTTCTAGGTTAGATGGATGGGACTGTTAACCCCACTTTCTGACCCACTAAAAATAAAATTGGGTCTTGAAATGAAAAATTACACATAGATACCATAGGTTTGAATGTGGATATTCAAAATTCCGTCCTTCTTGTTGTGGATATTTACATGGATGGAATTTGGTGAGGTGTATTAGCATAAAAGGAATAGGAGTACTCACCAAACTACGAGTTTATGGATCACATATGGAAAGCTATATTCAACCTCCCTTTATATTTTGGAGGGCTAGAAGTTACCTGCTTAGTAAATACTATAAAATAATCTAACATAGATATGTTTGGTGGGTCGTCCAAATTGGATATGTCACCATTTTACCAACTACATGCAATAAATATATGTTCCCAAAATCAACTGATTGGGATAAAAGTTACATATGTGGGATCAACTAGCTCCATGAATCCATACCAATCTTGTTAGAAAACAAAATTCAAAAATGTTAAATATTTAATATTATATGTAACCAGATACTAATATAACTTTCCCTTTTATGTTTTTGTGGTTGGAGTAACATAATGATGGTTCTAATGTGTTTTATATGGTAAACATTGGCGTTTTTCTGATAAAATAGAATAAAAGTATAAAAACCCTACTATTTTTTACATACTTAAACATGATTTATTACATAAAATTGCACATAAGGAAACTATAAGGATCTAGAGGTCTAGTATCATGGTAAATTAGGGAAAATACATAACATATTAGAACATAAAATCCAACACTTTTAATAAAAACTTATTTTACATGACTACATACTTTTGTACTTAGCATTGAATGGGATAACCTGAGGACATGCATAAGAGGAGGGTGAGCTATAAATCCCAGTAAGGGAGTAAAAAATGAATAACATAAAGAACAGGAACATATTAAGAAATATTCTAATCAATGGAGCATAATATAAACATGAACATAAAGTCTTGATATAACATGATTATCCTAACATAGAATTGTGGAAAATATATTTAACATGATATTATCAATAGCTAAGGATCATTTCACATGGAGCATGAGTAAACCCTAATTGGACATGATTTAGAATTAGTTAACCCCCATTTCACATGAATTAGAATTATTAATTCTTCATTTCACTAGATTTATCATGATACTGATCTTTACCCAATGAATTAGAGTGTTATTAGGATGCACACTTCTTAATCATTTCATTTCATGCATAAGTGTGCAACCAGGATCATAATGACATGGATTCATTAAACATCATATTTTTTTCCATGATAAATGAATTTTGAATTCATACATGAGAATCTATAATCAATAATATAATTTTTTTAAAGAATAATACCCTTGATAGTGAAATTGACATGGTATTGACTACACAATGACTATGTCTTGGAAAAAAGAAATGTAATTTCGGAAGCATAATGACATGACATAAGAATTAAAAAAAATGATGATAGATAAATGGGTTAATAATCATATATACATTAAATAGATAATAATGGGTTCATATAGAAACATTTTCCAACATATGTAATGGAATTTATATTCATAATACAAAAGATTTTCTGGAAAGTATATGTGATAAAATAAATTCCTTACGAAATTTCAGCTTGGTAATGGGTGTACATGGGAGGCATTAATGAGAGTGAAATAGGTCTCTCATCATTAAAACATAAGAAGGGTATTATGGGGGAGGCGAAAATTTATAACCCAAAATTTTTATTCGAAATCAATATGGTATAACAAACTAATGAAATTTAGACAAAAATGAGAATTGAAGAAATCCCTTACTTGGATGTGTGATCCCAAAGGAATATGAGGGTATTTAGAGAGGCTTATTGGGAGCCTGGGGACCCTTGAGAAGATTCTATTTAGATATGGTTAGGCTAGGGATGTCTAAAAAGGGTTCTTAGTGAATTGAAGTCGGAGCTTCGGTGGGTTTGTATATGAAAATAGAGGGAATTATTTATTATATAGATTTTGGACACCACACATTAAACTAATCAAAACCTCAAACCAAACCATGGTTTTTCCCATGGTTTTTGCCAAACGTGGAGTGAAAAAAATATTTTATAAGTCCAATATATTAAATTATTAAAATATTAGGCATTATTATGGGTAGGTGAGTCACACTCACAAGGAAGTCATTTTCAAAGTTAAAATGTTTTATTAGTTATGGAGGGTCCTATAATGTACCATAAAATTAATCAAACAAATATAAAATCACATTATTTTTAAGGTATAATATATATTAGTAGAAGATTAAATTTATAGTATTTTTATTATATCACTATTCAGTCATTATGATTTCATAAACACGTTATATTTTTTAATGGTATTAAATTTTTACCCAAAAATTCTATTTACTCAGAAAATTATGAAAAATTCATTATTGGAAAATTTCAACAAATTGATTCCAAAAATAATTTTATTTTTATCTAAATAATTTTCTAATTATGTGAGTTTTCAAATTTAAAATAAAAAAATACATTTATAGAAAATTCAAGGGTTTTGACAAAAAAAATTCAAACATTAATAAAAAATATATTTGTGTTCATAAAAATAATATGAAAATTTATATTTAATAAAAGTTAATTTAGTAATAATAATATTTTATTAAAATATTATATAATTAAAAAAAATATTAATTTGTAATAATATATTTCTTTATTGAATATTAACTAAAAATAATATTTGTGAATTAAAATGTTTTTACAATGTAACAATAATAAAATGAATGTCTATTATCTATACAAAAATAATGCACATAATCATATTTTTATGGTCTTGATATATATCTCCTTATAACACCCACATAATACCTAATGGTAGGGTGTGCAATAATGATAGACTCTTGGGGTGGCTCTGATAAAATCACTAGGGTGGTAATCTCTATTAACTTGCACTTCTCTCGTAGGTGGTTTTATTCAAGATTAATGTGTTGAAGCTTAGCTTGTGCTTGGTCAAGAGAAAATATGAGTGATGCTACCTCCTTTATGAGCTCTAAAAAAATGGGCTTCAATTGGAGTAATTCTACTAGATGAGGTCATCACTTCCTTTTTCTGAGTAAATACTATTTGTTAAAGTCTTATATTTATATTAATCACGTGTTCACATCTCAATGGATATATTAAGAACTGTAAAAATTTAGAGCTTTATTTTAAAATCCCAAAAAAATAAAACCAAGGAAGTTAATATGTTTGATTTAATCATTCTACATAATAAGACATTTAAATAGATAATGAGTAATTTTCATTAATAAAATATTGGGTTGTTACAGTCTTCACCCCTTATGAAATTTATCCCTCGAAATTTCCATTTCCCACACTAAAACAGATGCAGGTAACTTTTCTTCATCACTTCCTATGATTCCCACATTTCATCTTCAAGCTTTTGGTTACACCATTACACCTTAACAAGGGGAATTGTATTATTTCCTAGAACATTTTCCCTACAATCTAAGATCATCACTGGCTTCACATTATAGGAAAGGTCATTCTCTAATGGTACCACCTCTAGACTGAGTACATGTGATGGGTCAGTTATGTACTTTATCAATAGTGATAGGTGGAATACATCATGTACATGGGATAGGTTTGGTGGGAGTGCTAGTCGATATGCCACTACTTCTATGTGATCAAGGATCTCAAAAGGGATGATGTATCATGGACTATGATTTCTCTTTTTCCCATATCTCATAACTCTATTTCACGTTGATATGTAGAAGAATACCATATCACTAACATCAAACTGTAGGAATCGTCCATGATTATCAGCATAGCAGTTTTGTCAACTCTAAGTAGCTTTAATGTGATGTGAGATGGTCTAAAACTTCTCCACCATTTCATAGACCATTTACGAACCTATTAGTTTTATCTCCCTAGAATTATCTCAATATGTAGGTGTTCATCACCTCTTCTAATAAAGGGCTTTATAACGAGATAATTAGAGGCTTGAGTGGAAACTTTTATTGAAATAGAACTCAACCAGTAGAAGATGATGATACCATATTCCTTCAAAATCCTTTAAGAAATCTCTCAACATGTTCTCAAATGTTTGGATAGTCCTCTCAGATTAGAAATCAATTGGAGGATGATAATCCCTTCTAAAGTTCATATCATTATTAATATCATGTTGAATAATCTTCCCAAACATAGAGGGGAATATTAGATCTCGATTGGATATAAAAGATATTAGTACTCTATACAAACATAAAACTTCTATAATATATATCGATGCTAGTTTATCAAATGAGATATCCAATCTAATTGCAATGATTTCTTCAGTATTTTTAAGATGATCCACAACAACCCCGCTAGTATTATTTCCTTTGGATGTCTTTGGATGTCTGGTGACAAAGCCTATGGGGATGTTCTGCCATTTTGAATATGGTATGGCTAATGGTTTCATCATCCCATTAGACATATACCTCTTATCCTTCAGTTGCTGATATACCAAGAACATTGAAGTATACTTAGTGATCTCATTCTTCATATTATCCCACCAATAATGCTCTTGTATATCTCAATTCATCATTGTGTTTCTTGTGTGAATGGTGAAATTAGAAATATGTTCATTATATAAAAGATAATTCTTTAACTCCTGATTTGATGGAAGATGTAGTCTAGTACCAAATCTCACAATTCCTTCTTCATTAACATTTAACTCCATGGATATCACTTTTCTGTTAGTTTCCACTTTCTTCTCAATTCCCACATCATCCATTTGTTCATTATTTATCCTTTTAAAAAGAGATAGTTGGGAAATCATTTGTGAAAGTATTTTTGATGTTCCCTTCTTTATGATTCCCATGCCCATCTTCATAATAACTAAGAAGATTGGATCCTTTTAAATTCTTATCAATGATATAATTAATGGGCCCTTTCTATATAGATCATCTACCAACAATATTTCTTTCCCAAGTTGGTAATGGTTTGAGTAGTCATAGTCTTTGATCATATCTAACCATATTTGATTGCTCATGTTCAACTCTTTTTGTGTGAATATATATACTTAAGGATTTTGTGATCCGTATATATTCCAAACTTCTCCCCAAAGTGGAAATTTCAGCATAATTTTAAAGAAAATATTACTGCAGTCAACTCCAGATCATGTGTTGGATAGTTTTTTCTCATGAAGTTTCAATTTTTGTGGAGCATAGTTAATGACATTTCCATTTTTCATCCTCGCATGACCTGAACCTTTCTTCTAAGTATCATTGAATACCACAAAAATTTATCCAATTGAGGGTAGTGCGATAAAAAGTGCAATGATAAGCCTCATTTTCTACTACTAGAGGATATATTCCCATTCAGCACTCTATGAAAACATGACTCCCTTATATGTTATCTTGGTATGAGGGTTTGAAAATAGTGATAATGTTTTCACAAATATTCGATAATATCTACCCAACCCTAGGACGCTATGAATATTTTTCCCCGATGTTGGCCTCGACCATCACTCAATTGTAGCTATCTTAGTGTGATCCACAGATATCACATTGCATGTGATGATTTGACCCATGAATGAGAACTCATTCAACATGAATTATAACTATCTATACTTTTCATAGAGCTTATCCTTCCACAAGGTCTCTAGTACAGTGCTTAGATAATACTCATGCACCTCCTTGGGTATGAAGTATATTAGAATATCGTCTATAAATACTACCACAAATTTGTTGAGGTAATATCTAAAGAATTTATTTTTCAATTCCATGATGTGTGCTGGAGAATTAGTGAGTCTAAAAGGCATTACTAATAATTCATATTGCTCGTACCTTGTACGAAAAGTAGTCTTGGAGATATCTTCGTTATTCACCTTTACTTGGTAATATCACGCCTGTATATCCACCTTGGAGAAGTATTGTGCTCCACAAAGCTGATCGAAAAAGTAATTAATTCTAGGAATATGATACTTTTTCTTTATCATGATTTTTTTGAGCCCAAAATAATCAATTCAAAGGTGCATTTAATCATCCTTGTTCTTGATGAAGAGGACTAGTTCACCCCATGGTGAAGCATATGGGAATATAAACCCATTATCTAGATTCTCATGTTGTTGTTTATTTATCTCCTCATGCTCCAAAACAACCATTCTATAAATATTCATAAATATTTTTAAAGCTTCATGTATAACATCAATCAGGAATTCAACCTCTCTTGTCGTAGGTAGACCAGTCAATTCCTCAAGAAACACTTCAGAAAATTCCCTCACAATAGGAATGTATTCCTGGATGGTTGCTTTATCATACACAATAAATTGAGCAAGATATGAATGCTCATAGGGAAGTAATATCCAAACTTGAGATGATGGGGATAAATAATATTCATCATCCTCATTTCACATGTATATAATCGAGGGTCGATTCTCCATATATAGAGTGATTTACATCTCACATAAATTTATGTTGTCTCTATATAAGGAAAGATGATCGATGCAAATAATTTAATCTAATTTTAGAAATGGGAGTATGAAAAGGTTCACTGGTAAGTTCAAACCACAAATTGTTACAGGGTAGGAATTATATTCCTGGGTTTCAATGATTGCCCCATTTTCTGTTCTCATTAACATATTTACTTCCATGATTTTGGTTGGTGTTGGGATTGTTTTACTAAACGTTCGGGATATAAAAGAATTCATAGAATCAAAAAAAGCGAATTCACTATTATTCAATGAATAACTAGAATGAATATCATCTATTTTTTGTTGGGGTTCACTTCAGCAGTAGTGATTGAAAAGTATCTCCCTTTCTTCCTTGGAGGTTGTTGCATTCCTCCGAGAACACATGGCATAGTGTATTGGTTTGAAAATGACCATGGTTATTTACATTTGAAGCAATGAACAACATTTTCAGAGTCCAATAGAGTATTCCTCTACTCTATCATATCCACAGGTTATTCTTGTCAGTGGTTAATGGCCTGGTGCCCTTCTCATCCACACCGAAAGCATTTCTTCATCCCCTTAAAGAAATTTCCGGGGTACTTCCTTCTATACCTTTGGAAAGTCAAGTGTTTTACTTTCTTAGTACAATTGGATTTTTCCATCAGACCACAAGATTTAAATTCTGCCTTACACTTCTTATCCCCATGATACCCTTGAGATTTTTCCGATCTCCATTTCTAAATGGAGGTCACATTGGATAATTTCCACATTGATTTTAAGTCATTCATTGCTAGGTATTTCTATAGGCTATGTTTTAGCCCACCGAAGAAGTCATCCAAATTGTATTCAGGGTTAACGAAAAAGGAAAAGTCATATCATGCAAGACTTGTGATGTTTTTCTTGTACACTCCAATTCATTCGTCATCTTTTTTCTTAAATGAAAAGAAGTTCATTTCCATCTTATTATGGAGGGTGTGAGGAAAATATTTATGAATTTGTTTTCCTAAAATACTTCAATTACAACAAATCAATCTCTTTCAAAGGCTTTTTATTTTTTATCAGTGTCCATCATTGATCAGCTTCACTCTCCATACAATAAGAATCTAGAAGAACCCTCTATTTTTTAGAACATTGAAGGATTAAGAATATTTTTTCAATGGATTTTATCCATTTTTTTGACAATTGAGGTATCAAATGTTGCATAAAAAAGTAAGAGGCCTTTTCCTCATGAAGCACTTGATTACGACGTTTTCAATCTTGGGGGGGGGGGGGGGGGTTTAACGTTCCTCTTGACCCATGTTACTATTAAAAACTTTAGTTAACTGAGAGTGTCTCATGAAAATTTTTGCAGTTCCCGCTCCAATGAAATTAGGCATCTCATTATAACATTCATCACATTAATCTTCACATTGGTTCTTATCCCAAGTCCTCCAATTACTATCCATTGGCTGGAATAAAAGGAATTTTAGAGGTAACACATAAATGGTAATCCAAAGACAAAAACTGATGATTTATAATTTACTTTTATTTCCGTAACTTATTAATTTATAGGCTTCAATCAATGTTATCCATGATATATTTCCCAACATATATTCTAAGGGGATTTTTTTATTCCCCTAATAATGGTTCCTATGATGATATTTAAATTTAACAAATCATATCTCATGAGAGTTTCATAACAAAGAGTGTAGTAATTCCGGTTTTCATGCACTAGTTTCAGATCAAGTCTAGCAGAAAGACGTGTTTTCATGTACTACACCTAGATACATATGTGCCAGAGCCGCCTCTACCAACACATATCTACACTAGGATGTATGTTCATGATAAACCACTAATTCAATACTCACCAATATTTAGGGATTTATTTATTATACTAAATCTTATAACTAATGCTTTCACTAGGGTTTTCTAATCATAATCCCCTAAATAAATATACATATTCTCTAATACCAACCATTACAACACTTCTCTTTATTAAACAATTAAACAAGATTTATTAAATAAAATTTCACTTCTGCCAACTCAATGGATTTAGAGGTCTAGTGTCATGATAACTTAAGAACATTAACTTATAACTAAGAGCATAAAACCCAACATATTAATTGAAAACATTTAATACATGACAATATATCTTCGTACTTTTCATTGCATGGGATAACCAGAGGACATGGATAAGAAAAGGGTGAGCTATAAAGCCCAGTAAGAGAGTAAAAAAATGAATTAAATGAATAATATAGTATATGATAAGAAGTATGAATATCAATGGATCATAAGAAAAACATAAACATAAAGGCATTATATAGCATGATTATCATAACATGGAAATGTGCTAACAACATTTAACATGACATTAGCCTAATCCAAAGCTTATTGCACATGGTGCAAGAGTAAACCATCATTGTTCTCCAATTAGATTGATTAAACCTTAATTTCACTATAAATGACAAGAGTAAACCCTCATTTCACTTGATGTGTCAGGATAATAATCTTTACCCAATTCATTGGGCCACTATCAGGGTGCACCCTTTTTAATCATTTCATTTCAAGCATAAGTGTGCCACATAGATCATATAAAATGGATTCATTAAAAATAACAACATAATACCTGAGAAAAGAATGTGTAATTTATAAAATACACTATATAATCAATATGTAAATGTAAATAATGGTGAATACCCTTGATAGATAAATGGTCATGTTATTCACTACACAATGACTTTGGCTTAGAAAACTGCGCTGCAATTTTGGATGCATAACGTTGTGACATAAGAATTCATAAAAATGGTTGATGAGAGGAAAAGTGGATTATAATAAAATGTACATGAAATTTAATGTAATGTGGTTATATAGATATATGTCCCAACATATTTAATGGAATTTATATACGCAATACAAAAGATTTTCTAGAATTTAAATATGAAGAGAAAAATTCCTTACGAAATTTAAACATGGTAACTGGTGTACATGAGAGGCATTAATGAGAGAGAAAGAGGCTTCTCATCATTTATAAATAAGGATTAAAGTAAGGTGGAGTTCTAAATCCTACCCCAACATTTCTAATTGAAAATAAAATGTAATAAAAAATTATGATATTTGGACAGAGATGAGAATGGATGAATTCCCATACTTGGAAGTGTGATCCCAAAGGCTTGAAAAGGGCTTGAGAAAGGATTCATGGTAGGTTGGGGTTACTAAAATGGATTTTAGAGAGACTAGGTCAGGATAATGACCTGGTCCAAGGGTTTTTAGTTATGGGAAGTGTGATCTTGGTTGGTTTATATAGGAAACAGAGAGGGAATTATTTATTATTTAGCTTTTCGATACCACACATTAATCAAATCAAAACCACAAACCAAACCATTGTTTTCGACCATGGTTTTTGAAATACAAGATTGGAAAACATTTTTTTATAATTCTAATCACCAAAAAACTTAAAATATTAGGATTTCCTATAGGACGGTTAGCCACAATCTCAAGGAAATCATTTTAAATGTTAAAATGTTTTATATTCCATTGAGTGTCCACTAAGGAACTATAAAATTAATCAAAAAAATATAAAATGACATTATTTTGATGTAAAAACATATATTGTCAGAACATACATTTTATGGTAATTTATTGCATCACTATTTGGTCATTATGATGTCAAACAATACATTTTATATTTAAACAATATTTAATTCTTACAATAAAATCCATTATCTCATAAAATTATGAAAAATTTACAATTGGACAATTTCAACATCATGATTAAAATAATCATATTCATTTTATCTAAATACTTTTATATATTTTTTAATTTTCACTTTTAATATAAAAACAAACATTTTTTGAAAAACATAGATTTTGATAAAAATGGGTTTCAAACCATAATAAAAATTAATATTATATTCATAAAAATTATACAACCATTTATATTTAATAAAATTAATTTTGAAAAAAATTATATTTTATTAAATTATTATTTAATACTAGAAACCATTAGTTCATCAAAAGTTATTTCTTAATTGAATATTAAGTAAACATATTATTTTCCATTTAAAATATATTTTCAAAATAACAATAACAAAATTAATGTATATTCTCTATAGAAAAACAATGCACATAATAATAGTGTTGGTGTTCTGTTACATAACCCCTTATAACTCCCAAATAGTACATAAGGGTAAGGTGTGTGATGGTGATAGACTCTTGGGGTGGCTTGAATAACTTCACTCGTGTGGTAGTCACTATTAACTTTCACTTCTACAACTGGCAGTTCCGTTCAAGATTAACGTGTTGAATCTCTTCTTAGCTTGGCCAGGAGCAAAGCCCAATGATGCTACCTCCTTTTTGAGATTCGACAAATGGGCTTTGTATGGAGAAATTCTAATTGATGAGGCCATATCATTCTTTCTCTAGGTAAATTGGATTTGTTAAAGACCTATATTTATACTAATCATGTGGTCACTATTCAATGACAATATAAACAATAGTAAAAATACTCAACGGTATTTTAAATTCCAAAAAACATAAATCCAAGGAAGTGAATATGTTTTATATAACCATTTTACATAAAAATGAATTTAAATTTATTTAGAGGAATTTTCCTTAATAATAGTTTGGGTTGTTACAAAAAGAGTATTCACTGTCAAAGAGCTTCATGACGCACCATGGATGTGGCTGCTGATGTGTAGTGAGGCTTATAGTTATGTTTGGAGGAGAAATGTATAAATTCAATGTCACGGATATTTTTTACATGAATACTCAATATAGGTAAAATGTGAAATATTTAGGAAAGGTTATTGTTCTATAGAGTAACTATGTCATTTTGGACTTCATGTGGTTACTTCATGGTGTAGATCACAATGGTTAAAGGGCACCAAGGTTAAATTTGTTTACTTATTAGAAATTTGGAACCCCTACAACATTATTATGGGATGTGGCATAAACACAACTTGGGGTATCCTGGTTCTAACTTGTAGTGGTTTAGGGAGTCACGTAGCCTCTCCGTAGGTATGTGAGATACGCAGAATATAAGGTAGCATGTTCTTAAGACACCACATTGATGAGGAATATTCTAGTGGGGACCCCCATGTAGTTATGCAGTATGTCTCGTAGAACCCCATCTTGTAGAATAGTGTATCTGGTTGTGCTATGGGGATTTTATTTTCATGGTTTTTATAAATACATGGACATACATTTAAAACCACATTCCATCCAATTTTTCCTCACATACCCTAGTGTCCTAATTTTTTTATTCAAATCCATGTTAAATAAGGATTAATCCCCAGATTCATATGTTTGATTTTTTGTTATCCATGTAGATTTTTTGGCCTTTATTACAATTTCCTCTTCATTTGACCTTATTTCCTCCTATTTCTTATTATAATGAAATTTTTGATTATATTCATCATTTTTATAGTTTTTTTATGTGTCCTTCAAATTAAATAATTGGCATGTCATAGTTTTTTGTGGGATAGTTGATCAAATAAATTAATTGATGTTCTATTTCCATTTAATTGATGGAGAGGCATTGAGGTAGTGGATTTGTTACATCTCTTTAATATTATGTGAACCAATAAATTTACTATGATTTTGTTTCATTAGGTGGAATAAGAATTACCACTAATAATTTATAAACTAGATGATGAAATGAATTTATGTATGGTTAGTTATAATATATGTTCATTGATTGTGACAATAGTTCCCTTCTTGATTTACTAGAAACTCTGTTTTATATTTTATACTTATTATCACATTAGTTAATCATCTTTTACCCAGTTCTGTTTCAATAAATTTATAAATAATTTAAATACAGGAATTTACATGATTGGTTACTGAATGTAAATAGTCTTTTTAATGAAACTCTAAATTCCTATAATTTTATATAAATTAAATTGAAAAATTATGATTTTTTAATTAATTTTTTTCGTCAATGTGCTACTATAATTTTCATAAGAACCTCGGTTATAATACTTGTTGTGGTAAAAAAATAATTTGATTTTAAGATGACTTTCATCCCTATAGATAAATTAATCTAGAAAAAATTCTATAATATAATTCTTCTATAATTTAATTCCTTATTATAGTGGATGCCATAGGTTTCTTATATTTGTAACTTTTAATAATTAAATCATTCAATTTAATAGGGAATAAAATTTCCATTTCGAAAAAGATAATTTCAAGTTTTTAGGGGCTCATTTTTTTGAAGGGAAAATGCTTTGTGTTTGGGTTAGAGTGAGCCCATTTTCATATATTGCCAAAAATTAGTATTTTCTAAAGCTCTACTTTTAGCCATATTTCATAATTTTATACTATATTTGTTTGTAAAAATGTGATCCTTTATATTAAATTTTATTTGTTCCTATGATGGAAGATTATACATGGTTATGGAGGCTTATGTTTGCATCAATAGTTTACGTCTATGATATAAAGATGCATGGTGATGTGAATGCGGGTGTCCTAAATGGAAATAAGATGAAGGAATATGTTGAATATGGAATAACTCATTGTTGTATTTAAATTTGAAAATCCTTTTTGTTAATGTTAATCTCAAATTTTAGATTCCTTGGTTGGTTGATTGTCTACGTTACTTTATACAGTACTGAAGGTAGCTTGAAGTTCATGGTAATTCGTATCATTGATGGCATCTTATTATTTTTTATCATAGTACCTATAATATTTGAATATGAATAATATTTACTTAATTTTTATCCCATAGAGTTCCCACATAGATTAAATATGTTTAAAATAATGTGAAATAATTAACTCATTTAGATTATGCCGAGAGGGCTTGGACTTCACTTGGTTGGTTAGGGAAATGTATCCCATATTTATGTTTATAGTTAATAAATGTATATATAATTAATTAATGAATCATTAAATTCTAAAAAACAAATGCTGTAATTTATTCTATGTCTTCACAAATTCAACTGTTCTTATAAGATACGTTGTCTGTGGTAGTGGAAACCTGTTATCCATGTGATGATAGATACAATTGAATATATAATAGGTTATGTCCATTTTGTTATTTTGGTATATATTATATATTTTATGCATTGTTATTATACGTAATACCCCACCCATGATGGTAGAGTGACTGAAACATGGTGGAATCTGTTAGGGTGTTTTTCCCAATAACTTGGTTAGTAAGGAATAGCTGGATAAATACCGCTATGGCCCATCTCCCTTATCATGGGAATATTATATAATGATATTCACAATGATCATATTCCCAATATATGTGTGTAACAAGTGGTTATGGATTTTTGTTATTTCACAAACATGTATCTTTATATATACCATCTAAAGGATTATTATAGGTTGGATTTGTATGAGTTGTGATGACTCTAGGTGCATTATATACTATATGGACTTTGATATATTGATCTATAATACTAAATGTATGATTCACTTAATATCACTTGTGGGGTCTCCTAGATACAACTAGGTTACTATATGAAGATTTAGATTGTATTGTAAGATAATATGATCCATGAGATTCATATTGCAATAGTTGAACCTAGGTTAATTTGGGAATGTTTTTTATGGAGTGAAATGGATCAGGGCGTATGACGTAGGAACTAGGTGGAAAAATGGTGGGGAAGAAATAATGGGGTACCCATGTGTTATTATTTAAATATATAATATATTCAATGCAATACATGTGGAGAGGTATCCATGGTGTGGTTGTAAACATAGTGTTCTTATTTATATGTCTGACTGAAAATTATTTTTTTATTATCACAATCCCAGTTAAGGGCGGAGGGGAAACCCAACATGACATCAAATACAAGGACCAACAATAATGTCTCCCAGACTCAAAAGGCCGAAAACAAAACATACCATTCAAAACTACTAAGACAAGCTACTACCCAACATCAAAATCATTAATAATATCTTCAACCAACCAATAGTTTCTTAGCTAGTTGACTTACTCAAGGATGCACAAACTGGGTAATGATGGTAATGTCACACCCTATCAAACATCCCAAATATATATAGGAATGATAAGTGGAAACTCTCGCTATTAATCTCATCAATGGGAGCCCCTTGTAGATGAACTAGTTTCAAATATCCTTAAAACATGAACCAAATGACCGCATAAAAAATTAAATACACAAAGACTAAAATTCACCGCCATCAAACATTTAAGGATCAAATACTATAAGATCTATCATGATATTTTGTGCCTATAATGAAGGCATCATAGAACCACACCTTGTTCCCACAACCACCAAATTCATAGAATCAACCAAATGACTATCCAAGGAATGAAATGTCGATCCATCATCACCTATGAATGGATGACCAAACACCACACCATGAGATCCTCACCGATGATGACATTTGGGCTTCTCAGAACTCGAAATTTCATTCTAGGCATGAATCCACTCAGATTAGAATTGCAATCCCACCCTCACCAGTTTTCAATGTAAGAAGACCATAAAAAGTAGGGAGACTATTTTGGGGTGGGACACTAGTGAAGAGACAATGAAAATCCACCTACAAATACACCTAATATGACACCATCAATGAAAAACCTACTGGGACCCATGAAAACACTAGAATCCAAAAGCGACCATCCCCACTCTGAACCACTCCAAAGCTGGTAGAGATCCATACAAAAAAGAAAAATGGTGTTGTCACTTAATTTGTGATTTTGGAAAGCCGAGAGAGATCAAAATAGCCAGATCCACACCAAATCCACCCAAAAGTTGTCACATAGCAATGTCTTAGATCCAGATGACAATGATATGAGCCATCAATCCATTCCATAGGAGGGGAGGATATGAATCCTGTGAAGGAAGCACTAAATGCATCGAAGAGGAGAATCTTGTCTCTCAGAGGCACCATCATGGCTTAGATCCCTTTTATTCTGTATATCCATGTACCTATTTATATGGAGATTTAGACTTACTTATTTTTTTCATGGATTCAGTATGAATTTGTTATCTTTTTATCAAGAGACTCCATATAAGATCCTTCTAAGTATACTTGTTATGATCGTCCAACATATATATAAAATAGTTTCTTGGTCAGTAAGAGTGCGTTATTTAGAAAACTTAATTTTACTAGTTCATGGGTTTTTATTATTTGTTGGGTATAATGATAATTGTTGTGTTTTCCTTGTAGGTACTTATTATATCCATTTTAGTTTTTTAGTCATTTATGAAATTATATGTATGTTCATGGGATTTATTTTATCAATATGATCATGATTTTATTATTGTATGTGTATTATATATATATATATATATTCGACATGTTATATTATATGGTAAAGATTTGATGTTGTATATCAGTTATACCCTTACAACTTGTCTCCATCTCGTGGCCTATTGGTGGTGGGATTCTGGTGGTTACTATATCTCGTCCCTAATTTTGGTCCCCATATGCGCACTCATTTGGAAGAGTGGTCTAGGAAAATATCATTTATTGAATCTTTCCACGCAATTATAACCCATCTATAACATACACTCTTTGGTGTTATATTATAATCCACAATCCATTGATAATTGGAATTCCTCACCCCAGGGATTACATGATTTGTCTCTAATCATTTTGATTAATTTTTATGAGTTGTGATGTTGGTGGGACTAACCAATACCCATCTTCTTTAGAAACCCATTGGGTTTTTGTTACCAAAAGGGTTACTAGATTCAACTTGTTTCAAAGAATCTAGAAAATTATTAACACTAGGAACAATATTAATGAAAATAGATTCTATTTATTTATTATTTTTTGCTTTAACCTCTATTGTTTAATAAGGTTATTATTGGAGGAAAATTTGTATGTCAACCAAATTAACAAAGACCCATGGGTTTTTACATGAGACTTGGCTGATTTTATATGATGAAATAAAAAAATAGGTTGGAATAATTTAACTATTCTTTGTATATAAATTATATACTCTCTGGACTCTAATGAATTGGTATAGGTAAACTTTTGTGGGGCGAAATTTACATTCTTTTAGAGATATCTCAATAGGATTGTGGATATAAAGTCAAAAAAATTATTTTAGATTTCAAATCATCATACTAAGAAGAGGAGTTTCACTGTAGAAATATCTTAAATAGAAATACTATTAAAAATAAACATTCATAAACCTATATTATTAATTAAATGATATGGTATCCTTTCCCTTTATAATAGGAAATTTTTAGACTAGGCATCATGACTGCCAAAATATTTTTAGAGAGGTGTTGCAAATAGCTATGTTTATTGATGCTCTGTATACATGTGTTTCAAAATTGAAGCCTTTGAACGAGACCATGACAGACAGGAATATGGGTTTTTTTATTATATATATTTTTAGGTAGTATGACTACAAATGATTTTGTAAAAGTTTAAAAATATTCATGATGAGGAGATTAATGTTCATGACCTAAGCAGAGAGACTGAGTATGAAATTGAACTGTATAAAATATATCTATAAATAATGTAATCATGATGGAAAAAACCTTAATAAAAATAATGACAATGGGGTAATAATTTTTTTTTAAAAAAATCTAAAATATTTTAAAATAATTAATTCCAATTTCACAAATCATGTATGGGGATAATATTATCAACATATATAAGGATATAAGTGACCATATAATCTATTATTACATAGAGCTATTCAATTTTAAATTTTCCATTAATTCCACAACATTTATGAATTTAATTCCATAAATTTTTGTAAAATATTACAATGCGAAAATAATAAGGATTATGGATCTTTTAAATGATAATGTGGTGAAAATATACCTAAATCTAGGCAGTTTCATTGGTACTGATGGTTTTATAAATCTCTTTTTATGGATTATTATGATATTATCCATGATGGTAAACTCAAGATGATATATATATTATTTATGAATTGTATTATCCTAGATGGTATAAACTACAAATTTCTTATTTTAACTCTGAGGTCTAACAGGAATGGCAATGTAAACACAGTCACCCCTATTTCCTTGTCCAATAATGGTTATAAAATAATGTGTTAAATCTTGCCGACCAGGACATCCACCATCATGGAATGATGGTCTCTCTAAATAAATATTTTTTTATCATGGGATGAAAACCATGTTTTATCTTACAATTACATATGAATTCATATAAATTATCATGAGTACTTAGATTAGTGGTTATGACTAAATAAAATAAGAAATTCAAAAGAAATTTCATTCCATCAAATGTGATTGTACGATAGATCTTATCCTTGTTTTTTTTTTCAAAAGGGGTTTCATTAATATTATTTTATTACTTTATATATATTCTCAGATTTATATCATGGTTAATGAATGCCCTCATTGTTGTTTTTACTAATCATCTGGTGGCAGACTGGATGACTCTTTTTCGACAATATTTTGTACTACCACTGCAGATTATTCTAGCTATAAAAACATTGAAATCATGGAAAAAGGACTTCATAAGTGAATTCCTAAAATTTTAGGGGTGAATACCTCATCATGGATAATATTTCTGTAGATTAGTTATTCAATTTACTATATCTATCATAAAAACATTGTAGAATTAAAGAAACATTATGAAAATTATTGATATTTATAAAATTATTATATTAGTGGGAATAAATCCTGCCTATTTTTCTGCGACAATTTTAATGATAAATAAGGGATAAATACTGAGATGATAAAAAAAATTATTCAAAGAACAATTCTTTTAATATTCGTGGGTATTACCCTTTTCTTGGGTGGAATAAGACTAACTATTTCATGAATATTATAGAATAATAATGGACCAACTCAAATATTGGAATGTAAAATCCCCCTAATAGTAGAATCTCCCCTGATCATCTCACATTTTTTAATAAAATGTTTTGTTCTAAGATTGTGATTATTAATTAGTGTTTAATGAAATTTATCTAGGTGGATCAATATTTTTGGGGAAGAAAATAATTTTCAGGTGGATTTGAATTTGTAAGAAAATAAATGTTTGTTTATTAGGGATGAAGCATTTTTTGTTGATTAATGATGAATTTCAAGAATAGTTTCTATGAAGATTTATCATCGTTGATTCCAGTTGTAACAAATACCCGAAGTTCATGTTCTAAAAAAGGCTTTATTCTGGTAATAATTGTTATTCCTAATCATCTATATTGCTAGAAAAGTAGATAAAATACTATTCTGTGATGAAACATAAAATGTGTTTGGTTTCTCAAAACACTAACATGAAGTTATATAAGGTTATGTGGATGAGGGAACCTATCATTGAGGAATTACATGAGTATGATATATAAATGTACTTCAATAATAATAATCATCTCTGTATTTTGGATCATAAGGACACCCCTACTAGTGAATCCCCTTACTCTTACACCAATATACTATTAATATTGACATTTTTGTGGGACCCGAACTGAAATAGAACCATAAATTTCCAAATATTTTTAATATTTTTTCTTGGTATTTCCATTATATGATTAATCAAGGGGTACCACCATCTATTTTCCATGGATTATACCCCCAAATTAATCCTTATATAGAAAAAATTGTATAATATTCTTCGTCGGGATGAAATCATTATGGAATTAGAACTAAAACACTTCTCAATTTTTAGTTCTTGTATGTATAGTGTGGACTTGATCCCTTATAATTTCATGCATTTCCCTTTTTAGCATTATTTTTTATAAAAAAACATTCTTATTTAATGATGATCTCATCTATATTGAAGGTAATAACACACTATGGAATTATTTAATAATTACGAGGCTTCTTCTAAATATAAGATTTTTTTTATAACAATCATTTATATAGTCTGGTATATAAACTTTTTGACATGTAATATTAACAGATTCTATGCGAATGGTCTTGATATTAACATGGTCATGCAAATTTTTCTCCAAGTGCTCAAATTGACTAATTCCATGAATTTCAGACTTTATGGATTTTCTATTATTGAATTAACTATTTTTGATTGGTTCATTATTCATTAAATATATAGTAAATATCATCATATTATATATTTTTTAAATTCCCTATAACATGTTAAGTAATAATGGACATAGATGTTCCATAAAAATTCAATTTGTATCTCACAGGTTTTCGGATTTTGATGGAATATGAAGTGGATAAGGAGGGAGTCAACATAGAGATTAAAATATATCATAATAATGGTTGTAATAAGATTTTTATTAAACAATAATCCTCATTATTGGTATATTCCATACTGTTTAGGATGACATAACTTTCTTGGATTCTCCCAATGATTTGAAAGGATTGAGTGATATATTTTTTCAAATTGATATTTTTGTGTCACATGTCATTAAGGAAGGTAATTTTTAAGATAGTAATTTTGAATGTATGGGTGTTTGTTAAAGTTATTTTTATTGTTTAATGAATTCTCCAAACATTATTTAGGAGAAATTGTTTCCAAATATTTTTAAAACTGTATACATTATTTTTATTTACTTTTTTTCTTGGGATTACATCCCTTTGATGTTATCAGATTGTTATTATTGGAATGTTTACTAAAATCCAAAAATATTCCAAATGAATACAAGATATATAATTATTAATATAAAAATATATTTTTATGGATATTATTTCCTAACTATATAACCCCTCAATAATTTATGTTTATATGAGTGTGATTTTAATAAAATATTTTTGTCCTTCTTTAATTGAAATGTGGTGAGATATTATGCATTGATTGGTATCATAAAAAAGTTGACGTGTTAATTTACATTATATGAATATTGTATCTAAAAATAAACCAATAACCACCCATTAATAATATGATGACTATAAAATCCCTATGAAAAAAAACACATTATGTTGGATTATTAAGAAAATGGAATTTAGTAGAGAACACTACAATATTTATATTTATAATTTGAGGGAAAATATGAGTTCACTTTTCATATTAATAATAGTGTGGATTAAATTTGATTAAAAATTAAATCTAGATGCGTTTATATATTTTGGAAGACCTTATCTATTTCGTTGTGTTGGAATAATTAAAATTATGAGGATGCAATTTATTAAATGGGTAAATTTTAATATATGAACCTTAACTATGAATTTTACTAAAATAAATATTAATTTATTGTATTTTTATACATTGATAATAGAAATAAAAAAAATTGATTTAATAAAATAAATTTTGACTGTTTTGATATAGTCATTAAATTATAAGTGATAAAAGGAGGTACTGATATTTAGGAAATTTTCAAATTAAATGAATGAATTCGAATTAGGTAGCAGAAGACTTTTTTATGAGGCTTATTTTTAAATTATATAAGGAAGGTAGAATCCCAAGTGTTTTATATAGACTATTCTCATACTAAACTCAAACAAATTATGATTTGAGAGAAAATGATTGTGAGAGATGGTAATACCCATTTACTTTTCAATATTATCCATTCTAGAACATCTCATTATGGGTTTTGTAAATTTAAATTAGCATGATTTAGTAATTTCAAATAAAGTTGGTATTTTATTTAGGAAAACTATTCTATAAATTTTACATTTTATTTTTAAATAGAAACAATGTCTATTTTCTAATGAGGAGATAAAATTAAAAAGATATTTTAGACATTAAAATTTATTTTTATCTAAAAGTTTGGTTATTATGGTCATTATTTGTAAAATCCAAAATATATAATAGATAGGATATTTTACTAATATTAATAATATATTAACACCAATATAATTAAAAATTGATATAAAATAGGAATAGGAATAGTTAAATTTTTATAATGTTCTTTTTCTATAAAAATATTCTTCATTATATAACTACATAAATTCTGAAATTTATTAATTTGAATTTTATAAAAATTAAGATATTATTTAATTTAAAATAAAAATAATATATTCAGGTAAATTTTAGATATTTTTTCAATGACTTATTTTTATCTGGTTACTTATAATACTATTTTCACAAATACCATGAATTTTATGAAATTATTAGTATATAATTATGAATTGGAAATATATAAAACAATTTTCATGAAGAAATATGAATTTTATGTGATAAAGTTAAAATTTTAAAATATTTATTTTAATGTACAATTCTATTTTTGACATTTTACAACATATGTTACACATTTATTGAAAATTATTTTTAATACAGTATACGAATAATATTTTAAAAAACATTTTTCACTTTTTGAAATTGGACACAATTAAATTGATTTAAATTTTTTTAAAATTAAAAAATTCTAAATAAATAAAACAATATTATTTCAAAAAAAATTAATTACATAGGTAAAATCTAGTTACTATAGTTTTAGAAAAAAGGTAGTTAAAATGGTTTTCTAAAGTTGTAAAGTGATTTAAATTTTGACAACATGTATCTAATTAAATTCATGATGTATGGATAGACAAAAAATCATTCCCAAAATAGTATTGTTCACTTTGGAGTCTTCTTAAGATAAAAAAGTAATATATCTTCTTCGTATTAACATGAAACATTTACAAAAATGAACTTCTCATAACATACAAAGGGGGGATTTTACAACCACTCTATGGACACTATGAAATTACAATTTCCACTTGATCTACTTCACATTCCCATTCCACTAAAATACTATCCTGAATTCTTATGCTACTTTATATAAATTATTTTCTTATGCCCTTCATTTCCAGGAAATCTCCACTGGGAATCCACAACTTCTCAATACATATACTAAATTTTCCATACGATTAATTATTTTCAATCATTAGAATCAAAATTTATACATACCAAATAAATATGATGAACTTATTTATTATATATCTTATATTTGATTTAGTTTTTGGGAAATATTAGTAACCACCATGCCCATTATCCCATGGAGAAAACAAAAACATCATTTGTGTGTATATGTGAAATGCAGCCTTAATGAAGTGTCATGTTTCATTTTCCATCACCATCATATACAGGTGGTCCTAATATTAAAAATAATTAATAATTACTACATTAATAACATGTATTAGATTCATGTAAAATATAGTATATTAATCATTTATCTCATTATATGGAAAATTAAATAACCATTCATGAGTGCCTATGAACTACCACCTCCAAAGAATAGTATATTCCAAATTTCATTATTTTATATGATGGTTGGTTTTCATAAAGTGTTTAATTTACAAATATTATATTTATGAATTTAACATGACTATTTTAAGAAAATTCTTACAACCTATCAGTATTATGAGTGAAAAACAATCATCATAAATTCAATAATCTAAATTAAATAAACTAATAGGGAAACAATTAATTCACGGTATATAAATGATTTTTATTTAATAACTCTTCTTATGATTCCCATAAATTATAATTTATTAATTTAACAAAAGATGATAAAATTATTAGCCCTCTATAATAGATATATTACAAATAACCACATCATTAACATCTATTAATTACTGAATTTTAAGGTTTTTATCTAAAATACCACATTATCAATTTTAATAAATAATATCTCGGTAGACTATGTGAAAAAAAATAAATTTATTATGTTATATAAAAAATTAAATAATTGTTTCTTATTGTTAATGGAATGGTAATATTAATATTAATCTCATTAACAACTATACAAATATATGTTCATTTAAAACCAAGAAACATGTCCATCGTTGATTTAACAATTATGTATTATAGAAAAAACTACCATAAATGAAATTATAATGATATAAATTTTTATAAACAATAAATTAAATTATAATTTATGATATATCAGTGATGAAAATTTTGAAACAAATAAATAAGAAAAACACTATTTTAAACTAGCTTAAAACCATCTAGATTAATCATGTAAGATAGAGATAATATATGTTAATAAAATTATATATATTTATAGAAAATTATAAATGATGTTTGTAAATTATTTAATATATTAATAAGGTTAATTAAATGGTAATTAATACATTTATTTTAGTTTGGTGAAGATTTCATCCTGGCAGAAGTTTTGAATTATGGAAAGGAGGTCATTATCCCCAAATTATTTTTGTGGTATATATTTCAGATTATGAATAGTTATATAATTAATATAATGTGATTACTACCTAATTATTTTAATTTATTATATTCATGTACTTTATCATATTAATTTATTTCATAGAATTTTAATCTCTATATAATATTCTTTGAATGCGTGGATTTTCATTCGAATGATATCAATTTTTATCTATTTTTTCCAACTCAACTTGCTTCGTTCAGATATAATAATTATTATTGAACATCCTTCTTTTGATGATAGACTCTTCCACCACAATATGGTATTTCATTTTAATATTTATTCCAATCTAGTTTAAAATTATCATCTATTTTGAATATGTATCCATGAAAAATATATTCACAAAAATATGTCATTATTCAGAAATATTATCATAGTGTTTAAGAATAGTTTCCCCTACCTATCTATATTTTTCATCTTACTAGTGTTCTAAATTATATTTGGAAAACAAATTATATTTTTATACCTGGAAGTGGGTTAATAGACTAGTAAAGTGTGGGTTTGAATCAGCGGTTCACTTTTTATAAATTTACTTAAATTTATTTTATCATCTGTAATATTATCTATTAATACGAAAAGACTCACTCTCACAACATACAGTGAATTAAATAATAATATAAAGAACAATGAATTTTTCTATTTTAATCCCCAATGATTAAACCAATTATTCTCCTTGATCATGACATCCCATTCAATTATTTTACACTTTGTTATATACAATTATAGTGGCATGGTAATGGATAAAACATTACCCAATAATTTATACGTCATAAAAATCGTCTTTATATAATATTATACTATTTCCCTTAACTTAACAATATTTAGAGTATCATTAACCTAAAAAAATTTGAAGATGATTCTAATCACATGATTTCAAAATGGATTTATCTTTAACATCATTCATTTAGTAAAATCAAATCTATAATCTCCATCATTTTATGATTTTTGGTCAGAATCATGATTATCTATTTCACCCAAATAGGCTTAGTATTATCAAGGATGATTGTATCCTTATTAATGAAATTTTCTTAAATTATGATCCACATTCAAAAAACCATTAAATATATGATACGTTAGTGGAATGTGTGAGATATTACTTTCAAACTCCTTTCTCTTCACAGATTAGGTCATCAACCATGAAAAAAATCCAGGATATACTTTTTCTAACTTCATCAACAGAAAAACTAAAAATTATGTAAAAACCCTTAAATTCATAAATAAATCTCATTTAGAATCCGTAATATTATTTTCCTAATAATTAAAATCTAATTTTCATCCCTGAATCATCATGATGGATGTGAAATTACATTAATTTTATAAATATACTCAAAATTTTCCAAAGAATTTCATTCATATGAAAATAAATAATGGTCCTTTCACTTTTTAGTAAAGGAAAATATCTTATAAATTATCCCCTTGACATTTTTCTCTTTTATTATTGGCAATGTTATATCATCCTCCTACTCCAAAATTGATTCTCATTTTTCTCACTAAGGTAACAGGAGTTACAAAACATTCAATCTCAAAAACATTTCTTTCAGTTATTACTCCCTAAGAAATAGTTTCTATATAACTAAAACATTTGGGGACACAAAATATTCTTTATAAGATAACATTATTTCATTATAAATGGATAATTTTGAGTCAGAAAAGTGTGTTTGAAACAATACATAAAATATTTTCCATGGATGTAACCTTCTGATCTTTTATAACAGTTGTGTTTTTCCCATTTACTATTAATGAACTATAATTAATGTTCTTAATAGACCCTCAATTATAATCCTATATCTTTCAAAACAAATTCCCTACCCAATATTTTTATAGGATAGTCCCCTATCACGAATCCTGGGATACTATTTTTTATAAGAATTCAAGGATAATTCAATAATCAAGATGCATTATTTAACTTTTAGTTTACCATCTCTATTTCTCATCATGCCAACAGTTCCAATCAAATAAGGTTTTTCATTCATTCTTCATAATAGATACCAATATTGTCACTTATTAAATAGTTTTCTTCCAAGAATTAGAAATGATTTATTATTCTATTGTTTTTGACTACTCATTCCAAATATTTAGAGTTACAACCTTTTATATATCTATTCATTTATTATTTTGTTTAAAATATCTCTCAAATGAAATATAACCATCTTATTAGAACATACATGTTTTCTATGTTGCATTAGGATTTATCCCATTGTTTTTCTAGTTACAGGAATATTATTCAAACCTGTACATTCTTGAAAAATTAAAGTTTTAGTTGCAGAATAGTTATGGTGGTTCATCGATTGATATGAAATCTTTATATATTCCTTAGAAATAATCCATTTTTATTATTTTTTTACATTTAGTGGTTTATTAAAATTTCATAAATGTATATTTTTGATCCGTAGTTCCTCAGATTTAGTTAAAAATAATAATATTTTTAGAAATCAATTTATCATTAATTTTATATAAATAAATTATTTTCTATTTTTTGTATTAGTTCATGATGATTCTTCTTTAACTAACATTACATTGATGAAATCTTCTTCCAATTTATTAATGGATAATTGAAATTCTAGAAATAAAAATTGTGTCATTTCCAATTCATCATCCAATGCTACAAGATTCCAATTCCTATCCATCAAAAAAATTTATAGTTTAGCCAAATTTTTTATAGAGGATGATTTCAACATTCTATGAATTTTCCGTTATGATAGAATATTTTACATATTCATTTTTATTTTATATTTTCTTTTTTCATAAGAAAAGTTATTTCTTTGTTTTTTATTTTTCACATGACTATATTGATTTTTATTATTTTATAATGTGTTCCAAATATGTAACCCAAATTCTTCAATTTCTTATTATTTTAAGGGTTCCTCTAGTCATATATGAACTATGTTGTTTTCAAAATTTTATAATCTTCATCATTGAATACTATAGTATCTGATGATACACTTTCCTCTTCCTTAAATATAAAAGAAATTTTATTTTTCTTAGTATACGTATTTTTTCTATTATCAAATTGTATACCATTCATTGTACACTTACTCTACATCTTTATTCGATACATTTCATCATTAAATTCTTCATTACATTTATTTCATTTATTTTTGTGGAAATTTAAGTCAAATATCTCAACACAGTAGCATGTGAAACATTACAAATGAAGTTACCTTTTTTACTTCCTTTTTCAATCTTGAGTTTTTTAGTGAAAACATGCATTATTTTCATGTGACATGTATTTACCTTTCCATTATATTCCATTTTATTGGAAGATTAGAATTTGGAATTGTTATGTATGATTTCAAAGTACTTTTATTCTTTATATATTTTGGTAAATGTTGCAGTCTTCCTCATTTCATATCCTAAAAAAATAGTGTTGTCTTATATATATAATTCATCTATATCATTATATGATGTGATAATGAGATCAAATTTATCAAGGATGTTCCAAATTAACATCTTCACAATATTTATGATATCCATAAATTCTCAGAATCCCCTTATGTGATAGTCAACTTCATTGACATGATTTAAAAATCAATCAATGGTTTCTTCAATATCAATTTTCATGTCCTCAAAATAACGTGTCCATATTTTATCTACTTATTCCATAACATTAATGTTTCAATCAAAGATAAATCCTAGGATCTCTCATGTTCCCTTAGATTATTTAAATCTCATTACCTTTATGTATAAATTTTCTAATCATGTATTTAAAACTTAATTTCTAACCTCACCATCAACTTCCATTATCACTGTTCCTAGAAAATTAATATGTGAATCTATTTCCATCAATATATTTCCTTTTATTTCATATCATTCTACTTTTTTCTAATGAAATTATTTAACAGCAATGGTTCTAATACCATATTTAAATGGAACATAAAATCGATTTATAATAAAACATTTCTAATAGAGTTAACCAAAATCTAAGGATAGTTGTGATACCTAAGAAAGGATTTATTGACTGTGAGTTGGGTGGGTTTAGGGGTGGGGGTCGAATCCATTATTCTATTTTTATAAAATTATTTATGTTTAGGATCACCAATTTAACCTGATAATGTTATAAATTCGTTCATGTGACTCAAATCACCTACACTAATTATAGTAAAGTAAATAATAATTTTATAAAAATATAACTTAACATGTTTTGGAACCTGTTAGGGAACCTACACCTTTTTTTTCTCTGATCATCCATTTCATAGATTTTCCACTTTTATCAATCCACAATTATTTTGTATTCTATGATAAATTAATAATAATCACAATATTCTATTGGAATACTTTAATATTATTTGTCAATCAATTAGTTGGGACTCTTTAGGAATAATTTGATATCTATATCACAAAATAACAATATAAACAACGTGAACTCTATATCCAGTTGATAATCAAAAACCTCTAATTATCACTAGGTAATATTTTTTATTATCACTTATACTAGATTTATAATTACATATAATCCCTCCAAAAGATATTTGAGTAACAACATCATTAGACTCCTCCACGATAAAAACACATAACATTTGCCTATTTTTTTCATATGTCATGAAATGTAACTTACGTTTCATATAACATATAGATAAAAAAAGAAACTCGCATTCCCATGCATGTAATTCAAAAATTGTTCATTATTTTTTTAATAATTACATCCATGCATCATCTTTATCAACTGTAAATATTCTTTCATATCCATATATAATGATTATCATATTTCTGAAAAGACCCTCCTATCTATATAAGTTCCTACTATATTTTCCATTAAATAAGTTCAATATTATCAAGAAGCTGTCATGTTTAGAATAATGTAGTTTTGGGTCATATTCAACCCATATAGATATTTCGTGAATATATATTCCCCAATATCATCCATATTATGTATAAATCACTATAGTTTTTCCATGTAAACATCATCATCAACATCACCATTTTAGATTACATAATTTAAATCCATGTCATAAACTCTATACATAAGATAATAAATGGATTCCAAACGCATTTTAAGGATCATATCACTTGATGGGAGAAAATGCTTCCAAACAATCAATACATTCAACATTTTATTATCCTGTGAAAACTAACCTTTCATTATTTTAGGAAACTTCCACCAATTACATGATCATGCATATGAACAAAAACCTATCTATGGTGATAATTTTTCATTTTTGCATGTGGAATTATTTCTCTGTGTAATTAATATTATTCATATATAATTAATTATTTATAGATTTTGACCATTACTTATGCTCAACTACATTTGATACTTAATAAGGATTAATCATATTGATAAGTTTCCTTTTATTCTTTATAATTTTAATTATTCTAATCCAAATGGATCTTTACAAAAACCAATGATATTATGTTGTTTGAATTTATTTTTAAATGTTTAAAATTTTATGTGTATACTTCTAGTGGAATAATAGTTTTTACTAGAAACATAGAAACTTTTTTTATTAACATTTTACTTAGTAATAACATCTTCTTCACATGTGATTCAATGTGATTTTATGATATATTTTTCTTCATTTGTTTCACCTTTCTCTTCGTCTGTTGGGATGAACATATTTTCAATTACATTAAAATCATATATTTCCATAATTATCATTGACCTTTTTTCAACTCCTATAGCTCTTTATATTATCCTCATTACTTCGTTAAATCCCCTCTTCAATTAGTTCATCAAATTTTCATATGTTTTAATTCTTGATCTTTAGTAGATAAGAGCTTTAAAATACATTAAAAAACATTCTAGTTTATTTATTATTATAGAACAACATAAAGGGGGAAATTCTAGTATCCTAGTATAATGAGAATACTTGTTTTTTTATAAAAGAAAAGAATAAAAATAGTTTAGGGGTTTGATAAGTAAAATAGAAGAAAATAATTTAAGAGAAATAGTTACCTTTAATTTGGGAAAATCCCTTTGGTTTGAACCAAAAGGGCTTCTTACAGTTCCTTCTGCCTATTTGAAGACATCTAGGTGGAAGAGAGGGATCACGATATCTTATTTGGATAGGGTTTGGACGAGCCAAGGGGCTTGAGAAGTGTGAGGAATGGGTTAGAGGTGAGGTCTTTTATAAGGGGGAGGAGTGGATCTTTAAAAAAGTCTTAAAATATTATTATATTATATAATTATTTTCATTTTATAGAGGTCAAAAAAATTAAAGGATAAGATAATATGAATCATGGTTGAAATAAAATAATACAATTATAATTGGATAGGTTTTGGATATTATTTTTGTCATTATAATCTTATTTATTTTTATCATTTATTAATGAGGATAACACTGCATCATTATTGTGTCATAAATAATTTTATTTATTTGATGTCTAAAAATTATAAAATAACTACCCTGATTTTATAAATCATTTTTTATTACCAAATAATATTTATAGTCTAAATTAAATCTTATATAACCATATGTAAAAATTAATTTACTATTAGATGTTTGTTTATTTCATTTTTTCTTTTACATTATGTTAACTAAATAATGTGTCATTATCACTATTAAGTGGCCCCATGGGGTCCCTAAATAGACCCAAAGATGAACATGGAAGTATATAACACATACAATAAGTTTATGATAAGTTTTAAGGTAATTTTTTATAATTATGATATTCTTTTTACCTTGAATTACCATATTTACCTTTAACCGCAGTAAATAAAAGTCAAAATATGCTATTCAAAACAAATATTTTCAAATTATTGAACAAAATTTTAGATTCTATTAAAAACCATGTATGTCATTTTTTGGATATTAAATTTTCATAATTAGTAAAATTTTATTTAATTGAAAATGTCAGTTTTTAACAAAATACTTAGTGGAATCACTATTCATAAAAAATTGAAGTTTTTTCAGAAAAAAATACTAAAATTTCATCCTAATCTATATTTGATATTCCAAATTCAAAAACAATGTCTGGTTTACCAAATCATATACATTGAAATTTCATTAATTAATATAAAATTAATTCCCATTGTCAAAACAAAATGCATGTTTTTATGAAATAATAACTATCAAATGATTGACACTTGTTTATGTCCCATTTCAAAGTGTAGTTTCATAAAACAACCAAACTTAAATTAAATTATTAAAATATAATATAATTAAAAATTAAAACCAATTAAAATTATAATCATACCAAATAAATAAATCAGATTAAAAGGCCATTTTGAATGAAAATATAGTATTTTTAACTATTCATTAAAAAATGAATTTTATCAGAAAAATACCAAAAATTTAACCAAATTAAATATTGATGTCCTGATTCTAAATAATAATTTCATTTTTTCTAATATAACATATTAAAGTGACCAAAACTATATGTAAATATGATTTTCTGTTAAAAGGTGTCAAATCGACATATTAAAAAATATTAGAGTATTTATGCTTAAAATTAGATTAATTCACATTTTAAGCCTCTAACTTTTATTGATAAATGTAAAAAAAATTAGCAAACATGTTTAATCATATTGTAATTAGTTATTTTCATTCCTGCCGACATAACGTCTAGGCCTTTACTACTATTTAATATAATAATATTGTTTTTTATTTTTTTTTACTATGACTCAGCCTTGTGCGCAACATAAAATTTCAATGAAAACCTTTACTACGTATCAGGTATTCCATAGAATATAAACACACCTTAAAAGTAAAATTAATATTTAATTAAAAAATATTGATTATTATGAAAATTTATTATTCTCTATTTACTTAGGATGTCACACTATTCTTGTTGGAAGGTTTGGTATACAGAATAGATGGGACTGCTAGGACATACGATGATGGGTGTGATAGAAAAATACCTACAAAATGGTGGTGTGGAGTTTCCCCCATTTGATGTGAGTAATTTTATAGTATATTACCTATCTTACATTATTTAGTGAGCATTCCTTGGTGTGGTTATGTTTGGTTAGTATAATTTTATAGCTTCAATATGGTTCTTCTATTGTCTCATACATGGATTACAATGATTCATTCACATGTTTATGATAGACATTTATTTTCCTACAATGTATATTTGTATCCTCTCCCTACGCATCTAAACTGATTTTTGGGTTTTTAAGAGGATTATGTGGTCCATGTTAGGTATTAAAAAATTAATCATTATATAGCTTCTATGTCATTTCTATTGCTTTTATTTTGTTTTTTGGTTTGGAAATTGTTTTATTATCAATTGTATTTATATATTCCTTGAGTGATTTTTTTTGGTTTCTTTTATATTATTCCATTGATTTGTTTGTAGATGATTAATTTTATCTCATGATCTTATATTATAATTTTGGGAAATTGCTCCAATTTCATTATATTTTTATACCCTCAGTTCTAGTGGACAACCTAGTGCCTACAAGAGGTGTGACTCATGGGTCATTATCTATCCCACCACATTATGATATCTTTTGAGGGAGTGGGTTGTGACCATATCTCCCCTCATAGAAATCCATGAGTCAACATCGGTTTCTGGGAAAAGCATCCTAATGAGTAAATTGATTTTATTCTTAAATTTTTGCAAACATATTCTGAGTAATTTCAAATCCTTGAAATTAAAATTATTTCTAATAGAATGGATATTATTATATCTCACAATAAATTTAATGATACTAGTATCCTTACTGATGTTTTTTTGTTTCCTATTTTTTTATGAAGTACCATTCCCCCATGGAGTCATTCGATTAGAACTTATGAGGGATATTATAATGAATCATGTAAAGAGAACTATCTATTTGATCTAAATCTCATTGAGATTGTGGTATGTGTTGATCGTGATCTGGGATATCTAACTACACATCTTCTCATACATGCTCCATTAATGTTTCCATGGAGGGATAAAATAAGATGTAATGAATCGAATATTCATTAATAGATGCTATTATCTATTTAAGGATTGATTGAGCCTCAATATGAATAGGGTATGACGAAAAATATAATGATACTTTTTGAGATTAAGAAAATTTTAGACTCAATAAGTGTGAATTATTGTAATATTTTTCATAAAGGGCCTAGAATTATATAGTGGGATTGGATGGATAGAGTGAAGATAAATGTTGTCTTGTACGAAAAATAAAACAAATTCACAAAACAATTCTATCTAGGTTCTATTTTCTTTGAAATGTATATGGAATTCCCAAAGAATTAATAAGGGGATAGGACAGAGATTCATTTTTTAATCTACATTACTAATCAATTTTTTGTTTTCCCGTAACCTAGTGAATAATGAGAAAAAAATTCCTTATAATTTTTATGGGTATTTTATCTAAAATATGATCTCATGAGTTCATGTTGAAGATTAATTACTATATGTACATTCTTGAAGTATAACTGATAGATGAGCTTGACTTGGCTGGTATGTCATGGTTTATGGGATTTCTTCTTATTTCCAGTGTAACTTATGTTGTTTTATTTTAAGGATGGAAGAAGTGTGATGAGTCTAATGGTAGGTCATGAAATCATGAATTATCCAGACAGTCTTTTGTGCATGTAATATGTCCATTAACATACATAATTTGTGTAATGGTTGGGAATTCAAAGTTTAATTTTTTCATTTGTGTGGGCATTTCAGACACATGTACAACAGTTTCAAGTATTTTCATACCAATGAAGTGAAATATGATCATTACAATCTAAATGGACTATGTGGTGGCATGATTCTTAATTAAATAAGAGATGAAAACTACAATCATCTAGAATGAATATTCTTCACCAAGTATAAGATTATCTGGAGGATGTTATAAGCGGTTCTGATGATACTGGGAGGGAACGTCCCTATATATTCTTCTTTAGTGACTACATTGTTAAATATGGGTTCACCAAATTCCATAATTTTGAATAGTATTGTGAATATACCAAATCATACAATTTATATTATTTCTTATGTGTTGTACAACTCAATTCCTATTATATAGAATAGTGGGAATTATATTTTATGACCTTATAGTGCCTGCATTTTATTAGATTCTAGCACAAATGATATGTTTTTGTTCTAAACATGAGTCCACTAGATGTAATTTTCAGGTTGGATTGGATGATTTTCCATAAATCTCAGATTGAATATTATATATGGTTGACTCATTTACTACTCCTAATGGGGTTTTTCTTGTTGTCCAATAATAATGTTTCCAAATGTCAAGAAAATATTTTCCACCTTTATTAGAGTCAGTCACAGTGATATATATGTTTTATTATGATCTAGAGTGGGAATAATTCATCATATAGTATCCTAAAATAGTAATAAATTTTTCTGAGATGTTCCCATCTTACATTTATGTAAATTCATTTGTAAAAAAACATAGAGTTTTCTTCTGAGTTGGATCTTGGAACCCATCATATATATATTCATTCTTACCACACAAAACTAGGAATGCTAAAATATTTAAAGACTTAGTTGGATAATTTTCTGTAAAATGGTTTCATTCTCAAGATCTTGTCCCTTAGGGTAGAACACTTTTTTATTAAAAATATAGCTAGTGGCACTCTACAGCATTCAACTGATTACAAAAAACATGATTGATCTATGTTAAAGAAAAAATATCAATTTCCTTATATTAAGGTCATTTTTTAAAATATTAATGTGTGAAATATTTTATCAATTATTTTTCCATGTTTTGGATACCATGAGTTGAGAATCATTGATTATGATTATCTAATGACTACCTTCAAGAGTAGGTATGGCCATTACAAGTACCTTGATATGCCTTTCATTATATCTAATTCCCCTATAGATTTTTTGTGTCTAATGAATTGGATATTGCATGAGTACATTGACTCTACTGTAATTTATTTTATTTTTGATATATCGGTCTACATTAATCCTAGGTAATATCATACACATCACCTAAGATAAGGTGAGAAAATTTTGAGATATCAATGACATTATTCCATGCTATCAAAATGTAATTTATTAATTTCATTATTAAAATTATTGGGAGATCAATTATCATAACATGGTATTATATCAATGATGTGAATTTGAATGGATATAAGGACATTTTAACAACCATAAAATGTTTTTATTGTTCATATATTCTTAGGATTATTTGTGGGTTACAAATGGTTTTTAATGAAACTAATGAAATTCTCTTCTCTTTTGACCGATTTTATATGTAAATAACTAAAATTATTATGGGATTAAAAATATCATATTTTATTTGATGAGTTTATATTAATGTGTATTTTTTTACCAATATCACCTCTACTTGGTATTGGGAAGGTCTATGTGGTAATATTTAAGGAATTTTGTTTAGTTTTTGGATGTGTTCTAATGTACAATGATCATGTGGGGGCCTATGGTTCCTAAAATCCTAAAACACGCATGAAAAACATTCCTAATAATGACCTCAAACTGAAAAAATTTATGTATGGACTCAAGTGTTTGATCCATTTCCTTTTTAGAGAAATTATGTATATTTATTTTAACTATAAAAGCCTTAGTTATATCTTTTTCAAAATGATTTTAATATTCTTCAGATATGATGTGTTTGAAACCTTTAATCCCTTGAATTTTTCATACCTGACAACCTTATAAATAGAAAACATTATCAAGGATAATTTCAGTATGAAACATTTCACCCATAAAATAAATGATACATGAAAACTATCGAACATAATGGATATCTTTAATGTTTTCATTTGGGATATTGAGAGGATGAGATTGGTATTTTGTAGGAAAGAATCTTGTTTACCTATTATCTTATTGAGAAAATTTTTCATGATTGTAATCTTAATGAATAGATTTGGGGAATTATGGAATCCAACTATGGTATTGAGGTCATCAATGGGTTGTTATTCTCTTCACGCAGTAGTCTAAAATTCCTCAAGTGATACATTGTATATTTCTCCATGATAAATTCTATGCTACGAGATTTGAGTAATTCGCAATGGGATGTACACCATTTCACCCCAAACGTTGTTCTATGAAATGAATTTATAGTTATGGTTTCTAGGTATATGAGGGGACATTTAATATTTGTTTCTCACATTAGTACACCTATCAATAGTTCATGGATGACAACTAGAGACTTAGTTTTACATCGTCCCCTTCCAGTGCAAAAAAATAGAATGAGATTTTTATTTTTTTTCAGATATGGGTTTCCTCATACACCTTTAGAGAAGAATATGATATGGGTTAAGATAGATCGTCTAAGAAAATCATACCAATTCATACCCAATCATGAAAAAACCATATTGCGGGACATATGGAGCCTATATGTTAATGAGATCATAATAATTCATGAAGTTCCATTTTTTATATATTTAAATAGGTATCACTATTTCACTACTCATATTTGGAGAGGTTTCTAGGAGGCAATGGTATTATAGGCTAGTTTTACCTTGTCATATCATATATAGAAGAATGAATAAATTTTAATAGAAATACAAATTTTCTAAGATATGATATGTTCTTGCATTCTCGATTTTAATGGAGCATGGAATAAGAACATGGGGCTGGTTTCATTATCCTCCAAAAAGAGTTACTAGTCTTACATAATCATTGAGCCCTTTTAGAAATTTTATAGCCTCCCATTAACATAAATATTATATTTGGTTGTGATTATTCAAACATCCACATTTTTACCATGTTTAGTTCAATAGATGGCGTAGATAATTTAGTGAATTCATCATAGAATGGTGACATAAAAGAGCAAGTATAAAACATATGATGATATTCAAAGATCTAGTTTTAAATTATTACCTTGAGGCCATGTTTTTTGGTATGATCAACTCATTTGGGTAATTGATAGATAGAGAAACAAGGGAAGTTATATTTATGAAATGTGGGAATATATGTTATTTTTGAGAAGATTGTAAATGTGGATTACTATTATGATTAACCAACTATGTTGAAGTTTATTCATAGCTTTTTTCGAATTCTGTAGTTTATAATGTATCTCTTTGACCAATCATATGATTTGAGATCAAAAGACCTTTTTATGTAACTTATTTTATCTATAACAGAGAACCTTTTTCATATTATTGAATCAAAGATGAAGGTTAATTAGGGATATTTAAGAGAATTTTTTTTGTGAAAAATAAAAACAAGGTTATGATTATCATAAGATATGGGAGTGTGAGTCATTGATGAGACAATAGTGAACTCATATCCTAGAAATGGAGTCTTATTGATATGATTTCTAGGGGAGGAAATATCTTATTAAGGGGAGATTATAATGTCCCATTATTAATTTTCATGTATTTACTGACCCATTTTTTGATAATATGACGTTTGAATCTTGTTTTGGGATTTTTATTGGGAGTTTTAAAAATATTGGTATGTTTTTGGCATTGATCATGGTTAGAAAATTGTTAGGGAAAAATATTTTACATAGTGTAGTGCACGATTCGTTCATGGTTAGTAAAAATTATATGGGCCCATCCAAACTATATATCATGGGATAGTAAGGGTTTTCATGGTTATCACATGGAATGTCTAACCATATAACCTAAAAATTCACCCTCTCCATATCCTAGTGAGGGTGTCTAGTAACTGACATGGTTAGAACTTAAATAGTGTGAAAGGGTTATAATTCCTAAAAAATTCTAATTAAAATCATGATCCCCATGTTATTAATTGTAATAAGCTCAAATATGATCCAAATTCAATAATTTTGATATCAGAGTCCCTAAATAAGTGCTTTTATTCCTTTATCCTCACTTATTCTAGCATCTAATTGTAGAAATATGCAATTCAGCTTCCATTTTAAGTGAATTATTTTTTATTTGGAATCTATAATTCTTCTATTTTATTTTCATAGATTGTGATGGATCCTTGTGTTATTGGTGGATCTAAACCTATTTTAGATAGATTGAAATTATAGGGATACCTCTTGAACTCCTTCTCCTTCAAATCATCATTGTGTATTCTTATTTTAATTGTTTGTTTGATCATTCCAATGATGGTGGGTGGTTCTATAAATAATTTCCCAAAAATTGAAACCTTTATTTTATTCCTTGAATTGAAATGAATTATCACTTTTTTTTAAATCATAATATAAAAATATTTTGGGGAATGATTTCAAGAGAATGAGGTTTGTGAAAGAATACCTATTTAACCATACATTGTATATTTGTTGTTATTTTTAGAAGATATTTCTTGAAATGATTATAAATTGAATATTGGGAAAATGGATTTAAATGAAAAATGATCTCTAGTGGAATGAAATTGATGAAAAAATATTTGTTGGTTTTGAAATTGAAGTTTGATGTTCAAACCTAAAATCAGGAAATTAATGTGTGATTGATGATTTGAGTTGAGGTAAATTAATATTCCCATGGATTATTTATTGAGGGAACAAGTTAGAATGAGTAGTTAGTGTCTAACTATGACAATCATGCTAGGTATCTAACTCCTTGATAAAATATATTTGATGATAACTCTAAATAAACAGTATTCAGCATGATTTCCCCGATGGGATGTTGATTGATTCTATTGCACTGGATTGAACCTTAGCGATGTCTGCTCACCATGGGCTATGATGATTGACAGACTGGTGTGAGGATTGTATATATATGAACTTACAAAACATTGGTATTATAAACATATTTATTGGGTATTCAATGATTATTACACATCAAAGACTATAGACCTTTTTTATTCATGTCATTATACTTTAATGAGAGAAAAACACTTAAGAATGCTATTGAAATATTTTCCATCAATATATTTTTATGTTATGTTATAACTGATAATTTAAAATTAATTTCTATGAATGTTTATTTATACTGAGTAATAAAATGGTATTTTTATTATAACTACATATAGAACATCTGGTGGTATCTAATTTTACTATTTTTTCTCACACCCTATTGCTCTCTTTAGGAGTTTATAGATTATATTCTTCTAGATCTAGGAAATTGGAATGTGACACATAGTGGTGGTTAGTGTTCTTGATTCCTGGGTCATGGGGTAATGAGGTTGACCAGTTGAGTTTTAGTCCACTAACGGAACAGACGATCTCATATTTTATCTTGATGGACAGTGTGACCTTTATTTTGTTGGGGTATTATCTCGTATAAATACATATACTTATGTAACATTTATACTTTAGAGTTTTTGGTATAAAAAATATTATTTATTTTATATTTTATTATTTTATATTTCTCCCTTGTTCTTCAGGAGTATTTGGTCCCTCATAATTTTTTTGATACACTGGCGTTAGTCTCCAGCCCATTGGGAATGGGAATTCCCTTAAGGTCTCATCAGTAAAATCTTATTCGTCATTGTACCATGGTATTTAGGATTGTTCATGTCTATTTTGATTTACATATATCATGTGGTAGCTTCAAAAAATTTCAATTTCCTAATATTTCTTAAAACATATTTACAATCACAAGACACATAATTTATTAGCAATATAACAATAATGATTTGAACGATTAAAATTAGAATTTAATGGAATAATCTAATAAAACGACAAGTGATACATGCATTGTATTATATAAAAAATCTAGAAAATAATTTTAATAACTTATTTGAATGAAAAATATAATGTTTTAAAATGAAATTCGTTTCTCAACCCTTTCAATATTATAGATAGATTCTAATATATTCCATCAAGGCTAATAAATTGTTCATAATATATTTTTTTATCTAAGTATATAATGTGTGGGAAGTAATTGATGAGATAAATATAAAAGGAATAGTGGATATTAAATAGAAATGAACTGTAATTTGTTTATCGTATAATAATTGAATGATGCAACAACACATGGATTGATTAATGGAATTTTCAGTTTGTATAATGTGTGGGAATAATTACCATTATGATCATATGTCTAAAAGATATTTTGATTCTACCAATTTCTAATTCATCAATTTAATAAATATGGGACATTATTCAAATAAATTTTCTAGAGTTAGGGAAATAGTCCTTGCTAGTGGAAAATTTACTATTTCTAAGATAATTTATTTATAATGGATGAAATTTAATTCCCAGATAATATTATAAAAGTTTCATTCAACTAATGATCAAGTTTATCTAATACATTATTTTATCATGAATATAAATAATATTTTATATCCTGTAATTTACCTATGAATATTTAATCATTACCCCATTCATTATGGAATAAGTATTCAATTAACTGGATGAGTGCAAATTTTATATAAATGAAAACTTTTTAGGATTTTTCAATAAAAATACATTGAAGTTATTTAGTTAAAATCTTAATTGAAATTATTGAAATTTATTTATAGAAAACCAACGTATAATATATGAAAATTAAAATAATTTAAGTAAAAATAAATAATATTCTAGTATAGTCACTCTTTTTAAATCATAAAAATATATATAAAACAATAGATAACTCATAGTTTCCTAATTAATGAAAATATTACAAAAACATTTATATCAAGATTTATTTTTCAAATTCCAAATAGTTGATAATATTATTTTATTTGATATTATAATTAATAACACTTCCCACATCATGTTTACATTATAATCAGAAATGTGATCTTTAAATTTAATATGTATAGGGTATGTATAGGGAAAACATTTTCCTTAATCATGAATCATACTTTCAATAAAAATTAGGGTAAATAAAATTAATTTTTTTTTATATTTTTAATGAAATTAATAAGTTCCATAGAATTTCCAATAAAACACCTAAATGTATTCGTTCCTATTTTAATTAAACTATAACCTATTGTTTCACATATTATTGAACATTAAAATTATTGGGAATTAATTAAAATTATGGTAAAACTTTGACAATATTGATATTCAATGAAAATTTTTATAAATTTTATCCCTTTAATTATATAAGTAATTTTAGAGTAGATTTTATTTATATGGTAATATAAACATAAAATTAAAAAATATATCTTATTTTTTTCTTTTATAATGTCATGTGTTCCAACATACATGTTTATTTAATTACAGAAAATAAATTAAAGACATCACATGTCCATTAATTTAATCATAATATAAAAAAACAACACTTGAGTTACATTAACTAAAACAACATTGATTGGTTATTTAACACGTTATATATAAATTATAAATAAAACAAAATGAAATTTCACACACACAAAAATATTATGATATGAGAATATAACATAAATCCTATTTTAAATTTTTACGTGAAGAAGAGTGAACTGCGAGGAAAAATATATTGAATGAGGAATATTGGAAATAAGAATAATTTATGGGATGTATAATATACCTATTTCAATTAATAATAAATGGAAAATCTACCAGAAATGTGGCTATTGGAATAGTAATATACACATTAGAATGGAAACATTACAAACCAAATAATATCCTAACAATTGGAATAAAAAATAACAATCAGTGAATATAATTAATTAACATTATAATTAATTTTAATCCTCAATTAATTATTTTAATATAAAAATTAAAATGAAAAGAAGAAATGGATCAATAAAATTATTATAAGATAGGTATAAGTGTACAATTTCAATAAAACCATGTTTTTTCATTTTTTAAGAGATATTTAAATATTATAAAAATATTATATGTTAAAATTTCTTAATATTGAAATTTATTTTACTAAAAATGGCATAAATTTTTCCTTCATGGAATCTAAACTAATATGGTGTTGTTTTTTAATTATTTTATTCAATGTAATATATAAATTAATATTTGGATATGATAAAATATCATATTTTTTATCATAATTTTAATACACAAGTAATTTCATCCATGATGTGGAAAACATACCAGATATATTCCTCACAAACATAAATTAATTTTCATAGTTACAAAAATAAATACTAGTCATAATCATTAGAAAAAATAAAAATATAAATGTGTATTTCAATCTAAAACACCCCTCCCCATCACCAATTAATATATTACACTTCAAATTATTTCTCATCACCAATAAATCTAAAGAAATCAAATTTCACAACATATTTTCCTCAAATAAATATATTGTTAAGAGAATTTTCTACATTAAACAATGATAAGAATTGAGTATGTTATTAACTGAAAAAAACATTTTCTTTTATGATATACTCCTTAAATTCCTAGGTATAAAATTCAGTAATCATATTAAAATATCTATGAGAAAAAAGAAACAACATTTAATCTAGTAGAAGAAGTATCCCTTTTAAATCTAATTTGTATAAATTTTTAAATAAGATAACATCACTAGTTTTTTATTTTGAATAATCCCACACCGAACTCTAACAATGACAATATGAGTGAATTCAATTGTAAAAGAAGTTTATAATCATGGAATGTATCCCACGATCAATGTTTCTGGAGTTCCAAATTTGATATATATTTAGATAATTAGGAATATAAAAAAATTTAATTACAAAGGTAGTAATATATTTATGACACTAATTTTATACATTTCATATTTTTTTATTTTATTGAGAAGGTTATTTTATTTACTAATGAATTGATTAAATTAACAGGATAATTATAAACATAGTAATAATTTTTTTAATTATTTTTTATACAAATTATTTCTGAGAAACTAATTATATAATAGATAAATTATATATCTATACTAATAATCTATAAAAAAATGAATCTTCAAATATATATGATATATGAATAATAATAGATAACCTTTTACGAAAAGATATTTTCTTATGAATATAGTTTCCATTATATTAAAAATCAAAATCTAAAATTTTAGAACGTTAATTATACTAAATAATTTTTTTCAATATTAATAATATCACAATTATCTTATAATAAATATTTTGTATTTTACTAAAATGAGTTATTTTTAATTGAATAGTGAAAAATAATCTTTTTACATATATCAAGATATTTCTATTGTTATTTTTGTAAATTTAAAAAATTTGAATATTAGAAAACCATTTAAAAAAATTAAATTTATGGTATATGATATAATATTAATTTAAATATATAGATTTTATTTTACAAACCATTTATTCATATTTTATAACATAAGATACACTATTTACTAAATCATTATTAAATATATTATACATTTGTTTTCTTAAAATTAATTTTACCACTTTTCAAAAATTAATATAATAAAATGGATTTACAATTTTATTATTAGTTGTTATATATGATTTCATTAGGAAAATAATATTTTTTTCAAAATAATTGAACAATATTGGTAAAAACTATGTATCACAGCAAAATCTAAAAGATGAAAAAAATATAACAAAAAAGTTGAAATGGATAAAATGGTACAAATATTTTGATAATGAGGTAAATTTGGTGTATCTCGAAAAAAATACTAGCTTTGATCCATTATTTCCGATTTTAATTTCTTCTTGAAATGTTAAACATGTGATCCCTTTATATTAAACTTAATCATTTCAAAAAATTTATTCTCAATACTAATAAAATGTTACCATAAAGACCTAAATAAAAAATTCAACAATATGAACCCACTAATAGCACATATGCCCCTCATTAACATGGTCATTGGGTCCTAGCTAGCTAGGTACAACTAGCTTCACCTCAGAAATGTGCTCCCTTATATGTGGCCCACCGACATGAGTGAACTGGTCATTAGACAAATGACTCACCCAACATGCCAACACATGTTCATTTTATTTTTATTTTTCAACACTCACCCACACCCTAATATGATTCCCATGAGGTCATTCATCCTGACTATTACACCTAGAAAGTCATGATCAACATCAGTGTTCTTGGAATATGAAACATATAATTACTTTACAATAAACATTATCATTTAAAAAATAGTGATTATTTCCACTAATAAAAGGATCCTAGCAAGTTCCATATAAGAAAATGTATCGACACAAAATCGCTGACGGAAAAAATACCTCACATTGACATTGTATTTGGGTCCTGTCTTGATAGGTACCACCTATTGACCTAAAGACATGTTCTCCCTAACCTGGGACCACACACATGCTCTAACTGGCCATTAGACTAATGAATTCCACAACATGACAAATCATATTATTTCAATTATGGTTTTTCCTCACTCAAACACACCCTGAGAAACAACACTATTTTTCACCATTCCTGACCACAAAACCAGGCCATGCATGCTTAAGTATGGAGTTTTAATAAGGTAGGATACCAAAATTAAATGTACACCTTATTGACATAAGTCATTTCATTTAGTCAATTAATCTTTATAAATCTGCGGTGCTATAAAAACAACTTGTTTTTTGTAACCTTTTGAGATTTTACCCTATTTCCTAACATTATTATAATCATTAAATTTTCAATGCTTATAGAATCATCAATTTTTCCAATTTCCTCCTTTTAGGAGGAATCCCCTAGGTTAGATCAATGTCTTTATTGTAAGAACAAGATTTTAGCTAATTTTTTTGTTTATTACCATTCAAGAAAAATTACAACTGCTGTATGGTTATATTAGTATTTATAGTACAATTATTTTTTATATCTTAAATTACCATTTACTATCTTTAACTTCTCCCGTGATTGCAGGGACCCAACCCCAGATTGCAAGGTGGAAGTGTCTACTACAAATTACATTGGCATGATTACAAGAAATCAAGCCCTGAAAGATTAAAGAGTTTGGTCTTCTTGGTAAAATAGATACGTAAACAAGACATCTTTTACAAATTACTATAGTAATTAAAACATTATTTTTTCTTCTTTATAAATAATTTAATAACTTCGATGATAAGTCTAATACATGTAGTGTTTCCCTTCCATATCTTTTATAGTACGCTTCTTGTATTCCTGGGGAAGGGAAAAAAACAAGATAGATCTCAAATGATCAGTAAGGGTGAAGTATGTAGGAACCAATAATGAATCAATGATATTAATAATTATATCATGGTAAATTGTATAACACACAAAACTAGTAATCAACAATATCATAATGAAGTTCATAAACAATATGGAAAGGTAATAAATGGAAACGCATTCCATTCAAATATTTAAATAAGGAAAAATCAATATGGAATGGTAAGAAACTGATACAAATGCCATATAATCAATGAATTGAAATCAAATGTATTTGTAGATATGTTTATGAAAAAAATCATGCATGAATAATAATAAAATCTCAATAATGGAAATACATAATTATTTGATGTCATGTTTCATACACACAAGATACATTTACCATCAAGAGACCAATTAAACATTTCCAATTTTCACAACTAATTCATCTCATGAGAATATTGATGCATCAAGGTTCTTTTATTAATTTTTACCCAACCCATATTGATTGACATAAATAGTCTCCAACCCATTTATTGCATTTCAAAAAAATTCCACATATCGAATAAAAATATACCTTATCAAATATTCATTTGGAATACAATTTAAGAATTTATCAATATTTCTCAAAATAAACAAAAAACATTCAATGTAAACACTATAGGAAAAATGTTATAAATCGTAGTCAATAATAATATCCATGAAAAATTATATGGATAATTAGTGTAAAATCAATTTAAACTTATCATGGGAAATTGAATATTCGACGGTTACTAAAATGAAAAAAAGAAAGTGAATGTGAATAATACCATTAGAAAAATCAATAGTAATCCACAAATAGGAATATTATGGATGGAATCAATACAAAATAACTCAATTGGATTAAGAAAAATTATTTTAATCATTTATAAATGGAATCATTAAAAATATATCCCTTAAAATAGTCCTGTGTAAAATATCCTTTTGTTTTGAAAATATTTTGGAAAAACCACTCCCTTGAAATTAAAATTTTGCAATATTTTCATTAAAAGGATACCTTTTATAGCTGATAAGAAAGACTCAAAGGAATGATGGTGGGTAAATAATGTATGTTGTATGAGGTAAAAAACCAATTCATTTTTCATTGTTCAATGTCAGATAAATTCCTTGTTTAGAAATTAAAAAAAAGATTCCATTAAAAACATTTGTACAATAAAAAGTTGTAAAAATTTATATTCCAAATCATTTAAAAACATTTTTATGATATTTTTAAATAAATAATGGTTTTTTGGAGAAAACATGTTCTACGCCTGAAGAGAGATACAATGTTGGGTTTTCTATGAAACAAATTCGAAAACATTTTGAGTAAAAAATAGTTTAAAATTGGTACTAATACGAGAAAATTTGTATGAATAACAAGATGATATAAAATTAATGGTTTTATTGTATAGTGGTCATATAATTTCTTCTATTTTATAAATAATTGAAAGATCATTAAATTTATTATTGGGAAAAATAATATTAAAAATTCCAATGTGTCCGAGACCACTTTCAAAAAATTTAAATCATAATCCTAAAAAAGGAATAAAATCATATATAATATATAATATAATTATAGTCATAATATTCAATATTTATAATGTAAAAGGTATGTATATTCAACACATAAATGTTAATTGGTGCATAAAAAATTAAATCTCAATGGAATGTAAACTAAGACAAAATTCTTATACCTAGTGTTTACTTCTAGTTGAATGTCCTTTACTTTGTTAAATAGTAAACATATGTTAATTACATAATATTATGATAAAAATTTTCAAGGTTATAGTTTCAATTATATACATTTATACTTTTTTTTATAAAACTACATAAATTATGTTTCTTACATTAGTTGTTTTGAGCAATTTCATTTTATGTGTCAAAAAAAACTTTGGTAGGTAAAATACTGTAAAAGAGATCATTGTATTATATCTGTAGACTAATAATCATGAAATTATGGTCATATTTATACATCAACTATAATTTTTAATCCAATCACTACATATGGTTTTGAAAAAATTATCGAAGTTACAATCATAGAGAAGGAAGGTTGTGCGTACGATAGAGTAACGTTACCATTTTTCAATGATCATTTACAAAAGATGGTATGAAACTTAAATAATTACAGAAATATTATTATATAATATAAAAAATATTACTTAATCCTATAAAATTTTTTATATTGTTATTTTAGTTAATTTAATCCCATGAGGTTTAGGAGGCAGTTGTCCACACATCCACAAACGACGTTGTCATTTTTAAGTGTGAGAATGGGTAATTAAAAAAATGATATATATATATATATATATGTCATATTTACAATAGGGTAATTATTAAATTAATATCATATATAAGTTTTTTATTTCAAATATTTTTAACAGAATATATACTTTATATTCTCTATAAATAGAGTGAACAAATCACACCACATCAAGAGGGCGGTAATCTCTATTTCCTAAAACAATGTCATTGTATTCCCACAGAATGGAGTACAAAAGGTTATGTGTTATAAAATAATTAATAAGTATAAATAAATTATATATATTATATATAACATATATAATAATTGGTTCTATCATAATGGCCACCATGAGATGTGGTAATGAAAACATGAACAATAATCGTTTCATGAGGCTGTTGTTTGTCATAAATAAAAACATTATGTCTGTGACCAATTATATGGATATTTTGGTAAGAGTAGGTCTAACAATTAGAATAAAAAAATACTAGTTTCTTTTTTATATTTTCTTTATCCATTCATAAAATAATGAGATTTTAGGGATTGGAGTATAAAAATAAAATTAAAAATCAGGAGAGAAGATGTTACCTCTTAATTGGGTTACTACTTTGGGTTCATATGAGAAGGCCTCCTTAAAAGGAATTATAACAAAATTGATTCTTCAAGGTTAAGGGGATATACTTTGGGAAAATATATCTGATGATATTGGCTAAACCTAAGTGGTTTGAGAGTTGTGAGGAATTGAGAGATTGGTGGCCATTTATTCGGAAGGAAAAGGACTCACATGAAATTTTTAGAAACAAGTTCACTGTAAACATGATCTTACTAACAAAAAGCCATACCAAAAAACCAAAATTGATAATGGAAGGATAACGTCCAATTTACAGACATCCAATGTGTTTTGGACCAGTGTATAGGTCATTTGGGCCCCTAGGTTAATAATCTAGTCCTTTATTATGATTAATTTTTCCATTATAATTATAATTAAATGTAATAGCATTCACTTATATTTCTGTTCAATAAAAAATTTGACCTTATTACACATTATAAATTATCATTTTTTCCATATATCAAATCCATTTTTTCAAATAAAAATAAAATAAGTCACATAAATTAATTTAAAATTCATCCCATAAGCGGGATGACACTATAAGATTTTAATGTTAAAACTTATAAATGTTTTCAATATTTTTATAACCAACATAATAGTCAAATTTATTAAAATTGAATAATTTCGGATAAATTATAAAAAATTTATCAAATTAAACATTAAAAATAATTATAATTATAATTTTACCTTATCAATAAATTAAATGAAAACGCGGTTTTAGAAAATCTTTTTTATTTTGAACTATTCATTAAAAAAGAAATGTTTCAGAAAAATATAAACAATTTACCCTAACCAAATTATTATGTTCCACTTTTTTAGATAATGTTTATTTATACATATTAACACAATTAAATTTTATTAATTTAAATTTAAAATGGGTTCTCCATTAAAAGGCCTTAAAACGTCCTAATTTAAATTTTAGGTTGTTATGTGTAAAATAGAGTTTGTTCTTATCTTGTTTCTATCAAACCTAGTCGATGAAAATAAAAAATATTTGATTGTATATAAAATAAATATATTTCATTAAAATATTTAAATTTTTTTAATTATCTTTTTTAATAAAGAAAAAACTCTTTTGGAAGGATAAAAATAATAATATTTGTTTTTATATTCAATTGGGTCATATTTTCATTTCTTATTAATAGGTTACCCATTAATTAATTTATTATTTATATAAAACATAAAATTTTATTATTAAGTTAATAATAATCATAAACATTGATACAGTGTATAGGTTATATCTTATCATATTAAACAATAATATTTTGATACTATAATGTTATTTACTGAAAATTTGTCTTGCGTTTGACGGATGCCAATGGAGAATTTCACTCTTGAGTGTAACATTAAATATCAGGGAAAGATTATATTTCAAGTGATGAAATCGAAATCAATGTTCCCTATAATACAAGCAATATCAAGTATTTAATTTATTTAAAATATTAAATATATAGTAGAGACTCATTATATTATATTACCTTTCGCACGTGGTTTTCTGTGTCATGCATGTTATCGAATAATAATTTGTACTTTAGAATTTCAGGGTGTTTCATTCTCTCCCCATATTTAAATGGAATCCTTCGAATTTAAAAATTATTTTGGTTATGAATTAATTGATATTTCTTATGCCAAAGTCATGCATCATGAAAAGGGTTCATAATACATCCTTAAGGAATGTTCAAATAGGAAGTAAAAAGGTCACATTGACTCCTATGTTACTAGGTATCTAAGTTTGAGATCATTATTTGAAGTAAAAATAAAAAATTTGAGGAAAATAATAAATATTTATAGGGAGTGAATGAGGTCATCATTCAAAAAAAAAATTAATTGTCAATATAATGTTAGTAGTGTCAAAGCATTATGTGTTTAAGGGATTAGAAGGCCATCGGTAAGAAATTAAGGTATTAGAGAAGAATTTAATTTCTATGTCATCTTCCAAAATTTGGGTAATTCCTTTACTAACTAAGAATTTTAATAAAAATCTCAATTTATAGGTTTCAATTCCTTGTGAATAATCCTATCTTTTTTTTGTCCTTTGATGAAATTGTAATTCATTCCTTTATTACAATAAATTAATTTCCAATAATGATTTTTTTTCCAAAACACTGAAAGAAAAATTTAATATATCAAAAGGCATATAAAAGAGTTATTGTCTAAAAATTTATCTCTAACTATCTTTAAAACCAAATATGGTTCATAGATTAATCTCTAATAGTCAAAAAAGTGATACTAAGGGTTCATCATGAACATTTATTCTCTAAATGTTTTTACTAAAAACAATTAAAAACTAACTAGTACATTGCGTAGGTTAGTGGTTGGCATAAAACCCTTATCGTAATTATTCATGGTGTCACGACCCAGAGCACTTCTAAATTTCATTAGTTGTCACCCATCATATATTTTGTCTTTTTATAAAACCAAATTAATATAATTCCCAATATAAATATGATTGACATATTTGAAATGAGTTTAATCACTAAATAGACTACTAAGTATTTTAATACAACCAAAATACATTGAAAAATCATCCATTTATTTCCACATAGTTCCCACATTGGACTACTATTTATCCATAATTTTATTCATAGGATTTCTATACAAGGAAGTCTTATCTTTAATCTAAAATGCATTTGGTTTAACATTGGTTAATTATTGTTAAAATACATCCAAGAGGTTTTCATTGAAATTGTTAATTACCCTAAGAATATCCATTATGAGTATTAAACTATGAGTGTTGTAAGGCTCATTGTCATGTACTCGATTTCCTCGAGTCATGCATGGAACACGTATTTTGAATTTTTATTACTAGGAACATCTGGGCCAGAAATACGTCAACATATAGTATCCAGACATGGACATTTTTCTATAAAAACTAGAAAATATATTTTTAACTGAAACACTATGATTTTATTTTATAATTATACTCACAATAAACCTTATATTTATTTTCAATATTATATTTTTTGATAAATCTATTTCCCTTGGTTACTACTAAATATCCTATGATACCAATTATAGTGACCTTACCACAGATAGCCCAATGACAAGGTCTTATACTTGTTAAATTGGCATGATTATAAAGAATCATGTCCTGAATTATTAAAGCATTTAGTAGTCATTGATAACCAGATATATAAATGAGTATTTTATTAATAACTACTACACTAATTACTAAATAACACTTTTATTCATTCTAACTAAAAATATAACTTTGAGGATAACTCTAATGCCACAAGTAAATGAATTCATATCATTCATAGTACGCTTCATGGACACCCTAGGAAATAAACATAATAAGGGTGAGATCAAATTCTCATGTAAGGGTAAAGTATAGTAGAATAAAAAATTAATCAATGAGATTAACAATTATGGCTGGGAAAATACTAGAATACACATACCATATAACCAAAATAACTATGATGGACTTTTAGAAAAATAAAAAAAAATGTAATAAAATGAAATCCAGTCCATTCAAATAACGAGATTATAAAAAATCAATATGTAAAGGTAATAAGCTAAATAACAATCCATCAAATAAATAAATGGAAATTAAATGTATCTATATATTTGTCCATACAAAATGTCATGGATGAATAATAATAAATAAATTATCAATAATTCCAATGTTTATTTATTTGACATCATGATTCCCTTGAACATGATACCATTACCGTTAAGAGACGGTTTAAAAATTTCCAATTTCTGCTAAAAATTCATCCCATGGGGCTACCGATAAATTGATGGACTATCATTAACTTATCCCCAACCCATAGATATTGTATTAAATAGTCCCCAACCCACGTATTGCATGTCCAAAATATTCTTTATATCGAATAAAAAATATGCCTTATCAAATATTTGTATTAAATAATATATAAATATTTATCAATATTTCCCAAAATAATCAAATAACATTGAAAGTAAACACCATATGAAAAATGGTATATTGTTTAAAAAATAATCATATCCATGAAAAATGATATGGATATTTAGGGTAAGTATAAATGGTTTTTTATATGAATGGAAATAGTACAAAAAGATCTTTTAAAACCATTATTGAGAAAAAATATCCTTCTTTTTCGAAAAAACCTTATGAAAACCATTTATTTGAAAATAAATTTTGAAAATATATTCATTAAAATGTAAAAATTTAAATGATCACAGGATAATTCAATGAAATTATGGCATGTAAATGCATAAAATCCATACGCGGTGAGAATCACATTCCTTTTGCACATTTAAATGTTGAAAAAATCCCTTTTCGAAAGTGAAAATAAGATTAATTTTAAATAAATGTTAAAAGCAAAAAAGGTTAAAAATTCATTCACGAAATCATTTTGTAAATATTTATTAAGACATTTTATTTAATCCTATTTTTTAGAATAAAATGTATTCTGTGATTAAAGAGAGATAGAAAGCAATGTTTTCTAAAAAAATATTTTTTTAAATCATTTTGAATACCAAAGAGTGAGAAATTTGTACTAATACTTGAAAATAGTCATGAATAGACATATGATATAAAATTAAAAGTTTATTTTAAAAAAATTTCATATAAATTCCTAGAATGGAAAAACTGTATAAATATCATTAAATTTATTGTTGAGGAACAAAATATTTAAACATTCCAAAGTGTCTCATTCCACTTTGAGACATTTTAAATCATAATCAACATAGATTAATAAAAATAAATAAAATTTATAATATCATGAGAGTAAGGATATTCATGATATATCATATAAAATTGATTTATATACACAAAAAATTTAATTTTTACATAATAACAAATAATCCTCAATTGAATGTCAATTGAGAGGAAATTCCATTACCTTGAGTTTCCATTCAGGTGAAAATCCTTTAAATTATTTTACAATAAACATATAATTGCAATATACATGATTGATTTAATTTTACATTTATATTAATAGTTTTATTTCACTTATTACCGTGTTTTATACAACTACTTAAATAGTTATCTTTAAATCATTTGTTTTGACCAAATTTATTTTATGAGTAAAAAAAACTTTTATTGGTCAAAAATGGTCAAATTGATAATTGTAAAATATCATTAGAATAATAATAATAATTGAATAATTATCATATTTATACAAAAATTATACATTTAAAAACAATCATTAAATATGGTTATATGAAATGAAACAACATTACGATCATTGTACGGTAGGCTATACATACGCTTGAGTAATATTCCCATTTTTCAAAGATCATGATTGAAAGAAGGTAACTAACATCGAAATTTATAGAATTATAATTATACAATAAATACCATATTATTTAATAATATATAATTATATATATATAATTCTAGTGATGTAAAATAATCGCATCATGTTAAGGAGGGGGCAGTCCACACGTCCATCAACGAAGTTATCACTTTTTAGGTGTGTTAAAGGTTAAATCTAATCATGATATATATATATATTATATTTTTAGATATGTAATTATTTCATAAATATCATATATAGATTGTTAATTTCACTTATGTTTAATTTAACTAATCCATTATACATTCCATGTATTCCGTGAATGAATCAGATAACTTCAAGTGAGAGGATGTCTACACTTCCTCAAAGAATGTTATCATATTCCCAAAAATATAGTGAAAAAGGTTATGTTTTGTAAAAGAATTATATAATTATAAATAAATTATATATATCACACATATCAAATATAATCATATATTCCATCATAATAGACACCATGTGAGGTGGTAAAAGGATAAATGAACCATCATCATTTAGTTAGGTAGTAGTTCGTCATGCAAAGAAATGGTATGTTTGCTTCCCATTAGATGAATGTGTGTGAAAATGTAGGTAGAACCATGAGAATAAAAAAATAATTGTGAATTTATTATACTAGTATATTTATTCTGTCATGAAATATGGAGTGTTTGAGGGATTGGGTAATATAAATAAAATTAAAAATATTAAGAGAGTATGCTACCTTTTAATTAGGTAACCACTTTTTGGTTTGTACCAAAAGGTTTCCTTTGATGTCATTTTGATGAAAGGGACGCTTTAAGGTCTAGGGAAGGTATTCTGGGAAACTATATGAGAATATGTATGCTAAATGATAGTGTTTTGAGAGGTTTTAGGAATGGGTATAGGTGGTGGCATTTATAGTGATGGAAAAGAACCCTGAATTTTTTGAAACAATATAATTATTTAGATGTTATTACTAAAAAACCATTATAAACAAACCAAAATCAATAAACAAAGGTTCATGGAAGAATTATCGAAATAAAATCGGTGTTTTACAAGTATTTTGGTTATTTGGGCTCCTAATATATAGGATTAGTCCTTTATTGTTCTCAATTTCTCCTTAACAATTATGATTTTTTAAAATTACTTTCACAGATCCTTTTGGTCAAAAAATATTTGTCTAAGTTGAAATTAAAATTTATTCTTATTTCAAATATGGAATCCATTTTCAAAAATTCCATTTACATCGTGGTAGGATTTAATTCAAAATTCATCTTATATGCGGGATGACAATGTGGGTTGTTAAAGTAAAAACATCATGAATGTTTTTCAGTGTTTTTATAGTAAATTACAATGTAAAATTGATTCTAATAAAATAATTTGAATTATTTGATTATAATTTTATCTAATTAAATATTAGAAAAAATTTATTTTATAATAAACCTTATAAATAAATTAGATGAAAATGTTTTTTAGACTGAAATTTAGTATTTTTAACTATTTATTAAAAATGGAATCTTTTAGAAAATATCAAAAAATCAACCTATAATAACTCATATGTTTCCCATTCATAGATAAAGTGTATATTGAAATATTAACACAATTAAAGTGTGAATGTTTAAATTTAAAATTTTTTATTCATTAAAATGCCATTAAAATGTCTTAATTATAAAAATATAGGTTTTATGTTTAAAATAGAGTTTGTTCTTATGTTATTTCTATCAATCCAAATGGATGAATTTGAGATATATTTTATTGAATATATAAGATATATGTTTCATTAAAATCATTATCTAAATTTAATTAATTATGTTTATTAAAACAAAACATCATTTGAATAACAAAAATAATAATATTTCTTTTTTTATCCAATTGGTTCATATTTTCATTTTCCATTGATCAATATCCCATTAATTCTTTTTATATTGATATAATTCAAAAAAAATTATAAGTTAAGAAATAATATTTTTAACTAATAATATAATGACATGTTTATATGATATCGTATTAATTAATAATATTTAATAATATAATTTTATTTGGTGAAACATGAGCATCTGTGTAACGAAATCCTTTGTAAAAGGTCGCTCTTACATGGAATGCATGTAATCGACGATAGTTGATCTTGAGTGAAATGTTAGATTACTAAGTGTTGCATTCAATAAAATATATATCATGTATTGAATTTATATAAAATAATAAATGTATAATAGTTTCTCAATATATTTTATTCCCTTACACTCTTGGTGACATATGACGTAAATGCAATCGAATATAATTATGTACATTAGAAATTCCAGCTATAACATTGATAAAAAAACTACATTCATTTGTATGTGGGGACTACCACATTCATGATAAAAATGGATAATTTTTCTTCCACTAATAGAAATTAATGGTCTTAATTTTTAATTTATTTAACAATTTTGATGTTTATAACATGTTTTAGATTCTGAAATAACAAATTATATGATACAGTTCTACAATTCTAGGGAAAATTAAATCTTTATACATTACCATGTTAAGACGAACACCTCCATTAAATAGTGGATTATATATACAATAACCACCATTAAAGGATGATCATGATAATAATTTTAAAATATAAATATGATATTTATTAAATTATTTGTATTATAGTTGAAAAAACATATAACATATTAATAACATAAAAAATAGTGATGGTTGTATATTCAATTATCTAAATCAAGCGTAGTAAGAGGGAAAACAATTTATTCATAAAATTTAATGGTTTTTAATCCAATAAGGATTCTTATAATTCTATTGAATTATTATTAATTACATTATTGAAAACTAAAAATAAATCATTATTGCACTAAAATAATGATCTTAATCTAAATCACTTCGTATTCATTTATTATTTAGTAAATTTTCTTATTTAGGACATTTGAACCAGATAATAATAAAATGATGAAAACTATTAGGTTGGATGATTACTGGAACATTGTTCTTCATAATATATGAATTAAATAAGTAAATAATTATTTTATTTTTCTCATGAATCGGTAACAATAAAATGAAACTCTCCAATGAAAATATTAATGTCTATTGGTTAAAAATAAAATTAAGTTACTCACCTCTAATTGCATAATTAAGCATCATAACCAAAAAGTCCCATATCATGAAATTATATCATTATTTATAATTATATAGAACCAGTTATAGTAACTTTTATGATCTAAGAATGACCCCTAATAGAATATGAATGAATAAAAAAAATTTATTATGACACTAGATCAAAATGATCAATGTCACTAAAAAATAATATTAAATATTGAATAGAGAATATATAAATATATAATTAATAATTATTGATGAAAATTATAAAAAGATAATAATATTAAAAAATTATAAAATAACTTTTTACGAAATTTATTTCTATTATATAGAAATGTTAGGATCTTTAAATGAATTAGGGAAATACGGTAAGGGTAATTTTGTCTCAAAATTAACATCTAGGGAAATGTAGAATATTTTTCACCATGATATCTTTTATATTTTGGGATTATTAATTATTTAATTTATTTTACAATATTCATTTAATTATTTGGTTTTCATGATCGATGTGATTTTCATTCTTTAAATGTATTTTGATTAAAAAATACCTATGTTAAAATGTTTTTTCTAAATAATATCACTTTAATAAGATATAATATATATTCATGGAATCATTTCTTTTGAGATTGGTTTATTCAATAGTAATATTTTAGTTTATTTCACTTTATCATCCAACAATCTGGAAAATTACATTTTAATTCCAATAATTCACCATTATAAAATTTATTTCACAAAACAAATATCGTTGTTTAGCATAATTTTCATTCTTATTATTGATTATTACCACTACACATCCATATGTTCCATCATTATAAATATTTCCATTATATTTGGAAAAAAAATTTGTTTAATTTAATGTGGCTATAAAGTTTTCCATGATCTAATTTCAAAAGAAATCCTTATTATACTTTTTATGATGTGGTTTTGAAAAAAAGTATTTTAAATGGGTTTACTTCTTATAATATTAGTTTTATTTTCTAGTATATATTTAATTAATAAAATCATTAAAAATATAAATTCTCCAATATTTGGTATTTTTTAATGTTGAATCTTTTTATGAAAATTTACATCCTATTTACAAAAAATATATATACCTTTTCAATGTTTATTGTAGTTTCTTATTTTTTTATAATCATATAAATGTATTATAAATACACTATTATGGTTAAAAATAAATTTTTTTGTTATATTAAAATAAAATATTACCTTGGAAATTTTATTTTACGAATTATCCTGTAATATATATTATTCTATTTTGGGAAATTAGAAAAGAAAATGGATTACTAACTTCTTATTTCTTTTTTAGTAATTTCTTATGGGTTTGTGACTAAATTATTTCATTATTTAGAACTTTATATTTCATTCCCATGATTGAAGGGTGTTCACCATGATTCCAAAAATAAAATATTTTAAAAAATATTAACATATCATTATTGAATTTTTTTATATAGTTTAAATAAAATATACTCAGTAATATTGATTAAAGGGTGTTTACATTGAAATTTATAGAATAAATTTGTTTAACTAGTTATTTAACATAAGTGAATCAAGTTATTATTATTGAAGGAATTATAAAGGTTTATCTTATATGATTCATTTTTAAAATGATATATAACCATTTTTTTCTTCTATATGATCATTATGATATGACGAATGATTGACTTAAGGTTTCATTGATATGTATAGATGATAAAGGGAGGTTCCATTATCAACCTCCAATGAATTTAGTTTATTTTATATCTCATGAGATTTCAAGGTATGGAAATAATTTGTTTTCTCACATTGGAATAATTATAATGAGTTCTCTCACATTTTTTTGCATGAACATCATTGGTTTTTCCCAAATCATGGAAAATAATGAGTTTTATCAAATTGTTTAATTATCGTCAAACGATTCCACCTTCTATACTTTTTTTCTTTTTCTATAAATGTTACATTCCATTTTTACACTAATTTTCTACGATATTCATAACTTTTATATTACATTACCATTATTTAGTAATATTTATTAAGGTATCTTTCCATATTTTTATTTTTATTCTTCTTTGATATGTGTAAATTTTTTTATATGTTCTTATTTTATGAAATTCATTACCCCATTATTCATGATATATTAATTTTTGTTTTTTTCATTATTATATATTGTAAATAAAAACATTATCTCCTCTAATTATTAAATATGAACATTTACTATTATCATTTTTATTTGGCCATATATTTCATTTTATCCCACTCATTTCCTATGTTTCCATTTCTATGTGTAAAAAAAATGGGACTCATAAAATGCCTCTATACGATTATCTTATATGGTGAATTTGAGGGGGGTGTTGTAGACTTATTATTTATCAATTCATTTCTTATAATGTATGAAAAATATGATTCAGTTGAATAATTATTTTGGTTAGTTTACTTGTTACTTGTTTTTATGTTCATTTAAAATATCTAAATAAATGATCATGGGAATGTATTAAATAGTAATATTTTATATAATATATTTAATTATGATATGAAACAATTTCTGGTAGTAATAGTTATTATAAATGTATGGTTTAAATAACTATAGACATGAAAATGTTATTTGGGGAAAATTTAGGGGTTGATAAGTTATATTTGGTCTCAATTACAACAATAAAGATGACCGCTCACGTTATGTAATATATTATTGAATATTTTGGGGAAATGAAAAAAACCATTAGTGAATCCCTGATGATGTTTATGGGGATATCTCTAAATATATTATAACTTCCAAATGATTTAATAAAGTGAATATTGAATGGTTCTCCTAGAAATTACCCCATCATATGGATTATAGAAAGAGGATGTGACTGTGAACAAGATTCACTAAGGGTTAATCACCCTGAAAAAGTATTATCGAGTATCCCATCAATCTTATCACATATAAATCAATTCTGGGCGTATGACTGCATATTTGGACATGTACTCCCTTAGGATAATCTTTGGTTAATCACATTCTAAATATATTCCATTATACATGATTTACTACATTAAAGAATCATGATATGGAATATGAGAGATCCCAACCAAAAGATTCCTAAATAGACCCCTGATTGATTTGGATTAAACTAAGAAGTAATGTTATAACTTCAATAATTAAGACATGTTGAGTATTAAATTTTCATTTCATTTTCTTCAGATAGTTATCTAATGTTGAAAACTATTCATCAATCATAATGGGATAATTTTGGTTTTAGTAATGGATGAATGTTGAAGGAATTAGTTTAATAATTGATACCATGGAAAATGTGAAGATTATCACAACATGATATAAAATGGGATATTTGGTGGAGTGTGAAATATTATGATAATTCTAAATCATGAAACATGAATTTTGATGAAAAATGCAATCATTTCTTAATTCAAAAACACTAAATAAAAAAATTATTGAATCCAGTGGGTGCCCATATGACATTGATTATGAAGGAATGAATAATAACTTTCAAACATATAAAAAATTTGGGAAAAATAACAATGGAAAATGTATTAATGAAACCTGGGGCATTTTAGGTTTGGAAAAAGAGGGAAAATATAAATTAGTTTCCCAAGAATTATAAGGACCACGATGTACAATTTGAAAATAAATATAATTATTCTAGTGGTAAATATAATAGTAAAATATCATAAATATACGAACCATTGAAATTATCTATGTTGATAAACTAATCCATAGGTTCATAGGGAAGATAATAATAATTAAATTCTATGATATGGTAAATTCAATGAAAAAAACTATAGATTGAGGCTTCCAAAATTTGATATGACACTAAGAACACTAATCATCCAACCAATAAATATTATTTTTTTATTCATGTCTTGGTCTAGAAAATCCTTTGTACTTATAAAGGTTATGAGAAATATAAAATATCCACCCAAATGAAAATATTTTTATTCAATAAAAAAATTTCTAGAGGCATAATTATATTCTTCCATGTATATAACAACACATTAATATATTTTTATTTGAATGATATTTCTAAAAAATCTAAATATTTGTACTTTAGTCAAATTTGATTTGATATTAGGCATGGACTGGAACACACAACATAATGGGAATAATTATTAGAAATATAATAAAATAATATATAAATACCAACACATGACCACCTTTTAAAACAATAGTGACTTACAACTCCGTATAAAATAGTTGTCTCATTATATTGGGGTATTTAGAAAACAATAGTTGAAGAAAAAACTCAAAATTAGTTATAATAATATTTTAATGGAATAGATTATTTGAATATTAATACCAAGGATAATGAGGATGAAAAATGATTATAAGTTATAATTGTATCATTTTTTTATAAACCCATAAATATTTCATTATAAATGAATAATTGAAAATGTGATCATTAAATTTATTCAATGGCTTAGAATGTAATGGTTTGAAATTAAAATATGTTTCTTACTTTCATAAATATTATTATTATAGAAATTCCCACATGGAATAATAAACAAAAATGAATCCATGACAAACAAAATGAAAACATGATGTTTATAATATAAAAATTAAATTAATTACTATAGGATGAGGAAATAATATTTTTAAGTAAACAATGAAAATTTATTAGGTAATAGTAGTTTCCCTTATAAATATAATGCTTCGAAAAATATAATGGAGGTAGATTCAATAATATTTCTTTTTCTAAATCACAATTCAATCTCTAATTAATATGATATGTGAAAAATAGAATGAGAGATATTATTAGCCACATACAAATTTCCATGATATCTATATAAAATGAGATCTATAGAGGTTCTTTAAGATGAAAGTAGGATCATATAAACACGTAATTATGTGCATTTTATTTTATTTAGACCATGTATTCCCTATATTTTTTAATTTAATTTTAAATATATAAAATTTTATTAATTAATTCATTGATAAAATTGACATTATCTTTTAACTATTACAAATGAAATTTTTCATAAAATTACTGATTTTTTTGTGATCCTTGAAAAAAACTAAATAAAGGATAGTAAATGAAATATAAATTAAATATATATTAACACAGTTATTATTATTAGATTATATTAAATTGGAATAAAAATAATTAAAAGATGGAAATTTTATTTTTCTAAGAAAACTGTTTTCAATATATAAAAAGTTAAATTATAAATAGTTACCATTTATCATCATAATATAATATAAAAAATTTTATATTTAAATTAAAATTAACAACATGTGATAAAATTTTGGGATTTATCTAAAAAGGTTGATTTTTAGGTGAAAAGTTTTAAAACATAATTTATATGAATACCATCACTTTTGTGACATTATTATAATATAAGTATTACTTTTAAATTTGTGAAACCAATTTATAAATAATTATTTTTTATATGTGTCATTATAAATTTTAAAATATTTATTTAATTTTACTAGCCAATTTTTGATATTGGAGAACATAAGTTACACTATTATCTAAAAATTATTTTACTACATTTTATACTTATTATTTGAAACATATTTTTCTTAATTTTATAAATTTAATTAAATTTAATTTATTTCAAATTCGGAATTATATGTTCTATAATATATAATATAGATCATATTTTTTTATAATAACTAAATTGCTTATGTAAAAAAAAGTAACTGATATAAAATCCAAAAAGGGTTTAAAGGGTTAATCAATGGTTTAAAAGGCATAAAATGTTAAAAAAAATCTTTTAGTTAGGTTTTAAAAGTTTTTTCCAACTAAATATTTTCTACATTCCATTATATCCAATTTTGGATTCTTCTTAGCATGTCACACATGTCTTCTATTAATATTAAGACTAAACATTAGAAAAATTTCCTTCAAACTATTTATAAAATGGGTCCATTCACAATCCCTCCAATAGAACTACCAAATATTGCTTCCATAATCAGAAAATACCCTTTTTATTTCCCTTATATACACATACACTTATATAATATTTTCTATACATGAGATTAGAATAATTCCTCCCTTTATAAGGAATACTCCAAGGGAAGCTCTATGTTCTCAATAAAAGTTCTATATTTTTCCTATCATTTTTACTATATATAATTCCAATTATAATATATTTTTCCTATCCAGGGATATATATTTGAGTATTTATATTATTTTATTTTTTATTAATTTTTTTGGATAACCATTAATCACCTTCCACATTTTTCATTGTGGAATATAAAATTGACCTTCATCTATACCCATGGTCAACTCTATCCATGAAGCATCATGATTTATTTTATATCTATGCCCAAAATGGTTTATTAAAACATTTAATTTAATAAATAATTGTTATATTTATAACGTTGTTTATATTCGCATGTATTAAATTATATTACTAATTTCTATCATTCTATGGAAAATGAAATAATCATTCATGTGTACCAGCTGACTATACCTCTATGGAATGTTGTATTCAGTTTTCATCACTGACATTAAAAGTTGATACAGAGAATGGGTTTAATGTTTAAATTTGGTGTTTTTTTTAAAATTAGTATTATTTTATGAAATTTTATCAACTAATAAATAATATTAGGAACAAATTATCAACATATATTCAACCATCTAAAAAAATTATACTAATAAGAAACAAATTAATTCATTCTATTTCCCGGACTCTAATCAACTAAATCTTCATCTAATTAGCTTTCATTTTTTTATCTATTTAATGATGACAAAATTATAATTATTCATCAATAATAATAAAATTTCAACTTAATAACTTCATAATCACATACGAATTATAGAGTATTATCAGTTGTGTGGGTGTAAACACATACATGAAAAAATTTATAAAATAATATAATAAATTACTATAAAAAATAACAATATATTTAATAAATAATTATTTAATTATTTAATTTTCATACAGACTGATTACATTTATATTAAACTGATCAATTATAATAACAATGTTTGTTCATTAAAAAATAACTAAAACATGCTCATTATCATTTTCAACATGATGAATAATAAAAAAATACCCATTGAATTAAATTATAACAATGAATTTTTATAAATTTATTCAATAATTGTACCATATATCAAAGGGTATTGATGAAATTATTTATAATAATGAAAAAGCCAAGAATATTTTAAAACTATTTCAAAATGATCCATATTACTCACACTCAATATTGAAAATAGAAAATAACTAATTTATATAAATGTATTCAATAATAATTAAATAAGTTGGTTAAAGGTTATAAATTTGAATATGGTTCTGAAAAGTGTGATTTAGATAGTTCTTTTGATTATCTGGGACATTCATGTACCCTAGTGGATGTTGGAAATTTAGTTATGGGGGTTATTTTGGTTAAATATAATTTCTTTGGACATATATCATATTTTTCACCATGAAATATTTTATATGGTGTCATAACATCATAATGAATATATTTTTCTATATTAAAGTAATTCAAGGGGTTTTTAGAGAAATATCATGTTCTTTCTTAAAATTGATTTTTAATTAAATTATATGTAAGATATATGATTATTCATTAACAAAACTATATTCATTGAGTTATTATGCATATTAATGAATCTTTGTCTTATATTATTGTTTTATTAATTCATAGTATTTTATTTCATGGTAATTTCTATTACACTATATTTTTAAATTAACATTATATTTAAATGTATTACCTGGATATAATTACATTCCCAAAAGGATAGTCACTATGGATTATAATTATCATACACATAAATGAAAGTTTTAACTCATTGACCATATTTTTCATCCTTAAAATGTTTTATTTTTTATTTGAAAACCCATTTCAGTGTTATTTCATTTTACCTACGCATTTATGTTTTCATCTCTTCAAATGGATGCTTCAGTAGACATTTTATGATAGGAGTTTCAATAAAAATATTTTACATAATTTTATTCTATGATCAATGTTATTATTCTCCCCTAGTCATTTCATGGAAATAACCATTATTTCAATCTAGGGATCCATTATTTATGATTCATTTTAAAGGTTACTATTTTAGAAATTTATTGATAAATGTTTCCAAAAAATATCTTTTTATTGTGACCCATAACTTCTACATTAATGATTTTTTAAAAAAATAATTCAAAAAACAAGTGTATGGTTTTAATTATATTTTTCTCTAAAACATAAAAATACCAACCTATAAATTATATTAAACTACTTTTGTTATTAATCATGTAAATTAATTACCACCACTATCTTAAGTATTCGTTCACTTTTTAACAGATTTTTTCCAATTTCAATCATTTGTAAATATGAAATACTTTCCTTCTTTGATTGAAGGGTTCTCACCTAGATTTCGTGCTACACTAGTTAACTGAAATTGTTGGCTTAAATATATAACATTTATCCATACATTATAAAATCCATAAAATCTATAATCTGGATTAAAGGGTATTTACATAGAAAGTAATTGAAGAACATTGGATACATTATTAATTTTTCATGGTAATATAATTCTACTAATTCTGAGAGAATTATATATTATTTTCCATATTTTATTCAATTTCAAAAGGATATGAACAACATATCCCTTCTTATATGTCATTATTATATCATGAATGGTTGATTTTATGTTGTATTCATTTATATAGATGATGAAGTGAGGGGTTTTATATCACCCTCCAATTTATTGGTCAGTATTGATATCTCAAGAGATAAAAATGATTACACTAACGTATTTTTCTCTCAAAGGAATGAGAATTATAAGATTTCTCACATTTTAATTCATGAATATAACAGGTTTATTCATAATGTTTTTGGAATAATTAGTCTTCTGAATAATTTTCTAATTATTATGATTATACAACAATTTATATGTGTCCAAAATTTTCATAATGTGTTTCATTTGATGTTTTGTAATATTTTATTAGATAATATATAATTTTTTGTAATTCTCCCTTTATTTATTGTCATTATTTTAGGTATATATTCTATTTTATTTTGTGTGTGCTTATTTGGTATGCTAAAATTTCATGAAATTTTCTAATTTTAAACCATTCATCATGACAAGATTTATGATTTATGATTTATTTGGTATACCGTTCATATGTATCCCAAATATACCCATATTAACATATGATCCTCACTTATGATCATTTAGTATTATAGCATATGTATCCTTTTATAGTGCATCTAAGTAGAAACCATTATTACATATGTTGAACTATTGTATTGGATAAAGAATTTTTTTATATCATGGGACAAATGTCCATCAGAACAAATTTAAATGGGTTCTTTTAGTTAGTATTTTGTCCCAATTCATTAATATATTAAACCTAAATGATTAATTGAATGTATTACAGTACAATATTTTCATTAAGACATGCAATTATGTGACAATTTCATTAGTCATCTATAATAGATTGCACTAGGTATGAGTTTAGATAATATTAGAGGATAATATATTATTTGATGGTAATTTTTGGGTTGAAAAGTTATTTTTTATCATGACATCATTTTTTATATAATAATATTTTCTCGTTGATGTAATATTAAATATTTTAGCGTTATGGATAACATAACAATATAGAAACAACATGTTATAATTTAACGGATAACTATAATTATAAGATAACATTTTGGGTTTTGTTAAACTATATATTATATAGCTATCGTAGAAACAACATCCCACTCCAGATATTTTTAATGGATACAGTTATGGATCACACGATCCTAGGGAAATTCGTCATTATAAAATGATTGATGAGCATCTAATAAATCATTAATCTAGTTCATGTAGATTGGGACATGGACTGTCCACCTAGAAAAATGCTCACTGGGAATGTTTTTTCATATTCTAATTGTTTTTACATGCAATTATAAATTATTAATCATTATAAGGAAATATATAATGGTATTTAAGGGACACCAACTTAAATTAACCTTTATAAAACTGATATTGATTTAGGTTAAACATAAATATAGCATAATAATTTAGAAGAGTAAGCCTTTTTAGGTTGAATTTATTATAATATAACCTTAAAATAATTTTCCTTTGGTTATAATTTTTTATCATTCCAGATTATCCCTTTTTTTATTAATTTTAAAACCATAACATAGTCATGTTAATAATGGATTTCATATAAAATATAGATATTGACCCAATAGGTGACATTTTATGTGTCAAAAATTAATATTGAAATGATTTCCCAAATAAATTTATAAATCATAATAGACAAGATTGATGAAAATGTAGTTTTTTCTAGATCCAATAATATTTTAATTATAATAATTTTGGATAAATAGGAATTAGTTAAGCCAATTACCTATCCATTGTCCAACAAAGGCTATGTGAACTATTAATATAACATAAAATTGAAATATAATAAAACCAAAATAATATATTTATATTTGAAAAATGATATAGAATGAGGAACATTTGTCTCCCACTCAAGATATACGAGTTTTTTATTCATATATTATTTAATATATTCATAATTGTGATAAAAAAGTTTAATATTGAATATGAGGAAATAAAATCATTATTTAGTCACCGTAAAAATATATGGAATGAAATTTCCAGTTTTAGGAAATTTTAAAGGCTATAAGAAAAAAAACCAGTTTCTCATAAAATAATAAATCAGAATCCAACTATAAAGAAGAAGGGATGTACTTCCAACAAGTAACAGTAAGTTTAAACTCCTTATTTAAATATAATTTATGAGATCTATGGATCTATATAAAAGGTTTTAGCTTCTGGGGATTAGGGAATGGTTTTCCTGATGCTTCTAGGCTAGATTTATGGGAATTTCAACTCCACTTCCATACCCATTAAAAATAAAAATACATATTGAAATGAAGAATATCACATGGATACTATATGTTGGAATGTTGGTATTCAAAATACACACCTTCTTATTGTTGATATTTATATGTATTGAATAATTTGGGTGTATTTTCTTAAGAGAAATAGGAGTATTCCCAAGACTATGAGTTTATGGATCACATAGGGAGAACTATATTCAACCTCCCTTTAAATTTTGGAAGGCCAGAAGCTACTTTCATAGTTAATCTTATAAAATAATCTAACATAAATATGTTTTGCGGGTCGTCCAATTTGGATATGTCACTATTTGACCAATTACACTCAACGAATATATGTTCCCCAAATCAACTAATTGTGATAAATGGTACATCCATGGGATCAACTAGATCTATGAATCCATCCCCAGCATGTTAGAAACCAGAATCCAAAAATGAAAAATATTGAATATTTTATGTAACAAAAAACTAATATCCATTTCCTTTTTGTGTTTTGGGTGTTGGAGGTACACAATATTGGTTATAGGCTGTTTTATAAAGGAATCATGAAATTTTTCCGGATATCTTAGAATAAAAGTATAAAAACCCTTCTCTTTATTACACACTTAAACATGATTTGTTACATAAAATATCATGTAATACAACTATGAGGATCTATAGGTCTATTATATTGGGAAATTAGTAATAATACATAACAACATATAACATAAAACCCAACACTTTTATTAAAAACATCATTTACATGACAAAATTCTATTGTACAAAGAATTGAATCGGATAACCTGAGGACATGCATAAGAAAAGGGTGAGCTATAAAGCCCATCAAGGGAGTAAAAAAGTAATAACATAAAAAATAGAGAACATATTAGTAAATAGTCATATCAATGGAGCAAAATAAAAACATTAACATAAAGGCATGACATAACATGATTATAATAACATGGAAATGTGGAAACAACATTTAACATGATATTTTCATGAGAAAATGATCATTACACACAGAGCATGAGTAATACCTAATTTCAATTGATTTATAATTAGTTAACCCTCATTTCACATGAATTAGAATGATTAAATCTTTATTTCAATTGATGTATCATGATATTAATCTTTACACATTGCATTGGAGTGCTATCTGGGTGCACCATTCTTAATCATTTCATTTCACGTATAAGTGTGCCATAAGGATCATATAGCTGGGATTCAATAAATATTATCATTTATTCCCTGATAAAGTAATGTGGAATACATACAAGAAAGTATATAATTAATAATTTAATTTTCATAAACATTAAAACCCATGATAGATAAATTGTCATGGTATTCACCAAACAATGAGTTTGGCTTGGAAAAAGGAAATGCAAGTTCAGAAGCCTAAAGTCATAACATAAGAATTCATAATCTTTTTGATGAGAGATAAATGGGTTACTAATCATTTTTAAATTAAATATATAATAATAGGGCCATATATACACATTTCACATCATATGCAATGGAATTTAGATTCATAATACAAAGGAGTTTCTTCAATGTATATTGGAAAAAAAGAAATTCCTTACGAATTTTCGGCTTTGTAATGGGTGTACATGGGAGGAATTAATGAGAGATAAATATGTCACTCATCATTCAAACATTAGGAGGGCGGTATGGGGGAGGTGAAAAATCATAACCCAAAATTTTTAATCACAATCAATATGGTATAACAAAATAATGAAATTTGGACAAAAAATAGAAAGGAATAAATCCCTCACATGGAAGTGTGATCCCAAAGGCATAGGAAGGGATTGATAGAGGATTATTGGGAGCCTGGGGGGACTTGGGACGATTTTTTATAGAGGTGGTTAGGTTAGGGAAGAGCTACAAGGGTTCTTAGTGAAGAGAAGTGGGTGACTGGGTGGGTTTGTGTCTGAAAAGAGAGGGAATTCTTTATTATTTAGATTTTGGACACCTCAAATTCAACTAATGAAAACCACAAACCAACCCATGGTTTTTACCATGGTATTTTCCAAAGGGGAGTGGAAAAAATTATTTTATATGTCTAATGTATGATATTTTTAAAATATTAGGCATTATTAAGTGTAGGTGAGTCACACTTTCAAGGAAGTCATTTTCAAAGTCAAAATGTTTTATATGTTATGTAGGGTCCTATAATGACCCATAAAATATAAAATCATATTATTTAAAAGGTATAAAATATATTGGTAGAAAATTTAATTTATAGTATTTTTATCATATCACTATTTTTTTCATTATGATTTCATAAAACACATTATATTTTTAATTGTGTTTAATTTTTACCCAAAAATTCGATTGACTCATAAAATTTTGAAAAATTCACCATTTGAAAATTTCAACATATTTATTCCAAAAATAATATTCATTTTATCTAAATAATTTTTTAAATAGGTGAATTTTCACTTTTAATATAAAAATCAACATTTATAGAAAATTCATGGGTTTTGACAAAAAAAGTTTTCAAACCTTAATAAAAATTAAAATTATATTCATAAAAATAATAAGATCATTTATATTTAATAAAATGTAATTTAGTAATAATATTATTTTTTTCAAATATTATTTAATTAAGAAAATATACTAATTCAAAATAATATATTTCTTAATTGAATATTAACTAAAAATCATATTTATGAATTAAAATATATTCACAATGTACCAATAATAAAATGAATGTATATTATATAAAAAAAATAATGCACATAAACATACTGTTATGGTAATGTTTTATAACCCCGTATAACACCTGCATAAGACCTAATGGTAAGGTGTGTGATGGTGAAAGACTCTTGGGGTGGCTCTGATAACATCATTAGTGTGGTAATCTCTTTTACCTTCCACTTATCTCGTAGGTGGTTTCATTCAAGATTAACATGTTGAAGCTTGGCTTGTTCTTGGTCAAGAGAAAATCTGAGTGATGCTTCCTCCTTTACAAGCTCCAAAAAATGGTCTTCATTTGAAGTAATTCTACTTGATTAGGTCATCTCTTCCTTTTTATGAGTAAATAGGATTTGTTAAAGACCGATATTAATAATAATTATGTGATCACTTCTCAAATGATATATTATGAACTGTAAAAATTCATAACAGTATATTAAAATCCAAAAAACATTAAACCAATTATGTTCATCTATTTTATATAAGCATTATACAAAATAAATCATTTAAATAGATCAAGAGTAATTCTCATTAATAAATGTATGGGTTGTTATAGTCTTCCCCCATTTTGAAATTTTTCCTTCGAAATTTATATTTCCCACACTAAAACAGATTCAATTAACTCTTCTTCATCACTTCCTCTGATTCCCACACTTCCTCTTCAAGCTTGTGGTTGCACCATAACACCTTGTCATGGGGCTTTGTGTTATTTTGTTGAACTTTTTCCCTAAAATCTAAGATCATCACCAGCTTCTATTCATAGGTGAGGTTATTCTATAATGGTAGAACCTCTAGACTGAGTACATGTGATGGGTCAAGTATGTACTTTATCAAGAGTGATTCATGGAATATATCGTGAATTTGAGATAGGTTTGGTGGGAGTTCTAGTCGATAGGCCACTAATCCTATGTGATCAAGGATCTAAAAAGGTCTAACATTCCTTGGATTAATATTTATCTACTTCCCAAATCTAATAACTCTATTCCATGTTGAAATGAAGATGAATACCTTATATCTACCATCAAACTCTATGTCTCATCAATGATTATCAGTATAGCACTTTTTTTTGACTTTGAGTAAATTTAATGTGATGTGGGATGGTCTTAAACTTCTCCACCATTTCCTCAACCATTTCTGAACCTATGTGTTTTCTCTCCCCAACTCCATCTCAACATGTCAGTTCTCATCACCTCTTCCCAGAAACGGCTTTAAAAGGAGACAATTAGATGCTTGAGTGGAAACTTTTATTGATATAAACTCAACCTAAGGAAGATTTGGATCTCATCATCATTTGAAATCCATTAAGCATTCCCTCAACAAGTTATCAAGTGTTTTTATAGTCTTCTAAAATTATAAATCAGTTGGAGGATGATAGTATATACGAATTTTTAGATCAGTATTCAGATCTTGTTAAATACTCTTCCCAATTGTAAAGGTGAATCTTGGATCTCGAATGGATATAATAGATAGTGGTACTCCATACAGCCTTAACTCTTCTCTAATATATATATATATATATATTCTATTTTAACAAATGAAAAATCCTATCGAATTTCAATTAAGTGTTCAGTATTGGTAAGATGATCCACAACAATCCTACTAGCATTATTTCCTTTGGATGTCTTCAGATGTATGGTGAAAAAGTCTGTTGGTGATGTTCTCCCATTTCCAAATTGGTATGGGTAATGGATGCATCATTCCCTTAGACATATATCTCTCATACTTCAGTTTCTGATATACTAGGAACTTTTATGTATACTTAAATTTCTCATTCTTCATGTTTTCCCACCAATAATGCTCTTGGATATCTCGAATCATCATTGTGTTTCATGGGTGAATGGGGAAATTAGAACTATTTTCATCATCTAAAAGATAATTCTTTAATTCCGGATTTGATGGAAGATGTAGTCTAGTCCCAAATCTCACAATTCCTATATCATTAACATTTAACTCCAAGGATATCTATAAAGACTCAGAAATCTTGTGTAAATTTTTTTTCATAAATTCACAGTAATTTTACGAGTTTGCAGTTTATGAAGACACTTGATTCTGAGGCCCGGTGTGACCGGAATCAATTTCTGAAGTTTTTTTGGTTACGTTCAGTAAACATACATGCAGGATTTTATATCTTTTGAATTGATGCTTGGAATGGAAATATGAGGACACTGATGAACTCACAGCGTCGTTATTCTCTTAAGGAGACATTTACCGCAGTTGTATTTTATTGAGAGCCGAAGTTAATTTTGGGGTTTCTAAATAAAATTTAAATTAAAAAATGTGTTTCAAATTCTTCTTTACATGGAATTTAAAACCTCCCAAGGGAGGTTGGTTGTGGGTCCATCCACACATAACCTCCCTTGGGAGGATGTTAAAGGGTGGAGCCTAGATGAACATCAAACTCCTCAACTCCCCTTGAACCCCCCTTTAACTCTTGAGCTTCCAATTTATGGTGGAGCCTTTCCACCTCCCCCTTAATGGTGCCAACAAAATTAATTAATGACTTAATTAATTAATTTATGTGTTTGAATTCTTTTGAATACCTTATGAAAACATTAAAATAAGTGAAAATGATATTTTATTTTGGGTTGGCATAATTGTTGGAGAGCTTGTGGAGTAGTATTTGAAGAAAACCATCCTCTCGACGAATAACACTCCTCGTCTCTAAAGAATGTGAAGCAACACCTTCTATCTTCTTCAATCAGAGCAAGGAAGGGAAGCACCGTCACCCATAAAGTACACCGATGGTGTTGACTTGGCTCGACTTCACCGAAGTCTACCTCCTCCGACATTGACGGAACGAAGTCCGTCTTCTGCGACGTCCGTCTTCCATGACTCGTCAACATTCAACGACAAATATGATGTAACGGTTTTGATTATTTGAATGTATAGATTGTACCCTCGTTACACATTGTTATTTTGGGATCGATGATGGCCACTAGTTATCGCCTAATACAGATGGTGTGGCCGAACCAACAACGCTCGACGCCCCTACATTGGTTTATGTTGATTGACATTGGAGGCAAAGCCGAAACGGCGTGCTGTCTTTGCACTGCGCCGGAAAATAACTATGGGACGGAAGAGGCGGCGGCATTGGCGACCAGAGGTAGTGGCGGAAACGGCGGACGCGTGCCGGTCGCGTGGAGGGAGATCGACGACTGCTCGGGCCGCCCTGACCGAAGGTCTACCGGCCGGCCGGTCCGTGTGAAGGATCTGTGTCGCACGAAAGCTCCATGTAGAGGGAGAACGCAGCCCGCATTCTTAGAACACTCGGCTAGAAGAACTGGCCAGCCACTTCACGGCCGGGCTGGATGAACTGGTTGGCCGCCTGCAGGCCAGGATTGAGAACCGCGGCGCCCGAAGGCACGGTGCGGAGGAGGATGCGGCCCTCATTCGCGGGCTGCTTGGCTGGGCGAATCGGTCGGGCTAGAAAACCGTGGTGCTCACAGGCGCCACGTGGGAAGAACCGCAACTCACAACGTGGTTCGCATGTTCCTGGACGAATCGCCCGGCTACGGCCGGCCATGCAGAGGAGGAGGTGGCGTCTCTTGACGCCTCCAGGCAAACCAGACCTGCCCACAGCGCGGGCTGGGTCCACAGGAGGGCCACATCCCACCAGGCTGGGCCGACCCCAAGCCGGGTCGGACCCATTGAGCCGAGTTGGGCTGACCCGCCAGCCCACTGGGTTTAACGAACCGGGCCCGCATTCTCAAAATTGCAAATAACATTAACACTGGGCATTTGATCGACGCACCATCAGCGGCACTAGGACCCTCATGATGAGGCGGTCCTTTTGTGATACTCTATGTGTGTTTCGGACAAATTTTGAAAATGACCGGGTTGGATCAAACATAAAATCCAATAGGGCCCCTGGAATGGAAATTCCAATAACTCTCAGACTGTGAGTCTGATTGATGCGTTTTATGTTGCGTTGTGTTCCTTTTGATGAGACGGAACTATGGGATACATCAACTCGAGACTTCATGATAGTTGATGTATAGACACTAGGAATAAGAAGAGGACCCTCCCGGAATTGATCATTATATGTGTGGGAACCCTAGAGATAGCTGCGACGACTACTGTACCGGAATCTTACGTGGGTTCGACAGCGATGACTACTAAACCAGAATCCTCCGTGGGTTCAGTAGCGATGACTGCTATTCCAGGATCCTCCGTGGGTCTGACAGTTCAAACTTTTGTTCCTGAATCCTGTGTGGGTCTGATAAAGTAGCAGGTCCTCAATGTTGTGTGGGTCCGACAGCTTAGTTGGTCCTTTATCCTATGTGGGTCCGACAGCTTAGATGAATTAGTGATTACATATGATAATCTCTATCTCCCTAAAAAGGATGTATACCTCTATGAGCTAAGTCTTATCTTTCAATAATTATCATCGATGTGATTGACCTTACATCCTTTGTGGACTAGGCTGTGTTTGGGATCAAGAGTTGGAGCCGGACTGTAACTGGTAACTTAGGTATATGAATAAGCATATACCTATTTAGGTTTGGTTGAAACTTCGTGATTGTATCGTTCTTCTGTGGTTTATCCTTCATGGATTTTGGGAGACCTTCGAGGGTCTCAGGGTTCCCTACTGAGTATAGTTATACTCACCCCTGCATGGGCTTCGCCCGCACCTTATTGTGTTCTATGCAGATGACGGATAGTAGTGATTGAGGCTGAGGGTGATAGATGGGAAGCTTCTCAGAGCTGGACTAGATGGGATGTACCATAGGGACGAGTTGTTCGAGTTCTGTACCTACCCTTTAGGTAGGATTCCTCTGTGGACGATCGAGGAGTTATTTTTCCTTTTTACTTGTACTTTTTGTTCAGTTGGGTTTGTATATTGGCTCACTTACTTTCATCAAACCTAACTTTTCTATTTTAGTACATGTTGCCTCTACTGCTTGTTTTAAGACTATGTGTGTAATAGGTTAAAAGGCAATGCCATCCCTTTTTATCAATATTAAGCCTTTGGTGCTAGTTTCCATCCCCTGGCCTATGGAAGGCGGGCTTGGGGTAGTCACAGCACGGTCCCTGAGGACGATTTCTGACAAATTGGTTTCAAATGAGTTAGTTCAATCACAGAACGTGGACTCTGATTCTTATAACGGCAATAGTGTTAAGTGTTTTGGGTGTCGTTATCGGTTTAGGGAAACCGGTGTTGGTGCGGCGGCCGACGTATGCACACACTAGGACTCCAACTTCTGATCTCCGTCTCAGCACACGAAAACACTAATTGCGTGTGTGTTTTCTATAAAAAAATCTTCATGAATACTTTGTGTCAGCTCACCATGTATACTATTTTTACCATGGAACAGGTTTTTCTTTTTTGGATGGCCCCATTAAGACAGCCAGCTAGGGTTCCGAGTTTCGTATGAGATGGTAGTCTACCATGTGACGAGGCCTTAGTGTAGGGCCCCATCGTAGCGGAGGTACCAGCGGTACCACTACCTGCCGGGCCACTGATACCACCAGCTACAATAACAGAGATTGCACGCCACCTAAGTGTGTTTCACAAGTTCCAATGCCAGAGGCCTCCCAGGTTCCAGGGAGAGATGAACCCAATGACAGCTGAGGATTGGCTTGAGGCTATGGTGTGATTTTTCATATTGGTAGGGACACCAGCCGACCTCATAGTGATCCTTGTCGTGAGTCTCCTACATGCGGCAACAGGGAGATGGTGGATCCTGATGCTCAAGGTGCATTACGATGCATCATTACACTGGTCAGACATCAAGGGTCTCTTTTGCTCAGTGTTTGTTCAATATACCCTATGTGTGGTGCAGATTCAGGAGTTACTTCATCTACAGCAGGGCATCATGAAAGTAGCTCAGTAGTCAGTGAGGTTCATCAACCTCTTTCTCTACTCCATGGATATGGTACAGGACCTGTTCTTCATGGACTGGACCTTCTATTAGGGTATCAAGCATTATATCAGGGCTTCGATGATTCCCCTCAGCATCTCAATGCATGCGGGGGTGCTAGAGCGATCCCTTTTAGTGGAGAGTTTTCTCGTTGAGTAGTCACTAGCAGTGAGACCCACCATAGGGAGACACATAGCGGAGAATTCAATATCCAGCAGTAGACATATGATGCAGAGGTCCAAGAGGACCAGACCATCAGGTGGGCGACCCCAGGATACAGGTTCAGTTGTGCGGGGCACACGAGACAGAGCCGGCTATACGTGAAGCAGACAGTGCTATGCATGCGGAGGGCAGGGCCACATGGCTCGTGACTACCTGACCTGCCATACAGATGAGAAGATGATAGTAGAGGGACCTCCCAGGCAGAGGCAGAGGTTCGACCATGGTGGTTCTCCGAGAGCAGGCAGATGTGGAAGAGGAGCTGGCCGAGCAGCGGGTGGTGGATGACGTTTCGAGGATCTACCACCGACACCACCAGGAGGTCAACCCTGACCACTTGGAGATGGAAAACAGAGGTGGGATCAGCTCCAGGTAGTCGAACCTACCACCGCGGTGCACCTGAGATGATTCGAGGTACTATCTGTTTCTTCTCCACCCTTTCCGCAGTACTTATAGAAACCGGTGTGAGTCATTATTTTATTTCCACTCCACTCGTTTGGTTCTCGGAGATTCTGGTAGATCCATTGGTTCGATACTTACGGCTAGAGACACCTAAAAGAGCAGACTCGATGATTACGCACTGGTACCGGCAGTGTGAGATTACTCTAGGAGGCGAGAGCTTCAGCTGGGGTCTTCTTGTAGCGGCGTCGAGGCCTTACGATGTCATCTTGGGTATGGAATGGTTGTCCACAGCTCATGCTCAAATAGACTGTATTAGGCACAATGTGTGGTGTATCTGCACTAATTGGACCAGGTTCACCTTCACTGGCGAGAATGGAGCCTTTTCAGTGCAGGATGGACTTACACAGAGAAGGGGACAACCGATCACACATTAGTTGGCTAGTCTCATCCTCGGAGCGGTTGATGTGTGGAGTCTGAGTTTTCCTTTTGTGGTGGATCAGTACGCGGATGTTTTCCCTAATTATTTTCCATGACTACACTCTCACATAAAGTTAGACTTCTACATTGACCTATACCACAGGACGACACTGATATCTACCCCAGAATATCAGATGGCTTTCGTAGAGCTTCGTGAGCTATGGGTACAACTATAGGACTTGCAGGGGAAGGGATTTATCCATCCCAGTGTTTCACCCTAGGAATCTTTCATTTTGATCTCTAAGATGGTGGATGTGAGATTGAGACTGTGTGTCCACTACCGTCGCCTGAATCGGGTGACTGTGAAGAACAAGTACCCACTCCCGAGGATTGATGACCTCTTTGATCAGCTCAAGGGAGAATGATGGTTCTAGAAGATATAACTCCGGTCTTGCTATCACCAGCTCAGAGTTTGATATGAGGATGTGCAGAATATGGCCTTCAGGTTTCGGTATTACCACTACAGGTTTTTGGTTATTCCCTTCAGCGTAACCAACGCTCCAGCATTGTTCATGATTCTCATGAACCGGATCTTCCAGCCTTACCTTGATCGCTTTGTCGTAGTCTTCATCGATGACATACTGATCTAATCGACTACTGAGGTGGATCATGCCTACCATTTACAGGTAGTAATATACACACTCCAAGGGAACTAGCTTTATGGTTAGCTCTCGATGTGACAGTTCTGGATTCGAGTGGTTAACTTCTTGGGACACGACATCTCGGAGGCTGGAGTTGTAGTGGATCTAGTGATGAACGAGGAAATAATTTCTTAGGATCCACCCAGGAGTGTGACGGAGATGCGGAGTTTCTTGGGACTAGCTGGGTACTAATTAAGATTTGTCCCAGAATTCTCCAGAGTTGCAAAACCACTTTCAGCATTGACTAAGAAGGGGCAAAACTTCGTTGGACAGAGAGATGACAACTTAGTTTTCCGGATTTGAGGCAGAGGTTGACTAGTGCGCCCATATTAAGGCTACTGGAAGAGGTCATAGGGTATGTAGTTTACTGCCACTCATCGGGGACCGGACTCAGGTGTGTCCTCATGTAGGAGCGAGTAGTGATCACGTATGGTTCACGACAGTTTAGACAACACAAGAAAAAATACACTACCAATGACCTTGAATGTGCAGCAGTGTTATTTTCCATGAAAATGTTGTGGAACTACCTGATAGGCGAGTGTTTTATAGTCTACTGTGACCACCAGAGTCTTAGGTACATCTTCTCACAGAAGTAACTGAACCTGAGATAGCGGCGATGGCTCGAGTTCCTCCAAGACTACAACATTGAGATAATCTGTACTCCTGGTAAGGGAAACATTGTAGAAGATGATCTCAGTAGGAGATCAGGCATTCAGCTGCTAGGATAGGTGACAGTGCAGCTGGCCTTGTTGCAGATATCCTTTGTGGATAGAGATAAAGCAGCATTTCTGTAGCCCGTCACAGTCACTCATCCACTTATTCAGCGTTTCAATGAGGCACAACGTGGGGAAGTTGATTGTGAGATGTGACGTACTCATATATCCGCAGGGAAGGCACCTGATGGGTTTTCTAAAGGTGGGGACCATGTCATCCTCTTCAGAGGACGTACCATGGTACCAGTTTCACTACAGGAGGAGGAGTTGAGGGAGATCCACACTTCTCCTCTAGCGGTACATCCAGGAGTGGAAAAGATGTATCAGGACCTCAGACGACAGAACTGGTGTTTGGGTATGAAGAAGGTTGTAGTATAATTTTTCATGTGATTCCTCATTTGTCATCAAGTGAAGGTGGAGCACCATGTTTCAATATGCTTGGTTCAGCCCTTAGATGCCCCATAGTGGAAGTGGTATGGGATATCCATGGATTTCATGGTGCGACTTCCACGTACATCCAGAGGAAACAACTCTGTCTCGGTGATTGTTGAAAGACTTTCCATGTCAGCCCACTTCCTACCAATTAGAGATCAGGGCTTAGTAGAGAGCTTGGGATGCCTCTACGTACATGATGTTTTACATCTTCATGGTGTTCCATTGAATATCGTCTCTGATCGAGATGCTCGTTTCACTTACCGGCTATAGAAGGGGTTGCAGGAGGCTTTCGGGACACAGCTTCACTTGAGCACCGCCTTCCACCCTTAGACGGATGGCCAGACTGGGAAGACCATTTAGACCCTCAAGGACATGCTCCGAGCATGAATCCTAGACTTTGGTCACAGTGGGGAGGATCACTTACCCTTGGTATAGTTTGTGTATAACAACGTCTATCACTATAACATCAGGATGTCACCTTACAAGGAATTGGTTGGAAAACCATGTAGATCGCCTTTGTGCTGGACTGACCCATGGGAGTCAGCACATGTAAGACCAGAGATGGTGTAGGCTACGACGGAGAGGGTGCAGATCATCCAGGAGCGGATGAAGGCTGCACAGAACTGACAGAAGTCCTATGCTGATAAGTCAAGGAGACCACTATAGTTCGAGGATGGCAACCATGTCTTCTTATGGGTCTCACCTCGATGAGGTCTACGAAGATTTGGCTGAGGCGGTAAGTCGTCTCTATGATTCATTGGACCCTTCCATGTCCTCAACAGATTAGGTGAGGTGGCTTACAGCCTAGACCTTCCACCTCAATTGCACCGGGTGCATGACACGTCCCACATCATCGACCATGGGGATATGGACAACGATGAAGGGGAGAAATTCATGGAGGTTCCAGTGGAGATTGAGGATCAACAGGAGTAAGTCCTATGTGGACGGTTGATTCCTCTGGTGCGCATTCGCTGGCAGCACAGGAATCTCTAGGAGAGTACATGGGATTGGGAGGCTCAAATGCGTGCCCAGTACCCCCATTTGTTTCCCTAGTGTGTGTAGTAAATTTACAGGGATGAAATGCCCTGAGTTGGGAAGAATGTAAAGACCCAAGAATCCTGTGGAATTTTTTTTTCTTAAATTCTTGGGAATTTTACGAGTCTAAAGTTTCTGACGGCACATGATTCCGAGACCCGGTGTTCCCGGAATTAATTTCTAAATTTTTTTTAGGCACGTTCAGTAAACGTACGTGCGGGATTTTATATATTTTTAACCGGTGCTCAGAATTGATACCTGAGGATACCAATGAACTCGCAGAATCAATATTTTCTTAAGGAGACAATCACAGCAATTGCATTTTATTAAGAGCGGAATTCAATTTTGGTGTTTCTAAATAAAATTCACATAAAAATATGTGTCGCATATTTTTATTTGGATGGAAGTTAAAACCTCTAAATGGAGGTTGGTGGTGGGGCCACATGCACAAAACCTCCCTTGGGAGGATGTTAAATGGTGGGGCCCACATGAACATAAAACTCCTCAACTCCCCTTGAACCCCCCTTTAACTCTTGAGAATCCAATTTATGGTGGAGCCTTTCCACATCCCACTTAATGGTGCCAAAAAAATTAATTAATGACTTAATTAATTAATTTGTGGGTTTGAATTCTTTTGAATTCATTATTCCAACATTAAAATAAGTGAAGTAAATATTTTATTTTGTGTTGGCATAATTCTTGGAGAGCCTGGGGAGAACTCTTGGAAAAACACCATCCTCTTGAATAATAATTCTCCTCATCTCCAATGAACACGAAGCAAATCCTTCTAACTTCTTCCATTGGAGCAAGGAAGGGAAGCACTGCCACCCACGAAGTACACCGACGGGGTCAACTCGGCTCTAATTCACCAAAATCTACCTCCTCCGATGTTGACGGAATGGTGTCCATCTCCCGCGACTTTCGTCTTCCACGACTCGTCAACATTCGATGACAAATACGAGGTAGGGGTTTTTATTATTTTAATGTATAAATTGTACACCTGTTCATCTTTGTTTGTTAGGGATCAATGATGGCCACTTTTTATTGCATAATGCGGAGTGTATGAGCCAAACTAACATGACCTGATGCCCCTCAATTGGTTTTTCTTGATTGAAATTGGTGGAAAAGCCGAAAGGGTGTGGTGTTGTCGCAGCACACCAGACAAGAACCAAGAGATCGAAGAGGTGGTGGAATTGGCGATCGGAGGTAGCGGCCGCCACGTGCCGGCCGTGTGGAGGGAGACCGGCGGCTGCTCAGGCAGCCCAGACCGTGGGACTACTGGCAGGCCAATCCGGCCAGTCCGCGTGAAGGAGTCGCGGCGTAAGAAGGCACCACATGGAGGGAGACCACAGCCCACATCTGCGGGCCACATGGCTAAAAGAACCGGCCAGCAACTTTCCGGCTGGGCAGGAAGAATTGGTCAGCCGCCTGCCGGCTGGGCTGGAGAACCGCGACACCCGCAGGGGCCTCGTGTAGGAGGACTCGGCCCGCATCCGCGGGCCGCTTGGCTTGGCGAACCGGCCGACCGCCTTCCGGCTGGGCTGGAGAACCTTGGCGCCTGAAGGTTCTGCATGGGAAGAATCGTTTCCCACAACGTGGGCTTCGTGTGTGGGGCCGAACCGGATGGCTACTGCCGGCCAGACAGAGGAGGAGGCGTCGACGCTTGGCGCCGCCTGGCGAACTGGACTGGCCCGTAGTGCAGGCCTGTTCCGTAGGTGGATCATGCCCCACCGAGTCGAACTGACCCCCAGCCGGGTTGGACCCACCGAGCCTGGATGGACCCACCAAGTCGGGATGCGCCGACCCGCCATCCCACTAGGTTTGACTGGTTGTGCCCATCTTCGATTAAATGTGAATAACTTCAAGACTGTGCATCTGATCGACGTGTCGTCTATGGCACTGGAACCCTCATGATGATGCGGTCCTTTTTCGATACTCTAAGTGAGATTTGGTCAAATTTTGGAAAACTACTAGGTTCGATCATTTGTAAAATCCATCCTAGCCCCTGGAATTGAAATTCCAATAACTCTGAGGCAGGGCCTTCGATTCATGTGACGTCTGTCGTGTTGGGTTCCTTTTGATGAGATGGAACTACGAGAAAAATCAACTTGAGAATTCGTGATAGTTTGTGTATCAACACTTGGCTCGAGGAGTGGGCCCTCCCAGAATTGAGCGGGCTGTGTACGGGAACCCTAGAGCTGGTTGCGACAACTATTATACTGGAATCCTACGTGGGTTTTACAGCGACAACTACTGAACCGGAATCCTCTGTGGTTTTGACATGGATGACTACTATACCGGGATCCTACGTGGGTCTAACAGTTCTAACTTCTATCTCTGTATCCTATGTGGGTCCGCCAGAGTAGCTGGTCCTATATCTTGTGTGGGTCTGACAGCTTAGCTGGTCCTGTATCATGTGTGGGTCTGACAACTTATATGAATCAGTGACTACATCTGATCGTATCTATCACTCTAGGAAATATGTATACCAGTGTGTGATGAGTCTTGTCTTTCAATCTTTATCATCGATGTGATTGAACTTACTTCCATTGTGGATTGGGTTGTGTTTGCGATCAATATTTGGAGTCAGACTGTGACTGGTAACTTAGGTATATGTATGGGCATATACTTAAGTAGGGTTTGATAAAACTTCGTGATTGTATATTTCTGTTGAGGTTTATCCTTCATGGATTCTGGGAGACCTTCAGGGGTCTCGAGAATCCCTACTGAGTATTTTTATACTCACCCCTACACCAGCCTTGCCCGCACCTTGTTGTGTTCTGTGCAGACGGCAGATAGTAGTGATCGAGGCTGAGGGTGATAGACGGGAGGCTTCTCGGAGCTGGACTAGGCCGGACATACCGTAGGGATGAGTTGTTCAAGTTCTATACCTACCCTTCATGTAGGATTCCACAGTGGACGATCCAGGAGCTATTGTTCCTTTTCAAATGTACTTGTTGTTCAGTTGGGATTGTATACAGGCCCTCTTACTTTTAGCACACCTTACTTTTCTGTTTTAGTACTTGTTGCCTCTACTGCTTGTGTTCAGAATGTGTGTGTGTGTGTGTTACAGGTTAAAAGTAAATTCCTTCCCTTTTTATCGGGATTACACATTTGGTGCTAGTTGCCAGCCCCTGGCCTATGGAAGACGGTATTGGGGAAGTCAAGACACGGGCCCTGAGGACGGGTCTTTACAATATCCATTTTCTGGTAGTTTCCACCTTCTTCTGAACTCACACATCAACCTTTTGAGAATTATTTATCCTTTTCAAAAGAGACAGTTGACAAATAATTTGAGAAGGGATTGATGATGTTCCCTTCTTTATGATTCCCATGTCTATATTCAGCATATCTAAGAATATTGGATCCTTTTAAATTATCATCAATGATTTAATTGTTGGGCCCTTTCAACTTAGAGCATATGCCAACATTTTTTCATTCCTATGGTGGTAATGGAATGAGTATTCATAGTCTTTGATCATCTCTAACCATATTTTTTGTCTCATGTTTGACTCATTCTGTGTGAATATATATACTTAAGGCTTTTCTGATCTGTATATATTCCAATATTCTCCCCAAAGAGGAAATGTCACAAAAATTTTAATGAAAATATTACTACAGTCAACTCTGGATCATGTGTTGGATGGTTTTTTCTCATAAATTTTCAATTTCTGGGGAGCATAGGCATTGACTTTGTCATTCTACATCACCACATATCTCGAGCCTTTCTTCTAAGCATCACTAAATGCCATTAAAATTTCTCCAATTGTGGGTAGTGTGATCACAGGTGCAGCGATAAGCCTCATTTTTAACTCCAAGAAGATATCTTCACATTCAACACTCTAAGAAAACTTGACTCCCTTCTAGTTTATCTTTTTAAGAGGGTTTGACAATAGTGATAATGTTTTAACAAATAATAGATAATATCCACCTAAGACCAGGAATCTATCGATATTTTTCACCAATGTTGGCCTCGACCATCCTCTAATTGTAGATAACTTAGAGGGGTCCAAAGATATCTTATTGCGTGTTTTGATATGGCCCATGAATGAGAACTCGTTCAACCCGAACTCTATTATTCTGTACTTTTCATAGAGATTATCCTTATGCAAGGTATCTAGTACAATGCTTAGATGCTCCTCATGCCCCTCCTTGGATATAGACTATATTAGAATACCATCTACAAATACTACCAAATTTTTTTTTGATGTAATCTCTAAAGACTCTATTCTTCAAGTCCATGATGAGTGTTGGGGAATTAGTGAGTCTGAAAGGCGTTACTGAAAATTCATATTCCACGTTGCTTGTACGAAAAGTAGTCTTGGAGATATCCTCTTTCTTCACCCTTACATGGTAATATCCTACATGCAGATCCACATTAGAGAAGTATTGTGCTCCACATAGCTGATTGAAAAATTAATCAATTTTGGGAAGAAGAAACATTTTCATTATGATGATTTTTTTGAGCTCACAATAATCAATTCAAAGGCGCATTGAGTTATCCTTATTCTTGATGAAGAGGACTAGTTCACCCCTTGGTGAAGCACATGGTCGTATAAACACTTTATCTAGATTCTCTTTTCATAGTTTCTATATCTACTCATGCTCCACAATAGTCATTAAATAATGATTCATAAATATTTTTAAAGACCCATGTATATGATCAATTGGGAAATCAAGCTCTCATCTCGGAGGAAGACCATGAAATTACTCAAGAAAAAAGTCAGCAAATTCACTCACAGTAGGAATCCATTCATGGATGGTTGCTTTGTTATACTCAATAATTTGATCAAGATATGAATTCTCATAGGGAATTAATATCCACAATTGAGATGATGGGGCTAAAAACATCCATCCTCTTCATTGCACTTGAATAGAATTGGGGGGTCTATTACCCATATAACGAGTGATTTACCACTCATAGAAATTTATGTTGGCTCTATATAAAGAAATTTCATCAATGAAAATAATTGAATCAAATTATTCCAATGGGTGTATGATGAGGTTCACTGGGATGTTTAAACCACAAATTGTTACAAGGGAGGAGTTATAATCATCAGTTTCAATGATTTACCCATTTTCTATTCTCACTGACATATTAACTTCCATGATTTTTGTTGGTGTTGGGATTTTTCTACTACACGTTCGGGATATAGAATAATTCATAGAACCAAAATGAAAAACTGCATTCACTATTATTGAATGAATAACTACCGTACCTATCACCTATTTTTTGGGGTTCACTTTGGTAGTAGTGATCAAAAAATCTCTCACTTGCTGCCTTGGATGTTGTTGGTTTCCTATGAAAACACTTTTTATAGGGTATTGGATTGAAATGTGCCATGTTGATTTACATTTGATGCAATAAAAAATTCATTGAGGGTCAAAGGGATCGTTCCTATACTCTATCAAAGCAACATGTATTTCTTTTTGGTGGTTAATGGATAAGTTCCCTTCTCATCCACACCTAAAGCATTTCCTTATCATCTTCAAGAAATTTCAAGGGTGATTCCTTCAACATATTTCGCAAGTGGGGTGCTGTATTTTCATAGTACGGTTTGATTTATCCATTAGACCACTATATTTAAAGTCCACCTTACACTTCTTATCACCATTATACCATTGAGATTTTTCTGATCTCTATTTCAAAACAGAGGGCACATCAGAAAATTTCCACATTGATCGTGAAGTCATATATTGCTAATGATTACTTTAGGCTAGGTTTTAGCCCACAAAAGAAGTGATCAAAATTGTATTCGGGGATAACGAAAAGGACAAATTCATATCGTGCAAGCGTTTTGATGTTTTACTTGTACCCTCTAATGGATTCATCATCTTTTTTCTTGACAGAAAAGAATTCTATTTCCATTTTATGATGGAGGGTGTGAGAAAAATATGTTTCAAATTTTTTTCCAGAAATCCTTCAATTCGAACACCTCAATATCTACCAAAGGATTTGTATTTTTGATCAGTGTTCACCATTGATCAGCTTCACCCACCATATGAAAAGAATCCAGAAGAACCCTCTCTCAATCAGAACATTAAAGGATATAGAATATCTTTTAAATGGAGTTGATCCATTGTTCGACAATTGAGGGATCAGATGATCCATTAAAAGTAGGATGCCTTTGACTCATGAATCACTTGATTATGAATTGTTCATTCTTGGGGTGGGGATGAACGTTCCTCTTGACCCATGATTATATTTAAAACATGAGTTAACTGAGACAGTATCATGACAATGGTTTCAATTCTCCCTCCCATCAGATTAGGCATCTCATTATAACAGTCATATCTTTGATCATCACATTGGTTGTTATCCCAAGTCCTCCTATTTCCATCCATTGGTTAGAGAAAAATGAAATTATGTGGTAACACATAAAGGGTAATCCAAAGAAAAAATGGATGACATATAATTTACGTTTATTTCCTAAACATAGTAATTTATATTCTTTAATCTATGTTATCCATGATCTATTTCCAAATATATATTCTATGGGGAATCTTTTTATTCCCTTAATAATGGTTCGTATGAAGCTTATGAATTTATGAAATCATAGATCTTGAGAGTGTCATAACAACGAGTGTAGTGAGGCTCGTTTTCATGAACTAGTTTTTGGTCAAGTCTAGCTCATAAAGGTATTTTTAGGTATTACTCCTAGATTTATCTATTGCAGAGCCACCTCTGCCAACTCTTATCTAGACTGGGATGTATTTTCTTGATAAACCACTAATTCAAGACTCACAAAAATTTAGGGATGATTTTATTATACTCAATCATATAACTAAGGATATAAGTAGGGTTTTATAACCCTAATCTCCAAAATAAATAAACATATACTCTAATGCCAACTATTACAACACTACTATTTATTACACACTTAATAATGATTTATTAAATAAACTTTTAGTTATGAAAACTCTAAGTATTGATAGGACTAGTGTAATGGTGAATTAGGAACATTATATAACAACTAAGAGCATAAAACCCAACATATTTATTGAATACTTCTAATACATGACAACATATCTTCGTACTTTGCGTAGTATTGGATAACCTGAGTACATGCATAAGAAAAAGGTGAGCTATAAATCCCAGTAACAGAGTAAAAAATGAATTACATGAATAATACAACACATGTTAGGAAATAGAAATATCAATGGAGCATAAGAGAAACATAAACATAAAGGCATTCTATAGAATTATTATCATAACATGGAAATTTGGAAACAACATTTAACATGACATTAGCATAATCCAAATCTCATTGCACAAGGTGCATGAGTAAACCCTCATTGATCATCAATTAAATTGATTAAACCCCCATTTCAAATTAATTAACATGATTAAACCCTCAATTCACTTTATGTATTTGAATAATAATCATTACCCAATGCATTGTGCCGCTTTCATGGTGCACCCTTCTTAATCATTTCATTTCATGCATAATTGTGCCACAAGGATCATATAACATGGATTCATAAAAAATATAATTTATTACATGGGAATAGAATGGGGATTTCATAAATTAAACTATATAATCAATAATTAAATGTGAATAATTTTGAATACCCTTGATATATAAATGGTAATGTAATTCACTACACAATGACTATGGCTTAGAAAACTGCACTGCAATTTTGGAAGCAAAAAAGTGGGACATTAGAATTAATAAAAAAGATTGATGATGGGGAAATGGGTGTATCATAAAATGTACATGGAATTGACAGTAATGTGATCATATAGATACATGTCCCAACAGATGTAATGGAATTTAGATTCATAATACAATAGGGTTTCTTAAATGTAAATATGAAGAGACAAATTCCTTATAAAAATTTTACATGGTAATGGGTGTACATGGGAGGCATTAATGATAGATAAAGAGGTGTCTCACCATTAAAACATAAGGAGTAAAGAATGGGGGACGTTAAAAATTATACCTTAACATTTTTAATTTAAAATAAAATGTTATAAAAAAATAATGAAATTTGGACATAGATGAGAATGGATGAAATACCTTAATTGGAAGTGTGATACCAAAGGCTTGGGAAGGTATTGAGAGAGGATTCGTGGGAGGCTGTGTCACCTAGGGAGGATTTTAGAGAGACTAGGGTAGTATAAGGACCTGATCCATGGGTTTTTAGTGAATAAAAGTGGTAGATTGGTCAGTTTATATTGGAAAAAAGAGGGAATTATTTATTATTTAGGTTTTCGATACCACTAATTAATCTAATGAAAACCACAATCCAAAGCATGGTTTTTGCTCATTGTTTTTGAAAAACATGAGTGGAAAAAATTATCTTATATTTCCAATCTCCAAACTTCTTAAAATATTAGGATTTATTATGTGGAGGTGAGTCACACTATCAAGGATATCATTTTAAAAGTTAAAATGTTTTATGCATCTTGGCGGGTCCACTAAGGCACCAATAAATTAATCAAACAAATATAAAATCACATTATTTTAATTTTAAAACTTATAATGGCTGAAAATACATTTTAGGGTATTTTATTACATCACTATTCAGACATTATAATGTCATAAAATACATTATATATTTAAACGGTATTTAATTATTACCCAAAAAATCAACGGTATCATAAAATTATGAAAAAATCAACTTTGGAAAATTTCAACATTTTGATTGCAAAAATAAAATTCATTTTATCTAAATAAATTTCTATATTTATCCATTTTCACATTTAAAAAACCTACATTCATATAAAATTCAGGGATTTTAATAAAAACAGTTTTCAAACCATAATAAAAATTAATATTGTATTAAAAAACATATACGATCATTTATATTTAATAAAAAGTAATTTAGTAATAATAATATTTTATGAATTCATTATTTAATTTCACAAACCATTAATTCATTAAAATATATTTCTTAATTGAATATTCACTAAAAATATTATTTTCCTTTTAAAATCTATTTTCAATGTAACAATAACAAAATTAATGAATATTCTCTATAGAAAAATAATGCACATAATCATAATGGTAGTTTATTATCACATAACCTCTTATAACACCCACATAAGACCTAAGGGTAAGGTGTGTGATGGTGAAAAACTCTTGGGGTGGCTCGGATAACATCGATCGTGTGGTAATCACTATTATCTTCCACTTCTCATGTTGGCAGTTCCGTTCAAGATTAACATGTTGAATCTCATCTTTGCTTGGTCCAAAGCAAAGACCCGTGATGCTACCTCCTTTTTGAGTTCGACAAATGGGCTTTGTATGGTGAAATTCTACATTATGAGGACATATATTTGTTTTTCTGAGTAAATTGGATTTGTTAAATCCCTATAATTATACTAATCATGTGATCACAATTCAGTGGTTTTTTTTAACAATGATAAAAATTCTCAATGGTAATTTAAATTCCAGAAAACGTAAATCCAAGTAAGATTATATATTTTATATAACCATTTTACATAGTAATACATTTAAATAGATTAAGAGGAATTTTCCTTAATAAAAGTTTGGGTTGTTACAAAAGAGTATTCAATGTCTTGGAGCTTCATGCTACACCATAGTTGTGGCTGCTGAGGTGTAGTGAGGCTTCTATTTATGTTTGGAGGACCAATGTATAAATTTAATTTCACTTTAATTTTATAAATTGATACTCTATATAGGTAAAATGTGAAATAATTTGGAATGGTTATTTTCCTATAGAGTGAGTTTGTCATTTTTGACATCAAGTGGTTACTACATTGTGTAGATCACTATGGTGAAAGGGCCCCAAGGTTAAATTTGGTTACGACATCAAAATTTGGCACCCCTACAGCATAGTGTTGGGATGAGGCATAAACACAACTTTGGGTTTCCAGGTTCTAACATGTAGTGGTTTATGGAGTCACGTAGCCTCTCCATAGGTATGTGGGATATATGGAATATACTGTAGCGTGTTCCTTAGACACACCATTAACGAGGAATATTCTAGTGTGGACACTCATGTAGTGATTTAGTATGTCTCATGGAACACCATCTTGTGGAATAGTGTATGGGGTTGTGCTATGGGGTAGTTATTTTCATGGTTTGTATAAATACATGGACATACATTAAAACCACATTCCATCCAATTTTTCCTCACATAACTGAGTGCCCTAATTTTTTGGATTCAAATCCATGTTCAATAAGGATTAATCCCTTGATTCATATGTTTGATTTTGTCACGACCCGTCCTCGGGGCCTGTGTCGTGACTACCCCAAGCCCGCCTTCCATAGGCCAGGGGCTGGTGACTAGCACAAAAGGCGTAAATCCCAATAACTGGGAAGGCATTGCCTTTATAAAAGTAATCAAAACACCACAGAGTACAAGCGGACGTAAAAACACTATGTACAAAGAGAAGTGCTGAAAGGTAAATGGGCCAGAATACAAACCCAAATGAAAGTACAACTAGAACTGAATAAAGTACAACAGGAAAAGACAACAGCTGGAAGAACGGAAGCGGCTCCTGGGTCTTCCTCCTCAGATCCTACCTGAAGGATAGGTATAGATAGCCTCCACAACGCTCTCGCCCTCAAACCTCCTCCGAGTGTCGTCTCACAGTGAAGTCCACCTTCGGATACTGACTCATCGTGTGGTCCACCTCCGGGTACCGTCCAGTCCTCGATCACTCGGCCTCCGTCAGCACTGCCCGTCGTCTGCAACAAACACAACGTGGTGCGGGCATAGCCCATGTAGGGGTGAGTATAACGATACTCAGTAGGGACCCCGAGACCCTCAAAGTCTCACTAATACCAACAAGGATAACCACAACGAAGATCTCAACAGATAAACTCTACTTAGGTATATTCCCATACATATACCTAAGTTATCAAGTAACCCATCTCAATCATGAGGAAACACAAAGATTATGAAATCAACGGATAAACACTACCCATGTATATGCCCATACATATACCTAAGTTATCAAGTGACCCATCTCAATCATAAGGCAAACACAAGGTCATAGACTCACCTCAAACCAGGATTTTCATTATCGAAACTGTAGCTGCTGTAAAGCCCCGTCTCTGGAGTGTACAGTGGTCCTGTCATGACTCCGAGTTACTACTCACTAATCAAAGTCTCTGAGGTAGTCCTCCTTTCGAGTATCGCGGGTCTGCTGCCAAATACTGGGCGCTTCGTCCGCTGTGGGTCTACCGCCAAATACCGGGCGCTCCCCCTAATAGCCTACAGAGGTACTGCTCATGTTGAGTACTGTGGGTCTGCTACCAACTACCAGGCGCTCCGTCCGTCCTGGGTCTGTCTCCAAATACCGGGCGCTCCGTCCACTGGGCTAGTCGACTCACTCTAATTCGAGTCGGTCAAGCAGTCGTCAGGTCTCAGTCGTCTACACGGTCTCCATACTCCATATGCTCATCTTCCGGAGGGACCGCTCCACGAGCTACTGGTCAATAATACAAGTATCACAAAGTCCCACGAAGATTTATCTCAAAGGACTGCCTCGTCATAGGTGTCTCGACGCAACGTACGGCGCGTCAATCGCACGCCCGGTCTGTGAGTTATTGGCCTTTTCATCCCAGGAGCCCTGTTGGTTTCGTGAGCGAACCAACCCAGCCGTATCTCAACTGTACCCCGAACACTCATAGGGTTTACTCATAGGGACCACTTCTCAACGTTATCACCAATGCCGCTGACGGTTCGTCAAACGGACGTCCAGTCTGAAAGATAACAGCTTTTTTGTTCTAAGGGTCAGGTTGGATTTTGGGTACAATCCAACCCGGCCACTATCCAACAGCAACCATAATTCGGGTGAAGTATGCCAAAAGTTCGGTTTCATCAAGAGGAATTCAACGAGATAGACGTCGCGTCAATCGGATGCCCGGTCTGTGAGTTATTGGCTTTTTCATTCCAGGGGCCTGGTTGGTTTCGTGAGCGAACCAACCCGACTACACTCCAACGGCATCCAAACCTCGATCAGAGTAAGAAAAAAGATCTGTCTCACTTAGAGGAATCCATCAAAGTCGATGGCACATCAATCAGACGTTCGGAGCTTAAGATATAAGCGTTTCCGCTCTGAGGGCCCGGTTGGTTTCGTATCCGAACCGACCCGGCCAAACACAAAATATTTTGAAACCTTGAATGCGATATACCGAAACGACTGTCTCGATCCAAGGATCGCATTTCCGCTAACGGTGTGTCGATCAGACGTCTACAGTTCAAGATATAGGCAAAAGACCAAAGAGGGTCCGAAACGGGGGGGTCTGGGCCAAGCCCGACCCGGCCCGACACCCCCTGGGTCGGCCCAAACCGGGTCAACCCGTCCCAGCCCGGGTCCGACCCGGATGGGCCTGGCCCGGCCCGGCCGGCTCGGTCCGGCTCGACCAGCGTGGCAGAGCGGAAGCTGCGGGCGGGGGTGTGTGCGGCTCGCCCTCGCCGCTAATTGAATCCGGTGGCGACCGCCGCCGCCGGTCTTCCGGTGGAGCACCACCGCCACCGGTCTCCGGCACCCCCGCGCCGGCATGGCACGCCACCGCCGCCTTCTGCGGACCACCAGACGTTCTTCGGTGGTCCGTTTCTCCTGTCGTCTTCACCTACGGTCCCCCCGGGACCCGACCTTCACTGCGAAGGGATTCAAACGCCGTAGAGGCATGCTTTGTCATCATCCTTCGATCCCCACATTGATAAACAAGCTGCGGAGGGTTGTCGGGCCGTATTTGTTCGGCCCGCGCCCTCCGCGTTAGGTGTTAACAATTGGCAAACAATAACACATTATTTTAATCGTTGATGAGGGTATAATTTATCCAAAATAAATTAAACAAACACCTTGCAATCAAAATACCCAAACATGAGGGTTTAAAATTTTGAGTGCGCAGCATGACAACGTCGCGCATTCTTGTCGCTCGATACCACGCGGCGTGACGATGTCGCACATCCTTGCCGTTCTTTCCCACGTGGTGCGACGGCACCGCGTCACTTTCTTTCAAACTACAATGACAAGAAAGAATAAAAAGGGAGGAGGATCAGCCGTGTTCGTGCGGTCCAGCCTCCTCCCGTTAAATGATAACAACGGGTTCTCATTACTCGTAGAACGTCAAAGATAGAATCAAGAACAAAATGAAACGAACCCCTACATTTGATTCATCGATTGACGTTTGTCGTTCATTGACGGTGTTGCGGAAAGAATACGATGAAGTTCGTCTTTCGCCGCGTTCATCACAAACTCCCAATCCTGAGCTACGTCGGCCGTGGAAGACACTACACGTCGGTAGGATCAGAGGGAGGAAGTCAAATAAGGTTGTTGACGTTCGTTGCTTCCGTCATTGTAGAAGTGCACCCAAAGAAGAATCAGTGTCTCCTCTCTTATCACATGAAGAAGAGGATAATGGGTGTTTCGCCGTTCTTTGTCGAAGAGTCGTCGTTCTTCGTTGAAGATGAAGTTCTTCAAAAGAGGGAAGAGCTCTCTTCAAAATTCTCTCACACAACCAAACTCCCAAAATAAAATATGGCCTCTCCTTATTTTATTATTTTTCCATGCATTCAAACTTACAAAAATTCAAAACCTATTTCAGTAAATAAATTAAACAATGAGTTGTCTTATTAATTAAGTGATAGGTTGGCAAGAATTTAAGAGGGAGAGAGGGGAGAGGAAGAGTTGCACAACATAAGTGGGGGGTTTTAGAGGAGTTAGGGAGTTATGGGGAATTTGAAAAGGTGGGGGCTCGTGTGGGCCCCACCACACATTATCCTCTCATTTATCCTCACATGGGTAGTTAGGTGCCACCCCAACTTCCCCATTTAGGATAAAACTACCATAGACTTAAGAAATAAAATTGTCTCACAATTTTATTCATTCATCAATTAAGCCACAAATTTTAACAACTCCTCCCGTGAAAACACAACTCCGGAATAGGCATTCCTAAGAAAATACCAGCACTGCGGTTCCATCGGTGCCCTTGGAATTTGATTCCGAGCACCTATTTCAAAGTTAGAAATTATCGCTCGTTCGTTCACTAAACGTACCCGAGTTAAACTTCTGAAATTGATTTCGAGCACACCGGGCCTCAGAATCAGGCGCCGTCAGAAACTGTATTCATGTAATATCCTAATGAAAATTAAGAAAAAAAATTCATTGAATTTTACGGGTCTTTAAATTACTCGCACCTCAGGTCATTACGTCCCCGTAAAGCTTCAACACAAACTAGGTTCACAAAAGCGGTACAGAGCACGAATCTGAGCCTTCTGATCCCATGTGCTCACCTAGAGGGTCCCGTACTGCCAGAGAAAGTGCACTCGAGGAATCGATCATCCTCGTAGGATCCGCTCCTATCGATCCTCAATCCCCACTAGAACCACCGTGAAATTTACCTCATCGCCAAAATCCAGTTCATCATGGTCGATGATATGTGAAGGGTCAAACACGTATCTCGTCAGTTGAGATACATGGAAGTAATCGTGCACCTGGTGCAACTGAGGTGGATGCGTCAAACGGTAAACCACTTCGCCTACCCAGCTGAGGACCTAAAAATGTCCATCGAACCTCCGGGATAATTTTCCTCCTTGGACACATCTCTGTAAACCTCATCGAGGTGAAACCCATACAAGGACGTGATCGTCATCCTCGAACTCTATAGGCCTCCAAGTCCTGTCAGCATAAGGGTTTTGTCGTCCCTGTGCTGTCCTCATCCGCTCTTGGATGACCTAGACCTTCTCTAGTCTCACAAGAGCTGCTATGATTTCTTCTTTGTCGATAAGTGAAATCTGATCTCATCCCATGGATGAACCACATTCATTTCCTAATACAGTCAATCCTGACATGAATGATGCATTCATGCCATGGATGATGTCGTAAGGCCTCGACGTAACTACCAAGAGATCCAACTGTCATTCTCACCTCCAAGGGTCGAGTCACACTGTCAGCATCTGTGTGAGGTCACTAGGTCTCCTCCAGTTGAAATCTCGAAAGTGAGGGTCAAGTCAATAGTTTTAACCAGAACCACTCAGTATCGACCAAACAAAAGTAAAAAAAAGAAAACTTCACAAGATAAGTGTATTTTCCTTATTGCAGCTCATAGTACAAAGACACAAAAAAACTACAGACAAACATCAACAAAACTAGAACCAATAGGATCAATAGCATCTAGGTCAGAAGCTAGACCCGCTCCTGTCCATATGCTTCCAGAGCTCCATGACCATAGGCCTCAGCTGCCTGAAGCTGAGCTCTCCCATGTCCTCCTGTCCCCTGCGGTCGGGGTGGGCCTCCTGGTGGTGGGGGTGGAAACACCTCGAAGCATCGTCCACCTCCAACTGCATGACCAGCTCCTCTTCCATGGTCGCCTGCTCCTTGCAGTCTGCCCTGATCGAACCTATGCCTCTGGCTGGGAGGTTTTTCATTTAACTGTTGGTCATCTGCATGGTGGGTCGGACAGTCACGTGCCATGTGACCAATTCCGCCACAGGAGTAACACTGTCCACTCTCGGCACGTCTGACTCTAACTCCAACCCGGTTTCCCCGCACAACTGAACCTGAGTCGTGCAGTCGGCCACCGGTAGGTCTGGTCCTCTTGGACCTGTGCGTCATCTGTCAACTGCCTGCTGCAGAAGACTCTACCGCAAGCCGGCTAGTGGTGGGTCCTACTGCTGGAGACTACTCAGCAAGGAAACTCTCCACTAAGAGGGCTCTCGCCAACACCCATGTATGTGTCGGAATGCTGTGAGAAACAACAGTAGATCTAATCTCTCACCTGAGCCCCTGCATGAAGGTTTGGGTCTTGAAGAACGGGTCCCGTACCATATCTGTGGAGTAGTGCGAGAGGTATGTGAACCTCACTGAATACTGTGCCACTTTCATGCTACCATGCCGCAGCTGAAGTAGCTCCTGTATACGCACCGCTCGAAGGGTGGCTGGTACAAACTCTACCCGGAATAGGCTCTCGAAGTCTTCCCAAATAAGTGTCACCTCGTCATGCATCTGAAACATCAGGCTCCACCATCTGCCTGCTGCTTCCTGAAGAAGGATGGAAGCAAGGATTACCATGAAGTCTACCGGCGTACCCACTAGCCTGAAAACTCTCACCACAACCTCCAGCCAATCCTCAACCGCCCGCGGGTCCATCCCTCCCTAGAACCTGGGTGGACTCTGGCGCTGGAACTCGTGGAGTGCGCTCAAGCGACGTGCACCCTCTGCTGCTGGGGCTGGTGGCATCGGTGGCCCAATGGGTAGTAGTACTGTTGGTGCCTCCGCTGGTGCCTCGACTGGGATAGGTCCATGTACTAAGGCCTCGTCGCTCGGTGGGCTGTCAGTACGTACAACTCTCGGGGCTCTAGCTGGTCGTCTGCGGGGAGGCATCCTGAAAGAAACAACGTGACACGGTCAAACGATTTACCTGGTGAGCTGACCTGGTTTGAGATGACTTTTAAAACTTATGGAATCACACACGCAAATAGTGTTTTTGTGCACAAAGTCGGAAATCAGTTGTAAGGGTCCTGGTGTATGGATATTTCGACCGCCCACACCAACACTGGACTCCCTGAACTGAAAACCACACTCGGTAATCTTAACACTATCACATCACAGAAAGAAAATATCAGAGTTATAAGTTCTGCGGTAGAACCGACTCCTCTGATACCAATTTTTCACGACCCGTCCTCGGGGCCCGTTCCGTGATTACCCCAAGCCCGCCTTCCATAGGCCAGGGGCTGGCGACTAGCACCAAAGGTGTAAATCCCAATAACTGGGAAGGCATTGACTTTATATATGTAAACAAAACACCACAGAGTACAAGCGGAAGTAAAAAACTAAGTACAAAGTGAAGTGCTGAAAGGTAAATGGGCCAGAATACAAACCCAAATGAAAGTACAACTACAACTGAACAAAGTAAAAAAGGAGAAGACAACAGTTGGAAGAACGGAAGCGGCTCCTGGGTCGTCCTCCTCGGATCCTACTTGAAGGATAGGTACAGATAGCCTCCACAACGCTCTCGCCCGTCAACCTCCTCCGAGTGTCGTCTCACAGTGAAGTCCACCTCTGGATACTGACTCGTCGTGTGGTCCACCTCCGGGTACCGTCCAGTCCTCGATCACTTGGCCTCCGTCAGCACTGCCTGTCTTCTGCAACAAACACAACGAGGTGCGGGCATAGCCCATGAAGGGGTGAGTATAATGATACTCAGTAGGGACCCCGAGACCCTCAATGTCTCACTAATACCAACATGGATAACCACAAATAATATCTCAACAGATAACCTCTACTTATGTATATGCCCATACATATACCTAAGTTATCGAGTAACCCATCTCAATCATGAGGAAACACAAAGATTATGAAATCAACGGATAGCCACTATCCAGGTATATGCCCATACATATACCTAAGTTATCAAGTGAACCATCTCAATCATGAGGCAAACACAAGGTCATAGACTCATCTGAAACCAGGATTTTCATTATCGAAACTGTAGCTACTGTAGAGCCCCGTATCTGGAGTGTACAGTGGTCCTGTCATGACTCCGCGGTACTACTCACTAATCCAAGTCTCTGAGGTAGTCCTCCTATCGAGTACCGCGGGTCTACTGCCAAATACTGGGCGCTTCGTCCGCTGTGGGTCTGCCGCCAAATACCGGGCGCTCCCCCTAATACCCTACAAAGGTACTCCTCCGGTCGAGTACCGCGGGTCTGCTGCCAACTACCAGGCGCTCCGTCCATCGTTGGTCTACTGACAAATACCGGGCACTCCGTCCACTGGGTTACTCGACTAACTCCAAGTCGAGTTGGTCAAGCAGTCGTTAGGTGTCAGTCGTCTACACGGTCTCTATACTCTGTATGCTCGTATCCACGAGGGAAAGCTCCACGAGCTACTGGTCAATACTACAAGTATCACAAAGTCCCATGAAGATGTATCTCAAAGGACCGCCTCGTCATAGGGGTCTCAACGCAACAGACAGCGCGTCAATTGGACACCCAGTCTGTGAGTTATTGGCCTTTTCGTCCCAGGAGCCCGGTTGGTTTCGTGAGTGAACCAATCAAGCCGTATCTCAACTATACCCCAAAATCTCATAGGGTGTACTCATAGGGGCCATTTCTCAACGTGATCACCAACGCCGCTGACGGTTCATCAAACAGACATCCAGTCTGAAAGATAACACCTTTTCCGTTCTAAGGGCCCGGTTGGATTTCAGGTACAATCCAACCCGGACACTATCCAACAGCAACCAAAATTCGGGCGAATTATGTCAAAAGTTCCATTTCATCAAGAGGAATTCAACGAGAGAGACGGCGCGTCAATCGGATGCCCGGTCTGTGAGTTATTGTCTTTTTCATTCTAGGGGCCCGGTTGGGTTTGTGAGAGAACCAACCTGACCGCACTCCGATGACATCCAAACCTCAAGAAGAGTAAGCCAAAAGATCTGTCTCACTTAGAGGAATCCATCAAAGTCGACGGCACGTCAATCGGACGTTCAGAGCTCAAGATATAAGCATTTCCGCTCCGAGGGCCCGGTTGGTTTTGTATCCGAACCAACCCGGCCGAACCCAAAGTATTCTGAAACCTTGAGTGTGATATACCGAAACGCCCATCTCGATCCAAGGATCGCATCGCCGCTGACGGTGCGTCTATCGGAGGTCTACAGCTCAAGAGATGTGCAAAAGACCAAAGAGGGTCCGAAACGGGGGGGTCTGGGCCCGGCCCGGCCGGCTCGGTCCGGCTCGACCAGCCAGCCGCGGCTTGTCCAGCGCGGCCAAGCGGAAGTCGCGGGAGGGGGTGTGCGCGGCCCGCCCTCGCTGTTAATTGAAGCCGGCGGCGACCGCCGCGCCGGCGTGGCGCGCCGGCGCCGCCTTCCACGGACCACCAGATGCGCCCTGGTGGTCCGTTTCTCTTGCCGTCTTCACCTACAGTCCCCTCGGGACCCAACCTTCACTGCAAAGGGATTCAAACTCCGTAGCGTCCTGCTTTGTCATTGTTCGTCGATCCGCACATTGATAAACAAGCTGCGGAGGGTTGTCGGGCCGTGTTTGTTTGGCCAGCGCCATCCGCATTAGGTGTTAACAATTGCCAAACAATAACACATGATTTTAATCATTGACGAGGGTATATTTTATCCAAAATAAATTATACGAACACCTTGCAATCAAAATACCCACGCACGAGGGTTTAAAATTTTGAGTGCGCGGCGTGACGACGTCGCGCATTCTTGCCGCTCGATCCCGCGCGACGTGACGATGTCGCCCATCCTTGTCGTTCTTTCCCACACGGTGCGACGACACCACGTCACTTTCTTTCGAACCGCAATGACAAGAAAGAATAAAAAGGGAGGAGGATCGGCCATGTTCGTGCGGTCCGGCCTCCTCCCGGTAAACGCTAACAAGGGGTTCTCATTACTCGTAGAACGTCAAAGATAGAATCAAGAACAAAATGAAACGAACCCCTACATTTTATTCGTCGATCGACGTTCGTCATTCGTTGACGGTGTTGCAGAAAGAAGACAATGAAGTTCGTCTTTTGCCGCGTTCATCACACACTCCCAATCCCGAGCTACGTTGGTCGTGGAAGTCACTACACATCGGTATGATCCGTGGGAGGAAGTCGAAGAAGGTTGTTGACGTTCGTCACTTCCATCATTGTAGAAGTGCACCCAAAGAAGAATCGACGTCTCCTCTCTTGTCGCATGAAGAAGTGGATAATGGGTGCGTCGTCATTCTTTGTTGAAGAGGCGTCGTTCTTCGTTGAAGATGATGTTCTTCAAAAGAGGGATGAGATCTCTTCAAAATTCTCTCACACAACCAAACTCCCAAAATAAAATAAGGCCTCTCCTTATTTTATTATTTTTCCATGCATTCAAACTTACAAAAATTCATAACCTAATTCACTAAATCAATTAAATAATGAGTTGTCTAATTAATTAAGTGATAGGTTGGCAAGAATTTAAGAGGGAGAGAGGGGATAGGAAGAGTTACACAACTTAAGTGGGGGGTTTAGAGATGTTAGGGAGTTATGGGGAATTGGAAAAGGTGGGGGCTCGTGTGGGCCCCACCACACATTATCCTCTCATATATCCTCACATGGGTAGTTAGGTGCCACCCCAACTTCCCCATGTATGATAAAACGACCTTAGAAATAAGAAATAAAACTGTCTCACAATTTTATTCATTCCTCAATTAAGCCACAAATTTTAACAACTCCTCCCGTGAAAACGCAACTCCAGAATAGGAATTACTAAGCAAATACCGGCACTGCGGTTCCATCGGTGCCCTCGGAATTTGATTCCAAGCACCGGTTTCAATGTTAGAAATTCCTGCTCATTCGTTCACTGAACGTACCCAAGCTAAACTTCAGAAATTGATTCCGGGAACACTGGGCCTCAGAATCGTGCGCCGTCAGAAACTGCGTTCTTGTAAAATCCCCGAGAAAATTAAGAAAAAAAATTCCTTGAATTTTACGGGTCATTACAGATTTTTTGTTATACATTTTTATTTTTGGGCCCTTATTACAATTTACTCTTCATTTGAGCTAATTTCCTTCAACTTTTTTTAAAAATAAAATTCTGGTTTATCTTCATCATTTTTTAGGTTATTTTTGTCTGTGTCCTTCAAATTAAATAATTTTTTTGTCATAGTTTATTACGGGAGAGTTGAGTAGATAAATTAATTGATGTTTCATTTCCATTTAATGGATGTAGAATCATTGAGGAAGTGGAATTGTTATATTTCCTTTTTATTACATGAAATAATAAATTTACCAAGATTTAGTTTCATTGGGTGGAATATGAATTACCACTAAAAATTTATAAACTAGATAATGTAATAAATTTTTATCTGGTTAGTTGTCATTTATATTCATTAAAGGTGACAATGGTTTGCTTCTTGATTTATTGGATAGTGTGTTTTATATTTTATACTTATTATCACGTTTGCTACTCATCATTTACCCTATTTTGTTTCAATTATTTTATAAAGAATTTAAATATTATAATTTACATGATTGGGTAGTGAATGTAAATAGTATTATTTAATGAAACTATCAATTCCTATAATTTAATAGAAATTAAATTGATTCATTATGATGTTTTAATTAATTTTATTCTACAACGTGCTACTAGAATTTTCATAAGAACCTCAGTTATAATACTTGATGTTAAAAATAATTAATTTCACTTTAAGATATCATTCATCCCTAAAAATTAATGAAAATAGATGGAATTCTATAATATAATTCTTACATAATTTAATCCTCATTATAGTGGAATCCTTAGGTTACCTATATGTGTAACTTGTAATAATTAAATCATTTAATTAAATATGAAATAAAAGATCCATTTCGAAAAAGATAATTTCATTTTTATAGAGGGCCCATTTTTTTGAATGGACAATTCTTTGTGTTTGGGTTTTAGTGAGCTCATTTTCATATGTTGGATAAAAATAATTTTTTGTGAAGCTTCCCTTCTAGCCATGTTTTTTTTGTTTTCTTCTATATGTGTTTCTATAAATGTGTGCCTTGATATTAAATTTTATTTGATCCAATGATGGAAGACGATACATGGGTATAGAGGCTTCTATTTCTGTAAATAGTTTATGTATATGATATAATTACGCATGGTTTTGTGAATGGTAGTGTGTAGGATGGAACTAGGATAAATGAATAGGTTGAATATGGTATTACTCATTATTGTATTTAAATTTGAGCATCTTTTTTGTTAATGTTCATCTCGAATTTCAGATTCCTTGGATGCTTGACTGTCTAAATTTCTTTCTACAGTGCTTAAGTTAGCTTGAAGATCATGGTTATTTGAATCATTGATGGTTTCTTATGATTTTTTCTTGGAGTACCTATAAGTTTCGAATTTGAATAATATTTAAGAAATTTTCATCCCATAGAGTTCCCACATTGAATAAATATGTTGGAAATCATGTGAAATCATTGACTCGATTGGATTATGCCTAGAGGGAATGGACATCACTTGGCCAGTAAGGGAAATGTATCCCATATTTATATTTATTGATAATAAATGTATAAATAATAAATTAATGTATCATTAAATTCTAAAAAAAGAATGGTTTAATTTATTCTAACTCTCCTCAAATTCTTGGGTTTTATAATATATATTGTCCCTGATAGCAGAAACCTACTATCCAAGTGATGATAGTTATAATTGAATATAGAATTGGTTATGTCCGTTGTTTGATTGTGGTATATATTATATATTATATGCATTGTTATTATATGTAATAACCCACCCATGATGGAAGGGTGACTAAAACTTGGTGGACTCTTTAAAGGTGTTTTCCCCAATAACATGGTTAGTAAGGAATATTTGGATGAATACCACTATGGACTATCTCCCTTATCTTGGGAATATTTTATAATGGTATTCAAAATGTTCATATTCCCAATATATGTGTGTAACAAGTGGTGATGAATTTTGTTTATTTCAAAAACATGTATCTCTATATATACCATCAATGGGATTATTATAGGTCGTATTTGTGTGAGTTGTGATGAGTCTAGGTGCATTGCATGGGGTATGGTCTTTGATATATTGATCTATAATACTAAATTTATTATTCACTTAATATCATATGTGGGGTCTCCCATATACAACTAGGTTACTATATAAAGATTTGGATTGGATTGTGAGATAATATGAAGCATGACATTCATGTTGTGATAGTTGAACCTAGGTTAATTTGGGTATGTTTCTTATGTTGTGAAATGGATCAGGGAGTATGACGTAGGAACTAGGTGGAAGAATGTTGGGGAAGAAATAATGGTGTACCCATGTGTTATTATTTTAATATATGATATATTTTATGCAATACATGGGGAGAGGTATCCATGATGAGGTTGGAAACATTGTGTTCCTTTTTATATGCCTGACTGAAAATAATTTTTTTATTATCATAATCCCATTTAAGGGCTAAGGGGAAACCCATCATAACATCAATTAAAAGAAACAACAGTAATCTCTCCCCAACTCAAAAATGCCAAAGCCAAAACATACCATTCAGAGCTACTAAGACATGCCCCTACCCAACATCAAAATCATTAATAATAGCTCCCACCAACCCATAGTTTCTCAGATTGATATCTTGTACAAGGATGCATCAGCCTGGTAATGATGGTAATGTCACACCCTCTCAAACATCCCAAATTAGGATAGGAATGAACAGTGGAAACTATAACTCTTAACCTCTTCAAGAGGATCCCCTTATAGTTGAATTGGTTGCAGAGATCCTTAAACTACGAACCACATGAACACATACAAAATTAAATCTACAAAGACAAAAATTAATCGCCATCAAACATCAATCCTTAAAGACCATAAAACCCTTTAGGATATTTTCTGCCTCTACTGAAGACATCATCAAACCACACCTTGTTCCGACTGCCACCATATTCGTAGAAGCAACCAAAAGACTATCAAAGGAATTCAAAGCCGATACATCATCACTTATGACTATATAACCAAATTCCACACCAAGAGATCATCACTGATGATGGTATTTGGGATACTTATAACTAGAAATGTCATTCTGGGTATTAATCCAATCATATTAGAACTGCAAACCCACCCTCACCAGTGTCCAATGTAAGAGGCCAATAAAAAGTAGGTAGAGGCTTGTGGGGAGGGAAACCAGTGATGTAACAATGCAAATCCACCTACAAATCCACCCAATATGATGCCATCAATGAAAAACCAAAAGGGATCCATGAAAACACTAAAATCCAAAAGAGATAATCACCCCTCTGAACCACTCCAAAGCTAGCAGTGATCCATACTGAAAGAAAAATGGGGTTGTCACTAAATCATGTTGTCGCCAAGCCAAGAGAGCCGAAAATAGCTAGATCCACACAAACAACCACACAAAAGTTGTCATTGAGAAACATCGTAGATCCATATGACACTGATGTGATCTATCGAGCCATGACATAAGATGGGAGGTGATGACTCATTTGAAGGAAACCCTAGATGCATCGGATATGAGAATCCTGTCTCTTAGAGGCACCATCATGGATTAATGACCTTTTATTCTATATCTCTATGAACCTATTTCTATAGATAGTTAGACATACTTTTTTTTCTTGGATTTAGTATGAATTAGTTATCTTATTATCAAGATAATACATATAGGATCCTTTTGAGTATACTTGTTATGATCACCCAATATATATATAAAATAGTTTCTTGGTCAGTAGAAGTTCATTGTTGAGAAAACATCATTTTACAAGTTCATTGGATTTTAGTATTTTTTTGTTATAATGGTAATTGTTTTTTTCCTTCTAGGTACTTATTGTATCCATTTTAGTTGGTTTAGTTATTTATGGAATAAGATGTTAGTACAATGGATTTATGTTATCTAGCTGATAGGGATATTATTGTTATATGTGTCTTATTTATATATTCACCATAGTATATTATATGGTAAGGAATCACTATTCTATATTAATTATACTCTAAGTGATTGTCTCCATCTCGTGGCCTATTGGATGTGGGATTTTGGTGTTTATTATCTCCCTTCCCTAATTTTTCCCCTTATGCGTACTCCTTTGGAAGAGTAGTCAAGGAAAATATCATTTCTTGGATCTATACATGGAATTATAACCCATCTATCAATTATACTCTTTAGAGTTTTATTTGAATCCACAATCCATTGATAATTGTTATTCCTAACCCCAAGGATTATATGTTTTATTTCCAATCATTTGGATTAACTTCTATGAGTTGTGAGGTTGTTGGGACTAACCAACACCCATCTTCTATTAAAACCATTTGGGTTTTTGTTTCAAAAAAGGATACTAGTTTCAACTTGTTTCATAGAATCTGGACAATGACTACCACAAGGAACAATAGTAATGAAAATAGATTCTATTTATCCATTATATATTTCTTAAACATAAATTGTTGAATAAGGTTATTATTGGAGGAAAATTTGAATGTCAACCAAATGAACAAAGACCCATGGGTTTTGACATGATACATGGAAGATTTTATATGATGAATTAAAAAAATAGGTTGGAATAATTTATTTATTCCTTTTATATAAATTATAGACTGTTTGAATTCTAATGACTTGGTATAGGTCAACTTTTGTGGGGATAAATTTACTTTCTTCTAGAGATATCTCCATAAGACTGTGGCTAGAAAGTCAAAAATAAGATTTTAAATTTCAAATCATCATAAAAATAGGGTGAGTTTCACTGTAGAAATATCTTAAATAGAAGTACTATTAATAAAACAATTTCATAAACCAATATTAATAAAGAAATGATATGGTTTCAATTCCCTTTATGTTGGGAAATTCCTAGATTAGGCATCATTACTGCCAAACGGTTTTTTGAGAGGTGTCACAAATCGTTGAGTGCATTGATGCTCTATATACATGTGTTTCAAAATTAAAGCCTCTAAACGAGAAATTGAGAGGCAAGAGTATAGTTTTTTAACGATATGGATTTTTAGGTAGTTTCACTACAAATGATTTTCTGAAATTTCCAAAATATTCATGATGAGGAGATTTATGTTCATGACCTAAGCAGAGGCTGAGTATGAAATTTAATTTTATAAAATATATCGTTAAATAAAGTAATCTTGATGGTAAATTTCTTAACAGAAATAATGATATTGGGGAAATAAAAAATATATTTGTTTAAAAACATCTAAAATATTTGGAAAGACCTAATTCTAATTTCACAGATCATGTATGGGGATAATATTATGAACATAAATTTGGACATAAGTTAACATGTAATCTAGTACTACATGGAGATATTGAATAGTAAATTGGCCTTTAATTCCTCTATATTTATGAATTTAATTCCATAAATTGTTGTAAAATTAGACAAAGATAAGATAATAAGGATGTTGGATCTTTTTAATGTTAATGTGGTGACCATATCCCTAAACCTAGGTAGTTTCATCAGCACGGATGGTTTTATAAGTCTCTTTTTATGGAATATTATGATATAATCCATGATGATAAACTCATGATGATCAATAAATTATTTAGAAATTGTATTATCCTTGATGTTTTATACTCAGAATTTCTTATTTTAACTTCAAGGTCTAATAAGAATGGCATTGTAAACTATGTCACACCTATTTCTCTATCCGATAATGGTTATAAAATAATGAGCTAAATCCTTCCGACTAGGCCATCCACCATCATGTAATGGTGGTATTTCCAAATAAATATTTTTTTATTAGGGGATGAAAACCATGTTTTTCTTACAATTATGTATGAAAGCATCTAAATTATCATTAGTATTTATATTAGTGGTCATGATTCTATCAAATGAGAAATTCAAAAGGAATTTCATTCCATCAAATGGGGTTTTATGATAGATCTTATCCATGTTTTATTTTATATATTGCTTTAATTAATATGATTTCATTACTTTATAAACATTCTCATATTTATATCATGGTTAATGAATGCCCAAATTTTTTTTACTACTCATGTGGTGTCTGACAGAATGACACGTTATCTACAATATTTTGTACTACCACTGCAGACTATCTTAGCTGGAAAAACCTTGAAATCACGGAAAAGGGACTTCATAAGGTCATTTCTAAAATTAGAGCGATGAATACCCCCCACTGATAATTTCTTTATAGATTAACTATTTAATTTAGCGTATCAATCATAAAATCATTTTAGCATTCGAGAAACTTTTGGAACATTATTGATATTTATAAAATTAGCATAATAGTGGGACAAAATCCTACCTATTTTTTAGTCACAATTTCAATGACAATTAGAGGATAACTACCGATATGAGAGAAAAATAAATGAAAGGACAATTAATGTATTATTCTAGGGTATTCCACTTTTCTTGTGGAGGCATAAAGCTACCTATTTCTTGGATATTACAGATAAATCATAGACCAACTCAAATATTGGAATGTGAAATCCCCCGGTTGTAGATTCTACCTTGTAAAGTGATTATTATCCCTATATTTGTCTTCTCACCTTCATTAATAAAATTTCTAGTTCTAAGATTATTATTATTAATTATTGTTTAATTAAATTTATCTAGGCTACATCCATATTTTCAGGGAATAAAATAATTTCGAAATGGATTCAATGTTGTAAGAATATAATTGATGGTGTATTAGGGATGAATATTTTTTTATTGATTAAAGATGTATTAGTATCCCAGTTTCACTAGAGTCTTATCATAGCTGATTCTAGTTGTAACAAATAAATTAAGTACATGTTCTAAAAAAGGATTTATTCTGGTATAAATTTGTATCTCGAGTCCTCTATATAGCTAGATATCTAGATAAAATACTATTCTATGATGAAATATAGTAGGTGGTTGGTTTCTCAAAACCCTAACATGAGTTATGTATGGTTTTGTGGATGGGGGCACCTATCATTGAGGAATTACATGAGTACGGTGTATAAATGTACATCAATATTAATGATCATCTCTGTATTCATTGGATTAATGGGGACACCATGACTAGTGAATCCCCTCACTCTTACACAAATATACTATCAATATTGACATTTTTGTGGGAACCGAATTAAAATGGAACCATAACATTCCAATTTTTTTATATTTTTTCTTGGTATTTTCCTCATATGATTAATAAATTCTTACCACCATATATTTTCCTAGGATAATTCCCCCAAATTAATCCTTATTCAGATAAAATTGTAAAATATACTTCTCCTAGATGAAATCATTATGGAATTAGAACTAAACCACTTCCCAATTTTTATTTCCTGTATGTATGGTGTAGACTCAATCTCTTATATTTTCATTCATTTCTCTATTGAGCATTATTTTCAGATACAAAATCTTCTTATTCAATGATGATATCATCTATATTTATTCTCGTAACACATTATGGAGTTATTTTCTAATTAAGAGGGTTCTCCTAAATATAATTATTTTTTTATAACAATCATTTCTACACTCTAGAATTTAATCTTGTTGACATGTAATATTAAAAGATTCTATAGGAATGATCTTGGGATTAACATGGTCATCAATATTCCTTTCCTAGAATACAAATTGACTAATTTCATGACTTTCAGACTTTGTGGATTTTTTTATTGAAATAACTATTTTTGATAGGTTTATTATTCATTAAATCTATAATAAACATCATCATATTATATATATATTTTAAATTCTCTATAACATGTTGGGTAATAATGGACATAGAGTTAACATAAAAATTCTATTTGTATCTCACAAGTTTTGGGATTTTTATGGAATATGAAGTGGATAAGGAGGGAGTCATCAAAGAGATTAAAGTATATCTTAATAATTGTTGTAATAAGATTTTTATTAAACACGATTCTTCATTATTGGTACATTACATATTTTTCATGATTCCATCTATTTCTTAGACTCTCACAATTATTTGAAAGGATTGAATGGTCTATTTTTTCAAATTGATATTTTTGTGTCACATGTCATTATAGAAGTTAATTTTGATGATAATTTTTTTGAATGTATGGGTGTTTGTTAATGTTATTTTTATTGGATAATGAATTCTCCAAACTCTATTTAGAAGAAATTGTTCCCAAACATTTTTAAAACTCTATACATTAATTTCATCAAATTTTTTCCTGGGATTTCACCCCTTAGAGGATATCATGTTGTTATTATAGAAATGTTTACTAAAATCATAAAATATTCCATATGATTACAAGATAGTGATGTATTAATATAAAAATATATTGGTATGGATTTTATTTCCAAACTATATAACCCCTCCTTAATTTATGTTTAAATGAGTGTGCTTCTAATAAAATCATATTGTCCTTACTTAATTGAAATGTAGTGAGACTTTATGCATTGATTGGTCTCATAAAAACTGTGACATGCTAATTTACATTATATGAATATTTTATCTAAAAATAAACAAATAACCAGCCATTAATAATATGATGACTAAAAAATCCATATGAAAAATTACTCATATTATATTAGATTACTAAGAAAAATAAATTCCGTATAGAACACAACATTATTTATATTTATAATTTGAGGGAAAATATGAGCTCACTAGTCATATCAATAATAGTGTGGATTAAATTTTATTATAAATTAAATCTAGATGCATTTATATATTTTAGAGGACCCAATATATATCATTGGTTTGGAATAATTAAAACTGTGAGGATGTAATTTATTAAATTGGGAAATTTAGACATATGAAATGTAACCATGTATTTTCCTTAAATAAATATTATATTATTTTATTTTTACACATAGATCACAGAAATAAAATAAATTGACATGATTAAATAAATTTTTACTATTATGACATAGTCATTAAATTGTAAGGAATAAATGGAGGTACCTATATTAGTAAATTTTCAAATTCATTGAATGAAGTTGGATTTGGGAGTGGAAGAATTTTTTATGAGTCGTATTTTTAAATGATTATAAGGAAGGTAGAATCACTATTGTTTAATCTAGACTATTCTCATACTAAACTCCAACAATTATGATATGAGAGAAATTGATTGTGAGAGAAGTTAATACTCATTTATTATTCAATATTATCCTTTCTGGTACATTTCATTATGGGTTTTATAAATTTAAATTAGAATGATATAGTAATTTCGTAAAAAGGTGATATTTTAATTAGGAACACTAGTCTATAAATTTTAAATTATATTTATAAAGAAAAATAATGATTATTTACTAATGAGGAGATAAAATTAACATGATAATTTACACATTAAAATTTAATTTAATCTAAATATTTTATTATTATGTTTATTATTTTTAAAAACCAAAATATATAATAGATAGTTTATTTTATTGATATGAATTATATATTAACACTAATATAAATAAAAATTGATATGAAATATGAAGAGGAACACTTACATTTTTATATATTTCTTTTTCTATAAAAATATTTTTCATTATATAAATAGTTAAATTCTAAAATTTATTATTTTAAATTTTTAAAAATTAACATATTTTTAAATATAAAATAACAATACAATATTAAGGTAAATTTTTGATATTTTTTAAATGACTGATTTTTAGGTGAATACTTATAATACTGTTTTTAAATGGACCATGAATTTTATGAAATTATTAGTATATAATTATGAATTAGAAATATATAAAACCATTTTTATTAGTAAATATAAATTTTATGTGATAAATTTAAAATTTGAAAAAATTTATTTTAATATACAATTATATGTTTGACATTTTATAACTTTAGTTATACATTTCTTTGAAAAAAAATTTATACATCATAGAAATATTATTTTTTAATATTATTTCTCATTTTTTGAAATTGGACATAATTAAATTGATTTATTTTTTTTATTTCCCAAATTATAAATACATAACAAATTATTTTTTCATAAAAATGAATTGCATAGGTAAAATATAGTTACTATGGTTTTATCCGAAAGGGAGTTTAAATGGTTAACCCAAGTGGTAAAAGGAATTAAATTTTAACACCATGCATCAAATTAATTTCATGATGTTTGGATTGACCAAATATCTTCCCCAAAATATTATTTATCATTTTGGAGTCTTATTAATATAAAAAAAGATATATCTTATTCGAATTAATATGAAACATTTAAAAAATGTACTTCTCACATCTTATTAAAGGGGAATTTTACAACCACTCTATAAAAACTATGAAATTACAATTTCCACTTGATCTACTTCCCTTCCCCATTACACTACAGTACTATCTCAAATTCTTATTCCTCTATATATAAATGATTTTCTTATTCCATTCATTTCTATGAAATATCTAATGGGAATCCACAACTTCTCAATATATATACTAAATTTTCCATACCATTATTAATTTTCAATCATTAGAATAAAAATTTATATTTACCAAAAAAATATGATGAAGTTATTTATTATAGTTCATAGAGAATATTTTGTTTTTTTTTGAATTATTAGTATCCACTATGCCCATTTTCCCATTGAGAAAGCAAAAACAACATTCGTGTGTATGTGTAAAATGCAGCCTCAATGATGTGTCATGTTTCATTTTCCATCGCCATCATATATAGTTGGTCCTAATATTAAAACTAACTAATAATTATTATATTAGTAAGATGTCGTAGATTCATTTAAATTATAGTATATAATTCATTTATCCCAATCTATGGAAAATGAAATAACCATTCATGTGTACCCATGAATAACCACCTCCATAGAATAGTATATTCCAAATATCATTATTTAATATGATGGTTGGTCATGAAAATGTGTTAAATTAATAAATATTATATTTATCAAATTATCATGACTCTATTAAGAAAAATTTGACAACCTAAAAGTAATATGAGATAAATCAATCTTCATATATTCAATCATCGAAATTAAATCTACTAATAGGGAAACAATTAATTCACGCTATACAATTGATTTTTATTGAATACCTCTTCTTATGATTCCCATAAATTTTAATTTATCATTTTAATAAAACAAGATAAAATTATTTTCCCTCTAGAATAGATATTTTACAAATCATCACATCATTAACATCCATTAACTATTGAATTTTAATGTTTTCTATCTAAAATACCACTTTTACAATGCTAATAAATAATATCATGGTAAACTATGTAAACTAAAATAAATTTATTATGTTATATTGAAAAATAAATAATTATTATTTTTTGTTTCTATAATGGTAATATTAATATTAATCTCATCAATTATTTTACAAATTTATGTTCATTTAAATCCTAGAAACATGTCCATCGTCGATTTATCAATTAGGTAATACAGCAAAAACTATCATAAATAAAATTATAATGATATAAATTTTTATAAATAATAAATTATAGTATAATTTATGATATATGGTTGATGACAATTTTGAAACTAATAAATAAGAACACCACTATTAAAATCTATAATAAAATAATCAAGATTAATCATGTTCGATCAAGAAAATAGATCTTAGTAAAATAATATATAAGTATAGAAAATTATAAATGATGTTTATATATTATTTAATATATTAATAAGGTTCATTAAATGGAAAAAAAATACTTTTATACTTGTTTGGTGAAGATTCTATCATGGAGGAAGTTGTGAATTATGGTATGGAAGTCCTTGCCCCGAAATTATTTTTGTGGTATACAATTCAAATTTTGAATAGTTATATCATTAATATAATCTGATTACTAACTAATTATTGTAATTTATCATATTCATTTAATTTATCCCATTAATATACTTCATAGAATTTTAATCACCATATAATATTCTTCCAACACGTGGATTTTCATTCGATTGATATCAAATTTTTAAAGTGTTTTTTCAAATCAACATGCTTTATTGATTTATAATACTTATTATTGAACATCCTTCATTTGATGTTAGACTCTTCCACCATAATAATTTATTTCATTTTATTTTTTTTACTTATCTAGTTTAAAATGATCATCTATTTTGAATATGTAACCTTTAGAAATATATTTACAAAAATATATCATCATTAAGAAAAATTATCATACTGTTTAAGGATGGTTTCCCCTACCTATCTATATTTTTCTTTCTACTAGAGTTATAAATTATATTTGGATATCATATTATATTTTTTGTACATAGAAGTGGCTTAATACACTAGGAAGGTGTGAGGTGGAATCAACGCTTCCCTTTATAAAAATTTACAAAAATTAATTTTAACATATGTAATATGATCTATTAATGTGAAAAGACTCACTCTCAAAAAATATAGTGAAGTAAATAATAATATAATGCACAATGAATTTTTCTATTTTAATCCCCAATTATTAAACATACTATTCTCCTTGCTCATGAAATCCCATTATATTATTTTACACTTCGTAAAAACAATTATAGAGGAATGGTAATTGATAAAACATTACCCAAAAATTTATTCTTTATAAAAATATTCTCTATAGAATTTTATACTAGTTCCCTTAATTTTAAAATATTTATGATATCATTAACCTCAAAAAAATTTGAAGATTCTTCTAATCACATGATTTCAGAATTGATTTATCTCTAACATCATTCATTTAGTAAACTCAATTATACAATCTCCTTATTTTTATGAGTTTTTTTAGAAGCCTGACGATCTTCTTCACTCAAATAGTCTTAGTTTGATCATTGAAGATTGTATCCTAATTATTGAAATTTTATTAAATTATGATCCACATTCAGTAAACCATTAAATCTATGATACGTTATAGGAATTTGGGTGAGGTTATTTTCAAACTACTTTTCTCTTCACAGATTAGGTCATCAACCATGAAAACAATCAAGTATATACGTTTTCAAACTTCATCAAAAGAAAATCTAAAAATGATGTAAAAACCCTTCAATTCATCCATAAATCTCATGTTGAATCCATAATATTATTTTATGAAAAATGAAAATTGAATTTCCATCTCTAAATCATCATGATGGATGTGAAATTACATTAATTATATAAATATACTCAAATGTTTCCAAAGAATTTAATTCATATGAACATATTTCTATTCAATTTACTTTTGATAAATGTACTTTAGGTGAATTTATGTCATGTTAATATAATTTAAGTGAATATAATTTTTATAATTGAATATTAGTTAAATATATTATATTTTTATTTACATTAGGGTAATATACTTTAGGAAAATGTACTTAATGAAAATCCACTCATGGTGATAATACTTCTCATAAATATAATTTTTGTTAGTATAATTCTAGTGAATTATTATTTTTAAATGTTCTTATAGTCCACATTATTAATATGTAAATACTTAACGTTATTACAAATTAGTTCAATATAAATCTGAGAAAATGTTAATCAGTTGAATTTACTTTATGAAATAATACTTCAAGTTTCCATAAATTATATGAAAATACTTATACTGAATATATTTTTGGTGAATATAATTCAGGTGAAAGTAATTTAGTTGAACATACATTAATAGAATATACCTCTGGGATCGTACGTTAGGTGAAGGTTCTTCAGGTGACCATGTTTTTGGTGAAATCTTAGCATTAGATAAACCAACCCTCCAAAAACTATCATCACTATGAGCAACATGAATCGCTATTAGTCGTCCATTAATGTGATTTACTTATATTTATTGAAACTAGAACATAAAATATCATGTCTAATAGAATATACCATTGATATAAATACAATGCTTCATACATTCATGATCTTCTATTAATCTAAAAATATACTCCAGACTCATCACTTCATATTTTTCGACTTTATAGACAAACATAGAAACATTCATTCAGACATTATTTGCATTTAATGAAACACTTTGAAAGAAAAATGGGATCCTTACTCTATCCATTTATATATATTAGTAATCTAAAACTTGTCTAATCCTCAAATATATTCCATGCTATCTATTCAAATAATTTTCTTCGGGAAAAAATAATTACTAAATATTACTCAAAACAGTAATATTTTTTAGGGAACTCTAACTCTCTATGAAAATATTTATGAAAAAATGTTTTTGATGTTAAACCTATGAATTAATTGAAATAATATTTTACCCTCTTATCATGTGAACTACATAAATATATCAATAATGTATAAAAATATCCTACAACGTCTTATTGTGATATGTTTTCCACTTGTATCCCCTTTTTTAATCATAATACAATGAAAATTTGTGGTTATCTGTGTAAGTTTCATTAGGTAATTAGAGAAGTCAGAACATGATGATTATCCATATATCATAAATAAATTCCCTTAAAATAGAATTAGGGAAAATATATTTAACTTTTTCTATAGTTGAAATATATTCAATATTAACATCCTTTATGATAATTTTATCCATAGTGAAATAAAACATTATAATAATATGAATTCATATCAATTGTTGAACCATTCTCTTGCACAGATAAATTTCAAATTCTTTATCATAAAAACAAACCAACAGATGATCATAATTTACATTTAATAATTCCATTTGATGTTTGATCTACAATGTGTGATTACTAGAATCGATTAATGTAATATATTATAATTATAATGTATTGAAATTCATTGAGTTTTACTTTTTACTATTCTAGAATACACATCATTATTTGAAAATAAATTTACCCTTATATGTTTATTTATGGTTATCAGATTAACCATCCAAGTAATCATATATGAGTCCAAGTATGTTCAACTAATCACTTCTTTTATACATTAATAATAATCTAAATATTATATTAAAATTCTTTAATATTACTATTGAATCAATTTGTTGGGTTTCCTTCAAAACAATTCGATATCTCAACAAAAACTAACAATATACACATTGTCCACTCTAGATCTAGTTAGATAATGTAAACATCCAATTATCTCTCAGTAATATTTTTTATCAACACTTTTAATTGATTTGTAATTACTCAGAATCACTCCAAAAGATATGTGATTAACAATTTCATTAGAATATTCCACCTTAGAAATACATTACTTCTATCTAAAATATTTTTCATATGATTTGAAATGTAAGTTATGTTTTTTATATCATATAGATCAACCATGAAACTCATATTCCCATGCATGGAATTCTCAAATTTTTCAATTTTTTCTTAATAATTACTTCCACGCGTCATCTTTATCACCGGTAAATATTCTGTCATCTCCATATATAATGATTATCATCATTCTAAAATGACCCTCCTACACTTATAAGTTCCTATTATATTTTCCTTTAGATATATTCAATACTATCAAGAATCTATCATGTTAAGAATAATGTAGTTGTAAGTATTCTTCAACATATAAAGATATTTCATGATGTTATATAGAAGACAATCATCCATATCATGTATGAATCTATCTAGTTTTCAATGTAAAAATCATCATCAACATCACCATTTTGGAATACATAATTTACATATATGTCATAAACTATATACATCAGATAATAAATGGATCCCAAACTAATATTAAGGATCTTATCACTTGATTAGAGAAAATGTTTCCATAAAATCAAGACATTTCACTTGTGAGTATCCATTGAATACTAAAATTTCTTTATTTTGGAAAACTTCCACCGATTCATTGAGCATGTATCTGAACTAAAACCTAACTAGGATGATAATTATTCCTTTCATATTGTGGAATTTTTCCCCATGTAATTACTTTCTGTCATATATAATTCTTCATTCAGGGATTTTAACCTTTATTAGCGATCAACTACCTTTGATACAAAGGGGGGATTAATTAGATCGATATGTTTCATTATATTCATCATAAATTGCATTATTATAATCCAAAATTGGTCATTAAAAAACCAAATGACATTATATGGTTGGAATTTATTTTTAAATGCCTAAAATTTTATGTGTATACTTTTAGTATAACACCATTCCTTATTAGAAACATAGAAACTTGTTTTATCAACATTGTACATAGAAATTTCTTCTTATTCACACATGATTTTATGATATAATTTTCATCATTGTATTCTCCTTTCTCTTCTTCTATGGGCATACACATGTTTTCAATTACATTAACATAATATATTTCCAAAAATTTCAATGACCATTTTTTTCAACGCAAATAGCACCTTCTATTAGCCTTATAACTTCGGAAAATTCCTTCTTCAATTCATTCATCATATTTTCCTATGTTTTAATTATAGATCTTTTGTAAAGAATGCCATTAAAATAAATTAACAAAAAATTAAAGGTTATTACTTATTATACCACAACTTAAATGGGCTATTGTCTATTCTTAGTGTAAGAAGTCTCTTTTCTAAATATCAATTGATTATATTTTAATTATCTCTAGAAGAAATATGGAGTTTATATTTTTAACTATATTCCTTCACTTTTAAAATAAATGTATGTATTTCCTTTCCAAAACACTATTTTTTCTCTCTAGTATAGGGACCACTATAGTGATTCATTATTCCATGTTTATAAATTTATGATTCAAACTAATTATAGGTAAACCCCTTTTTTCACATTTTAACCTTAAGGATATGTGCCTGAAATGGATTTTTAGATTACCTATTATAAAAAACGAACTATTCCATAGCATTAAATTTATGTTTCAAAAACATAACATTTATCATTAGGGTGAATTATTAATTAAAAGTGGTAAATTATAAATAATTCATATTAGATTGAGGAATCATCAGTCCACATGGATTGGAAGTAATACTCTCATGAGTATTAGTGGAATAATTGTTAAATGTTTTAGCTTTCCCATTAGTTTTCTTCTCATATTGGTAGGCTTTATAAATAATGGTTCTTTCAAATTTCTGTAAAAGTAAATATCTTATAAATTCTCAGTCCACATAGATTGGATGTAATATTCTCAAGAGTATTAGTGGAATAATTGTTAAATGTTTTAGGTTTCCCATTAGTTTTCTTCTCATTTTGGTAGGCTTTATAAACAATGGTTCTTTCACATTTCTGTAAAAGTAAATATCTTATAAATTCTCTCTTTGATATTTTTTTCTTTTTTTTGTTGTCCATGTTGTATCATCCCCCTACCCCACAATTGATTATCATATTTCTCACTAAGGTAACATTAATTACCAAAAGATTCAATATCAAATACATTTATTTCACTTTTTACTCCTTCAAAAATAGTTTTTCTATCTATCAAACTTTTGGTGACACAAAATATTCTTTATAAGTTAAATTTATTTCATTGTCACATAGAAAATTTATAGTCAGAAAATTATGTTTAAGACAATACAGAAAACAATTTCCTTGGATTTTAACTTTTGATCTTCTAGAAAAGTTGTGGTTTTATCTTTTACTATTAAAGAACTATAATTAATTTTTTTAATTTCCCCTTTATTCTAATCCTATATGTATCAAAAAAATTCCATAACCAATATTTTTATAGGACAGTCCTCTATCATGAATCCATGGTTTCTATTTTTTACTATCTTTCATGGATACATCAGTAATCAAGGATGTATCATTTGACTTTTAGTTTACCTTCTCTATTTCTCGTCATGTAAATAATGCCAATCCAAGAAGTTTTTTCATTCATTATTTATAATAGATACCAATATGGTCACTTATTTAATAGTTTTCTTCCATGAATTAACAATGATTCATTATTCTATAGTTTTTCCCTACTGATTCCAAATATTAATGGATACAACCTCCTATATATTGATTCATATATTATTTTGGTTTACAGTCTCTCTCACTCAACTCGAACAATCTTCTTGAAAAATAAATGTTTTATTTGTAGCTTTATAATTTTTACCATTGTTTTTCATGTTCCAAGAAAATCATTCAAACCTACACATTATTGATAGATTGATGTTATAGTTGTAGAATAGTCATGGTGGTTCATCAATTGATACTAATTTTTTCTGTATTCGTTAGAAATAATCCATTTTTATGAGGTTTTTTATAACATTTGGTGGTTTAGTAATATTTCATACAATTTTATTTTGGATCCACAGTTCCTTGGTTTTAGTTAAAAAACAATAATATTTGTTTAAATCAATTAATCATTACTTTTATATAATACAATGTTTTACTATTGTTTGTAGTATTTCATGGATATTCTTCTTTACCTCACATTACATTGATGAAATCATCTTCCAATTTATATAGGGATAATTCAAAATCTAGGAATAAATATTGTGTCATTCCCAATTCATCATCCAATGCTACAAGATTCACATTTCAATCATTCAAAAAAATTTCTATTTTATCTAAAATTTTAAGGAGGTTGATTTCAATATTGATCAAATTTTCTGTTATGATAGAATATTTTACATATTACTTTTTATTTTATATTCTCTTTTTTCATAATAGAATTTATTTCTTTGTTTTTTTATTTTTATCATAACTATATTAATTTTTTATTTTATAATGTGTTCCAAATATGTTACCTAACTTCTTCGTTTTCTTATTCTTTAAGGGTTCCTCTAGTCATATATGAGCCATGAAGTTTTGAAAATTTCTTAATCTTCATCATTTTATACTATAGTATTGGATTATATCCTTTCATCTTCCTTGAACCTAAAAGAAATTTTATTTGTATTAGTATACATATTTTTTACATTATCAAATTTTATACCTATCATTGTACACTTACTATACATCTTTAATCGATACATTTCATAAATAATTTCTTCTTTACATTTATTTCATTAATTTTTGGGGAAATATAAGTAATAGACCCCATCCTCGTCATGTGTGAAAAATTTTAAATGCAATTACAATTTTAAACTCCCATTACAAATAATAAATTTTTGAGTGACAACAGACATTATTTTCATGTGACATGTATTCACCTTTCCATTATATTATATTTTATTGGATGATTAGACTTTGGATGTCTAAAGTATGATTTAAAAATACTTCAATTCTTTAGATATTTTCATAAATGATGGAGTATTCTTCATTTCATATCCTAAAAAAATATTTGTAGTCTTATATAGACAATTCATCTATATCATTATATGATGTGATCATGGGATCATATTTATGAAGGATGTTCCTAAATAACATCTTCACAATATTTATCTTATCCATAGATTCTAGAAATTCTCTTATATGAATGTACATTTCATTGATATGTTTAAAAATTTAATCAATGGTTTCTTCAATATCAATTTTCAGGCCCTAAAAATAACTTGTCCATATTTCATCTACATATTCCTTAACATTAATGTTTCCATCAAAGATGCTTCCTTGGATCTCTCGTGTTCCCCTGGATGATTGAAATATAATTACCTTTGTGTATAAATTTTCTAATATTGTAATAAAAACATAATTTCTAACATCACCATAAACTTTCATTTTCATTTTTCCCTAAAAATTAAAAGGTGAATCTATTCCCCTCTATATATGTCCTTTTATTTCAGATCATTCTACTTTTTTATGATGAAATTATTTACCATCAATGGATCTAATACCATTTTTAAATGGAACTTAAAAAATATTTATATTAAAACATATATAATAGATGGAACCAAAATCAAATGATAGTTATGATACCTAAGAAATGATTTATACACTATGAGTGGGGTGGGTTTAGGTGTTGGGGTTGAATCTATTATTCTAGTTTTATAAAATTATTTATTTATAGGTTAACCAATTTAATATGATAAAGATATAAATCCATTCTTATGACTTTTGTTACACAACCTACTTATATTAAAGTAAATAATAATTTTATAAAAAAATAATTTAACACATTTTGGAACCTATTAGAGAACATACACTTTTTAAGGCTCTGAACATCTATTTCATAGATTTTACACTATTTTAAATAAAAAATTATTGTGTATTCTTTGATACATTAATAAGAATCATAATATTCTGTTGGAATACATTATTATTATTTCGGAATCAATTAGTTGGGACTCTTTTGGAAAAATTTGATATCTAGATCTCAAAATAAAAAAAAAATACACATTGTACACTCTATATCTAGTTAGAAAATATAAACCTCCAATTATTTCTTAGGAATATTTTTTATTATCACTTATACTATATTTATAATTACCTATAATCACTCCAAATGATATGTGAGTAAAAACATCATTAGAATCCTCCACGATAAAAATACATGACATATGTCTAATTTTTTCATATTATATGAAATTTTACTTATGTGTCATATATCATATAGATCATAAAAGAAACTCGCATTCCCATGCATTGGATTCTCAAAATTTTCATTCTTTTCTTAATAATTACTTCGATGCATCATCATTATCACCTCTAAATATTATTTCATATACATATATAATGACTATCATATTAATAAAATGACACCCTATCCATATAATTTCTTACTATATTTTCCATTAGATAATTTCAATATTTTCAAGAAGCTATCATGTTTAGAATAACGTAGTTGTGGGTCTTATTCCAATGATATAGATATTTCATGAAGATGTATACCAGACCTTTATCCATACTATGTATAAATCCCTATATTTTTTCAATGTAAACATCATCATCGACATCACCATTTTGGATAACATAATTTAAATCCATGTCATAAACTCTATACATAATATAAAAAATAGATTCTAAACACATTTTAAAGATCCTATCACTTGAAGGGAGAAAATGTTTCCAAAAAATCATGACATTCCATAATTGATTATCGCTTGAAAACTAACCTTCCCTTATTTTATTAAACTTCCACACATTCCAAGAGTATGGATCTAAATAAAAACCTACATATGCTGATAATTTTTCATTTCAGCATGTCAACTTGTTTCACAGTGTTTTTAATATCAGTCATATATAATTCAACATTCATAGATTTTAACCATTACTTATGCTCAACTACTTTTGATACTAAATAAAGATTAATCAGATATATATTTTTCTTCATTTGTTTCACCTTTCTCTTCGTCTATTGTGAGGTTCATATTTTCAATTACATTCAAATAATATATTCCTACAATTCACTTTGACCTTTTTTTCAACTCCTACATAACTTTCTATTATCCTTTTAACATCAGATAATCTCTTATTCAATTCATTCATCAAATTTTCCTCTGTTTTAATACTTGATCCCTAGAAGATAAGGGATTTAAAATACATTAACAAAAATTATAGTTTATTTATTATTATAGACAAACTTATATGAGGAAATTCCTTTTCCTTGTTTTGGAAGCCTCTTTTCTAAAACTCAATTGTTAATATTTTTATTATCTCAAGATAAAAATATGGAGATTCTTTTTCATAACTATAGTCTTTCCCATCTCAATGAAATTTATGTATTTCCCATCCAAAACCCTATTTTTTCTATCAATTATAGGGAGAAATATAGTGTTTCCTTATTCCATGTTTATAAATTTATGATTCAATGTAATTATAGGTCAACACCTTTTCTGTCCATTTTAACTTTTTGGATATGTGCATGACATTGTTTTCTAGATTAACGATTATAAAAAAATGAACAATTCCATAACATCAAATTTATGTTAAAAAAAATTAAAATTATAATTTTGGTGAATTAAAAATTAAAAGTGATAAATTAGAATTAAAACATAGTATATTGGGGGATCATCAGTCCACGTACATTAGAATTAATATGTTCAGAAAGATTGGTCGACTAATTTTCCATTGTTTTGGGGTTTCCGCCAGTCTTCTTCTGATTTTGGAAGGATTTATAAACAACAATTATTACTCTATTTAGTAAAGGAAAATATTTTATAAATTCTTCTATTGATATTTTTCTATTTTTTTGGACATGTTGCCTCACCCCCTACTCCATAATAGACTCCCATCTTACTCACTAAGGTAACAAGAGTTATCAAAACATTTAATCTCAAAAACTTTTCTTTCAGTTCTTACTCCTTCATAAATAGTTTTTTTCCCATAAAACGTTGAGTGACACATAATGTTCATTATAATATAACATTATTTAATCATCACATGGATAATTTAGAGACAGTAAATTATGTTTAAGATAATAAATAAAAACATTTACTTGCATCTTACCTCTTAATCATCTATACCAATTGTGTTTTTCTCAATTACTATTAAAGAACTATAATTAAATTTTTAATAGCCCCTAAATTATAATTCTATATGTCACAAAAAATTCCCTACCCAATATTATTATATGAGCAACATCTATCATGAGTCCTTGATTTCTATTTTTTACTAGATTTTAAGGATAATTCAATAATCAAGGTTGTATCATTTGACTTTTCGTTTACCTTCTCTATTTCTCATCAAGTCAATAGTTCCAATATAGGAAGTTTTTTCATTCATTCTTCAAAATAGAGACAAATACGGTTACTTATTCAATAGTTTTCTTCCATAAACTAATAATTATTTATTGTACTATGTATCTAACTTCTGATTCCAAATAATAATATTTACCACATCCTATATATTGATTCATATTTTATTTTGTTTTAAAGTCTCTCCCACTTATCTCTAACCATATTATTGAAAGATACATGTTGTCTAAGTAGAATTAGGATTTTCCCATTATTTTTATTGTTCCAGGAATTTCATTCAAACCTCCATGTTCTTAACTATTTAAAGTTACAATTTCAGAATAGTCATCGTGGTTCATCGATTGATATGACATATTTCTATATTTGTTTGAAATAATCCATTTTAATGAGGTTTTTTCTAACATTTGTTGGTTTAATAAAATTTCTTACACTTTTATTTTTTATTATTAGTTCTATTTGTTTAGTTAAAAAACAATAATATTAGTATAAATTAATTTATCATTACTTTTAGAAATAACAATATTTGACTATTTTTTGTAATAGTTACTTAAGATTCTTCTTTATCACACAATATATTATGAAAATCATCATCCAATTTATTTATGGATAATTCAAATTCAGGAAACTAATATTGTTTCATTCCAAATTCATCATCCAAGGCTAATATATTCACATTACTATCCTTCAAAAAAATACAGTTTAGCCAAAAAAAATTAGGATGTTGATTTCTCATTATATTAATTTTTTTTATCATGGAATGTTTTATGTATTTATTTTTTATTGTTTCTTATTCTATAAGTGTAGTTATTTATTTATTTATTTTAATTTTTCTCATGTTTATATTGAATTTTTTATTTTATAATGTGTTCTAAATATGTTACCAACCATCTTCTTTTTCTTATTCATTTAAGGGTTCCTGTTGTCATATATGAGCCATGAAGTTTAAAACAAATTGAACTTCATTATTGAATACAACTGTTTTTGATGATTCCCTTTATAATTCCTTGAATATAAAAGAAATTTTATATTTCTTCGTATACTTATTTTTTTAATTATCTAATTGTATGTTATCCATTGTACGCTTACTCTCTATCTTTATCCAATACATTGCATCAATACATTCTTTTTTACATTTATTTCATTTATTTTGGGAGTAATTGAAGTCAAAGATACCAACACCATCATATGGGAATCATTACAAAGGAAATTAACTTTTTTTACTACCCTTATAAGTCTTTAAATTTTGATTGACAACATACATTAGTTTCATGTGACATGTATTCGCCTTTCCATTATATACAATTTTATTGGACTATTTTACTTTGGATGTGTTAAGTTTGATTTTAGTATACTTATATTCTTTTGATCTTTCCAAAAAATGTTTAAGTATGCCTAATTTCATATCCTAAAAAAATTGATGTTTTATACAGATATTTCATGAATATCATTATATAATGTGATAATGGGATCAAATTTATCAAGGATGTTCTTAATTATCATATTCAAAAAATTTATGTTATCCACAGTTACTATAAATCCTCTTATGTGATTGTCGATTTATTTGAAATGTTTAAAAATTTATTCAATGGTTTATTAAATATCAATATTCATTTCCCCAAACAAACTTGTCCATATTTCATCAAATTATTCCATAAAATTAATGTTTTTATCAACGATACTTCCTAGGATCACTCATGTTTCCTTAGAATATTGAAATTACATTACCATTGGGTATAACTTTTAAAATAGTGTAATGAAAACTAAATTTCTATCCTAACCATAAACATCCTATTTCATTGTTCTGAAAATATTCATTGGTGAATCTATTTCCCTTTATGTATGTCCTTTTATTTCCTATCATTCTACTTTTATTTCTAATGATATTATTTTCCATCAAAGGTTCTAATACATTATTTAAAGGAATATAAAATCTATTTATAATTAAACACATCTAAATAAGAGAAAAAATATATAATTACACATGTTATACCAAAGAAAAGACTGATCCACTGTATAGGGGTTGGGTGTAGGAGTGGGGGTTGAATCCATTGTTCTTGTTTTATAAAATTATTTATTTTTAGGTTATCCACTTTAACTTGATAAATTTATAGATCCATTCATGTGACAAGAATCACCCACACTACATATAGTAAAGTAAATAATAATTTTATAAAAATATAATTTTACATGGTTTGGAACCTATTATAAATCCTACACCTTTTGCTACTCTGAACATCCATTTCATAGATTTTATACTAATATCAATCAACAATTGTAATTTAAATAGAAAGAATCATCCTTTAACCCATTATTAATCACACATAGATTGATAACTCATGAAATATTGATCTAGTTCCTACTGTTTTACGATTTGTTTTCTTATATTTAGACCCTCGTAAATGGAAAAAAATTATACACCTAGGTATCAACATCTAGAACATCATTATCGAGAACTATATTCCTTAGGTAATCTCAAATTTATGAGATCCTCAATTAAATGACTAAAGGTTTTATTTTTGGTGTTTTTAATGACACAAATAGGATCAGTATCATCAATAAAAATTATAGAATTATTAACAAAATTTTCTTGAATGTTGTTTCCCCATTTATATATCCAGCTTGTTTCTAATAATTGTTGTATTGAATGATATTTTATTTTTAAAATACTACTGAATTAATGTCTTAGTAAAACATCCGTGGAATATATTGACGAATTAAATTCTTTTTCATTAAAAAATAAATAACAATAATCAATGTTATTAAACCTTAATTCATCCATATATCTAACCTAGAATATCATTCTTTTCTGCTTGAATAATTCAATTTGAAAATTCATCTCATCATTATCATAATGGATGTGACATAAAATTAATTATATGAAGATAATAAGAACTATCTAGTGATTATTTTTATTGTTAATGTACATATGGAAAATGTGTATAAGATAAATTATCTATGGGATAATTTATATCAGCTGATCATACATCAGTTTAATGTGCATCATGTAAATTTTCTTAAGTTGAATGTTCTTTTGTTGTATATAATTCATGTGAAAATACTCATAGTGAATACACCTCAGGGGAATGTAATTCTAGTGAGATCTCATTTGGTCAATGTAAATTAGATGAATGTACATATAGTGAATGAACTTGTGTCAATATAATTTTGTTTAACTATCATTAGTTGAAAGTAATTAAAGTGAATATAATCATGGAAAATGTACTTCAAGTAAATATTAATTAGTAAAAATTAATTTCTTATCATACTTTTGTTGAACATACATCAGGAGATCATACATATGGTTAATTTATTATAGTAAAAATATATTAGGTAAATGTTATTCTAGATAGTAGGCATTAGGATAATGATCATCATGTGAACATACATCAGGTGAATATATACTAAACGAATATTCACAATGTGGGATTCGACTTTATCTCAACTCATCCTACAACCGCCTTCATCATTACGGGAAGTTTGAATAAATTTTGGCCATTCTCCAAAGTGATGAACTTCCATTGATCAAATAGTACAAAATCATCTGATATATTTACCCAGATCTCCCATTGATATTATATCAAATCATAATTACATAAATAATATTTGGTAAAATAACAATAACCATCTGACTCAACTCTTCATATTTTCATAATTTACAACCCAACTCAAATAAATCCTCTTTAACGGTGTTGATGAAAAATGAAGAACCATAAAAGATAATAGGGGACATAAATGTGTTATTTCATTTGACCTTTATATTAGATATTTCCTCTTATCAAAGTGAATCTTTATTATCCATCTTACGATTTGGTTTTCAATTAAAATATATTAAACGCTTTTTATTTTGACATAATTTTATTTATATTACATGAAATATATCCTTTTAATAACATATATTCCGTTTCAGGGATCAATTATTAAGGATTCCTTTTAAATTTACATTTTTTCCATAGTTACCACGTCACCCTTTTAGATAAAAATATCTTTTAGAAGTGAGAAATAAATGTTTTTTGAAAATTACAAATATTTCTTCTAAAAAAACTAATTTGTTTTAATAATTTTCCTATTTTCTTCTAAAATATTAATTTTTTTGGAAATTTACTCTCATAAATAACCCCCAAAATTCTATTTTATATTTTTGGGGGGCTAACTCATTGAAAGTCATTACTATATTTTCCTCTTATTTTTATTGAATTTTTATGATTTTTCATCTGACATATTTCTTCTATTGATATATTATATTTCCATCCATTTATTTATTGGTGTTCACATAAATGTCCAATGTCAATTTATTGGGGAAATTTTTGATAAAACTATATACCAATTATCTTTATGTTTTAAATAGAATATGTTATATTATCATGAATAAATTTTATTTACCTAGAGTGTTGTTATATATCATTCAATACCTTTTTATCTTACATTTTTATATCATATTTTTTTATTATTTATGGAATTATGAATTATTTACTTATAAGATTTTATTTGAAATAGATATCAAACATATTTTAATTCCATTAATTTCATATTATATGATGACTGATTGATTTCAAGTGGCAGTTATACGTATGGATGAAAGAAAGTGGGTTATTATATCTCCCTCACAATAATTGGTTATGTTTTATATCACATGAGATAGTATGGAATATACATAATGTGTTCATTCATAAAGTCGTGGTAATGTTTTAATTGCTGTTTTTTAATTACATAATATTATAATACTAAAAGTTCATAGGAATATGACATAATTAAGTATTTTTGTTATGATGTGTAATTTTTAAATGGTCACATGTGTGGCCTGATATACCAAAAAACATTAACATTCAAAATATAATTAATAAAAATTTAATAAACCATAATAACAACAGTTTTTATGATTTATTCACATCAAAAAAACATTTCAATCAATGCATGAGGTATATTCCATGGGGGTCATCTCAAGGAGAAAATGGAGTCTGTAAATTTGAAAATGTTCAGTATCATTTTCTTAATTGTACTTATTGAATTTAGATGATTAATGTTAAATTATTACATCATAAAATTAATTATCATAGTTCTATAATAACATAAATATATCATAATAAATATTCCTAAATATTCATGTTGTTATTGTATATATTGTATGATCTATTAGGGTTGTTTTAATATCTTATATATAAGATGTTATGAATAGAATTGTTCCATCATACATGGATTGAAAAAAATTAAATTTATGGTATATACATTATATATAAGGAATAACTAAATTATGGAATAATGAAATTGAAAATATATTAATGATATTAAAGAATCATTTAAATTTAAAAAAAACTAAAATGAGCATACTGATACGATGTTTCTCAATATGACTATATTTTCAAACATATATTGAACTTGTTATATGTATAAAAAATGAAGGAAAGAAACACCAATACCTTGAAATATATGGATCATATATAACTATTTTTTTAATATACTTTGACAACAACCATTTTACAAAATTGATAATGGTAATGTGAACCGAACAATTTGAAATTGATAACAAATAGAAACTAATTTAATAACTGTATGGAATATGAAAACAATTTTTTATAAAATATTAAATTGTAAACAATAAATTATAAATTATTAAATAAGCATATAATATTATCCTATTTTGAATGTTATTGTCGTGAGAAATCATGTTATGAAATATGTTAGGGGAACCAAATTAAACACCATTATTTTGAAACTATTTTGTTAAAATCTATTTCCAAATCTTATACTTTATTGTGTAATGATTATTACAATAGGTTATTTTAGTCATTTAGTTCAATTATTTTAAAATTATTACTCATTCAACTCATATATTCCATATCAAAAACTATTAATCTTTTAACGTAATGGATTCTCTTCGAAATCCTGATTTTATCCATATATAATTTCTTAACTCTTTATATTCTCTCCTATCCTTTACCATAAATATAATGAAATTATTCTTTACTCATTCACCAATTTTCACAAGTCATTAGTCATTTGTTAAATATATTATATATATAATGTTTCAATCCCACTTCATTTTACTTTTTTGTGATAATTTATCAAGAACTGTCACACTATATTTTAGCTTCATCTTTGTCTTCCATGTCCATATTCCAAATCTAATGGGTGAATTTTATATGTTTCTAAAAATTTATATATACATTAATATAAAATTATTTGTTTTAACAAATATTATCATTTATTTGTTAATATAATCTAATAGCTAAATTGGTTACATTGGATTCCATTTCAGACGTTTAAATTTAAAAATTATGTTTTAGTGGTTCTCTATGTTTAAGTTTTAGAATATTTTTTATTTTCTATTTAAAAAATTTTAAATAGTATATTAAAACATATTATTATTTTTAAATATAAAACATAATACATTTTTAAAACCATAATAGGGTGTTTACACTAAGAATATTGTCGGGTAAATTTATGGCAATATAAAATTGGTGTGCGATGTTGGAAAATTATTAAAATAAAAATTATAATAACTAAATGATAATGAATATTTAATGAATTTGAAACCTTATTCCATTTAAATTCATCATTTAGATGAGATTAGATTTTCATTTGGATCCATTGAGGATACTACCAAATGACCGTCATCTGAGACCAGCGATTCATATTCAAAAGACCACCAAGGAATGAAAATATTCAGACGATTTCACTCTGAATCCTTTATTTGAAATTGAACTTCTACATTTCGATTTATTTGATGAAAACTTGAATAAAACCTCATAATTAATGTATTTATTCCATTTAACCTTTTGGGACTAACTTATTTCCCAAATATTATAATTTGATTCATTTATTTAATAAAAAGCTAGATAGAATTATTTTTGGAAATTTGAAATATCATTTATTATATTTTTGTTTGAATGAACCATAAATACTATAATATAAATTTAAAAATTACTTGATTACTATGATAAATAGGAATTAAAATAAATATTATTATATTTAAACATTGAATTATATTTTTTATAGAATTTATTCCCACTTATACTTCTCTCTATGATTTTGGGTATGTAGGGGTAGGAATTTAAGAATTGGGATCCTCATCTTGAACTAGGGGTTCAAAATAATCATTGTTTTAAATTAGTATAATTTTTGTTACGATTAACACCGTTAGACTTTAGATGATATAAATGATCAATGGTGTCATAGTGATAATACAATAATTATGTGATGAGGTTTTGTGTGATATCATATTTATGATCATATGGATAGATTTTTTGCAACGTATAATAAAGTTAGAAGGAGTATTTTTTTCACCCAAAAAAATGCTCATTCGATCATTAACATCGATACTTTTACAAAGTTCCCACATAAATTATGAAAGGGATAATAAACATTCACCAGAATCAAATATTTTCAACGAATAATATGATAAAAAAATAACTATGAGTGTTTAGTGAACATACAAGGTGGGGATGCAACATGGTATTGTGGGGAGTCATTCGATCAGGAAGATCAAATGGGAATGGTGGATCTATATATTTAACTATTTTAAATCTTAAAATATTTGTGTATAATCCATTATATAGCCACAAGACAACATGACATGGGGATCAGTCATGGAACAATTGGATGGTGTGTGCGGATAACACCTAGTACCCCTGGATCACCTAATACTAATAAGGATTGTATGGGTCTTTTATGTGTCCCAATTGGTTCCCAAAATCGATTTAGGGATATTAATTTCATTATATCCCTAATATCACCATGTTTTGTACAATTAGAGATAGTTTTATTTGTTAAATAATTGTGTTTTGTTAAATTATTATGAACGTTATTATAATTAAATAATAACATATATAAATTCTTTGAATATTTAATTTGTATGAATTATCCCCTTGATTAACCAAATATAATATTTTTTTAATAGAATTTGTGAAATAATATTTACTAGGCTTGGGTGTTGGTTTGTTTTCAATAATCATTTAAATATAATTATAATATAATAATAGTATAATTTTCAGTAAATAATAGTCAAATTGAAAATATGATCTCAATTAAATTGGTTTTTTGATTTCAGAAACCATAATAAGTGGTGAATCATTTTTATTATAAAATAATTCATATTTGTATTATATTATTTTAAAATACTTTGTCAGATGAGATGATCTTTTAATATGTTATTATTTACCATAAAAATTATACCAAGATAATTATAGTCGGATGAAAAAAGGGAACTAGAATTGTTTTTCCGTCTCTATTTCCATGTGACAAAATCTAGTAAATGGTGAATGATTATTATCAACATGATATAATTAGAATATATATAGAATAAATAGATCAATTAATCATTCCATGTTTCATTTGAAATATATTGATGACCTTCATGGTAAATGAGTAAATTTTTTTCGTTCCATATTTTTTAGAAAAAGTTACTAAAATAATTTTATTGAATGAAAGAGACTATAGAAATAACGGTGAATTTACAATTAGTGAATGATGGAAAAAAAGTATATGTTATTCCCTCAGATGATATGTAATTATTATAGATGAAATAGTGGATTCTTACCTAATGACTTGATCCCAAATAAAATGTAATGATATAGGGTTTAACATTAGGGGACTATGGTAGTGGAATCATTTTTATAATTATTTGAAACTAATTGAAATATATATATATTAGTCAGGTAACATTGGTTACTAGGTATTGTATATATGAAATAATATTTAATGATAGTGGTATTTAACATCTTAGTATGTTCCCCATTGAAATATTATACAACAACCTTTATCATTATTGATTAATTATAACATGTATACAGTGAGATGTGTATATAATACCTATTGTGGATTCAATGGAATATTGATTTGATTAAATGGAATGTAATTTAATTTGAGATATAACTTTATAAAAATTAATATTGATAACCATATAAAGATATTATTTAATTATAATTTAAATTCTTGGACCATAGTTGATGATAGTATCATGGGGATGATGTATCATCTCTAGATTATTATAGGAGTGTATTACATGATGGAAGAAAGGATATGTTCATTTTGACATTAAAATTTGTAATTTTACTCACTTTTGTTCTGCTAGCCAGGTTTCTCTCATACATTGAAGGGGATGGAAATGATGAAAATTGAGGGTCTCCTTTAAACCCACCATGTTTAAGGGTTTAGATTGAAATGATTTTGACTATACTATGTCCCAAAACCCTATTTGGGTATAGATTGAAAATTAATAATATATATTTCTACCACTACTCACCCAAAACAATAGGAGTGGTAAGTTGCACATTAATTTGATATATTTATAGATGATTAATTATACTAAAAATTACTATATAGGATATAGAAAAAGGGTTAATTATTAATTTTCCATCAGTCGGATACATTATATAAGGGGTGGATAGTAATGTCAAGTTCCTAAAACATCCTCAGTATGGGAATGTTATGTTGATAATTCCGCCAAGTGGAAAACCCTCATCCTTCAAATAGTATGGATATCAATGTGGAAAATGAATCCCCATATATTATAATAACTCCTCATCCACTTCACTGGGATTTAGAGTTTCATATATTTATAGATAACATTGGAAAATAAATTTCCATTAATATAATAGAATATAGGATATTTTTTAATGTTTTATATTTCATCTAGTGTCTATAAATTTCTATTTTGTTGCATAAAATTAATTTTATTCCCTATAAAAGATATGGGTATTTACACTAAAAATTATATGATACATGAAAATGTATGTTTACATATTTAAATCAATATATACAGGGATGTGTGTTTTCTTTTTCAATCACATGACTACTGAATCAATAGTGAATTACTTTTTAGAAAATCTATAATTTATTTTAGATATGGTTTTCAATTCCATATTGAGAAACATTTTCATATATTGAATGTATTGGATGTGATATAAGGGTATAATGATCGCGATTGACCATGGTTATCATCATTGATGAAAATGAGTAACATTTAATTGTATAAAAAATAATATTTTTTTATTCACAAGGACAATAATTATTTCTGGCATCTGGTCACTAATTAATGTGACTATAACATGTATTTAAATAATAACCTATGAGTGTGAACTTTTGTGTTTTAAACATGTGTATATATAGATTAGTGGATATATATGGTGACTGATCAATTTGAAATGATATTAACCAAATTTTTGGATTCCCAATGGATTGTAGAATTTCAAGATGACTACCAATCTCATACATTGGATATTCGTTTTGAAATATATTATAAATCTGTTGTATATACCAATTAATTCATTTTAATTATTTCATTGTATTCTCATTATTAATTAATATATATATATATTTATTTAATTTCTATATATGGTTATGTTTAAATTTCACGTATATATGGAATATGATTTGTGTGTGATAGAAGGTGACATTATAATTATAATTAAAGGTACCCATGAATAGTGGCTTTCATAAATCCAGTTGTTATCCCCTAGCCATGTAGAGGTGGACCAGCAAACATCACATACCAATGATCGATGATTTGACTTATATTTATCAATGTGATAATTGTATGTATACATTAAAGTCCATGTGAGGATGGTTGTGTTATACTATGGAGTTTTTAATTGGGTATTGTTTATAATGTAATCACAATATAGGAAATCTAGAGTTTGGGATGAAAAATGTTTATCTATCCATGAGCCTTACTAACCACACATGACTAAAAGTTTATTATCTGTATAGTGATAGTAAAGGACTAGAATAAGAATCATATCTATTTATTACATGAATTTTATATTTCACAATTTATTTGATTGAAGGTGTTGATTGGATACACATGCAAGACTTGTAAGAGATCTATCGATCCCCTCATCATTTTCTATGAAAATTTTATTGATATACTATCTTGGAGATAATTAGTTTGGATCAATTAGATTTTTATATTACAATTTTATTTAATTGTTGTGATAGAGTGAAAACACATATATAGAATATTTTAATATGTGGAATACCTCTATAAAAGACACTTCAAAGGATCTAAACAGACACATATGATAGTGTTCAATATGGTGGTTTCCATTTACATGAGGGTAAAAGGTAAATACATTTTTTTTGTCCCAGATTGCTCTTTGTTATGATGTGATTTTGTTGATACACTTATTTCTTTCATGTTAGATGATTAACACTGCATATTTTTTCTTGAAATTTTTATTTCTATAACATTGTGTTTCACAATTTAAATTACCACTATAAATTTATTATATGTTCGATCCATGTGATTATAGTTACACAATAGAAGTATCATGGAAACATGGTGATTTCCTCTAGGGATGGATACACTAGTAATGAATAATTTTCTCAATTGGAATTCCCACATAAAATAAATATGAAATTGTTTTTTTAGAAATGTGAACAATTCATCTATTCTATGTTAGTCATAACAGTACGACACATGAGAGTGTATTTTGATGATTCTATACCAAGATAAGGATGTTCATTTGTTTTGAAAATATTAAAATAATAAAAATTAACTTTGAATATTATTGTTAGAATTGGTGAAGACATTCATATGGTTTTTTTTTATGGAATCATTTGTATTTCTCTACATTAGATGGGTAATTAGTTAATGATTGACTAAACTTTTTGGTGAATATGGAAAAAAATTAGTATCTTGGGTTCTGATGAGGCTTCATGGGTCCTAATAAATTTTCATCCAATTTAGCCCACCATTTGGAAAAACTTGTGAAAATAAAAATTACCCTTGAATTATGATAATATCAGAGTGTGTCGATTAGAATGACTGAACCCTTCTCATAGAATTTATAAATCAATACTACTTATGTTTTTTTGTAAAAGTAAAATCAGGGAACTTTTTAATGAATTTTGTGTTAGTGGAATCATAGTCTTGGGGTGTTAAAGTATTAATAGGTTACATTATATGTGATTAATGTTATATCCTTAGTGAGATAGTTTTCTGTGAAATAATCAATTTTTCTAGAGGGGATATAGCTTAGTGTATATAAAATGACAGATTGTTTCACACAGATTATTTTCAATGTTTTATGCCCTTGAGTAATTTTTGGTGGGAGGTACTATTTTGTGGGGAGAAGAAATAATACTTATGTGAAATGATTCTCTACTTTGATGAGATTTTTCTCAAGCATTTTATCGTGATTATGGAAAATTTATCCATTGGATGAAGTGGTTATCCATGGTAAGGGAAGTTATTTCATATAGAATTTTTTCATTGTTAAATATAATATATATTATTATATGATTACATAATTTACCTTTTTAACATGAAATTCTATTAATATGTGGTTCCACTTTTTCCATTGATCATAGGTTAACATGGATATGTTTGGGAAAATATTTATTTTCTTGTAAACATTGACTATTTATTCCATCTTAGGAAGATTATAATTCTATCTACTGTCAGATGAAAATTGATGGTTAATTTAATGGGACACTTAATAATATACTATGATATACTTATTATTTTAACAATAAGATTTCGTGGTTGAATAGTAGTTTAATTTTTCTTTTTTTAGGTACCCATTAGGTTATCTTTTTGATGGATTCCTTAAATTGAAGGAATTATTTTTCGATGTGTGCTTATTATATCTATTTAATCTAGATAAATTATTATTTTTAAATAACTATAGATTTTTTTATCTCTGATAGGAGAGATTAATATTTATGTTTTTCTACCAATGTTTTTGTGTGTATTTTGGTAGTTCTGGTTATTTAACATCCATTTTATGACTCTAGTTTGTCATCTAGTGGTTATTGTAGGATCACTAATCTATATGGAATATTTGAAGATGGTTCTGTTGGATTTTATTATTTTTTAGGACTAAATGTTTTAAGGTGTGGGGGGGGATATATCATTTTTGGTTTTATCATGTGAATTCCATTTTATTTGAATGTCATTTAATCCCTGAATTTCTATAAATTGAATAATTTGTAGTCTTTTAAATTTAGATAAGTTTATTTGTGAAATTATTTATAATAGTGACTTATTTTGAAGAAATATATTATTTATTTTTTTAAAAGGTTAATATATTAATATTTCTAAGAGCAGGGTATTGAATTTTATAATAGTCTACGAAATTGAGTATAATGTATGGTGTTTGTTCTATTATATGTTGTTAATTATGTTTTCAAAAATAATGATTTTTAAATCATCATTGGATATCTATATTTTAAATAATTTTTATAAATAAATGATAATAAACATTTTTAGATTAATCCCACCTCTCCAATTTAAATTACCCTGTTAGGGGAGATCGAGGATTTACGATTGGATACATGAAATAATTTGTTGTATAATAATCATTGGATATTAGGGAGTATTTGTTTAAGGATACATAGATCCTAACAAGGTATGGTTCATTTCAATATATACCCTTTTATAGAATGATATTTTTTTCTTCATATTTACTAAAAAACATTTCATAATCTCTCAAAATTATTTTATTTTTTCATTCCTCCATGATGATCATACGACCCCATTAAATTTTCTAATATAATAAATGGATTTCATGGAATAATATATAAAATATTCATAAAAATATTAAAAAATAATTTATATCCTTTTCGTTTAAATGGATATATCTTCCTATAGTTTATATATATATATATAAAGATATATATACAATTATGATACAAAAACACATCCATAAGAATCATTCGACTCAGATTTCTATATTAATAAGTATATTAGATACAAATTTTATATCATTCCGAAAATATTTCTATGATTAAATAAATCATGAGTCTAAATTTTGATAATGATAGCCCGAATCAAGGATTATCGGGTTAAAATATCTGTGCTTTATAATTTTGTTCATTTTATTTGTGATCAATCATTGTTGGTGGCGGTGGTAAAATGATTTAAGGAATGGATCTATAATTGATGATTTGATGGATTTTGAGCCATCTGATCTATGATTAGATGGATTTTTTCCACCATGTATCCATTATTTGGTAGTTTACCTATTTAATCATTGGAAATAAGGCTCATTAAATCATTATTTTTGAATGAATGACTTTTTGGACCCATCGACCATGTGGGGGAGAATATGTGAATGGCATTTTTCAAAAAAAACAATACATCTAATATGATGATTTAGAAGTTGTGCGTATTAAAAGAATACATGCTATAGAGGACCAATATAGATGGGAATAGAGCTATTTGATCATATAAATTAATATAAAAAGTCTATAGTTTGGAACACACAATCTATAATGACCCGATTCATGAGGATTTCTAATCAAATTATCCAGATTTGACTCATGGTAATAAGGATCCATAGTGATATTGTATAGCACATGGAACCCCCAAGATATTCAAACAGATATAGGGTGTGTTAGGGTGCTACAGGGGTCCACATTTTACATGCAATGATGTTTATGGATCATTAATTTATTATATACCAAATATAAAATTCATTAAGAAATTGTGAAACTAATTGGTATATGAATTGTGTACTTAATGATTAAATAACTTCTAAAAATTAATATTTTCAAAAAAACTAAATTGTTCCTATGATGAATTAGTAGATTGTGGGTTACAAAATATAGGATTGATGAGTGAAACATTCTTAGTTTTATGTAGTTCACTAAAATATAATGATAATTTTTATCTAATTATTTTACAATTTTTTTACAAATAAATAATTATAATATTTAGACAAAAAAGTTTAGATGAGATAATATAATACAGAAGGAATTAATTATATGAATTGTTAAATAGTATCCTATGGTAAATACCCCAAGTTGAAAAATTATATGTTAGTGTATTGTATGACTAAAAAAACCTTGATTTAAAATTTAATAACAAAAAATATGATTATTTCTAGAAATAATGATATTTTTAGAAATGGGTTCAAAAAAAAGAAAAAACTCAAATTGAATTAAAATATTTATTTTTTAGCATTTAAAATTGTTAAATGATCAGTGATTAATATCCACATACTATAATTAGATGTTATAGAAATGTAATAGAATCATTAACAATTTAATGATTTAGATAGAAACATGTTGATGGCCTAAAAAATATTTAAAATTCATGGTAAAAGAGTATATTTTAGATATTGATATTGATTTTATAAAATAAAATCAATGGAATGAAATTCATTATTGAAATGAAATAAAATTTTTAGTTAATGAGTTATATAATACCATATATACGTTAATCCCTTATATATTTGGAAATTTTATAAAACTTAAGGGTAGAGGTTTAATAAATTAATGATAAAAATGAAATATAATATGGTTGACATGAAAGAGGGGGACATATAAAGTCAACTATTTTAAATATTGATTTTTGTAATCATTGAAAAATATTCTGTAATATGGTAGAGAAACAAGAGTTACTCAAGATGATATACTTGAAATATGAGGGGATGAAATTTTAATCACATAGGTTCATGATTTTCATCTATAGATAATTAAGAACCACCATTTATAATTATTTAATAATGTTTGCTACAAGGATACAATATTTTTAAGTGGAAACTTAACAATAATGATTTGGAATCAATATATTATTATATAGAATGTATTATATCTGATATATGATAAAAATATAAGTATAATATATAAGTAATTTTGAGATATTATTTTCATTCTCTTCCAATGAGTTTGGTTAGTGAGATTTTTATAGGGACTGTGAAAATGTTCTAGATTACTATATGTGTGAACTACAAAACTGATATGTGGATCCCTTTAATGATAGATTAAAGAACTTTTTCTGCACTCATATATCTTATTATATTGTATAAACTATAATTTTTGTATACAAATCTTGATTCTTATGGTTCTCAATCTAAATTATACACACCCTCTGTCTAGGTTTAGTGTGGGATTATAGTGACTATATATTACCTCACCAATTGATTTTGGCATATAATTATGATTAATATTTCATATATATTACACTAAAAATCAATAATATTATATTATATAGATCCTATATTTGTTGTTGATTGATAGAGGTGATGAATACCCCCGAAATCTATAATTTGGGATAGATATTGATGGTTAATTTCCCCAATATCCTTAATGTGATTACATAATACATGGGATTGGTGGAGTGATATGGATTCCCTATCCTTATTCATATGTATATGTGAGGATAAAAATTAACCTGAGTATTAACACATCTTATTTTCCATATTATATGTATTATGGTGGTATGTAACATTATCAAATTTTAAATGATTTTTAAACCAAGTTATTTATATAATTTTTTGTTCTTCAAATGTGAGAATATAGTTTTCCAAATAAAAAAGACCAAAAATCATGTATGGGTAACCTAAATCTTCAATGGGATTATCTAGAGTTTATATTTTCATTGTAAAGGAATATCTATATTTAAAATGGGTGGATAAAGGTACCCATGTTGATTTGTAAAGGTAAATAAAATTTGATTACATTTTTTAAGAGTAACATTTTATGTATAAGAGTTATTTAAGGGTATGTCCCTGACATAAAAGGACTCATAAGGGTTTCCATACATTTTAACATGATGTGTATGGTTTATTATAGTCTTATATAAAGGTATATCGTTACTTTAAAATTATGTATAAGGGTACTTGGATTCATTGTAAGGGAATGAATGTGTTCCCATGCACTGCATAAGGGTAGGAGTCCTACATTATGGTAAAATAATATTATATTATGATACATTTGTGATAAGTGTAGGATATAACCATGTTACCATTATGTATTTCCTTTTTTAAGGAAATTTTTCCCCCCTTTTTCTATTTCTTCATCCCTAGCGTAGCTCTTTAACATGCACCTTACTATTCTAAAAGAATTTTTTTTTATGAATTTTCTCCTTGACCTTTTATAATTAAAAACCTTTTTGTTGATGAATTCAAACTCTACTAATTCATTATTCATTACAATGAAAAAAATAAATGATGAATTTAATTGGAGAATATCAATGTGGCAAGCCACCCTTGAAATTTTTCAAAAAAGTACCCTTACAACCACCTTCCTTTTTAGTAATATTCTTTCTAATACATGAAGTTGCTATTATGTGATATATATGAATACTTATTCATAAAAAAATATCTAATATGCCATCTTTGTGTGAAAGAACCAAAAATACATCTTTTATATTGAATTTTGTGTCTTAAATGGAAATTAATACCATGGAAATAAATTCCACCCCTTTCCTTATTTTCATGAGTTGTTGTGAATCTATATCATCATTTTCTACTAGGGAAATTGAATAATGATATAATTAATGGTTACAACCCAGAAATAATAAAAGAATTATAATGAATTATTATCTCAAGATTATCCTAGATAATTCATTTTTGAGAACACTATTATCACATTTAAAGAAATCATTATATAAGAAATGATGATCTCTTATTATAAAAAAAATAATAAATTTCAATAATTTCAGAAATAAATATATTATTTCATGTATTATTTTTATTAAATCTAAAAACAACTTAATTAAAATTGGAGATAGGAGTCCATGGTGAGAATTTTTGACTAATAAATACACTTAGATGATTCAGGCGATGATTCCTTAGAGAACCTTAATGTTGACATCGATAACCATGAGCTCGGATTTTCTTTACCATTTTGGGATCTTGTATACAATTTTTCAATTAATTTTATTCATTTTCATTCATGGTTTATGTTCTACATTGATGGTTATTGATTATTTCTATGTTTGATGATGTGTTTCCCATATATGATCATTGATCAATGATTTTTTTATTGTAGTTTTTTTTCAATTCTCTATGTTGATTAAAATGATTTGGGTGATTCTTCCTTGTTTTTCATGATTCAATATTACATATGGTAATCATACATTACATGTTCAATAATATCATTAATTTATTTGGGTTTTTCATGGTACACGTGACTGGTGACCCCCGTCGATTTATTACCCCTTGTAGGTGGAGTTCACATGATGTGAGATGTAAATGAAAGTGGGGTGTGATATCCTTGTGGATTTAAAGAACAAAATGAGTTGAAATTTTCAAGGAATGTACTTAAACTCAATGCCCTAAATATTTTGATTATAATGTCAACTTTATTCCTAATTGATTCCATGAAACATTACCAATTGGTATATTTTGGATTCCATGTGACATGATGACAGCCATGAATCATCATTTCATGAATTTTTGATCATCATTTCATCATGGAGCTAATTAAGGTGTGGTCGTGTGTTTTTTATGTCTTGGTTAGGGGATATGTAACATCACAGGTAAATAAATAACATGAAATTTTTCATATTTATTAATATTTATGAATTAAATATTAACTTTACTTTAAAAGGGTTTCTATGTTCGATAGTGTACCTGATACGCAACAACGGGCTTCTTTGAAATCTTACGTTGCACACTAATAATATAATATTATCATTTTAAATGGGATTTAACTCCTAGCCATTGTACTGGTATGAATGAACAAAATTAACTATAATATGATTATACATTTCTGTTTAATGTATTTACAATTGTCCAATAAAAGTTAGAGGCTTAAAATGTAAATGAATCTAATTTTAAGCATAATGTACATTAAATGGTCGATTTACCGCTATTTAATGGAGAACCCTTTTTAAATATAATTTTGGTCACATTCATAAATTCTATTTGACCAAATAAAATCCTTCTTTAAGATGGGGACATCAAAATTTACTTTGTGTAAATTTTTGGAATTTTTCCGATAATGTTCATTTTTTAATGAATGGTGAAAAATATTGTATTTTAGTTCAAAACTTCCTTTTAATATAATTTATTTATATGGTTAGATTATATTTTTTATTGTTTTTAAAGTGTAATTAGAATATATTTTCATTATTTAATCCAATTTTGGTCATTTGAATTAATTTCACATTGAAATTGGACATAAGCAAGTGTCAATCTTTTGATAGATGTTGTTTCTTAAAAACAGGATATTTGTTTTGAAAACGAGAATAAATTTTAAATTAATTAATGAAAATTCTATGTTTTTAATTTTTAAAAACATACATCATTTTGTTAATTTGGAATAAAAAATATATCTTAGGCTTAATTTTTGGTATTTTTCTGAAAAACTTCAATTTTTGATGAATAGTGAAACCACTTAGTAGTAGTTAAAAAAACTGTCTTTTTCATTTAAATGAAATTTTACTGCTTCTGTGAATTGAATTTCAAAAATCCAACATAAATGGTTGTTATTGATATGTAAAATTTGGTTCAATAAGATTAAATATTTTTTGGTGAATAGTAACTTTTTACTTTTATTTATCGCGGTTAAAGGTAAATAGGGTAATTCGAGGTAAAAATAATATTATAATAATTTAAAATTAGCTTATCAATTTTCATAAGATTATTTTATGCGTAATGGACGACCATGGGCATCCTTGGGTCGATTATGGGACCCCATAGAGCCACTTGTGAATGATAATGACACTTTAGATTAATTAATTTAAAGTAAAGTAAAAAATTACATAAACAAATCACTTTGTAAATTAATTTTTATTTGGTGTTATATAAGTTATGTTTTCGACTATAAATATTCATTAGAAAGATAAATATATGTCCTACATCATGGTATTATTTTATAATTTTTAGACAAAAAATAAATTAAATTATTTATGACTCAATAATGATGCAGTGTTTACCCCATTAATAAATGATTTAAATAAATAAGATTATAAATACTAAAATAATACCTAAAACCTGTCCAATTCATATTGGATGATATTAATTCGACAATGAGTCATATTATCTTCTACTTTAATTATTTTTTGACCTTTATTAAACCGAATATCGTTATATAATAAAATAAGCTTTTCACACTTTCCTAAAGAGCCCATCCTCTCCCTTATAAAAGGAGACCACTTCTAAACAATTCCTCACACCTTTAAAGAATCTTGGCTTGTCCAAGATCTTGAAATTTAAGCTCCATACATCCCTAAACTCCTCCTATAAGACTTATCTTAGGTAGAAGGCACTTCAACAAACCCTTTTGGTTCAAACCAAAGGAAGTTACCCAAATTAAAGGTAACAGTTTCTCTTAAATTCTTTTCTTTTATTTTACTTCTCCAACCTCTAAAATCTTATTATTCCTTTATTTTATAACAATACCCATATAATCAATATTCTAGGATGTTTTTATGAGAAATATTCGAACTACACTTACACACACCTCCATCTAATGGGTGAAGAACATTCTGTTTTTGTGGATGGAAAACAAACGCCTCACGAAATGATGATTGTTCAATTATCTCCTACCTCATCTCATGGTTGCCATTATGATTTAACTATATTTATATTTGAGATATATTATGTTTATGTTTTCTTTATTCTTCTGTATTTTCCTTTTATACCATGCCTTTATGGTTTTCATTATAGGTAAACGTGACAGTTTCATTTGAGGAAGTGCGGACTACTGCCCCCTCAAAGTGATTTGACTCGTTAATGCCTTATGTGGGATGTATATAAGATGTATTTAATCATATTATATATGATATTATACTGTAATTAAAATATAACTATGTATAATTGTGTTTCAATTCCATTAAAATAGGAAATATAAATGAAAGTAGCGTTATTGCGTACATATGGATTACTGTCCCCGTGAACGGTGCATTTCATTTCTTACCTACAAATGATATGTACTATTATAAATACATGTATATACCTGATATATATGAAATATATTATATCTAAATAATTAATATCATTCAAAATATAATTTATATCTTACCAAATGAACAACTTGTAAATATAAGGTGTTCATTTTTTACTCAAGTACCAAACATCGACAAAATGAACGTTATTAACTTAAATGATTACATAATGTTTATAACATGGTAATAAGTGATATAAAAGGAATAATAAACTTTAAAACTGTTCTTAAGCAAGTAGAAATTAACTTTAGTTTATTATACAAGATATTAAAAAACGAACGGGTCATGTCGGACACGAGGTAAGAGATTTCTTATCTCACCTTTAATTCCGTGAGATTTACATTGTTTGCCACTAATTTTTGCATGTGGTGTATTTTTTACTTCCAATTGATATATATTACCATTATTCACTTTATATTCATGTTATTCTGTGATACATTTGATGTTTATTAACTTTTGGTCATACGACTTGATTGATTACAATGTGGTAAGGGATTTTCATCTCACTTTTTATTCCCGTGAGATTCATGTTATATTTTCCACTATTTACTTCTTTGTGGTGTATTTACTGACCATGATTGTATTCATTGTGTAATATAATTTAATTTATGGGTATTTAAATATTCATTTTTTGATCATACTTTCATGGGTTTTAGGTTCCATAAGTTACCAAATTGGTAAGGGAATTTCACACTTCAATTTCCACTCAGTGGGCTTTACAGATACTTTATTGATTATTTTACTCGATGATTATGTGTTGAATAACTATTTATTATTTGCATAGTAATTTCCACACCCCTTTATGTTGATATAATTTTTATACACATAATCAATACCTTGTTAATTTCTCAAGTGATCGATATAAACATGATAAGAGTAATTTTTAACTCAATCTCAAATTATTGAGTTTAAAATCCAATTCATTGGTGTTGTTTTTACAAGAATATATGTGAATATCCACTTATTGATTTACACTGAATATCCAATCATATTGAGTGTGTTTATATGTGTGACACATAATTATTTCTTTGATTTATCTTTAACCTAAGGATACAGTCTTTATAAGAGATTTCATCTCAATTTACATTCCATTGAGAATTATTTGTTGTTATACACAAAATCGCTTTTATATGGTGTATATAATGTAATTTGACGTAGTATATCAGGAATACCTTTATTATCATGATATTATAAAGTTTTTTTTACCTAAATTATTTGTATTCAAGGATCACTCTTTTTTATTAAACTCTTTAACTAAAATATCATTTTAAATGTTTTAATGATTTATTCATCTAAATATTTATCCTTAATCTCCATGTTTTCAAAATGGTTTTTTGGATTTATTTATATGGAAATTAATGTTTTCAAATGATAATTCATTTAAATATTAAAAGTGGTATGGGAATCTTTGATTCAAAAATATCTTTTTTTAATGGTTTAGAAAGTGATTTGATAAAGCATTGTTTATTTAATTATATTGATTTGATATATTGGAATGTGGAAATATTCTCTTTCCTTTATAAATGTGTTATGTGTTATGATTATGTTATGGTTATTGGAAATTTTTTACATATAGAGGTGGTTCTGTGATAACCCTGGGGTGGGTGAGCCCGAGATAGCTCTCCAATACATTGGGTAACCTGACGGAGGAAAACATGATGTTTCCCCTAAGAGATTTAAGAAATATACTATGATGGGTATACCAACTGTAAATCCCTATGTAGCTATGATAGATACAATGTAAGTTTGATATGGATTCCTAAATTAATCATTATGATTTATGATTTTTGTGTTTCATTCATAAATCTTATGTTTTCAAAAGTTATGTTATGATTGAATAATATGGTTTCATTGATTTGTATTTATTGATGGGATAATGTTTTCCTTCCTTATTTTATAACAATTACTGTGATTTTTTTTTCTCATCCCATGTTTTTGAAATGTTTTCCACTGGACAAAAAGTTGAATAGTACAAGGGTGGGATCAAGGAAAAGTCATGCCATCAAAAACATGGAAATAGAAACTTCTCTTTTTTAAGAGTTTTTATTTTCTGAAAAATGGATACTGGGTAGTAGTGTCTATAAGTAACATTCAAGTTGTTATGTAATAGTTATGGCATATTTATCTAAAACTAAAAACCTGAAAAGATCCTCAATCTGAATTATTCATTTAATTCAATATTATGTAATGTTTAAGGTCGGGTCCTTATAGTTGGTATCTGAGGTAGGATTAGATATCTTTGGAGGTTAAGGTATTCTTTAAGAATTACTGACATAACCATTATGGTTAGGATTTTAGAAAGATTCGTTGTTTTTTTGATAAATTAAATGATTTTAAGATAACTTGAATAAGTATATCTTAGTATTTACCATCCTCATAATTTATTATATGATTATTTTACTGATATACTCACACTGACCTTTTTGTTTTAGTAAATGGCTGGATCTAGCATGCATCAATGTAAAACTGGATGTGAAGAAAACTGATAGGGTTTTATGAATGAGCAAATGAATGAAATGAGATTTGTAATGAGAAATCCTATGGTTATTCTCAACTAACTATAATGAGTCATGATTGACAACTTGAACCTTGGTGATTTTTATAAGAAATCGTATATGCATGAAACAAAAACCTATGGAAGTTCAGGTAAAAATCATAAAGGTAAGTATGTTCAAAAAAATATGTTTCCAGGATGTGGAAAGAAACACCTAGGAAAATGTTTCAAAGGGACGGGAAGATGCTATAGATGTTGAAATGAAGGTCATAAAGCAATAACCTTCCATGGGAAAAGGAAGCATCCAGTTTAATCTAGGAAAGGGAATGAAGTTCTTTTTGAGGGATCAATTGAATGTTTTAAATGTGGTGTGCATGGTCATTATACAAACAGATATCCTATGAAGATATTTCAGGAATTGGATCACCAGGATAGTACAAATATATGTTTACAAATACCTAATGCTATTCCAATTGAGGATGAAGAAACTGACAATGACCAATGAGAGTTATGGATTATTTCATAATTTTTTTTTGAAATTACTGAATCTTAGGATATGATTATTATTTTGTTTGTAGGAAAGAAGTATTTTAGAATAATTTGGAAAGGAATGGATAGTGGATTAAGAAGAATGTTTAATGAATGATATGTCAACATATAAGGAACTCAGGTGTTATGATAAATTTTAGGATGGTGAAAGGCTTAAAAGTATTAAGGATATTTTGATGATGGGATTACATTAGAAGACTTTTTATAGTATGTGTAACCTTAAAGTTTGATATAAGAAAAATTTATTCAAAAAATAATTATCTTTTATTTTGTGGATATAGTTATAAAGAACCATTTAGGTTTATATGATCCTTGAATTTGAGGAAATTAATAGTTAATACATTTTGGGAGGAAAAATTAAAGTTATTAGATAAACATTATGGTTAAAATATGTTATGGTTATTTTTGATGAATTTATCTCTTTTTGGGAGTGTTATAAATTTTTTCAAAATGGAAAACACATGAACTGTGTGACAACCCATTGCGTCGGACAAAGCTGTGGGAATCGAACCCACATCCAAAGTGCGATTGGGATTTACCACCTACAACTGGAATATTTGATGTCCCTGGTTAGTATGACAAATTATTTTTAGTTAGCTGATTTTATGAATCAATAATAAGTTGATTTTGGGTTATATATGGAATTTATTAACCTATCATTCAGAATATGTGATTAGGTTAATTACTTTTCAATATGAGACTTTAAGAGTATATGAAGTTATTTGGAGATAAATGTTAAGATTTATCTTCGAAGACTATGAGATTAAATTCTTCTGAGATTTGAGTTTTAATATTAGTTTGGATTAGTTTGAATAATTTTATGTACAACTGTTTATTGAATGGTCTTGGTTGAACTTTGGGTATTGATTGACAAATTTTTCGAGATTAAGAGTAGTTTTCTTGTAAAAGATTATCCTTTTTGGGTATTATATGATCTCGCACAAACTATTTTGGTTTTGGTTAATGTATAATGACATGAAAAAAATATGGTTCATATTTTGTGGATTATGTGATTCTATATAAGTTGATTATAACACTTTTAATGTGACCAAGTAAGATTGAATACTCATCTTTGCGAGAAAAGATGTATTTGTTATAGAAATTTAGAAAATTATGAAAGTATATATGACAAGTAAATATGTTTCCTAAGGTTATTATTCTATGTAGCAAATAAAATCCTCAAAATTATGAAAATTAAGATAAAAAAATGTTGTTGGTTTACCTTTACTACTGGGTAATCAAGGACCATTTAACACCTCCCATGTTTGTGATTTTCTGGTGGTTAACATTCTCCTAATCATGTTTTCTACCACTCTCCGTCAGAACGTGAAGGTTTGTTTTCACTTCAATATCCATTTTTTCATGGAATCCTAGGATTTGTTGTCTCATATGACCTTTTTACTTCTCTTTATTTCTTTTAAAGTGATAGTTTTACTGACTCTTTCTGATGTGGGACTTTTAATGAAGTTTCCAAGCCCAGTTTTAAAATTGTGAGGACACTATTCCCCAAAGGGGGGAAGGATGTAACATCCTAGGTAAATAGAGATCATTATATTTTTCATATTTATTAATATTTGTAAATTAAATATTAATTTTACTTTTAATGGGTTTCTATGTTCGATAGTGTACCTGATACGCAACAACTGGTTTCTTTGAAATCTTACATTGCACACTAATAATATAATATTATTATTTTAAATGGGTGTTAACTCCTAGCCATTTTATTGGCTGGAATGAACAAAACTAACTACAATATGATTATACATGTTTGTTAAATGTATTTACATTTATCCAATAAAAGTTAGAGGCTTAAAATGTCAATGAATCTAATTTTAAGCATAATTTACATTAAAGAGTCGATTTACCACCTTTTAATGGAAAACCCTCTTAAAATACAGGTTTGGTAAAATTAATAAATTCTATTTTACCAAATAAAATACTTCTTTAGAATGGGGACATCATAATTTACTTTTTGTAATTTTTTGTAATTTTTCCGATAAAGTTAATTTTTTAATGAATTGTGAAAAATATTGCATTATAACACAAAACTACCTTTTAATATATTTTATTTATATGGTTAAATTATCTTTTTAATTTTATTTAATATTTAATTATAATATATTTTTAACATTTAATCCAAATATGGTCACTGCAATTAATTTCTCATTGAAATTGGACATAATCAAGGGCCAATCTTTTGATAGTTATTGTTTCATAAAAACATACTCTTTGATTTGACAACGAGAATTTATTTTAAATTAATTAATGAAAATTCTATTTTTTGAATTTGGTAAAATAGACTTCATTTTTGAATTTGGGATACCAAATATATCTTAGGCTGATTTTTTTTTATTTTTCTGAAAAACATCATGTTTTGATGAATATTGAAACCAGTTAGTAGTAGTTAAAAAACTGACTTTTTGATATAAATAAAATTTTACTACATCTATGAATTGAATTTCAAAAATCCTAAAAAACATGGTTTTTATTAATAAGTAAAATGTGGTTCAATAAGATGAAAATAATTTTTGGTGAATAGTAACTTTTTACTTTTATTTACCACGGTTAAAGGTAAATAGAGTAATTCATTGTAAAAATAATATTATAATAAATAAAAATTACCTTAGAACTTGTCCTAACTTTATTGTATGAGTAATGAAGGACCATGGGCATCCTTGGGTAGATTTTGGGACTCCATAGATCCACTTATGAATGATAATGACACTTTAGATTAATTAATTTAATGTGAAGGAAAAATGATATAAACAAATATCTCTTTGTAAATTAATTTTTATATGGTTTTATATAAGTTATATTTTCGACTATAAATAATCATTTGAAAGATAAAAATATTTCATACATCATGGTATTTTTTTATAATTTTTATACATCAAATGAATTAAATTATTTATGACAAAATAATGATGCAGTGTTTACCTTAATAATAAATGATTAAAATAAATAAGATTATGAGAACTAAAATAATATCTAAAACCATTCCAATTTCTATTGGATGATATTTTTTCGAATATGTGTCATCTTATCTTCGACATTAATGATTTTTGGACCTTTAGAGTCCTAATGTCACACTACTGGAAACATGATCTTTCCCAACACTTCTATACCAACGGTTTGTAAAAACCGTTGGTATAGCAACTCTTTCCCAACGGTTCATCAAAACCGTTGGGAAAGGGCCTAAAAACACACCCTTTCCCAACGGTTTTGGTGAACCGTTGGGAAAGAGTGACCTTTCCCAACGGTTCACCAAAACCGTTGGGAAAAGGGAGGATTTTTACCCTCTTTTTCCCAACGGTTCATCAAAACCGTTGGGAAAGAGTACCCTTTCCCAACGGTTCACCAAAACCGTTGGGAAAGGGTGTGTTTTTAGGCCCTTTCCCAACGGTTTTGGTGAACCTTTGGGAAAGGTTACTCTTTCCTAACGGTTCTCAAGAACTGTTGGGAAAAAGAGGGTAAAAATCCAACATTCACCCTACTAAAAATACACCCACCCAGAACCTATCCCAACGGTTCTGAAAACCGTTGGGATAGGTCTATCCCAACGGTTTTCAGAACCGTTGGGATATGTTCATTGATTTTTTTCCAGATCTACTAACGGAGAACATTATATAAATCAAAAATTTAAATAATTATGATAATACATATATATATTTATGAAATTATGTTTACAAAGTGATGTTAGCCTAGTGGTTAAGTCGTTCGATTATAAACGAGGGGTCCTGGGATCAAATCCCAGCGGTGATTTTATTTTTGGAATTTATATACCAACGGTTCCATTACCGTTGGTATAGATTTCATATTACCTATACCAACGGTTTTCGGAGAACCGTTGGTATAGACCTATCCCAACGGCTTACTTGGCTACGGTTCTCCAAACCGTTGGTATAGGCTATACCAACGGTTTGGAGGCCTATACCAACGGTTCCAAACCGTTGGTAAAGGTTAGTTTTCCAGTAGTGTCATTATATAATAAAATATTATTTTCACACTTTCCTAAAGAGCCCCTCCTCTCCCTTATAAAAGGAGACCACTTACAAACAATTCCTCACACCTCTCAAGCCTTTTGCCTCATCCAACCTCTGACTAATTAAGCTCCATAAATCCCTATCCTACTCCTAGAATCCTTAACATAGGCAGAAGGAACTTCAACAAACCTTTTTGGTTCAAACCAAAGGGAGTTACCCAAATTAAAGGTAATATTTTCTCTTAACTTCATTTCTTTTATTTTACTTCTCCAATGCATAAAATCTTTTTATTACTTTATTTTATAACAAAACCAGTATCCTCAATATACTAGGATGTTGTTATGATATGGATTTGATATAAACTTACACACACCTCCATCTAATGGGTGAATAACATAATGTTTCTATGGATGGAAAATGAACACCTCTCGAAATGATGATTGTTCAATTATCTCCTACCGCCTATCATGGTGGCCATTATTATGGAACTATATTTATATATGATATATATTATATTTAAGTTTTCTTTATTCTTCTGTATTTTTATTTTATACCATACCTTTATGGTTTCCATTATAGGTAAAGACGATAATTTCATCTGAGAAAGTGCGGACTACCGCCCCCTCAAAGTGATATGACTCGTGAATTCCTTATGTGGGATGTATATAAGATGGATTTAATGATATTATATATTATATAATACTCTAATTATAATATACCTATGTATAATTAGGTATTAATTCCATTAAAATATGAAATAGAAATGAATGTAGCGTTCATGCGTACGTACGGCTTACCGTCTCCATGAACGGTGCATTTCATTTCTTACCTCCAAATGATATGAATTGTTATAAATACATGTATATAACAGATATATATGGTATATATTATATCTAAATCATTAATATCTGTCTGAAGATAATGTATATCTTACCACATTAACAACATGTAAATATAAGGTGTTCATTTTTTACTCAATTGCCAAATAGCGACAAAACGAACGTTATTAACTTAAATGATAACATAATGATTATAACATGGTAATAAGTGATATAAATAGAATAATAAACTTTAAAAAGTTATTAATCAAGTATAAATCAACATTTGTTTATTATTCATGAGATTAAAGAACGAACGGGTCAATTCGGACTAGAGGTAAGGGATTTCTTATCTCACATTTAATTCTGTGAGATTTCCATTGTTCACCACTAATTTATTGCATGTGGTGTATTTTGTACTTCCAACTGATATATATTATCATTATTCTATTTATATTCTTATTATTTAGTGAATCATTTGGGGGTTATTAACTTTTGGTCATACGACTCGATTTATTACAACGTTGTAATGGATTTTCGTCTAACTTTTTATTCCCGTGAGATTCATGCTATATTTTCCACTCTTTCCTTTTGTGTGGTGTATGTACTGCCCAGGATTGTATTAATTGTTTAATATACATAAATTTATGGGTATTTAAATCTCCATTGTATGATCCTACTTTCATGGGTTGTATGTTTCATATGTTACCAAATCGGTAAGGGAATTTCAAACATCAATTTCTACTAAGTTGGCTTTATGCATAATTTGTTGATTATTTTACTCCCTAATTATGTATGAAATCGATATTTATTATTTGTATAGTAATTTCCACTCACCTTTATATTTATATAAGTTTTATACACATAATCACTCCATTGTTAAATTCTTATCATCGATATGAACTTTAAAGAGAAATTTTTAACTCAATCTCCATTTATTGAGTTAAAAATCCAATTCATTTGTGTTGTTTTTAAATGAATATTTCTGAATGTCCTATGATTGATTTAAAATGAATATATAATCATATTTATTGTGTTAATATTTCTCACACATAATTATGACCTTGATTTATCTTTAACAAAAGGATATTGTCTGTATAAGAGATTTTATCTCAATTTACATTCCATTGAGAATTCATTGTTTTTATACACCAATTAAATTTTATATGGTTTATATAATGTAATTTGAGATAGTATATCATGAATCCAATTATTCTCATGATATTATAATGTTTTGATTACATCAATTATTTTTATTCAAGTGTCTCCCTTTTTGTTTAAAAAATATCTAACTAAATTATCGTTTTAAATGTTTTAAAGATTTATTATTATAAATATTTCTCATTTATGTCCATGTTTATAAAATTGGTTTTAGGATTTATTTATATGGACCTTAATGTTTTCAAATGATAATTCATTTAAAGCTTCAAAGTGGTATGGGACACTTTGATACAAAAATATATTTTTATTGGTTTTGAAAGTGATTTGATAAATCATTGTTTTTTTCAATATCTTGATTTGATATATTGGAATGTGGAAATATTAACTTCCCTTTATTATTTTGTTATGTGTTATTATTATGTTATTGTTATTTGGCATTGTTTAAATATACGTGTGGTTTTGTTATAATCCTAGGGCGGGTGAGCCTGAGATTTCTCTCTAATGCAATGGGTAATGTGACGGAGGTAAACGTGATGTTTCTCCCAAGTGATTTAGAGAATATACAGTGATGGGTATTCCAAGTGTAACTCCTGATGTATATGTGATAGCTACAATGTATGTTTGATATGGATTCCATAATTAACCTTTATGACTTATGATTTGTGTGTTTTATTCATAAATCTTAGGTTTTCTAAAGGTATGTTATGATTGAAAAGTATAGTTTTATTTATTTTTATTTATTGATGGGATAAGGTTTTCCTTCTTAATTTTATAACCCTTACTGTGCTTTTTATGCTCATCACAAATTTTTGGAATGTTTTCCATTGGACATAAATATGAATAGGGTCAAGGATGGGATCAAGGAAAAGTCATTTTCACTAAAACATGGAACTAGACATGTCTCTTTTTTTAAGAGTTTTTATTTTATGAAAAATTGATACTATATAATAGTGTCTACATTAAATATTCAAGTTATTATGTAATAGTAATGGAATAACTATCTAAAACTATAAACCTCATTAGATCCTCAATCTAAAATATTTATTTAATTCAATATTATGTAATTTTTAAGGTCGGGTCCTTATATGATATCTAGTCTTCATGTGATTGTTTGAATGTAATTATTTTATTTTCATTTATTATTATCATGGAAGACACAGGTTATAAATGCTAACATCATTTAAGGATGAATGGGTGCTTCCCAACAATCTATTACCACTCACACCGTACATTAGAATCTTATATGCATAGAAAATCCTTGTATAGGGTTCTTATTAAGGGAAAGGGGCCCATAACCAATTTTTATGTTGTGGAGGATGGAGTTGATGGAGAGATAGAGATACACTCTTGGTGACATAGTAGACTACCTATTTATTTACCTACTTCTCTATAAAACATTGGATTGGATTTCCACCAAGGGAGCCAATATATATTTATTAAATGATGTATATTACATATTTCATTTTCAATATATTACTCTAAATATTTATTATATTGGTTATTTATTTACATGTGTTATGAAAATATATTGGAACTATAGTCTCCACACTAATGGTTATATACAATTAATACAAGTCAGAATCCTCTTATATATAAGGAGGTGCACATGAGGTTATGTGGAACCTCTATTCATATGAGGTGGTATAGCCTTTAGAATTAAAAATCGGTAGAAAAAGATAGTTTCATCATTTTATTTTGGACCATCTTGAATCTAGGTAGGATGATAATCATCTTTTGTATCTCATGTAAGGGATTCTATATGTTCCTAGATATCATTTGTGTAATGGACCATTGAGTAACCCAGGATGAGATTTCTGTTACTATTTTTAGAATAGTTTTGGTGCTTTTATCCTTCATTATTAGGAATGTAGGTTCGCATTCCATATATATACCTCCTTTTTGTATATTTTTTCTTAAATATATTACCTTTATGTGTTCTATATATTTAGGATATACATGATTTTATGTTTGTGTGTTATATCAATTCAATGTGTTTTAATATATATTTATTGGAATTAATTAGTTAAATAGATCATGTTGTTATTTTTTTAAGAATATTATTATATATAGGTGTGTAGAATTGTGGTTAGTGTTAGAGGAGTTGTACCATGGGTTATGGGTGGAATCCTTGTTAATCCTTTGTGTGACCCCAAATAAAATATTGGATATAATAACATCTTTATTAAATCTATCTTCTTATTATTGAATATTCCACCCTATAGATGTATGGTGGGACAGATATTTGTGTTGGATGGTACTACATAGCATGCTCCTTCACATAATTTAGTAGTTTAGGCAGAAATACAACATCAACCAAGAGTATTTCTCATGTTGCCTATCTAAGGTTGGACATTCACTAGGAACCTGGTTGATTATTATCGAGACTTTTTATCTCATAATTCTCCATCTTTCAAGGAAAAAACAGGACCTTAGGATGATAAGGACAATATTCAAATTTTTAATTCATTTACAACTTTACAGATACCTTTGAGGAATAAGAGGTGAAACTTTAAAATGTTATGTTTCTAGTCACTACAAGGTGTTGGTAAATGTTATGCTTCATACATGAAGCCATGATATCATATATGGTCATTCAAGAAATTATTTATCTGAATGATGATGTTAGACCTTGTATATGAGTTCAGTGATATTCATCAAGGATTAATGACAGTTTGTTTTTAATTTTCATTCTTTATATAGCTTCTTTTCATTAATCCTATCTTAAATTGATATGAGGTTTCTACATAAATGAATTTTGAGATTGGGATTCAACATGAGTTGGGACACCATGCTATTAACAACAATTTCTACAATCTATACTTAGGTCCTTTATATGTTTCATATAAAAAAGAATGTTTTGTTAGAGTATTGAGAAGATGGTTTTATTTCACCCTCTATTACATAGGTTCATGGACCTCAAACTTCTGAAATATGGGGAATTTCAAGTATCCTGAAGACGGCTCTGGATGAGAAGAAATATAGTGGTACATTGGTCATGTATATTATTGGTTCATCATACCTCTCAAGAGTTCAAAAATTCATCAACTATGGGATGGTTGGTCATTATTCTAACATCTGTATAGAACCCCAAAGAACATCTCACTAGGGTTGTGACCTAACGAATAACGGTTAGTTTTACTCTAGGTAATCACAGATGAGGTTCTATAGAGGTGTGTGATATAAAACTCTTGAACTCTAAGATCCATACAAGTTCTTCAGTTGTAGACACATGTTATGACTTAGACAAGCTATACTTCTCAGGGATAGGTTCATAGAGATATAGAAGGATATCTCTATATGATGGACCATATTCCATTATATAGTGGTGAGGAACAATCCAATGTTTCATACATGGTTTTTATTACCTCTATTTTGTCTTCTTACTTTCTCAATACTAGATCCTCCCATTATTTTATGTTTGTAAAAGTAGTTTTTGGAATTGATTTACCATCCACATTAGCCTATGTGTTACTTTAACTTGAATCACAGTAAGGGATTGAAGTGGGCTATCCTTAGTGATTCTTAGACATTCCTATAGTCATTTATAGTAATGAATTTATATTGGAATTTATGAAACTAGAGATTAATAGCATTAATTTTATTCTTATTATGGACTCGTTTAGTGTCTTCTATGATTAGATAGAAGGATATCTGATATTGGTGTTTTATTTTAAAAATATATAGATTGAGGTACCTTATGATTAGAGTATGAGGACCCGAATTTGGAATAAGTAGACTAGATATGATTTATCTCATGATGATCTCATCGTTGATACTGGTTAATACCCTTTCTATAAGGCCAATAGCCCCTAAGAATTTTCCTCCATTCATTTGTCTCAATAAATAAATCATTCAAGATAACATCATATGAATATATAAAATTAGATGATTTTACATTGAGATGGATATATTGTTATGTGTGTCTCCCTTTATGATACTCCAATTATGGTATGGAACTGTCCAATATAAAGGAGCTCACAGTGAAGCTTGTGGTATTGTAGTAGAAGGTCTTTATCAAGCCAAGTAAATAACTATGTGGTGCACTTCTTTGTCATTAAATAGATAATAATGCAGTATTATACATTTTATTGATTATAAAATTTTTAACATGGTGACGGTAAAGAGTAGCTATCCATTTCCAAGGATGGATGATCTTGTTGACCAGTTGCATAGATCCTGATGGTTCAACAAGATTGATCTTCAATAAAAATGCCACAAGATCCATGTTAGAGATGTGGGAATCCCAACTATGGTGTTTTGAAGCTGATATGGTATATGTGAGAATCTAGTAATTTAATTTTTCTTGTAAACACATTGTAAATTTTTATGGATATTATGAACTAGATCTTTCTCCCTTACATAGAATCAGTTTTCCTTGAGTTAATAGACCACATTTTACTATACCCACTTATAAAAAAGTTGTATTCTGGACATATTGAGATTGTCCTGATTATGCTTTGACACCATTTTCATTACACGATGGTTTTTTATTAAATATTATAGATTTGTGAGGTTATATTCATGGGGATGTTGTTTTTGATACAAGTATAATTTTCTCCCACTAGTACATTGATATTGTGGTTCCCAATACATGTCCCTAGAACACCTTTGATATTTAGAGGTTTTTAAGATTAATATGATACTTCCAATGTTTTATCTTATAGATTTCACATTTATCTACACCTATTATTGTTCTGCTGATGAATCCAGTAATGTTATTGGGGGAAGAATAGTGTAAAGAGGCCTTTATTGATCTTGATGTGAGATTGACCACAACCCAATTGTTGATACTCCTAGAGATAGGGGTTGGATATCTAGTGAACTATAATTAATTATTCATTAGTTTAGAGAATGTACTAATATAGAGGTAGTAGGTGGAAGATTATGTGTTACATAAACTATGACCCCAAGAATGGAACTACCTTTATCATGACATTGATCTACTGTCTGGGTTCATGTTATGATTTTTTTGTGACAATATCTATTTTTTGAGAGGTTTTTTCCACACTGAACATATATGACTCTATGACATCTAATCATAGTGGATCATATACCTAAGACACATGTTTTGGGTGAATTATTAGGATAAAGTTTACTTTTAGATGGAGTATGCACCTAGTAAATGTAATATCAAAGAAAATATTCATAGTAGTAAGATGAAGGTAGTGTAGGAGTATGGTGAGTGGCTATCACATGAACAATACATCTTGATGAGCTTATTACCTGATAGTTGGATTGTATATTATTTGGAATAATAATCAATGTAATTTTATCCATTGGTGGTCATATAATAACTTAAATATGGTAAAAAGTATGTGAATGGCTCTAACTTGGACTATGTTTGGATGTGGAAATAGTTATCTTGAGGTGATTTCATACACTGATGGTCACTCGGTGATAATTATTTTATCCTTGTACATATGATTTAGGTATTCACTACTTAAATCAAAGAGGATATGATGAGGGACATTTCTACCTCTATATAGGTGATAAATAATGGTGAGATAATTATATACCATAACATCAAGAGATTGTTATGGTGGCTAGGGAGAAATAAGGACATCAATGGGATTCTTTCTTACTACCTTAACTACAAGAGGGAAAATATTGTGAAACCAACATCATAGTTTTTTCTCTATATACTTCTAGTTCCCATGTAATGGTGGGTTGATTTTACGATAGGTATTGTGATGGGGAGACCTAGGACATCAGGGATTTTGGTCTCTATCTTATAGATATTTGATCAGATGAAGTATGATTATCACATATTACTAATAAGAGATACTCACACAGTAGTTGATAGGGTAATTTTATATATCAAGGAGGCAATAATCTTACATATAGCTCCCTTCAGAATTTTTTTTCTAACAATGAAATATTTATCATTTCACTCTTTTTGTAGTCCTTAGAAAATACCTGGGTAATCAAATGAGAATGAGCATAGTGTACCATCCTCAATTAGACAGAATGTCTGAGAGGATAATTAATATATTTGATGATATTATTCAATAATATATTTGATGATATTATTCAATAATATATTTGAATCATCACTAGATCTTGGTATGATAATGTATTCTTGGTATGTTTTTATATCAATAATATATTATTTTCTATCTATACAGATGGATCCATTAATGGATAATTATGCATGGTTTAACCACTCAATATTTCCATTGTTTAAAGAGGTAGAGGATCTAGTTTTTGGGCCTAGTCCATTATATTAGTTCTCAATGTGGGTTTAGTTGATTGGGAAGTGGATAGTTACCTCTTTGAGAAGGTAGTGATCATACATAGACCATTAGTGATGGCCTTTGGAATTCAATATTGGAAATCAGGTTTTTATGTGATTGTCACCTCTATTGGGGAATCATCATTTGTAGAAGTACATAAAACCACCAGTGAAGTATTTTAGACCATTAATGGCCTTTTAATGGGTTGGAATAATGGAGTTCCATTAATATCTTCCCCAATATTATTGAGACAAGCATGATGTGTTCTGTTTTTTCATATTTAGAAGAACATGCCTGATCCTATACGTGTTATAGAATATGGCGACGTGTAGTTATTTTTAGATACATCTGATTATGAGAAATTTTAATGGATTATAGTTTAGAGAATAACACTATTACAGGTAAATATAATTCCAATTTTCTAGATTCATTTGAAACATTTTTGGATACAAGAGTATAAAAGATAGTATAATTTAAACATCCAAGCTCAATGGTATGTGTTTTTTTTATAATGATTTCATGAGACCCTTCTTGAGGATGATAATTAACTATATGGATGGAATTGAGACATTCTCATGTTTTAAATGATCCTTATTTCTTAATTTTTTATGACCATTTAACTCTAATGTTTTTATAATTTATATGAGTTCGGATCTGGACATACAAATTTAGCAATAAATATTACCTATAATCATATATATTTGGGGTCACATTATGGTAGAATTGATTTCCAATCCTCAATTTAAGGTTAGAGGTGTTCATTAGTGAAGTCTTTTAATGGTAAGTCCACTTTTCCAAAGGCTATATAAGGTTAATATGAGTTTTTAGATGATTTTGATAAACTATGAGTTATTTTTGTTACCCATGATCAAGAGTATAATTATCATAAATCATATATATTCAAAAAAAATTAATTATTTATACAATTTATGATGAAATTATTGTAATAGACTAGTCATAGACCATTGGAGAGTATTTTGTTTTAGGAAATGATTGTACAAAAAAAGATATGTTTAAAGTCATCCAGTAAGAATAATTAATGGTTTAAGCATTTTCATCTTCTTAAATTAATAATTTATACCTCTCATTCATATGAAATTAATTTAATATATTAATAAATTTTACCTTGATAAATTGATGATGATGGATTTTGATATAATGTTTTTTGGTATATAATTTTGAGTGAATGTTGTTCCATTATGTGATAGTGAACATTAAAATTTCCAATTATTCACTCATATCATATTTTAAGTGGGTAATGGATATATAGTCTACTATGTTGATATATTTTTGACTACCCAATTCTTTTCTTTGTATTATTGATTACATGATCTACCCTTGAAAAAATCCGTTTAATTGTATTTTTGACTAACCTATATGACTATAGAGTATTAACCATGAATCAAATTCATTATTATACTCATTATGGTGAAGATGTGGACTAAATTTTATCATTACATGATTAGAGTTATATCATGATGTTTAATCTTTAGTGGAGGGTGTTTCAATGATAATTATGAAGAGTAACCTAATAATTTTGATGTAACATGATCACAGATGGTTTGGATATATATTGTGTAGTGATAATATTGATTTCATGGATAATATAAGATTCATCGATAGTAATAAAAATGTTATGGTGATGGGATATATTATTATCACTATTATGTGTATAGGATCATATAACATATTTATTATTTTTATTATAAATTTTTAATGATAACAATATTATTTTCTATGCAATCAACACTTTGTGTGGTTTTCTATAGTGCCACCCACTATCCAGATTATTGAGTTGACCAATCAAATAGTCATACTACTATATCTTCCCTCACCCAGCTGATTGGAATATACTAGGTATCTTTGGGATATCAATTACTTATATGGTATCTTGAATATAAAATGGATGTGGGTGTGGATTATAATGGTATGGAGATTATTATATTATGATATCAGTTCGTGATATAGATACTAGATGGTATGAATTTTTTTAAGGGCCCATACATATTTATAAAAATATTATTACACTATATATTTACATTGTTATTTGGGGATTGTGATTTTTGAAAATGTTGAGAACAGAAAACATATATTGGTATAAAATTATGAATGAAACATATTAATCTTGATATTCTGGTAGAATTATGTGTTTTGTCTTTTAAGGATCTGATGATTAGAAAGCTTAAAAACTAATGGTCAAAAAAAATATCACTTTGATGGTAATAGATATTGATAAAATGACTATTTTTTATGATTTTATTTTTTTTATTTCTATGTGTGCATTATATAACTTCATTGGTCATCCATAGGGGATTAAATGAATATTATAAATATATAGTCACCCATAATTTTATATATAGTTCTAAAAATGTTTTTCTATAGATTATCTTATTGATTTAGTTTTAATACCATTGTAGAATAAAATAGTTTTTCTTCTTTTCAACACATGATACTATGCTAAAATAATTTTTAAAGAAATGTTTTATGTCAAAAAAGTTGTCTTATTATAGCTTGTTATGTACATGGAGTTAAAATGGGGTAACATTGAATGAGATATAATAAGGTTTAAGGTGGCATAATCTGGATTTGAATGTAATGGGATATTGAAATAAGTCACATCGAATGGTTAAATACAAGGGCTATTAAAATGGATTTTAGAATGAGAGTTTCAATATTGACTAAATTATTTTGCATTTAAAATAGACAATTATAGAGGATTCATGATGAATTTTGGATATTATGGTTAATGGTTGAAATCTCAATCTAAAAAAAATAATTATTATGACATCATGGACCCAATTTTGAATGAATGGAATGTGTATAATTCATTATGAAACATTGGATCCTATTAAACTATAATAAGAGTTGGAGATCATGGATGCCATTGATGAAATTAAATGGGGATATGGTTATCCCTATATTGTGAAACACTGTTATTTTGTTATATAAATTAATATTGTAAATGGGTTCTACAAATAGGTATTACCAAAATTATTTTAATTCTACTATAACACACTATAATTAGAAGTGTGATCATAACAACACCACAATGGATTCCATTTCAGTTATCATATAATACTATGTTGAATAAGAAACAAGAAGGTAACCAAGTAGTAAACAATTTTATAACGTTTTTCTCTTGGATTATCCCTATGTTATAGTCTTGGGTCAGCTACCCCATGGTCAGAAAATATACATCAATACCTAGAGTATAAACTTGAGTATTTTTTGAAAAATGTAGACTTCATATACCATGGAGAATAGAAAATTTCATTAAAAATTTCATTAAAATGGTTGTTTCTATATAATATATTTCAAATAAAACACACAAAAAATGTTTTATTTACCATAAACATCATAATGATTTAATTTATAAAGAAAATAATGAATTTATTTTGAATTAAAATTTAGTTGGGGGTTGAAATTTATTAATATAAACTGATATAATTCGACATTTTTAGTAACAAAAAACATAGTGGGACACCTAGTGTGATCGAAATACAAAAATTTATCAAATTGTATCTGATATATTGAATTATATTTTATATATTGGTATTTTTTCTTCTTACACTAAAAAATGACAACAAGTAATAGAGATAGGCATGTGGAGATTATTTTGAAATATTAGAAAAAGTTCATATTCATTAATTACAACTGAAACTCAATATTTCTATATTTACACTTATTTAAAAAAAATATTTTTTATTTGAAATAGGATATTTACTGTAAAATAGGTATGTTTTATAAGTGATCAGGGTTCAATTTCACTCTCATTCCCCTTTTCAATTTTGATAATAAAATATTAGTCTTCTTTATCTGGTATATAAACAACCATATACTAATTATTAAGTCACCCACATTTGAGAAAAAAATCATTAAAATATACATTCTACCCTATCAATTTAAACATTGTGTGGGGATGAGAGATCATTACATAACCATAGTGAGATAGGTTGTCTCTGAATAAGGGAAATAGTAGTTATCATTGATTCCCCCTTTCTTCTGTATTCTTATTCAAATAAAATATACTATGATTTTTTGTTGAACAATGTATTTTTCTTGATGATCTGATCAAGATTATTATTAAGGATTACCACATCTCTATTAATGATATATGGAATCCAACATTCCATGGAATAGTCTTCCATTAAAAGAAGTAAGAATGAAACCTTATCTTATATCTCTTGAAATTTATTTTCATATAATAGTTATTAAATTATTTATTATTTAAAGATATATGTATTCACAACCCATATATAAGAAGAATAATTTTTTGAGTAACAATAATGAATTAAATAAACACCTCTAATTATTATTTGAGTATGAGTTAACAAATTTTATCGGATAAAAACTAACAAGATGATAATGAAAAAACATCAAAGTATCTATATGGGAGGATGAAATATAAAGGCTGAAATGTTATAAAGATTAATATTTCATCATGGTTATGGGATATTATAAGTACATGAACCATTGATGAGTGAATTAATAGTTTATATATGATAGTAAACCCCATGAAAGGATATTGAGAAGAACTCTAAGACTCCACCATCGCGATGAAACTTATGAAAATTATCCCAGATAAATATGATGTCGATACATCAACCCTTGAAGTTGCATGTTATTAAAACATCAAAATTGATCAATATTATAGTATATTAGTTATTTATTAGACTATAAGAGGATCTTCTGTTGAATTAAAAATTAATAATGAGAAATATATTTCAATTAAAGAATTTAAAAAGATTTTGAATAAAGGTGATATTATTCTCTATAATGACACTAATTACATGGAAGGATTTTTCTAAATTCTCCCTTTACTATTAAGAACATTCAAAAGTGAAAATATTAAGTACCAATTTAAAATACCTATTAAAATTTTTAAATATGGTAAAATCGATATCTTTTCTAAAAAGTGTCCTTGTAGAATTAGTAAAGATGGTGAATATATGAGAGAAACCAAAGGTTAATTATTGAAAAGGTATCCCTTTAAGATATATTATCCCTAATAAAAAAATAATGAATATTTCATCAAAATTGACCCAGAAGAACTTTCTATATCTTAATTAAAAAGTTTTTTACAGTGAAATTACTATTAAGGTTGATAAAAGTTCTAAGAAACTATGATAAAGTATTTCATGGATCATGAAGTAGAAAAAGGTTCATATGTTGTGTATGATACTAAAATTGAAACTATTTGTTTTATTATTTGAGTTTAATAATGCTGACACCAAGGGAAACGAGATCAATATGTCACTAAAAATTATAAATCTAAGACTTGAGAATTTACAACTAAAATAAAGTGTTGATAACGTAAAATTTTCTAGATAAATAATGATGATATTGTAAAGTAATTTTTTAGGATAATATGTGAAAATATTTATATAATGAATCTCATTAAAGACTATATTTTTAATATCTACTTTATACATTATGATACTATAAAACTGAAAAATAAAAAAATTTTGAAACATAACATCACATTAATAAATACAAGTGTAATTACACTAAACATATCATAAATAATATTAAAGTTACAAGATAATAAAAAATAAAATAAAATCTATGTAACTATTGGATGAATTTCTAAAGAAAAAAATACAAATATATCATAGCGAAAATGTTCTTAGATATGGAGAATGTATGTCAAATGGTATTACACCATATATGGAAATTATAATTGCTAATAAATCAAGTAGGAAATTTTTTTCCACTAGTAAAAAGTCCATAAGGGAAGCTAAAATATTCAAAATTATGTAAGTAGATATATTGTGAAAAAAAAATCATACCTAATTTTAGATTTCCATGGAAATTTATATTAAATGTGTTTGGAGAAACAATCACATTAGATGTATGAAAAAATAGGTTGTACAACAACTAATTAACAGGAATACCTGTTATAAATAAAATATAACAAAGGGTTATTGTTGGACTTGTGCTGTATTTGGAAATTCATCTTATATATGTTGTAATAAGATGTATTTACATAGAAAAAGGAAAAAATAATGATTCCGTGGGGAGATATAAATAGTGAAACAAATAAATAATTTATTTGAGAAAAAATTATTGTTAGTAAATATGTTCATATACGTAAAATAAGTTATTGGGAGGTTTTAAAAAATAAGAATAAATTTCACTTAATTTTATTATTATAATTTTATATAAATTAAGCATGATTTTTTTATTGAATACATAGAATAAAAACAATTAAAAAATAAAGAACATATTCTTGAGGATCGCTATAATATATGAAAAACTAAAATCCATGTATTTTTTAGAGTGGTTTGTCACCAAAAATGATTGGTGATATAATTAATATGAATATTTTTGAAATAAATGAAGGTGTGGTTGTTAAATATGTAAATATAATCTAATTTAAGATCAAGGGTTTAAAAGCAAAAAATATTGGACCAAAGTAACTACATTATATCAATATTCTATTTTTGTATAAGATAACAAAAAATATAGAGAGTATATAATGTAATTTTGTAAAATAATATGAGTTGATATTCATGAACATGTTATATACACTATATTAGTTAAATCATATAACAGTTGATGCGTTAAATATGTGAACTAAGGGAGACATATTTTATGTTTAATGAGTTATAACTAATTACTACAAAATTATGGAATATAAGAATAAATATTTTATAAAATACATTTTAATATTGAATAAAAATACCTGATAATGTTAAATAAAGAGGTGGATATGAGAAAAAATCATTCCTTGAAGAAATACGTAACCACTATATAAAAATCCATAATGGTATGATGGTAAATATAATCCAAAATGGGTTATAATTTCAAAACCAAAGGTTATTGAAGTAAATCCATGTTGATTTTTTCAGTACAATGAGAAAGAAACCAGTATGTAAAGATATGAATTTCATCATATTCATTGATTAATTTACTAGAATGACTTCCAAATTTTTTTTTGTGTAAAAAATCCAAAGTATTGAGTATGCTTGTATTTTTTCTGGAGACAATCTAAGAAACTAACAGGCTATGTTCTAAATAGTGTGTGATTTGATAAAGTTATTGAATATTCCAACAAAGCATTCAAATAATATATTATAAAACATTTCATAATGGATGATTTAAATGGACACACACTCCACAACAAAATAGAGTGTCTGGATGGAAGTCAAATAGAACAGTGGATATGATCACAACTATGCTAATGAAGAAACCCAAATTATGATAATTCTGAGCAACTATATTAAAATTATTATTGTGTTTAAACATTTTTTTGTCTAATTCTGATGATTTCTGATATAAATTATTATTGAATTTGGTGTAAGAATATTTCAAATCCGAAACACTTTAGAGTGTATGTGCATCAGTTCTCAATTAAGTGGAATGGAAAAGGATATTCAATATTTGATACTAAATTAGAAGAAGGAATATTTCATTATTACAGTTCAAATATAATCTCATACCAGTGTTGTAATGTTAAATTTTGAATGTTACTTAACTATGATGATGTTACCACCAATAAAAATAGAGATGACCAAAGAAAATACAACATTGATGAGGATTTTTTTATCAGTGAAATACTAAACATATAGATCATGTTAAATATATGGAATTTCATTTAGATGATATATATTATTTATAATATATTTTATATAAATTGAATTTTAGGATCATTAGAGAAACATTAAAAATTAAAAATCATGTTTATGATGCATATACTATTGGAGATCTAAATGAAAGGGTATGCCTAAGAAAAAAAATACTAGAATAACAATCACAGTAGTTTTTTTAATGAGTAGCCCAAGAATATTAATACTGATTTAGAGGGAAAGGAAATAATTGAAGCTATGTTGGATGTACTAAATTTTTTAAATAATAATGTGAAAATGAATCTTATAAATATAATTTAAGATAATAAAATCATTTTAAAAAAAATTGTTTTTCGATACGTAAATAACTAAAAAAATTCTTATGCACAAAATAAATAATGGTTAGATTTTAATTGTAAGTCTAAAATTGAATTATTATAAATTAATGAAATCTTTTACCCTATATCCATACTTGAGATCATCAGAATGATTCTTCTCATTACAACAACGAAAAAAATTAAAATCCATCAAATAGATGTTAAATCTTATTCCAAGAATGTTATGTTAAATGAGTAAGTGTGCATCATAGAATTTGCGGGACTTATTCTAGATACAGATGAAATAAATAATTATAAATTTATAAATTTATCTGTTGTTTAAAATAATCTCTAAGAGATTTATATTTTAATATTTATTAGTATTTAAATGGAATGAATTTCATAAAATGGAAATTGGATTACACCTTTTTTATGATGAATACTACTACAACATAACTAATTGAAATTATATATTTTTATTATATGATTTTATTTAATGATTAATAACTGTTGTATGAATATTTTTCTGCACAGATGAAAAATACTTTTGAGATTATATTACAATTTGAGGGATATTTATTCTCAAGTTTTCAAATTTTATACGCTAATGGTCATGTTTTTATACCCCAATAAATATATACCAAGGACAAATTAAAGAACATTATAATTGAATAATTAATAAGATTAACTAAAAAATTTTAAGTGGGTATAAAATTTAGAAAATATGGTAAATAGGGTGAGATAAATTATGAATAATATTGGATATTAACAAGTATTCTATTTCTTTTGAATTCCTCACAGAGAAATATTGTTTTTTAATTTAATATTTTTTTGCTTCATATTGATAAAAACCTAAAGATTCTCGCAATATAGTAGAATTTTTTTGAGGAATGTTAAAAAAAACAAACCATTATAGATAGTTATATGATATGAATGGAAAGAGGGAAATCTAAGACTTTATAGATGATAGTAGGCCTGGTTATTAGATTACCATAGGTCTACATAAAGAGAAGAAGTATTCATTATGGAATGGTGTGTGAAATGACATAGAAATAGTAAATCCTATATTACTATGATAACAAATGATAATTAATATGTAATTTCATTATATGTATCTAAAATACATTTAAAATAATTTCTAAACCCAGGGATATCAATATTTTTTACGAGCATCCACTTGTTTCTTGAATTGGTCTTAAAATAGGAATAACAGTTTTAAACAATACAGCATTTACAAGAAGATAAATAAACATTGACATCAAAAATATTTGTGAATGATAAGGTGGATAATGCTACTGAAAAGCTGGAGTGTGTTGTATATATGGGAAAAATTGTGAAATTCCAAAATATCACAGCAAAATAAGCCATATTAGAAGATTACGAAATATATTTGTTTGAATCTAATTCCCCAATGTTATGTAATAATGTTTCTTTGAAATTAGACCTATTTTAATTATTTTTTTTAATATAATGATGGTGATATAATTTATAAGGTCAAAAAAATCCATAAACGTTTTAAATTATTTTATTGAGATGATTTAGGGAATATACACGACAATTGAAAAATTTTTAATCAAAAAATAATTGCTGTCATATAAATATTTTTTTATAGTCATATTTTCGGTCTTTGTTAATATCACAAGTTATATATATCAATCTTACTCACATAGTCATAAATTTGATTTATTCATGAATCATTTCTCTATAATTAGTTATATCAAAAATGATATATCCCATATTTTAATAATCATTTTCATTATTTTCATTAATGGGTTAAGGAAAAGTAATATTTCATTTCCTAAGAAATTAAGTAGAAATAGATTATTAACTGATGCATGGTGAATATATGAGAATTTATTTAAACTATAGTATCTAGATGTATTCACAAAAAATTTAATGATTGTATTTTTCATCCAATATATGAAGTAATAATTTCTCATTTGTTTTAAACACATGAAATGAGTCTTACAAAATTTTGAAGCTTGTTTTATGTGTCTTTATGTGGAAGAATATGGAATTAAATGTAGTTATTTTTCAATTGGTGTCACATTGATTAGTAAAAAACATTGTCTAATGTGGGTTAATATTGGTGTTGATGTATTTTATCTTAATAGGGATATATAGAATGTCCATGAGAAGGTCTGTAAACAATGAAATAACAATGAGTGTTTTTGTGGATAGAATATGTATTGGTGGATCTTTAAAAAATAATTATGAAGGAATAAACAATAATTTTATAGTTAATTATGAATTATTGAAGTATATCCCTAAAATAGAATAATATCGTACACCGTACAACAAACCATTTTGAAAGAATGAAAAATGGATAACCTAGTATAATGTTTATGGTGTTGTTGTGAAAAAGAAACAGTATGATAACATTGTTGTATAAAAAGAAGAAAATGAGGATCTAGTTCTCTCTATACCATCATATATGGTTTTTTATATCAACTATATTCCTATAAAAAAATATGTCTCTAATATATATTATTGAAGAAATAATTTTAGCTCACAAATCCTTATACTGAATCGAGAGGTCGGAGAATAACCATGTCTTTCTAGGTTCCATTTTAGTTAATAGGTTTCACTATGTTGAATAGGAAATATGATTCAAATTAGGGATATGAATTCATTGTAAGGTGATTATCAAAGAGAGACACTAAATCATAGTTTTTATCATGATATATCATATTTATCGAAGAAAAATATATCCACTAGTATGAAATTGTTGAATTTCAAGTAAAAATAGTGCAATAATTTCATATAAATCAGAAAAGTTGTATTAAATGAATATTGAAATGAGTGTTTTAGTATATTTTATCCCTTTTTAAGTATAAACTGCTATTTTTTGTTTTGTGAATGCCATCAATAGTTAGGTTCTTAAAATATGAATAATTTATTTTTTCACAGTAAATATGGTTGAGGTAGTTTGGAATTTATAATTATAAGCTGATATGATTGGACATGGTTTCAAACATAAAACTATTTTGTAAACATGACGTGATCAAAAGGATTGAAGAAATAATATGTTTTAGGGATGTTGAATAAAATATTTGCAATTATTAAGAATCTCTATCATTTTATATCTATTGGTAATGTTGGGTGTTTGTGTGTGAAAAAACATATCAAGAATTGATAGAGATAGAATATATGATATTTTATTAAAAAAATAAGAATATATTATTACGTAAGAATGATAATACTCAGACATTTGTTATTGTTATTTATTCATGAAGACATATCTTTCATCGATCATGATAACAAGTTGGTATATTTAATACTAGTTTGTTCCTACCATTATTCAAGGTTCATTGTCATTATCATTCTAAAAGATGATTCTAAAAATAAATATCCATATATGTGTTTGAGGGATTTCTATCACCATATACCAAGGATATATTATCCCACAATGGGATAATAATATCATTAAAATCAATTTTTATTTTCATGTACTCTTTTTAACCACACAGGTTATAGAGTTCAATGATTCGACCTAGTGAGATAGATAATTATTAAAGATAAAAATGGTATCTACAATAATTTAACCCCGCTACCCTCTCAGCATTGACCATTGATTCAAGTGATCCAAAAATTTGTCTTCATGATCAATTTGGATAACATATATTTAGGGATAGTGGATTGTTTCATATTAAAATAAATAATATGGGGGTTTTAGATTTTTAATCGTAGTGTAGGTTATTATTTTAACATTCGTATGCTGTTTCATTTCAAAATTAAATTTTAAGTTATTTTTTTATGTAAATAATATTTATTCTATTAGAAAATATTTAATTTTTTATTGTTCCATAGTTTTTTTATTCAAAATTTCATTACATTCCACTATTTTGACCATTACCTAGTTTAAACTCACATTTTTGAAATTAATAAATTCAAAAAAAAAATCTTCATCATGTGGCCACTAGGAGGTAGGTATCATGTGTTAACCCTAATATCTTCAATTAACCATGGTGGGTTGTTAGAAGGGTAACTTAATTATAGAATCATTTTTTAATATAATATTTCTTATTGGTTTCATAATAACCAAATATTTTATTTCATTAATTTTTATTCCTTAGATAAATAATATCCCAATAAAAAATATCATTTGATGTTTCTATGAAACGTTTTTATCAAAAAAATACAAATTATAAGTTCATAACCCTCCTCTTTTTCTTACATGGTCTATGGGTGTATTTAAGTTATCGATTTTTCAGACATTTTAATCAGCATAATACACTAAAATAATTCACTCTTCCTTCTTCTAGATGTTAATTACAATAAAATTAATAGGAATATTTTTGTGTTCTTTGATTACTGATTTTCATATATTTTCACCTTGGATCCTATAATATATTTACAAACAAAATATTTAAAATGGTGAGGATTTTTCAAAAAATAGGGATTAATATAATGAAATAAATATATTGTTACCTTTTTTGGATAATAATAATTTTTCATGAATTGATGTCTATTATTGTTATATATTTTTAAGGATAGAAATAAATTTTAAATTAAAATAATATATGATAACTAATTGTTGTTCCTCTCAATTACTCTATGTTTATTTCTCCTCTAGTTTGGGTTATTTTCCTTTAATTCCCATTTTCGAATTTATTTAAATTACTAAAAAAATATTACATGTTTTCTTAAATTAATTATCCTCTATTATATTAGTTGTTAATTTCTTAATTATTTATTAATTGGAAATAACATAATGAAAAATTTATTTATTGAATATTTCCATTAATCCAATGGTTAATAAAATATTAGTCCTTTAAATTTTTAAATTAAAAAAAGATTATCAATTTTTATTAAATAATAATATAAAGAAAATAATATTTTGATAATGGTTTTCTTATTAGAAATTAATTTTTATAATATAGAAATATTTTTATGACTTTTTTCTATAAGAAATAAATTATTTTATATTGTTTAAAAAATATTTTAATTTTTTAATCCAAAATATATTACAAAATTTGTTTTTTATTTCATAAATATCACAAAATTATTTCCTAATTTATTTCAAGAAATATTAAGTCTATATTATATTATAAGGATGGATTATTGTATAACAGTTAAGGTTTTGAACCTTATCATTTCTTTTTTAAGCCCACAATAATTTTAGATATATATCATACTATCTTCCTTTTAATGGAATTGGGTTGAACAAATAGTAGATTATTTCATAACAAAATTTGTAGGATAATGTATTTTTAAGAGTTTCTTTGAGTAGATGAACCCTATGAGACTTTAAATATAAAATTATAATGACAATTTAGTTCATAATGAAAATATTTGTGGCTGACATGTTGACATACTTGTAAAATTAAGTGGATAAATAATTAAATAAATGATAATGTTTTTGTTTCTGATTACTTCGATATATGTAATTATTATATATATATATATCATTCATTTCTGGTGGTATAAGTTTCATAGTACCTCTTTTATTTGGATAAAAAAAGCCTTCACCAGAAATAAAAAATAGGAATTCAATAGTCGTTAAAATGAGTTTATTATCATTTTAAATGTTTTGATAGTGAACGTGATAATATAAGTATAATACTATTATCAATTATAAAATAAATTTAATGGTATACTTTTTCCTTCATATATTCCTGAAATTATAATTGTATTTATTAGTTACTATAGTTTGTTACAACATAACTATAATTTTTGTGTCTAATGAAAGAAAAAAATAGTAATAATTTTTAATATTAAATTAAAAAATATTTTTTTATAAAAAATATTATTATATTTTAGCATTTCAAAACAATTACAACACTAATAATTTTATTATACAAATATTACAAACCAAATCAAAAGTCATAAAACTATAAAAAAAATAAAAGAAAAATGAAACACATGATGGGTATATTGTACATGGATCATGTAACATACCTCTCCTAGACATTTGATTGTGTCAAGGAGGAATTTCTACTTGGACATAAGTGACATCCCAAAGGTGACAAAGCTAGAAGTAAATGTTAAGGGTTTCAATACAATTGGGGGATAATTTTCACTTTGAGAAAGAAAACAATGCAACCAAACTTTTATAAGAAACTAGTATTATGTGATGTTTCATACCAAAGTAAACCCACTCATTGTGATACCCTAGATATCAAAAACAAACTACAATAGAGTACCACAAAAGATGTTAACTAATATTATAGTAAAAAAGTGGAAGACAAACTAAAAAAACTCAATAAATCTAAAAAACTCTAAAAATCGTAACACCCTTCATTCCTTAACTCCACTAAACATCCCACGTATCATGAATCACCACTTAAGAATAGTGAAACATAACCTTTTCATGTGTCTTGATCAACATCATCTAAAAAAGAACCAATGTTCCAAAGTATTAGTGAGTAATAATAATTAGTAGGATTTCACATAATAACTTCGCTACACATGCCACTATGATAGAATAAGTAAGAACAATACAGATAATTTTTTATAAAATAATTATATAAAACAATTAAAAATAGTTTATAAAAAAAATTATAATAAAATTAGTTTTCCAAAAGAAAAAATTTTCCATAGAAAGAAACTAATATCATTTTCCAACCAATTTCAAAATTAATTTGGCATTACCCATCGCAATAAACACATCCAACCATACATCCATGCATTCTTAGTAAACATTTCCATACTAAAGAGTAGTCTATCATTGATATATCAAGTCTTATTAAGGAGAGAAATATCCCATGTGCCACTAAAACATTGGCATAGAGCACCAAGTCATATTTCAACCTAGACCCGTATGCAATATAAAGATACACCATTGAGTATTCCCAGAAACAAGGCCAATATAATCATGCAAAAAAACAAAAAAAATATTATTTTTATTGATAATATTTTAAAACGTTATTTTAATATATAAAATATAAAAACTATAATAAAATCATCATTTAAATTCCTTTTTCAAATCACATAGCTCTATAATTCCACAATTACACAAAAATCCAAAAAACCATCACAAAATATGGTTTCTAACATACTTTTCACAAAACATAAATAATCAATTACAATCAATTTGGACAATTTGAAACTAAGCCTTCTTGTTCTAACAAGATTATACAAGGGTGAATCCTCTTACCTTAAGAATTATGGTGAAAATATCGAAGGACGTTAAATCCCAAAAAAACTGGGCTGAATCTCCCAAAACCAGCCTCAGATCTCATACCCTGTCATTAAAAAAAATATTTCCATTTTTGGAATCTAAAACCATATATCTACCCGTAGAAAAAAAGATATAAGGAGCTGAGAGATAGAAGAATTTTGGTCGAAGATAAACCACCAAATCCCCCATAAACGAATACTTAACATGGGAATCAAGCTTTAATACACCAAGAAATGCTGATGGATCACTGATTATTCGATGGGAAAGGTTCCACAACATATGGGGGGTATAAATTTATAGTTAGGGTCAATTTGAAGAAAAAATGAGGTGGTTAAAGTTAATCCTCACCCAAATTCACTTTTCAAGGATCATGTTTTTAAATTGTGGATGATTAGTCACAGAGTTTGGAAAAACTATTCACTAGCCATGTGACAGCCTATAACTCAAGGAGAACCTTTCATGGTCATCCCACACTTTTATAAAAACATTACACTGTCCTAGGAAAATATCACTATCCCCCTTTTCATTTCTTATCATGATTGGATGAATGGTTAGGAAAAATCATGCACTAAATAGTCTCCCTTACTCATTTCCCATGTCTCACTATGCATAGTATTCTATGGGAGTTTCACAATTTCAAAAAAATTTACACCAATTTTTCACATTTTTAAAACCCCCTAAATAATTCAAAATGCATTACAAGTCATACAAAAATTTACCCAAAAAAATTACGGACGTTAAAATAATAAATTAAGTGTTACATACTTGAAACCATGGGCACTAAAGATATAATATACTTTGAGATTATTTATAATAATGAACTATTTACCTATAATAAAAATTATATTTTATTTATTATTACAACCTATAAAATAGAAAAATAATTATAATTTTCATAATATGTAACACAAAATGATGTTTATGTAAATAATAACATAATTCAGTTATAAAACATGTTATCTATATAAAAATGGATAAAATAATTGAAAAAAATCATAAATTAGTATAGGGAAATCTTATTATAATCCAAATAAAATTTTAAATATAAATTTAATCAATTATATATTAATGGAATATTAATTCAAAACTACGTCTTCATCCAAAAGAAAAAAATTATTCAATGGCACTTTTCATACATTTTCGATACAACTTTAGATTGTTATCTCAATTTAGAGTTTTTAATAGATGTTTTTTAAACATAAAATAATTTTTAATCAAAAAATGGACATTAGATCATTAATATCAAACCAAATTTCGAATTTATGTGTAGTTTTTACATTCCTAAGAAAATTTGGTGAATAATTATTTCCCTAAATTTTTATGGAATTTGAGTCTTTTTACATAGTTAACATCACGTGAAATAATTTTATAGAAAAAAATGTCAATACTTATAAAAAAAGATTTAATAATTTTTGATAAATCATAAGTTAATTTGATATAATATTTTTTTATAGGAATAAATTAATCATTCCTAGTTATCCTAAACAATCATGATAATATGATATCATTTTATCTATATTAACCATATTTCACTCATTTAGTAAACATAAAATTTCACATTTAGTCATTATAATAAACTGTTAAATCTAAATAATGTTTGTATTTTTCATACATGACCGAAGTAAATTAATAATCATTATCGTATTGAATATAAAATTGTCCATTTTTTTAATTTTTATTTTTAGACTCAAGAATTTATGAATAGAGAAAATATTGAAATAATAAATACATATTAAATAATACCATGAAAATATAATCATGGATTAATTAGAAGTTTAATTAAACCTGTCACAAATGATTCAGAAGAAATTTTCATCAATTTTCATGATTATCTAATCTCATTATATTGATTTTAATTATTTCATGGTTTTTATGAAATAAAACATAATTTTAATTTTAAAAATGAACATTGCCAAATTAATTTCATATTATAGGTTTGATTGATGTGTAGTTTTTCCATTGAGGAGAAAAATTAGTTGATGTTCGTTTTCTAATTTTTAGAAAAATTCAAATTTGTCTTACTATATTTTATTGTTTATGGTATTTTTATTGAAATATAAAAACATTGAATTGTAAAAGAAACTTTTCATAATTTCAGATAAATCTCATTACCATTTGTCATGTTATTTTCACTACATATCAAAATTTTATCAAAAGTCATTGTAAAATAAATTCAGAATAAGTCAAGGTTTATTCTCAATTTTTATCATTTGTGTCACAGCTATAAAACGTGAAATTTTTATTTTAATATTTCTAGTCAAATCCAATATTATTTCTAACTATGGTTTTTAAAAAAAGTCATATATTAATAAATGGTTATTATTATAATGTTTTTCTTCTTCCATATAACTTTTTATCCACTTTTACCATTTTAAATATATTTATAAAACAAAAAAATAATTGATAAAGAGATACTTTTGACTGATTCAACCTCATCACACATTTTATTGATGTGTTATTTGTTACCATACATCGTAGTTCAACAATCAATAATAGTCATAACGTTTCAATAAGACTAGGGAATAATGGATTATTTTCCTAATTATGATTGTTCGAATAATGTTTAGAGAACATATAATAGACTATAATTTCAAAAAAACCCATAAAAATCCGTATAAAAATATGATATTAAAAATGAAAAAAATCCAAAAAAAAATTTCAAAAACAAAATTAAAAAAACATGTTGAAAATACTATCTTTGTGATGTTTCAAAAATAATTTAACATCATGTAAATTACCCTCTCATTATCAAAAAATATATATAATAATATAAATTAGTTTTTACATGTTATTTTATTAGTAACAAATTATAGATATATAAGTGGTTAATAAATATTTATAATGAAATTATAATTATTATACAATAGATTCATATAATAATTAAATCATTGTGTTTGTGAGTTTGGTGTTACTTTATTATATCCTTCATAAATTTATAGATAAAATATCTATAATAATAACCCATTAGTTTTTTTTACAACACGAAAACACTGATAAATAATAGGAACAGAATAATTTATATATTCTAATAGTGAAATTTTAAATATTTATCTTCAAACATCTAAATTTGTTGAAATATAATGGATTCATATGTTAACTATGTTTCCTCACAGTATATATGTAACTACTAATATATATCATTCTACTAATGAAATAAAATCTAGTTAAAACATACGAACAACATTTAATTAAAATATTTTTTTCGAAAATAGAAGATAGTCTGAAACTAATTCAAAAAAAAAGATAATAAATGTGTAATACTATATAAATTATATTAATAAAACATATCATGATATATAAAAAATTCAATGATAGTGATTTATTAAAATTTTCACAATTAATAAGAGATAATAAAATGGTATTAAATGAAAGTACAATATAGGTTTCATCTAGATCATATTCTTCATTATTCGTCAAAACTATCACATGTAATTTAAAAAATAAATAATACAAGACATGAAATCAACATTTCAAAACTACTATAAAGATGAACTGTTGTTTGGATCATTTTTATGAATGAATTTATGTTAATTGAGATCATATACCAAATTTTTAGAAGAAATTAGCATCACTAGGGTTTTTCATTAACCATCCCATGTGAAACATCATTATGTGTGGTCCTAGTGGAAATAATTATAGTAGAAGTAAATGTCAGGGGAAATTAATTCCAGATCAATGATAGATAAACAAATTAATTAATTAACCATAATAAAAAACCTTACCCTTAATTATTATTATTTTGTAATATGGTTTTATATATGTATGTGTAAATATGTATTGATGTATAAATTACTTTAGAAATAAAATTCTTCTTACACTAAGACCACAATTTTAATAATGTATCATATATATTGAAAAGATAAAATTTACATAATTATAATATGAATTGTATGTAATATATTATGTATTGTTAATAATGTTTTCAAAATCATATAAGTGAATTTTTTTTGTAATTTTTAAAAAACTATAAAAATATAGAGAAAATGGAGAAATATAGTAAATATGATATAACATATAAATAATAATGAACAAAATCTTGCAAATTTTTTCTCATTTCCTAATTATTACACATAAAATTCTGAAAGTAAACTAAGGAAGGATGTTGGGCACTATGGGGAGTAGTCATGCACATGTGATAGTGGAAAAATAAAATATTGGATACTTTATTACACGAAATTCCAGTCACCACACCTACAAATTCCCAACCCCTCTTCACATTTCTCTTCATTTAAATGTCAAATTATGTCTTCATATCTCTCTCAATGAGTCACCCTCAAATCACCCTATTCAATATTGAATATTTTGGAAGGATTAATGGGTTAAAATAGGTTCAAAATCTCAAGAAAGGTAATGGTCATTTTCTCTCTCTCTTCAACACCTATTTAAATTTCAATTTTCGTATTAATTTAAATTTAAATATTTATTTATTTTATTTGGGGTGTTATGGAAACATTATTTATAATATGATACATTTTATTAAAAAATATGATTTAGATGTTGTTGGTTGATCCTCTATTGAGTCTTACGAGAATTAAAATCAATTTTATCATAAGATTAATGTTTCTGTCAAATCATGTCACCAAGAGGTTACCTAATAATGAATATTATTTTATGTAGTTCATAAGAAATATGTTTTAAGTAATACATATAATTTTAAAAGGGATTTATCTATACTTTTTCTATATCTTACCATTTCAAATTCATGTATAGAATTTAAAAATATCATTGATCATATATATATTTATTAGTACAAGTTGAAAAATATTTCATATTAATGACTTGATAATGTTAAATATTATTTTATTGGTAATAATTAATTACTACATATATTATTAATGTTTATTTATGTAAAAATAATTATAAATTAATGAACTAGAAAAATCAATTAATATGCTTGTATAATATTTTTTATATATAATAAAACCCTATAAGAAAAGAATCATTATATAATAATTCTAATTATCACTGTGTTTTTAATTATTATAAATTATAACATTTATTTCTTATAATATCTTATTATATTATATAATGTATTTTTTTTCTCTATTGGGGGAGGGATAAAACTATATAGTCTCACACTTCACTGGTATGTCTCAAAATATTACTATGATATAGTAATGAGGGAATCCAAACCATTTTTTATGATGTCATAACAAATGGAATAATTGATAAATGTATAATGTATAATATTATATTTAGACAAAGCTAAATGATACTATTGATAATAGAGTGTTATAATGTTTTTATAGTTTTAAAAAAAATTAATCACCGTGAATTGAAATTTTTTCAATGTGGTTATTTTTTAAAGACATTTTATGGTGATGTTTGATGTTATATTTGATGTATTTTATTTTCAGTATCTAAACGTAGGTCCTTATTGATTTAATAAAATTAAAACTCAAATAAATAATAGTATTTCCTATTATGTCGAGTTATTTTTCACTTTTGGAGTAACATAATGTTTATTCTTATAGAGAATATTGATTTTTTATGATAACCTACCATACTAAAGAAGCTTATGTTTTAAGGATTGTGTTCACTATAATATGTTTGATAAGACCGAAAGAAACATTTCATTGGATAATGGGTTCATTCTATGATTTTAGTTTTTAATATAAAATTATATATAGATAATAATTCAAAACATTAGTTCTTGTCACAACCAACAAGATTTGAGTTTTTATATTCTCTCTTTTTATAGATCAATTTCAATTTTTTCACATTGAAGATTCACACCAATAAAAATATGAATGAGCGGTTTCATTCTGTTTTATAATATAGAGGACGATTCGTGATGAGAAACAACATCTATTAGAAAATTAAAACACACCTATATAGTTAGAATGTGGGTTTTAATATAATCTCTATAACTGAAGGTTCACTCGATCATGTCATAGAGAAAGTTTTCTTATTGTAGGTTGACCAGCGGTTTTAAAGAATAAAATGATAGATGGTTTTCCAAACTATAATGTATTTTTATTCAATGTTATATTTTAAAACATTATATAATTTTAATTTTCATAACATTATAAATGAAAAAATCTATAAAATAATTTTTTTAATGATGTGTCCCTCTCTTTCATCAAATGGCATTCCAAATTTATCATTTCTAGCCCACAATAATATCTATTGTGTATATAATTTTTTGATAAATATTAATTTTGGAAAAGATTTGGAAATGATTTAGATGAAAGTTACATTTATAATTAAAATGTAAAATTTATATTTATAGAAATGATCTTGTTATAGAATAATCATTTTTTTGTAAAAGATTTTATAATTATATATTTGAAGAGAAAGATAATAAAAAATAAAAATATAATAAATAATAAAAATAAAAATAAATAAATATAAAATTATATAATTTATGAATACTCTATTAATTATAAAATTTAGTTTCTATATTTCTATACAAAATAATATTAGATAACATGGTAGAGATATTTTATATCATGAGTAAAAGGAAAATATTTGGTCAATTTAGTCAATATGGTGATATTAGTTGAATGAATCCCCATGGGTTTTGCTCGATCATACCAAGGTTCAATATTCACATTTTGAGTTTTGATCCTTGTAGAAATATATTGTGAAATTTATGTTTCTTCATTCATGTGTTTTTGGTTTTTATATACCAATTTACTCATGAATATTAAAATTTTATATGATTTCTTAAAAGTAAAATATAAAATGGAAGTGAATTAACTAATTCAATCCCATAATTATTTATCATTATTCATGATAAAATATTTTCATGCATTATTTGAGACCAAGTTCCCTTTGATGATGGTCATACACTTGGAGTTTAGTGAAATAAAATCCTCTATGTTTGGTTATTTGAGTTCTTATTTGATGTCTTTATTAATGATCACATTATTATAGAAAATATAAAGGTAATACTCAATTTATGTAGATATTATATTATATATGAAATGTTAAAATTCATCCATATATTTTTTTAATTATTTATCATGTATTTGAGGCTATTACTAAAGGTTTTACATCATATTTTTAAGGCTCATTGATGTCATGTGTATAAAAGAAATAATTTAAAAATTGATGGTTTTTCTACGAATTCCATCTTATATAATCATTCAAAAAAATTATTATCTCAAGTATAATTTTATAAAATATAAAACTTCATTTGGAATAAATTCAAAGATATTTATTATGTCAATTAAAATTTATTCAAGATGAAAATATGTATGGAGGGTGATATATGAAGATCACAATATGAATGATAATGAAATATTGGTTTTATTTTTTTCGAGTTAATGAAATTTTGTATACCATCAGAGTTATTCATGAGATAATGAAAGACTATATAGTTTTCTAAAAGATAAAATATCTCTTTTCATATCTATTTGATTTAATAATTAAAACAGTAGAGGAGTGTGATTCACGAACACTTTTGCTGGTTCTCTTCCATATAATTTTGATTGCTTATAAAGATAGAAAATGTAGTGTTTTCAAGAATAACGAAATGAATGATAATTAAAATTCAATTAAATTGTTAAAACGATTTAATAGTGTTAAATAAATATTTATTGATGAATTAGAATCTTATGATGAAAAATATATTGAAATAATGTTTTAAAAACTAATATCATTAATTTTTAGAAGCTTGAGAAGTAGAAAAGAAATGTATCAATGAAGTATACCAACAATGGTTTTAAATAGTAGATCTATTAAAACATTCCAAGTAAATATTCCAAGATTAAAATATAAATAGTGTTAATATGATTAGAATAAGAAACAAAAAAGCTTCTAGAATATAAATTTTCAAATTTTGAAAATAAATGAATTATTCATAGTGGATGTGTAAGTATTTGTATAAACTCAAAAAGATATAAATCTTGTCTATTTTTAGGTTTGTGGTATGAAAATGAAAGAAGAATGATTTTGTATTTCTATCCACGTTGGTGAAAATTTTATTATTAAAAATTTCAATGATAAAATTATCACTACTAATGAGAGTATTAATTATTTAATTAATGAAAAACAAAAATAAAGTCTATTTCAATGAATGAACTCAAGGAAAGTCAATCCATGAATTCATGGATGGATAAGAAGCTTAATAATATAAAGATAAATGGTTAGTTATTTTCAGAAAATTTCATACATTATTTCAAAATGTCTTTATTATTTGTCAATGAAATTTATAAAATGAATAATTCAGTGAATCTAGTAAATTAATTTAATATTCTCTTATTAGAGAAGGAAAAAACAAAAGGAAAAAAATTACATGAAGTAATTCAATAGAAATTTTTTGAACAATAGGAAAATTTTAATACAAAATAACTAAATTTTTAATTTTTTTTAAGAATTTAAAGAAATATCAATGAGGGTGGTTGAGGTGGTCAATTTTGAGAAAAAATGGAAAATGTTAAAAAATTGTAATAGATGATAAATCTAAATAATATATCAAATATATGAGATATATCTTGATGGTAAAACTATTATAAGGTTTTATCTAAAGATGTATGGATGTATAAGTATTTTGAATATTAATGTTTTGTATGATTATAAATATTTTGGATTAGAAAAATTGGTCAAAGTTGGTGGTCATAATTTTCAATAATGAAAGAGTCTATCTCAAGATAAAAATTGTGCTAAATGTATTATATTTATTTCATGTCTATTATAGCTATTTTTGGGTCCTTGGTAAATTAGAAATTAAATTTTTCTTCAGTTAAATATATTATTTTGAGAATTGATGATATGGGAGGGGGAAATTGTCAGTGATTCAACATAATTACCTAAAAATGTTAAAAAATTATAAAAATTGATGACATTATATTGAAATCACGATTAAACCATTAAAATATTTTTTAGAATATGTGACCAATAGAGTCTCTATAGTTACCTAAGCATCACTTATATAAATATTAAATTATTGTACATTATTATTCTATTGATCTCGCAATAATAAATTCCTAATAACCATATTGGGTTAGAATCATGTCAAAATAAATACATGATCAACATACATATGAATATTATTTAATATTTCCCAAAAACAACATTATCACTTAATACCCTTTAAGACATATCATAATTAATACTTTTCTTTAAATCATTGGTTAATGAAATTAAAAAAAAATAAGATATATTGTGCTCTATATTGGAAAACATTTGAAATTAAAATTGAAGATCATAACTGAGGATAAAAAAAAGAATATGGGTATGATTAAATGATTAATACTTGTGAATACTATATCTAATAATTTGTAGATCATAAATTTTGATTCCTGTCATGTTCATTTGATGTAAGAGTGTAAAAATTGTATTAATCGAACTAGATTCATTAGATAAAATTATAATAATAATAATATGATATAAGACTCTGTCTTACACATTAGCATAAAAATTAAGTTCCTTAGACAATGATAATTTCTTATACTCTCATTAAAATGTAGACATTGTCCCGTGGTTTATTGAACTCACTCAACAGTCCCATTTCAAAAATTGTGGATTGTGTCCCATAGTTGATTATGTTATATCCCTATTACCATAAATATAAACTCATAATATATCAAGATTTAACCAATTAATTTTAGATATATGTAATTCTTGTCCAACCAAATAAATAATGAAAATCACACATATATATATATATATGTGTGTGTGTGTGTGTGTGTGTGTGTGTTTCAAAAGAAAATAAAAACTATTCCCATTTTATCAAAATTTAATTAACAAAGGGTTAAAAATGGATTTCATGATAAATTCCACGAAAATTCATCAGAATTATCAATCCATAAAAAATGTGGATTTTTTCATATGACATTATCCATATAAAAGGATAATCTTAAATATATGGTGTTTTTATAAAAGAAAAATAATTTTATAAACACCTTATAATCGATCTTTTTAAAAAAGAGGGAATATCATTTACTTTTGGAAAAATTTTAAATCAAAAAATTTCAAGAATAATGTTAATGTTATACCCATTGGGAAACTATAGAAACATGTAAATGAATTTATATGATAAAGAAATGGACTTATTCTGGGATAATAGATTCAAATTTTAATTCTTAAAAGAATATATTTTAAAAAAATTCGAAACGAAATGTAAAATTGAGTCGTATAGAAATTTTTTTATAAGATTCAATGGAATCATTTGAAAATACACAGTAACTTAGATGTTAATGGATTTTACATAAAAATAAGTGTATATAAAAACACCCATAAAACCATCTGAATAATATAGATATGGAGGGAAAATATTCTAAAACCAAGTATAAGAGATGAGCTTGACTCTTCATAAAAAGTTTTATTTTATAATATTGGGTAATAAGAGTGAAAAAATGGATGGAATACATTGAACCCAAATAAATAACCACATAAAAATAAAATATAACGGTTTGGGAGAGATAGAACCTAAAATATCCCATAATTGAAGTTAAAACATAAACATTCCAGATAATAAGTGATATATAAAATAAATCCATACATCAGGTTTGTATATTCTTTTTGTGTTCTCTATCACCCTATATAATTAAAATTTCAAAATTAATAAATTATTTCATAACGATATATATATCTGAAATCTTTTATATACATCATTTATAATAATTCTCAACAAAGATATTACTCAGTTATAGTTTATATTCAAAACATTTTTTAACAATTTTCATCAAATTGTATCTTCTTTATAATGGTTGTGTAGATTCTAAATATTTCATAAAATATAATTATTAATATATTATTCAAGGTAATATAATATAATTCCCTAATATATTTAAAAATTGACTATATAATTTGATGATATTTATTATAATAATTCATGAAGATGAAATCTATGGTGATATTGTTTTATAGATTTTAATGAGAAAAGTGGGTTTTTAATTATTTTATTATCAATTAATATAGTTATTCCAGGAAAAGAATTATCTAAATAGTAATTTCATATACTACAATATTGTTTTCATAAAAACCCATGATAAAATTTCTTTGCATCGTTCATATAGGTAGTACAAGATACCCAAAAAATAAGATGATAGAACTAGTAGGATAAGTATGATTATGGAAAATTTTATTATAGTTACATCATTAAATAATTATGATAACATAGAAAATCCTACATTATTATACAATATTTTTAGATTTTATGAATTACATACATTTAATTATATAATATTTATAACACATTTCTTATAGGTGGAAAAACCGACCCACATTGGAACATGTTATAATGATGGGTTGAATTATAATATATTGGTGAAAAATAAATATATTGCTTTTATATATGATGAATAAATTCAGAAACCTTTTAATATAGAGATATATTATATTTAATAATTGGTATAAAAATATAATATTGATTAATGAATAATTCAAACAAAATAATCAAGTGGAATAATTTAATCTCCTTAATGAATCAACCTTGGTTATGAAGGGATTTGGGACCATTATAGGTACATGAATATCAAGAATTTGGAATAGGTTAATTTATAATAGATATTAGTTATATATACTGGATGTATTCTAATTCTTAGATTAGATTTTAATGGGTGGTATAAGACTCCTTTTATAACTATGAGGAGTGGTATTCTTATAGATTCTTAAAATATGATATTAAAAAAGTCATTTGTTAAGGAACATTGATTCAAACATGACTAAGAATGAAATAAACATGAGTAGAGGTTGAAAAATTAATCATCCATTCATTTAAGTATATTTTTAAGGATATTTTTTAGTTATTACCATTATTCACCACTTTTTCTTTTTCACCTTTTACCATGGTGAATCATTTTTTGTGCTCAATAAATTTTTAATTCCAAAATATAATATTAAAAATATTAAATAATTCATACCATTGGACTAAAAAAATAAAATAAACATTAATAGATTAATTTAAAAAAATCATTATTAGATAATAAATGTTTAATTCCTAAAACCTATTTTTCTGAAAATATAACATTTATGTATAATAATTGTTAAATATAAAATTATTTAGGGTAATAATTTTTAGGACATAAACTAGCTTATTGTTATTAAATGGTGATTTAATTGGAAATAAAATAAATCAAAAACCAAATTCAAACTTATGAATTATTAAATAATGTAAGTGGACTAAATTTGTTTTTTATTAGAATAAAATATTACTGACGGTCCAAAAAGTAATGTATGGGTTTCAAAATTCAAAATTATATTTCAAAATGAATTAAATTACTCATAAAATATATCATTTTTCTAGAAAGAGGTTTTATAAATTTTTTATTCTTTTAAATATATTGAAACTATCATAAAAGTTATTGTATTGGGGAAAACTGAATTTTTTATGATTCACCTAAAATAAATCCATTTTGTAAGAAACATAAAAATTAATCCTATAATAAATTTGAAATGATGAATTCAAAAGAAAATAATTTAAAATTCATATATTTTATCAATTTAACTTTTAGAAATGAAAAATATTACATAAAATAAAAAATAATTTTAAATATAAATTTTTTTCAGCATTGAATGACTTATCATATACTTCTTATAGATACACAACTAATTTTATTAATTTTGATTCATTTTATTGGAATAAATTATATATCAATTTTTATTTTAATAAATAATTTTTCTTATTTTGTGTTTTCCATGCATCGCAAGAAATCAAACACATGAAACTTATTTTATTAGGGAATATATACTAAACAAATTATGTTTAACATTATAATGCCTTCTAATAATTTCACTATTGAAATTATGTTACTCTGATGAGGAACCTAGGGTACTTATACCTCATGTAATTGTTGATATCACATATAACTTCCTCAAAAATATAGTATCTCTTAAAAATAATGATGTTGTGGGAGGTTTTTTTCCGCATCACCTTATCTTTTCGACCAAAAATCTCCAACAATTATTCATCATAAAATATTCATTTAATAGTTTCAAAAAAAATTCAAGGGAAGGATTGGTAATGTAGATAGAAGATATTTATAGAACCCATAATTAAATAGGGTGAGGTTTGTTGGATGTTTCGTGTGATAAGCTATAATTATAATACAATCATGAATCCCATAGGGACAAACATATATATGGATCAACTTCACCTTCATTATAGATATTAAAACTCTATTCTATGGAGATGTTTGAAATAATACCGTGTCACCAACATCAAATTCTATACCTCACCAAATATTTTATGCTTAAATAATTTTTAATATGACATGGATTGTTTTGTTGTGGAATTGAGAAAATATTCTCTATAACACTCAAAGATTTTGTGAAATATTTTTTTTCAAATAAATTTTATATCTTCTAAAGATATAATTAAAAGAAATAATGATTTCAAATGAACTGTGATATACTATTTAGATATTTTTATTTAGCATGATAGTTCTCGTATTGACATTTTATTTCCATATATGGACAAGACTAACTAATTTATGGAATTTATATTGACTAAAAAGGTATAATGTCAATATATTTTTTGTAAATTGATTTTAAATGAAAAATACATTTAAAAATAATAGATTTTTTGGAAATATTTTTTATACACGCAATGTGTTTTTATCATAATAAATTAAATTAGTGACTATAAATTAATGATATTTGAAAATTTATATTTTAAAAAATGAATAATTTTTTATCATTAAAGTAATATTTTTTAGTTATAATAAAATAATGAATAAAATTTTTATGCACAAAAATTTTATTTTACTAAAAAGAGGTTTGGTCGTTTTTTTCACACTTATTTGAAAATTAATATTTTTACTAAATGAAGATATTGTACATGAATGAAAGAATTTCAGTATTTAAAATTTAAATTCCAAAATTAACTTGCTCTGTAATTTATAAAATTTTCAATAAAGTTATCTTTTCAATGAAAATGAAATTTTTTACCTTCTTAATAAAAATACCCATACATTTACAAAATTTAAAAAGAACCATATTTTATGAAAATAATTTTGAAAGGTATATCATTTCAATTATAGTATAATTAATTTTTTTAGGTCATACTAATCAGTATTATAATCATATTTTATGGAAAAAATATATTTAAGAAAACATTCCCATTGGAAAACAACTTTTTCTTCTCATCTGTGGGAATCATTTTAAAGAAAATATTTAACTTATATGTATTTTATTTCCTAAAATGGTTCAAATATTTTATATAATAAAATTTTATATTATAAAATATGGTGAAGTTAATTTTTTTCATAAAGAATATAAAAATTGTAAAAATTAATCATTGTTGTTAATATAAAAATGGGTTTCCCACATTACATTTTCATGTGTCAAAATTAATTTTCAACACAAATAAGATTATTTTTTATTAAATAGGATTTAATATTTATAATAATTATGTTCAAATTATCTTATAAGGACCATTATATTTTTAGTCTTAAAGGTTAAATTACCATGGTAAATAAAATGAGTCTAGTTATAGTGGGGAAAACATAACTGGTAAAAGTGAGTAAACATACATGATAATGGAATCACATATTTAAAAGATGTGTCTTTAATTATGGTGGAGGTTTGGATCGAACATATAATCCTGATAATAAATTACATATAAATATTAATGGTAAAAGTGTAGAGTTTTACTTCCCATTATTGAATAGTTTTTGGTATTTCCAAAAATGTCCCCCCCCCATCTCAATTATAAGTGGGGACCTTCGCAACAAACTTATTCACACATCATAATCAATTTTTCTTAAAAAAACACATCAAAATAGCTCATAAAAATCATTATCCACACTTTATATTTGTATTTTTTTTAATAGACCGACCGTATGGTACTTAATAAGAAATCCAAAAGTGAGTTTACGATGAGAATTCAACTATCATCAATAATCTCATACTTTTCTACTTCTTATCTAACCACCTTTATGATGGTTTTAATAATTACAATATAATAAAAAAAGGATATAACATATATTTGGATTTTATTTTTTAGTTTAGTAACCAATATCCATCTCCAATTCCACTAAATGAAAAATGAAACTTTTGATTATGCCTATGTAAAAATACCACCACACAAATTAATATACGTTTTCATCCATCTCAACCTCTCACAGATGTATATATTGATTTATTTATTCAATAAATATTATATTAATGAAATAATTATACATTTTTAATTATTATATCATAAATACCGTTTACCTGCCATGATATTGAAAAATGATGATGTCGCTCATGCATACGTGGGGACTACAACCTCTATGAAACCAAATGATTCCTTTTTCATTTAATTTTCACATAAATTATACTCAAGTTGTATTTAATTAATATATATTATATATATTATATAAATATTATTCAAGGTTAGTGAATTAATTTTTTTTCAGTCATTCCATCCTTCATGACATCTTATATGTGATTTTTCAAGATTATCTGGCTGCTAATAATGTATATAGATTTATACCCAATGCTTTTGGGATCAATAAATTGGTGGGATCTATAAAGAACTCGGTTTATATTGAATATGATATAATGTTTGGTAATGAGAAACCAGGTGGTGTGATTATTATGGTGAATAATATTGTGATTATGTATAATCATTTATCATGATATTTGATTAGTAACATTATCTTTAACAAACTATCAGACTCGCTAATAAAGAGAAGGACAGATTCCACTGGGTTATCGGGAGGTGGAGACCATTGGGGAAAGAATATTTTCATTCTTATATGTCATGAATATTGTAATAATAAAAATATTAAATTTCTCCAAGGAATGATAAGATTTTTTATGCGGGGTGAATATGGGAAAATACTAATTAATTTCCAATGAAATATGATAAGTTCAGTTAATATAATGGGTTAGAATACTGGTTTTCCTATGAATTCAACAATGTTTGAGTTTTTTAAATATATTAATTGTTGTCGTTATAAATATTGAGGTCTATGAAGGAAATCAAATTAATTGTTTCCAAAAGTTTTTATGCGTAAATTATTTTCAATTGACGATGAAGAGAAAACATATAAAATTTGAAAGGAAGAAGGTATTAAGGAAGAAGTTGTTGAATCTCATATAATTGTTTAATAATAAATAATAATTATTCAAGTGTTTATGTATTATATGTCAATAATTGTGTTTTATAAATCAATAAATATATAAATATTATTCTATAGAAATTTTCAATTTATCATTTTCATAAATATTTTTAATGGTGTTTATTAACTAGAAAAAGTTATTTAATGGAAATGTGATTTTTAATTTTAAACACATCATTATGGGAAATATATCACTAAGTATGTTCCTTATATAGGGATAATGGTGTTTATATAGAATAAAGAGATAATTTATATGGATAATGTAAATTTGATAGTATTGATTTTCTTGGAAGTGATTCATGATTTGATGAAAAAGTGTGTATTGTTATCATTGATTGATTTAAAATAATTTCTTATTTATTGAATATATTCAATAATATATCAATTTATTTAAGGAATGATAAATCATGTATGTTTTCATTTAGGGTTTTTTTGTTATTTCATTTTATTTTCATGTTTTTATAGAATATATGACTACAGTATTCACATATTTGGTATACAAAAATTAAAAGATAATTTTGGATATATGTCAGATTAATTATAAATTTATTTTAAATATTTTGAGGTTATTTTGGATAACCATTTATGAAACGGATCAATTTGAACTCTGTATAGGGTTTTAGAGATTCATGTATTATTTAATAATATAAAGATGTAACCATAAGATATATCCTCTACTAACAATTTTTGTTTTGATAATAACTAGAGATATAAGAAATGAACTATAATTATTTAGTAAATATTTTTTTATTTTAATGATTAGTGCATCAAAAGTTCATCATTATGTATTTTAGTATGTGATAAAGTGGAAATTTATTGAAGCACAACCAAAGGATTATATTAATGCTAAAAAATAGAAAGAAATTAAGTAATTATATTTTCTCACATTCCAAAATTGATAGTAAAAATTCTCTAATGATTAGGAAACTTATTTTCTAAAAAAATAACTTCCTATTACAAGAAATGTTTATGGGTCAATTTCCTGCTTGATCATCCTGGATTTATGATTTGCTGGTCATGAATTCTCTCATAATCATGTTATCTATCACTCTCTTTCAATCATTTGGAATCAGTATTCTCTTTAACATCCATATTTTTACATTCAAATTTTATTAACCTATTTAGAAAAAAAAATTATTATTTCAAGAATACCTTTTAATTTTCATTCTTCTCTATTTAGAAGAAAATTTTATTAACACTTATAATGATGTCGGGTTTCCCACAGAAGAAAATAAAAATTTCAGACCCTTTGTTAACGAACAAAAGTTCAAATTGCATGGAATCAATTTATTAATAGAGAGATAATTTAAATACATGAAAATTTATTGAATATTTTTTTCAACTAAATTTAATATCATTGATAGAATGTATTACACACAAAATGGAGTTAAAATAAACCATGATATATTTTTAAAATATTTTTATCTAATAGGAATGTCATATCCAATATATTAGAATGGTGGGTATGAATATGTGTAAATATAATATGGAAATTATTTGGGTTGAAAATTTATAAAATAAATTTAATTTTTATAAATTTGTTATAAATTATATTAAAAATTAATTGAAAATAAAATAAATGTTTTAATTCAAAACTATTTCTATATGAACAATGTGATTTTATCGTAATAAATTAAATAATTCAAAATAAGTGAATTATTTTAATGAAATTTATATATATTATATATTTAGTTTAACTTATATTATTAATTAACCTTTTCTTTCATGGAAATGGATAATAATAAATCTAGTTTTAGGCCTAAAATTTAATTCACCAAAATACAGTTCAATCTCTATTTTCAAACATTTTTTAATATTTTTTTTCAAATTCTGGAATATTTATTTTAAAAAATATTTTAATTGAATAAATAATATTATCAAAAGTATCATATATTTATTTTTTTTAATTTTTTGAAAAGAAGATTTTTTTGATGAATAGTGAAAAATACTAATAATTAGCAAACAATGCATTTTGATTAATAAAATTTAAAAACATCCATATTATTGTAAAATGGTATTAAAAGTAGATCTAGTTCAAATAAATTATAATTATTCTAATATTGCACATTATAATAAATATTATATTCAATTTTTATTTAATAACATTCCATTCTTTTGAGAATGATTTCTTTGGAAAACTTCTTTTTCTTTTTGCTTGTGGGGTTTATTTAAAAATAAAATTTTCAACATACAATGATTTAATTAAATAAAATATATTATCCATTTATTATATGATTAATTTTTATTATATAATAATTTCAAAATATTTATTTTTCATAGATAATAGTGAATATATAGAAAATTAATAAATTTGGTTATGCCAAAAACGGGGGTTTTCCCATTACATATGTGTGTGTTAAATTAATTATAAAAAACATAAAATACATTTTTAAAAATTTTATTCCATATTCACAGACATTTGGTTCAAAATATCTATTATTGATCATTTTTTTGTGTTAAATGATAAATTTCCAAGATAAATAAGGTGAGACTAGTTACTTTGGTGAAAACTAAAATTGTAAAAGTCAGTAAACTTTTATGTTAAGGGAATAATATATTTAAAAGATGTGTACTTTTTTATAGGGAAGGTGTGGATAAACCATATAAAACCTTCACATCATTATTTAAAAAATATGGATGAAAATATATTGATAATGGTTTTCCATTATTGATTAATTTTTTTTATTTATAATCAGGGAACTTCTCATCAATTATGAATGGGGATCTTCCCCCCTCACATATTTACAACTCATAAACAATATTAATAAACCAAACCATAAAACAATTTCTCCCCAAAATAGTTATACACATTATTGATCTTCCAGTATTCCCAAAATATCTTCCATGTGGTCCATAATAAGAGTTCCGAAAAAGATTTTTCTCTATGATGGAAATTTTCTTCACTAAGATTATTATTTTAACTTCTTCTCTTACCTCTTGTATTCTGGTTGTAATAATGAAAATATAATAATACAATTTTCTAACATATACTAGGATTTTTTTTATTAATGTTATAAACTATATCCATCTCTTTATCCATCAAATAAGAAATGAAACTGTCAATTTTGTGTATAGAGGAAAACCTTCACATGGACTGATATAATTTGGATTATATCACCACCTCTCACAGATAGATATATGGAATTTTATTTACTACATATATGGATTTTAAGATATTATAACACATATTTAATTAATATATAATACCTAATTTCTTACTTTTCAATCAATTGAAAAACAATAATGTCACTCATGTGTACTGGTGGACTACCACCTCTACAAAACGATGTGAATAATTTTTCATTTTATTTTGACATGGATGATAATAATGATTTATTAAATGAGTATATATGATAGATATGATATAAAAACTATTTGGTAAATTTTAATTAACATTTACCTTTTATTAGTAACATTTTGTACGAGTATGGGAAAAAGTCTGTGGGTTTGTATGGCCTATCTATGTACGATGTAATTCATTTATTATATCTTACATTAATGGATTAATATAAATAAATATATAATTAATAAAAAATATTTATATAATGGTTAAAAAATTTAAAATTATTGAACCTATATAATTCTAAATGGACAGAAATTACCAAACTGAATCATATAAGAATAATTTAGCAGCAATTACCAAAAACATGGTTTTAATAAAGAATTTTTTATAAATAGGTGATAAATTATTGTGATTAAATCATATATAGTTTCATTAAAATTAGAATATATATTTAATGGATTTATAATTAAAATATTTTTATTATATATTAGGTATGAATGTATTAGAAGAAAGATGATTCTTTTTGTAAGTTATTGTTTTCTCGAATATTCTTTTTTTGGATAGTTGATATGTCATGATATTATGTTCATTTATAAGGTGTATAAAAAGAAAATTTGACATGTTATATCATGAAAATGATTTTTATGATGATATTTAAAGTATCACTTAATGTACTCATTTCATTCATCTCCACATTCAAAAGTAATTATGCTGAAATTGTTTAATTTTAAAATATCATTGTTTATCATGACTGTTTATGATTAGTTTTATGAGGAAGAAATATATTAATATAAATTAAAATAAAATTGTCTCATTTATTTTTGTTATTTTTATTTCTAGACAATACGTTTTTTCATTTAATATTCCTCTTGTAAGGGATTAATGATACCTAAATAATGTTTTTAAGATAAGTAGACAGTATTTATCTCTTTGGCAAAAATTCTATTTTTCCATTAATGTAAATTTTTTCTTAAAAAGTATTAAATAATTTTTTTTAAATTCCACAATTATCTATTAAATAAATATTTTAAAAAAAATTAGTTTTTTTAAAATGTTTTTAAATGAATGTTCTTTTAATTTTCAAAACAAGCTTATTTTATTTTTTTACATAAAATTTGAAGGAAATGTTTGTTTTAATGGGTACCTAATTAATGGATTGTTCCACCATGATGACCTCAAAATTATTTAAATATTCTATTATAATCATACAAGGTTATTTTAAAATAAAATTTTCTCTTCATTTTTTATAAATTTTTTAGAGTTTGAATAAGTGATTTAAAATGGGAAAGGATATTTTCTTCACGAAAAATTTCAAGTGATCTTTCAAAATCACATCTATATATTATTAAAACTATTGATGTTACATAACCATTCTTATGAAAATTATCCCATGATACCATCACTATTCATTATTAAGGTGATTTATGATTATGATGAAAAATTGTTATGAAACCCATATCATTCCAAAAAGATATGAAATAATGAAATGATTGTTAAACCTGTTTTGTTTACATTGGTAATTAAATGATGAAATGATAATATACCCCACTTATTTTCATGGTTTGTGATTTGTTGAATTTTTTTTATATTATTTCTCGAAAATATATGGATTATGTGATGGTTGGGACATAAATTTCCCTCTAATGAAATGGGCGATGATTAATTATATATGATCTTAAAGGGAACATGGGAGGATATCCCATGCATGAAAAAAGATGGTACATTGGAGGTTATCCCATTCCTAAAATAGGTAGGTAAATGGGATGTTATCCCAATATCAAAACAAGTGTGTTTCTGGGATGATATATAAATCCCAAAACGAGATAGTATGTGGTATATTATCCCAATAAAAGAATAAGAGGTTCATGGGAGGTTATCTGAAACCCATATGAGGGTACCATGGTAGTTATCCCATGTCAGAAGCTGGTACAAATGTGCTTACACAATGATATTCATGTTATGAATGTCTTGGATTGTATCCTTCACATATAACTTCAAATGATCGTGTTTGTGCTGTAAATATATTTCTTATTCAAAAGGAATGCTCTCATGGATTGTATTATTTTTTTCATTTGAGATTTATGTATTCATAGATTCCATGAAAATTCTATGAGTCGTGTTTGTGATTTATGAAATTCAGTTTTTGTTTTAAAAAATATTTATCACATTTTTTTACACCCTTTTTCACATGGTAGGGTTATGTGATCATTGATATATCTCGTGATTACCATTAATATGAATATAAAATCACCATTTTATATATTTCCTTTACCTAAGTTGTAATGATAGTTATTCTATATGATATGTATCAAAAGTGTGATATCTAAGGAAAACATAGTGGGAAATGGTTTATTTCACATTGGAACCCTTTATTCATTAATCTATGTATCTGAAGTCAACTGAAACAAACAATTCAGGCATGAATAACTATATAATGTAATTAATATTCATCATTTTAGGTGAATTTTATATATATGAAAACATGGGGAATTTATATTATCTTCCATTTAATTAGCTTCATCAGATCCCAATATCTCACATTCTCCAACTTCTACTAAAAATATTATAGTCTTTTACCAAAATCAATATAGATATTCATAATGACCAATCAGAATTCTTGAGTAGAAAGTATTATTATCAGAAAAATAATCTAGAAGAAGGCCTCGATCTAAAAACCTCTAATGTCCCATGAAAAATATCTTAAACAACTTTTATTAATTTGATGGTCCTCTCAAACTGACCATATTTTTTAAGATGATACATATTGTTAACGTTTAACTCCATACACTATTATTATTTAAAAATTCTCTAGAAATTTGAGGCAATCCTCATATAAAAATCATAATCACTTGAGAGTTATATTATATATATCCTTACCAATTCTCTAATATATATACTAAAATTTTGGTTTACAAATAAAAATTATATGGTAGAAATAAAAAAAAATTAATTATTAATGTGATTACTACAACCCATAAGTTTTATAACCTTTGGAAATATTAGGGATTCATATAATGAAATAAATAGTTGGTTTTCCCAATTTTTATATGAATGGGTTATGGACTCATGGACCTCATTGAATAATGAAATTAATCCTTAACAAGTCAACATACCATGAATCGAGATACATAGTCCAAAATATCCTTTTTAATGTTTCCCTACAAAAAATTATTCTTAATATGTTTGTACATTTTCTTAATTTTCATACTGATATATAATGATGTGTTATCTTCATTATCCTATAGTTTCTTCTTCTATTATAGTAATGTAGAAACACATATTTTAATCTTCAATCATATCCTTCTATTAGTGTAAATTTTGAACTCTAGAACACTCTATATATTCCTTTGTAGCTCCAGATCTTCCTTCTACACCACTTTAATTATCACATAAATAGAAGGTTGGATATTCATTCTTGAAAAATTATATTTCTCCATTTAAATCATGATTTTTGGGCTCGTATTATGAAAATAAATATATTTTATATCTTTTTAAATAAATATCATGGATAATCTTCCATGATAATTCAGAATCAATTATTCATCCACCTTGTTCACACTATTAATGTTTTAATGTATTAAGCTCACATAATATTTAATCAACAAAAAAACATCTGTTGGTGAATATTCAAATATGTATTTATTTATATATACTTATTTCTTTTAAAATGAGTGTATATATTACACCTTTAATTATAACGTTATCACTTATTTTTTGTGAAAATTTACCATTTTCAACCCCAATTCCATATTTGGGTATTTTTTCTTACAATCATTCAATTGGTGTGAGGCATATGCTATCTCCATGTCATTATATATGATAACAATTCCAAATATCTTATTTTATGAATCATTGTATATCAAAAACACATGAACATTTTAGGGTAATGTTAGAATACCTGGAAGAAACAATCTTCTAATCACCTCCATTAAATTTTCTTCAAAACCATTTATCTAATGAAACTTTTCTCCCATCGATATCAACCAAGATGTAATATTTGTTTTCAGTGATACATTTCTATATATGAGTTGATAATATCCATAAAATAAAAAAAACTAGGTATTTAATTAATTTTTGTTAGTCTGAGCCAATTCTCATTATCTTTTGTCTTATGGGTATCCATATATATACCCTTGGATATAATTATATAACCCTAGTATGATAATTTCTATTGAGAATACACATTTTAAAAATTTTGAAAATAACTCTCCCTTATCAAGGCCTTCATCCCAATCCTTAAATGATCTTCATGATCATATTTTCTAATAAAATATATTATAATATCATATATTAAGGCTACTAAAATCAAATCAATATAATCACTAAATAATATACTAATTTGATCTAATATGATAATAAGGGAATTTTTGTATCTGATTTTAATAACCAAAAATCAATTATGTTTGTACCTCATATGGAAGAAATTTTTGGGGAATATCATCCATTTTGACCCTTGACTATTGATTGTTAAATTATTAAAAAATGCCTAAAAATTATTTAACACCACATATTTGATCATAGAATTCATAAATATGGGGTTGATGATATTTTTTCATGGTATTGATCATTTTAAGTATCTGATAATCAATGAAAATAAACATTGAACAATATTAATTCATAACAAAAAAATAGGTGCAGCCGATGTCGACATAATAAAAACCTTATTGTAATTTATAGAATATCTATGTTATTATTATTAAATTCATGAAACTCAATTCATGTTCTTATATTAGGGGCATTTCAATTTGGTGTAACATTATCTATGAGCTATTTTGAAAAATGAACATCACAATTTAGTGGATGACTGGGAAATCAGCCAATAAATATTTGAATGTTCCTATAAAATTGTCATATATTTGAGGATATGTTTCTCTCAATTCATTTTTGATTTATATATCCTTCATGAGTAGGTATTTTGACATAGATAATGGATGGAATTTACATTGAAAAATTTCATTAATCCATGCCATAATAGATAATCAAATGTCGATTCAACATATTAAATGTGACTTACCTTCCTCAAAAATTGATTTGTAAGCTATATTGTGATATCCAATCCATGATCAAAAAAACAAATAATCTATAGGGAGAGAAATAATACATTTATAAATCACATCACCATAAATTTATATCAGATATGTGTAAAATACTTCAGATGAAGTCCCCATATCATTATAAATATTAATTTGTAGTTTAATATTTAATTATTTAGGTGGTGATTCCACACCCATAGAAAAATCATCATATGTAATAGAATGGGTGGAACCTAAATGAAACTAGATATCTATAGTTCTAGAGTGGATACTAAGTGTTCCTTTCACCACTTCACTCTCATGAACCACATCACTTGTTATGATCACATAGGCCTTACCCTTTTCATTTGGCATAGGATGTATCTAATGTCGATTATAATCATTTACCCATGAATACATGAACTAATTATTTTAATTTCACAATTGAATGATTTAAATTGTCCTATAAATAAATTTCATAAATTATTATTTCAATACATTCATCATAAAGGGAGATTAATTTTATCTTTACCTTAGTTTTTAATATTTGAATAACTATGAAACTCTATATTTCTCTTCTAATCCCTAAAATAATGAAATTCATCTGAGTCTATAATATGTATTCATACCTTGAGATCACATAGAACGAATTATTAAAGAACACAACACTCTCATATCAAAAATTCCATTAGGATGCCAGGTTTTATAATGCTAAAGATTCGATCAACTTTTCATTGAGGATCAGAAATAAAACTAGAATCACTCCTAGTATGTTTGGTTAAATATTACTCATAGGTAAAAATTAATTCACCATCCACCGACTTATGATTAAATAAATACCCTCTCTATTTTAGGGAAAATAGTTTGAAAAGAATAATTTCTTAAAAATATATTATTAAACACTTCCCATGTTATATATTTAATATCTTCATATACTATTTTATTTTGAAAAAATTCCTCCATTTATAAACATAACCTTCTAATCGATTCACGTCCAAAACAACCATCACATGGTTTTTGTATTAAAGAACATAAAATATCATTACTATTGCATTTACCCATTTATCTTTAATTAGTTTGAAAGACTATCCATTATATGGAGGCTGAAAATGTATCATAATATTAATGATATAATGTTGATCCTCACTTTTTTAATTTTAAATATAGAAATTTTTTCAATATTATTCATATATTGAGAGATTTAGGTAAGTATTTATAGGAGTTTTTCACCCAACCTCACATGTAATTTTGTATCTTAATGGTACAATCTCTGAATATTACATCACACCAATTGTCAACATTGTCCTTTATAGTTCTAAAAATATACTAAAATAAATTAAAATTAGATATTAGTATTCTTATAATAAGAAACAATTATCATAGAAAAAATAACTCAAAAATAATGTGTATACACATACTTATGAAATTATACATTTTAATCTATTGTATCCATAGTAATTTCATATTCATATATCTAACATAAATATATTAAAATATATCAAAATGGTTCATAAATAAATTGTGAACTTATCTTAGTATATCCATTAATATTTCCAAACTAGTTTTATAGTTATTCCCCTTTATCAAACACTAAATAAAGATCGATCGAATACCCAACCAATAAATCTTAGAGCGTTAACCCTTGGGCATTTCAATTTCAGATCCTTAATCCGATTATTTATATATAGATGGGGATATTATTTCAATGAAATAATAATAATATATATTAAAAATATTTCATGATATTTTATGTATTTAGAATTATCCACATTTTTCTCACAAAATATTTTTTTTCCTAATCCCATAAAATAAGAACAACTTGTATTTGTATCAACTAAGGTGACCCAATAATCACTAAAATAAATGATATAATATTTTAAATGATTATTCAATACATATAACTATATTAATTTCTCAAGAATCATAAAGGTGTAGAATATTCGAATAACAGATAAATTATGAACATTATTATGAACAATATTCAATATTTCACTCATTCATTCTTCTCACATGGTACCCTTCTAGACTTATCATACAAAATACCTTTATTTGTAAAATGGGGAAATAAATAAAATATTAATGGATAAACCGAGACTCTCAATAAGGTCAAACATATGATTTTTAAATTTTTTATCATAAGTAAGCAAAAAGTGATCATTAGGTTATTGCAACACCATTATAACATTTGAAAATTGTAAAAATCAAGTCATTGATCATAAATAATGTGTCATGTCCTAAGGATTTTTGATAAGAGTGAGGAAAAACATAAATCAATAATATTCCATGGAATAATATTTAATTAATAAGAATATATTATTTTATAAGAGGTATAATATAATCATATTTCACAATGAATAAATAGAAAAAAAATAGTTACAAAGGAGAAGTTTGTCTCCTATGGGAAACTATATGATTGTGAACTATTTTTCGAATTTTCTTGGGGCTCTAAGCTAAAACACATGGAAAATTATTTTTATTAGATAATATAAGCTACTTTAATTTGAGTTATTCTAATGTTTTTTTTGATTTGAATGGGTTGTCTAAGAATTCATTTATATATATTAATGGGGTCATTTATTATAAATAATTAAAACCTAATAAACAATCATGTAGAATTTTAATCCATGTGCATTAAAACACTACTATGATTGAATAAAAAAATAAGGAAGACCAAGATGGTCCTTATAAACTCCTTTAATAAAAACTAGTGTATATTATGTTTTTATAGATCATTTTACACTTTAACCATTTTTAGCATATACTTTGTTGGGTTTTTTTACCTATGAAATTTATTTTAATGTATAAAAATAAATTAAACTTATTTTTATTATTTTGGGATATATAATTCAAAATATTAAATCCATTTTAATTTATATAATTTGAACGTTTGAATAAATTTAATTATAAAATAATTAATGTATGGAAATTTTGTTATAGTTTTTTGAAAAAACATATTTTTTACATAAAACTGTGTATATGATAAAATAATGATGTTAACAAATTTTGATGAAATGTATTGGATTGTTTTTATCAAAATATTATTTAGGATTCTTTCAAATAAATTAAAAATATATATATTCCTTGTTAATTCTTAATTAATGTATTATTGTACGAATTATTATTTTTATTTGGGTAAAATATATCTTAGGTTCCAAAAAGTTATGTATAGGATTAAAAATACAAAATAATATTTTCTTAATGCATTTTATTACTCAATTAATTAATTTTTGGTTAAGAAAAAAAATTTAAAATATTTATGGAATGTTGACATAATGATAATATCATAATAGGTAAGGTACTACTAAAAACATTGTTTTCCACTAAGCATCTAAAATTCAAAATTTTAAAAAAAACATAAGAATACTACCTTAAATAATTTTTACACGTCTAATTTAGAAATTATGTGAATATTTTCAAAATTAAATTTTACATATTTATAAAATTATAATTAAAATAAAATACATTTTATATATAATTATAAATTTTTAAACCAAACATTTTTTATCCATGAATATTTAAAGTGATAATTTCTATATTTTTTTAATTAATTTTACTATTTTTGTTTCATTTAAATTTTTTAATATATATCATTTTATATTATAATAAAAAACTATTTTATTTTGTTTAGTATTGAATATATCCTATGTTATTATACGCATCGAATTTATTTTATGGGACAATTTATATTAATTTCGTGGGGTATTATTGTCGTCATGTTGAACGTTATATAAAAATATGTCCAACTCAATATATTATTAATTTATGGACAAAAAATTTAAAAATAAGAAATAGACTGTACATTAAAAGTCAATGTTATTGAAATGGAAATCAAATAATAAAAAATAAATTTAAATGGATTTTGGACAATGGATGATCTTCACATATAAACAGACCTACGTATATCTTAAAAGATATTGATACATGAATGTAAGGGTTGGTAAAATTTGGTAATAATATGTTTCCCAAGACAAGTGGAGTTGGTTCCATAGTATTAATAGGAGACAAGAAAAAGATAAAGAACAATTTATTTGAGTATAGATTGAAACATATTAAACTTACTGTATATCAATTATAAGATAAATAAAAATTAGTGGGTTTTATCGGAGAATGTTTTTTCTATAGTATGAGACATGGATGTGTATTAATGAAATGATAGAAAACACATAGAAAAAAATATTCAGGTTGCGGATGCTAAATATTTATGACCCGTGAGTAGGAAGGATGAAAATTAATTGTGTAATTCAAGACGTGGCCAAAATGATTAACATAATATGAGAAAGTAATGGATATTTTTATTCAATTAATTACTAGTAGTAGTTATGTTGTTTAATTTTCAATTTCTATATAATAAAACCCTAAAATAATAGTAAATATAATGATGGGGTCAATACCATGGGGAATAGAGAAGCATATTTATAATCTCTAAATTAACAATTGGGTTTTTAAAATGTGAAACCAATATTATGATTTAATCTAATGGGGTATAAATTGAATTTTAAAAATATAAAACACAAAAATACATAAATTCATCGTAAACTAAGTGATAATGGATAAAGAGAGTAGTATTAGTTTCAAAACACAGTTTTATATAATGTGGAATAATTCAACATCACTCATTAAACTTGAATGTTGTGTCTTGTTTCATTTTGGTATTTTACCATTGATTGTAATGTGTTACCTCTTTTAAAAGTTTTAAAAGATGTTCCTATTTTTTAAATAAATTATTCTGGAGCTTTGACCATTTTATAAATAAAAAATAAACAGATTCTCTCAAGAAATTAATTAAAAAACATCATGAGACATATTGAATTAACTATTTTTTATTGTTCGTACTAAAAATATTCAATATATACCAATAGAAACCTATATCAAGGTTATATATAACTATTATAGGATAATTGAGTACTATCTCAAAATATATAGGTGGATTTTATTCAAATCCCACTCCCCCACTCACCTCTATCTCATTAAATTTCATCCCCAAATCACCATTTCCCACACAAAATGATTAGAGAATATAGTATTAAATAATATCAATATGAGGATAATTAAATAATAAAAACTCTTAAGTGAAAAATAATATAATATAATTTTAAATAAATATATTTTAATAAATTATCCCATCTTATATGAAACCACACATCCAAGGTCAATCGTTCATTAACCATGAATTCACAAAAAAAATTATGATAAGGAATATAAGATGTAACATAAATAGAAAATGATGAATTACAATGGAAACATACTTGAAGACATTTTTATAACCATAATATGGATCCATTATTACAAATAAAATATTAAATTAAACAAATATAATTATGAATCACCTCTGGTTGATGAAATGAATAGAGATATCTAGCCTATGAGAAGGTGATCTTTCAAAAAATTGTGTTTTGATCTGTTTATTATACCAATATTTTTTGGAGGTAAAATAATTAATAAAAGAATATTAAATACCAATCACATTTCCCCTCAATAATATCCAATAGATATCCAAAAATAATGTAATTTTTATCTTCATATCTAGAAACTGGGCTACATCTATTGTGTGATAAACATCATCACGTTGTAACATTATCAAAGCATTGGAAAACCCTGTTCTGTTGCTGATTTTATCTTGCTAAATAGATCTAAAATGGTGAAACAAAATCAAAACAATATATCATCAATATTAGGATAAAATCATCTTATTTAAACTTCCGAAAATATAATTGAAAAATTCATAACTTCTTAGCAAACATATTCGTGGTTAAACTCATATTCCTCTTTAGAACAGTATTGTGGAATCTAAAACCCACATAAGAATGAAATCCAATATAACCCTTACCTAATCCACTCCTATAATCATGCAATATATTTCATATGAACACTCTATACCTTATCAACATGAACATAATTCATTTATCATTTCCAAATTCATCCACAATCGAACAACTAAAAATCTAATGTCATAAGATCCCATGAAAATATTTTATTCTTCATCATCCTTTAACGGCTATAGTAAAAAAACCTAAACAGAAGTACTCGCTTTACATAAAATAATGAAACCCAATAAAATTGATCACCTCCCAATAATAAAATATATTCATGTCATATCTTCTCCTATATGAAAATATTTTATTCACCATATTGGCATGTTCTATCGCAAGGGTCACACGGGGTGAAACTATCTAGTCCAATTATGAAATCTAGTTATCCATGGGAAATATGTCATCATCTTAACACCCCTCAAGGAATAGTATTGGAACACCATTTCAAAGCTTCTACTTGATTTTCTTCTTAAATGTGGTCATGTATATTCTTGAAAATTATAGAATCCTATCATCTATTCATAGAGTCCCAAGATTTATCTCAACATTGCAGGGATCTCTTGACAGATTCATGTTGTTTTTGTAGTGGATATTTTATTCTCTTACATGATTTTAAGATCCCCAATGCATGGTTATAAGTAATATTGATGGGTCGGTGTCATGTGAGATATATGAGGCATGGGGGATGTGATTTTATAGAACCTGCAGTGGAATGAAATTTATGAATAAATAGATGTATGTGTGACATTATAAAGATGTCATATTATTAAGTGGAATTGTTCTTGCATTAATTTTCATAACCTATTTAATTTATGAATGATTTGCCCCCATTGAATAATATATTCTTTTTACCAATGCTCCAGAAACTAGTAGTGGTATGACACCATGTCACAACTTCCCTCCATGTGTGTTGACCTTAACAAAAATATCTCATCATAATGTTAGGAATCTACCACTTATTTATCTAACCTAGAAGTATTTCAAACCACATATGAAAAATTCAAATTTTTATAATTTTTCCCACATGATTTTTTCCTTCATAGTGGGAATTTACAACTTCTGTTAGACGGATTACTGTGTTCTTCAACCTTATAGGGTTGTCTAAATAATGGAACATTTTTTACTTCTACTTTGTCTCAAGGGTTTACAAAATATCCAGTTTCACTTGTAATTGATAAATTTTAGTGCTTTCAACTATAATACATCATTTCCCCTAAAAATCATTAAAATACCATAAAACATCATAAAGTGTCTTTTTTATTCAAAAATTATGTAATAAAAATACATTTATAGATAAGTAATTTAAATTATAATAATTAAGAAGAAAAGCCAACGAGAATGTACCATAGTGATTCAGGCTCCTTCTTGGCATCCAAAAGACCCAGAATCAAATCCGGGCAGGGGAGAATTCTCATGTACTTTACCAGGGTACTGTAGCAGCACTGTAGTAGGTCACTGTAGCAGTACTATAGCTGCGGTGGCGGTAGCAGTGGTTGGACTATTGCGGCAGAGGGACTGTAGCAGTGTACTGTAGTGGCAGGGGTACTGTAGTAGGTACTGTAGCGGTTCTGGTACTGTAGTATTACTGTTCACCGAGGGGTCCTTTGGGCCAAAAAATGGGCTTTCTAGACATGTATGCAGGCTAGTTGGCCTTGGGCCTTCGGGCTATGTAATGGGTCACCCTCTACCCAGTCTAAGGAGGTCTTTTCTTTAATAATAAATTGAGGTTGCGGCCCCAACCTTTAAAAAAGGAAAATAAACATATAGCATGATCTCATCATACATACCCACACATAATGGGTTTTCTTCCTCTATTAAAACTATAAAATCAATATCTAAAGGGTCTAAGCTATTATAAGGTAAACTCTAAAAATAATATTCTCTTATAATATTATTAATCCATTATACTTTATGAATAATTAGACATATCAAAAAAAAAGTTTAAAAATAATTATTCATCTCAAATTTAAAATTTAATAAAATTTTGTCCCTTTTACTCACACCATTCAACCATTTATTATTATTATTTTAAATTTTTATTTAACTCACAAATAACAGTATCACTCCTAACTAAATAATTTATTTATCAGAGTTATTATCAATCTATGTTGTGTGTAAATTTTCTATACAAATGAGTCTGAATAGAATATTCACTATGAAATTGAACTAAAAATTCATATATAAATTTTATTGAAATTCTAATTTATCAAAGGATCATAGGGTGTGGATAATTATATAATAAATTAAAATTTAGAGGTTGAAAACGAGGTAAAAACACAAATCATTAAATTCACAATATAAAAGAAAATATAAATGAAATATTATCCTCCTTCAACTCCTTTTTTAATTATCAAAATTACCAATCAGATTACATTTTCCATTCAATTCCCCCTTTACAGATATAGAAAAATTATAAAAATTGTATTTCCTTATTAAATTTATGTAAAAAAAATTAATGGGATCTATTTGAGGAAAGATCATAATACCCTTTAGTAATTCCTAGGTATCCCAGACACCCACTTTTACTCTATTTTTAAATTTATTTATTTATTTTTAACATTTCATTTTCTTTTTTTTTCATTTAATTTTTAAAATTTAGAGGATAAAATATAAACTCAACCACAAATAGTTATAATCTATATCACATCACGTAATTAAGAGATGAATTCCACATTCCTCATTTCAGTGTAAAAAATCATCAACACCATTAAAATACCATGCTTTTTTAAAAATATAAAATGAATCATTATGAATTTATACACAATGAAATTTCCTAGAATAGATACATTGGAAAGTAATATGGATTTTTATCATGTTATTTTATAGTCTATATGGTTTTTACAATGAATCAAATTTAGGGTAGTTTTTATAGTCATGTGGGATCAAATATGATCATTTGATAGTAATAATAATTTAAGGGAGTTCAAAATAACTATATTTTGATGAGAAAAAAAATTTTGATCAGTTATTGGTACACATAATTTTTTTTCTTGAGAAATAGGGTATAATAAACAAAAAAGCTAAAAATATATTAGAGCCGACATAGGAATGGGAAAAAAATTTAGAAAATCAATTGATTCCATATATATTGTCCAATGTTCGAGTAAATTAATATATATAATTATCACTGTCATGAATTAATATCATATGAGAAATATTTTTTAAAGAAGTCAAAATTATAATGAGAATAATAAATTTAAGAATATACACTTATATATATTTAATTTTACATTAAAATAAATTCAAAATTATCTAATAAGTAATAAATTATGTCCTTGATGAAGATGTCTCCTATGTTATCCAAAAAAAAACAATCAAAACAATGTTATCCAATGATTCCTCCTCCACACATATACTGATAATTGCTACAAATTATAATCCAAGTGGATGAGGTGGAAAAAATTTTAATTTATGATGTCAAACAATAAGAGCCTAGAAGAAATAAAAAAACGTATAAAATCCCTCCCCATTAAATAATATTAAAGCCTTGATCTATAGATGGAATGTTTTTTAATTTAATTCCTTTCATTTGTTTCTACAGCCTAATACTTACTATAATCTTCATCCTTTCTCTCTTCCATGATTTTTTATATTTAGACTTTGGAAAATAAATTAAGAAAATAAATTGAAAATATCCATTCATTTCTTCAAAAAAAATATTATAGTCAACCTAGAACACCAATATATATTCTGAAATAAAATTTTAGTAAAAAAATCAATATATATAATAAAAATGTTACATAAACCCTGAATTCCTATCATATTTCCTTCATAAAGGTCATTAGTCATGTATATTACCCCATGTTTCAAGTAATTGTATTTTCAAATAATGTTTTCCTACCAAGGTTTATAATGACATGAAATTATGATCATCCAGGAAGATTGTATCATTATTTTCTATTCAAATTTTATTATAAAATATGGTGGTTGATTCTTTGTTAGGTTCAAATTAAAATAGAGTCCATGGAAATCAAAATCCATAAAAAATATCATTCCTCTTCCACCATTATATATTCTTAAATTTTTTTGAATGATATTTCTATTTATTAAATTTCATAAACCTACTTATCCTTTACATGTATTATAGTTGGTTCCTTTTCTATAAAAATAGGTTCATAATAGTACTACTCTTACTTGGGTGTATGAGATACTTTTTCTTCAATATTTTTACTGTGATAGAGGTTATATTACTCTATCCTTACATCATCATCCTCTTATACAACATTAAATTATAAAATGGTTCTTTTAATTTTAGAAAATTTCACCACTTTATAGCGTGTTATATGGTGGTATTTCATGTATCATGCTCATTGAACTCATTATCCATTCTTCATATCACCTTTAAATAGAAAATGTTGTACTTGACCCTATAATTTAAGAAAATTTACCACTAGTTGAGGTGTAAGAGGATATTCCTTTTAAAAAAATAAAAAAACATTACTAAGGTGTACCTCATACTCCAAGAATATATGTATTACCTATTTTGCTGTCTGTTTATCTGAATGTTTCAATAATCTATCATCTACCATCGCTTTGATGAGATACAACATTTTATTATCATCTTCTTCTTGTGTGATTGTGTGGTAATCCCATTCTTATTTCACTTTTAGATTAGTTTTCAGTAAGGACACATTCATTAATCATTATCATCCTCTTATACTCCAAACATGTTCACATATTATTTCACTTGTAATTATTCCATAAGGTGTAGGTAAAAATATGGGGTTTTGTCTTTATTTTATTTAAATATTTAAGCATGTACTATGAATAATTCCCCTTCTACTTCAACACTTCCATCATATTAGGATGGTGAGTCTCCCTCTTTAAACAGCTCCTTAATTTTACCCATCAGGTTTTTTTTCATATTCATCTTACATTCATAGCAGTCATGACTATTGGTCTAATTAGTATTCTTCATTCATGACTTAAATTTCTCACAATTCTTAAGAGGTCGTATTTCCAACATCAAATCACAAAAATATAGTTTAAAAAATTATCTCTATATTCATAGATTATTTTCTTATCTCAATAATCCATTTATGGTTTCTATTTATTGTTTTATGTACTAGATTTCGTCTTCATTAATCATAGTGAATTTCAAGATAATTTCTAACAACTCTTCTTGTTAACACTACTTGTTATTCTCTTAAAATTCATACTATTTATCATTATTGAGTTCTCCATGTTTGTTTTGAACATAACAATCTTTTTTATATGGTGAGTATTAGGTTTCATTCAAATTTTTGTTCTCTAAATCATCATACATGTGTGGGTTAAAAATATTCCACCATTCTCATCATTGTGTCTTCTATTTAGAATTTTTTTCTCTAATCACGCCATATCCTTCTAGAATAATGTATATTTCCATGGTCTCATATAGGAATTTTTATACTAATAATTGATCATACACACCTAATCTGACATCAAAGAATGTAACAAATAATAAGTAAAAATGAATAAACAAACAAAATATAATAATAAACTAAAATGTGGAATTATACAGAGGTAATAAAATACTTGACCTAGAAAATTTATTCTGTGATCACTATTGGTTTCTCCCCATGAATAGTTCCACTCAATTAATGTGTCTTATAGAATAATACTAAAAAGGTGAATCCTAAAATACACATAATTAAATTATTTTCCAAATGTTTGTACTTTTTTTATTTTTTAAAATCTATAAGGTATAGAGATATAGAAAAGTGGGTAAACTATTACATAATAGTGTTGACATTTCCACATAGTGTACATCATTCAATAAATAAATATCTTCTATTTATAATTTTATTTCACTAAATACATTTTTATTCATTCAATACATTTCACAATTCACAATACTATAAATCATACACATCCTGAGTCCTAGTGAAATACATTTTAAAACATTGGATGAGAAGAACAAATCCCTATAAGGGATATAAAAATTGAAAATTAATGGCCATTTTAAATACAAGAACATCCCTACGGGAATAAATTTTTAAAAAAAAACATTGAGATCACAAAATTATATACTTTCAGGTGAAATCAAATTAATTGGATAAATATTAAAAAAACATATTATTGTACAAACAACATGAATTTAAAACCCATTCTTTTCTCTTGATAAAATATAAAAAATAATGAAAAAACTTCCATGAAAACATCTTTTCACCTTTAGATGGACAAATACATTTATAAAAACATTTATATAACATAGGAAATCAAAAAATCAATTAAAAATCATAGGAAGCATCGAAAATACATGTTAGAGTCTTGGGTAACTATCTTTATAATAATTGTTATAGGAACCCAATAAAAGGGATAATCATTATGGTTAACCCCAAAATGTATATTACCAATAAAATATCCTTACCCAATGCATTATATGGTTATATAAAATCCCACCCATCATCTTATAAAAAATTTTATGTTCCAAATCATGAATAAAACACATAGAATCTTTTATTTTCATTATAAAACTAAAATAAATTATCATTTTTTTATAAGAAATAGAATAATCAGGTAACAGAAAAAATGAGGTCAAATTTCATTTAATTTAAAAACCCTTTAAAAAAAAATATAATATTAACATACTATACTTTGAGAAACTATATAAACTTTTAGATTATTCTCTATAATTAATAATTCCTTTGACGGTGGCAAAAATATATCATATTGTGATTTCTAAACAACATCCTTTTGCACTTATATAATTAAAGTAAACAAAATTTCCCACTTGAAATACTTCAAAAATATTACTTCTAAATAATTTTTAATAATATAAATAAAATTTCTAGGAATAAAATTAATCATATATAATAACATTCATAAAATATATAAATCAACGAGGATATGGAGGAACATTAATTGAAGTCATTTAAAACATGATTTTAATGAAATATCCCTTAAATCTTGTCATATTTCATTACATTCATATTTTAATTTCAAAAATAATAAACATGAACTAATTATTTTATTTCTTAAGAACATTTTTCATATTCATTCAATTATTATTATTTCATTTTTTATTTTATTAAAAAAATTATTTTTTTACTATGTAGGTTATGTTTATATCTGATGTTTTAAGGTTGATTCCTTCATAATAAAAAAATAACATCAATTAGATAACTATGAAGAAAGTATTCATGGTTCTATAAACTCCCAAATAATAATAATTTCATAGTTATCATGGTTATATATTCAATATTAATTTAAAACCATCTATGTAATAAGGTCAAGAAAAATGAAATACATCATTTCATGGAGGTTTTTGTCTGCGTGTATACAAGAGCAATATTTCCAATGTCTATTAGATGGGGGGAAGAAAAGTATATATTAGTTTTAATTTACATAATCATACTTATTTCATAAGTTTCATATATATTCATCAAACTCATCCTTATTACTAGACATGTGAAGTGGTGATAACAACTGAATTTCACATCGTTGTGGAGGAGGTTGTTCGCAAATACACACGAATAAAATTTTTATTAACCATTTAATGGGAATGAAGTAGAAATTTTTTATTCATTAACATAAATACATTTATTTATAGTAAAGATAATTTTTTATTTATATTATGATGATTATAGAAATTTTAATGGAGGTACAATAAGAAATAAACATAAAATTTTTTGGTTAATGATGATATATCCTCCTTGCATATCTTCATTTAAATTACACCTTAATTAATCTAGGACTGGACTTTTGGGAATATCAATATAACTAGGATGTCGGGAGGAGATTTTTGAGTTTATTTATTATGATTTTTATTTTTATATGGTTCTCAATGTGTGTTGAGAAGTGAGTAGAGGAGGGTCACATTTATAAGTCAGATGTGTGACACCCTTTTAAATATTAAAGAATTTTAAATATTATGAGTTAATTTCTCATTGAATGTAGAACAATTTCAATCCAAATTTTAATATAGTAAAATTTAATATCAATATTAACTCAAACAACCAAATTAATGAGATTATTTTTGGGATTTTAAGTCGTATTAATTTTTTTAACACCCTCATTAACCTTTTTAACCTTTGACTATATAACAAACCATTCCCATGAAAAATATTCAATATGGATAAAATTAAATTGAAGACATTAAAAAAATGAAAAAATGATTATATAAATGTCTGAATGAATTTTTTATAATTTAATTTCCTAAATTGGTAAAAAATAGTTTGAAAACAAGTATGTGAAACATAACGCAAAAAATATTCTATAAAAATTACCCTTATAAGTATAACAATAATTTTAATTAAAAATAACATATAATAATGATAGAAAAATAATTAATTGGAAAATGTATAAAAAAAATAAGACTTATTTTCCCAGAAAACAAAACCAAAACTAAAATAAACCTTGTGAATACTTGATTGAAATGTAAGATCCCAAAAATAGATATTATTTGAATAAAAACATTTCTAAGATATCCAAAATGAAAACATATTTTTCAAAGATAAAAATTAATTTTCAAATGTATTATATCATATCATAGATATTTATTTTTTCATGAAATATGGCTTTATAAATGTTCAAATGGTTCTTAAGAAATAATAATATCAAAAAATACCCTTATTTTAAAAATCATTATTTTTTCACTATTCACATGAATATAAACTATTTCAAAACAAATAAAAAATATATTAAACATATATGGACATGATGATTTTAAAACTGATTACATCTTTATAGATTTTAATTTATAATATTTATAAATTATAATTTTTATAATAGTATATAATATAAGGAAAACAACATATATTGAATAATAATATTTATTTTTCGATTCAATAATAACATAAAATCACCATATTGAATGTTACACCATAAATCATAATTAGGTATATTAAAAATAAATAAAATTTATCTATCAAAACATTAATTTTATTTTAAAATAATTTATTTAATTGGGTATGTTTTAGTTTATCATTTATATTTTCCTTACATGCACTACCCCTAAAATCCTAGTAATGTGAAATTATTTTTCAATCCCAGGATCGAAATGGAAAACTAATATCACTCTATACAGAAAATTTTAGGTAATAATAATATTTTAAATAAATTTTTCATTAATCTAAAATTAGATAATCCAAAATAACTACATGTAAACTAAGTAAATCTAAACATTAAAAATTATTTAAAAAATTACGAAGGATGCAGATAATGGAATCAGTTTACAAAAATGGATTTCCCTAGGGTTCAATAATTCAAATTTACTCATGAAATTAATCAAATATCCATCAAAAGACTTATTGAAATTACTATTTTTTCATAGATGGTTTTAAATAAATCTATCTTGGCCTCTCAATACCCATATCATGTTAATCAATAACAAACTTAGATGTTCTGAGTTCTATTTATATATCGATAGGGAGAGTTTAGTTATATCTCACTCTAGTAATCCTCTTTATAACATTGGGTTTCTTCCTATAACCGCAATATATCTCAAAATGATATTAGCTTATATGATATTAATTATTCTCAAATATGATACTAATTAATTAATATATTTTCACATGATATGAAAAATGTAAAGACAATAGTTAGGCATTTTTTTCTACCCATTCCACCATCTCTCATGACACTATCCAATCATGGTCAATGGTTCCTCATCCATGGGGAAACCATGAAAAATACGTGAGAGATTATAATAAATAAAAAATATTAAAGAGTTGAAAAGATGAGTAATCTTACATGATTTGATTTAATCAATTATAATGTAAATCCATGATTAAACTATGAAAACCCGCAATTAAAGGAAATTCAAACAAGGAAAAAACACAAAGGTATGGGGAAACTCCTAATCTATATCCTCCAAATAGTAGATAATGCTAATTTTTTATCATATTTTTTATATTATATATATCTATTATAGAGGTAATATTATCCAATAAATTCCCTAAAATTTTATTCAAAACTTCCCAAATAATATACTACATACTTCAAAAAATATATAAACTAATATTGTAATATATAATGGACGGGCTACATATATTGCATGGAAAAACCCTTTACAACATTGAATTATCCGATCTATGTTAGTAAATATATAATTTATAACTCTTAATGGTGAAATAGATCCATTAAATTGAAACTACCTTAAAACATTATATCTAATATATAAGGATAAAAATATTCTATTTAAATTCTGTGAACTATAATAGTTAATCTACTATCATCTATAAAAAATGGTCATAGTTGAACTAATTTATCATTTTGGAACTAGAGAATTTTTTAGAGAAGAATAATAAAAAATACTCCTATAGAATCCTCACCCTTTCCATTGTTATAACATAATGCTCCAGTGTTCAATAATATCTTGCAATGCAGCCACCTATATGCCATGAAATTTTGATTTCTTCATTCCTCTACTATAGATTTTCTGACAATCTCATATAAAAATCCCAAATAAAAATATAATATTATTAATAATCCTTATATGCCATTGTTGGAATGAAAATTACATCACCACATAACTCATAAAAAATATATTTTTTCTTCCTTAAAAAATTGAGCTCCTTCATGACAGTTCATATCATCATGCTGAAACTTCCCTTCAATGAAAATCCATTATCCTCTATGCAAGTTTACTACATCATGGGGTTCTTATCTATTTCAAATATATTTTCCTATTATGTAATTAAATAATAAGCAGTTTAGAACTCATATTCTAGACTTCCTACATGGAATAGTGTTGTAACACCTAGATCTAACACTTCCTTCATTTTCTTCTTACATGATTTCATGTTTCCTCTAAGACATTACAATATCGTCTCCATCATCCAAGGATTTTCAAGATCATTCTAACCATCATAATGATTTCATGGGTGGTTGCAATAGATTTTATATTTGATTATGTCTTCTCTAAGGTGATGTTATATACATGGATATAATGAATCCTTAATATTTAGTGTGGTTCCAAATAATGATGGGATGGTTGAGGCACCTACCAAAAACATCGAGTGAAGAGACACATGCGATGTACTAAAATGATTCCATATATATAAATGGAATGAATCAAAAATAACATATCATCCAACATTTTTTTTGAGGATCATAAAAAACATCATAATATATTTAGGGATATTACCACTCTAGAATCCAGCGATGGTACCACCATGTTCAATAGTTTCCATTTTCTATATACACCAACACCCACATAGTGGCACTAGGCATCAAGCTTCTTCCTTACTTATCAGGGATTAAAATCCATTTTTCAACCCATGAATTACATTTTCATACTTTTGCCTCTTTACAATGAAAATAAATCCATGTTATTGGGAATCACAAATATAACCAAAGGTGTAAAAATAGATGGCTCATTGGTTGTGGATACCAAGATATTTGTCTCATTTAGACTTTTTTCCTAGAGTTTTCCAAATTTCCAGCATCACTTCTAGATACCTAATTGAAATATTTTTTTCTAAAAATACTTCATTGAATATAAAAAACATTAAATGGATATAAATCTCAATAAAATATCTTTTAGTTCAAAAAACTACAAAACTATATTTACACACCAAATGAACATAAATCAACAAAATTAATACAGAAAAAATTCAACATTGACTCATCATAATGATTAAACAATAAAATAGTTTTTTATGTGATTATTTCATAGTGATAAAAAATTTGTGTTATCAACATGACATAATGGGATGATTGTTTACCCCTTAGATAATAATTTGGCCTTTAATCATTTCACTTGATGGAGCTCTGTCATTAATATTCTTATGTGCATATGAGATATATATATAAACCAACCAACATACACTCTTTATTTTATTATTCATGAATTCAATTTATTGCATACATTATATTCATTAAGAAAAACTTTACGTCCTTGAAGTTGGTTACATATTTTAAAATAACTAAATAGAAAGAGTGTTATTTGTCCTTGAACCAGTTGTGGGTGGGAAAATGTTGTTGGATTCCCTATGTGAAAATTTAATGAATACATTAAAAGTAATGGTATTTATTTTTTATGAAATACATTATATACCCCCGCAATAATGGTTTTTGTGAATGTAAAAATTTGATCTTAGTGGAAATGTATCTCACTCTTTCAATAGTGCATGAATCTTTTCATTTTTTGTTGAGGAAGGTAATTAATATTGAGGTTTATATTAAAAACTGATATTTATAAAGAAATATTTCATATATAATTCCAAAAAATTCAAATTATACTATGAACATGGTCATTAAATACTTTTGGCTATTTAGTAGTCTTTGTATTATCAAGATGAAATGTATGAATTTAGGGAAATTCTAACAAAGAGAAGTCAAAGTTTTCATTATTGGTTATCCTATAAATGTAAAATTAAATCCCTATTATATTAAAGGTAGAGGTGTGATTTTTGATAGTACTGATTTTAAGGTGTAGGAACACTCAAATAATGAGGTTTCACATCATGAATAATGTTCTAAATTTGATGGTGATGAATTTGAATTTATGAATAACTATTAAAATGTTTCTGAATATTACAATAATATAGTGAATGACATTTTAAATATTGTTATTTTTATATTTTCAGTGATGATAAAAAATCTTTGCAACTTATAAATGGATAATAAGTTAGTTGGAGTTAAAAATATCAATGGAGATCAAGGAAATTTAATTCAAACTGCGAAAAATTGTGGATAACATCGCATATCACCATAGAATCTCTGGTAGGTGGAAAAGATGGGAAAGAATATTTTGATAATTAAGAGTATAAAGAGTATATTAAGGAGGAGTTAGATAATATTTATTGTAATTAAACATGGTACTTAAAACATGACCTAATAAAGAAACATGTCATCAGAACAAATAGGGTGTTCTATAAAAAATTGAATTTGAAAGGTGAGGTGATTAATAAAATAAAAGTCTATTGATTAAAGGTTATTGACTAGTTAAAGTAATTGGTTTTGATTATACATTTTCATTACTAAAAATTAATGAAACCATTGGGAACATTGTTTTCATCACCATGAAGATACAATAGAAGATGATCCAAGTAGATGTCATTTCGTCCTTTCATAATGGAAATTTGGAAGAGGAAGATTATATGGTGAAAACTGATGGATTCCTACATAGGGATAATGAAGGAAAATTTTTCAGGTCAAATAAAACTCTATACAGGACAAAAAATCCATAACATCGTGGAATTCCATGTTAATCACATTATTAATGTTATAGAAAATAAAAAATTGAAGAGTGCATGAATAAATCATCAAAAAATATAAATAGGTGTCATTAATTGTTATTATAGATGTATACTAAATTATATTTCAAAGGAATGAGGTAATGTGTTTACAAGGAAATTTCCTTTGAGATTAAGAATAAATATTATATTTTTATGAATGTAGACATGGCGTATTTCATGGGATTTAAAATTTCTCAAGAGAAGGATCATTTTTTACATTATAAAATGAATAATTACAGATAAAATTAAATGAATATTAAAAAGAATTTTTCAAAATAGATTTTTAACCATTTCCTCAAAATATGATATCAAATTATGAACATATAGTGTAAATTTATTTATGGGAGTTTAGAAAACATATTGAATGTTTTTTATACTATAGATCTTCATGACATAATCATGTATATATTGTTAATCATTTCTTTTAGATTTCATAGTGTCCAAAAATTAACACATATTATAACTACCAAAATGATTTTAAAATATTTTATATCGATAATAATTAATATTTTAATATATGATATAAATGTTATGTACATTATTATTTGAAAAATATATATGGATAGGGCTAAAAATGTGGATGATAAAAGATCAACATCATGTTTATTTTATTTCTTAATGTTAAGAGTATAGAATTCTGCAAAAATAGAGTTGTTCAGTGACCATGAGTACTTATGAGGTGAATTATGCTACTAAAACTCCAAAAACAACATAGTTAGTGTTGATAAAGGCACAAATGGGATATCTCAAAGTCGATGTGAAATTGATTATTCTCATCGGATGTGATAATCAATAAGTTATCCTTCTCTTGATAGATTTGGTTCATAATACATGATCTATGAATATCCATCTCAAATAACACTTATTTAAGTTTTTTGTTGAGCAAGGATTTTTCAACATATATTTTTTTCCAGCAAAGGTTAAAATATTTAATTTGATCACTATATTTTTTCCAAAGGATTTATTTTATAAAATTTAATTAATGATTGTATTTAAACCAAAATCTATTTGAGGATGATGTATGATGAATCATACCCCTACCTTCTTGAATTTTTATTTTTTGATCCTAATGTGGGGAAATAAAAAATATAAATTCATTGAATATATATTTCTATAATGAGGATAATAAATTTAGGTACATATATTAATAGGGGAAATATTTGTATTCAATTTGATCTTGTGTGAGTTATTTTAATGTGAAGATTATTATAATGATTTTATTGAGAATATTTGAAGAAAAATTTATGTGAAAATCATTCAAGAATATTTTTTAATATGATTGTTGAATTATATTTGAAGGTAAAAAATGTTTATAAATTATATCTACGTTTATCAAATATAAATCATTGTTATTTTTAATCATCATTCTATATTAAAAAACTGTGTTCACTCACATGGTCGTAGAATAGTTGAGTTGGTATTTATTTCTATTTTGAAAGATAAAATTATGTAAAATGATTTAAAAAGGGATTTAGTGGTTGATTAAATATAATAGTTGTTAAAATACCAATGTATGATATTTTTCAGAACATGTCAAAAGAGATTTTTTATACTACAGTTTTGGTGGAATTTTATTGTATATAAGTATATGGATCCCCAATTATTACTCTGTTTTTAGAAGGGTGGGATTATTAAAATTTAATTCAATATGATGTTAGAAGTTATATGTGTTTTCTTCTTCTAAAAATATTATCAAAATTTTCCAAACATTGTATCTCATTATGTCTCCTGTAAATCAAATCAATTCTTATGAGTTGAAGATAATGTTGATCATTTGAATCATATGGAGGAAACTTTTTTAATATGATATAGTATTTGTAAAATTTTATGACTATATATTACATTACTCTATAAGGATGGTTGTCACTCTAGAATGGGTAGTATGAAGAAATCATATTATAACTAATAGGGACATTCATTAATTGGACTCTAGAGCCTCATGATTTTAGAGATATGTTAATTAATGACATGAGGAAACCATAAAATTAAGAGTCCAATATTTTTCTTTTTATCATAATATCTACAGAATAATTTTTATTCCTAAATAGACATGAGTCACAAAATAGAATAAATGAGTGTAAGATTCAGGTGGTCTAAGATTAGGTTTGTTATGTGATTAAATGAAAAATCACTCAAAATTGAATTAGATCAAAATAATGTTTCAATTCCAAGAGAATTACGTGAATATTTATTAATGAAGGGGTTGGTGATCACATTATAGAGTAATTAGAAAAATTGTAAGATGAATAATGGGTTAAAAGTCGTTAATGGAAAAAAAATTATTGATTCCCTATGAAGGTGTTGGTTGATTCATGATTTTGTTAATGAAACTCTATTTGTATGAGTCACACCATTACAAAGGGAAAATATATAATTAAAGTTAATTAATGATTTCATAAAATTATTTATTCAATTAATGTACCAACATAATAATATAAGTCTCTAAATTATATTTTATAGAGACTAAATGGACATGATATATCACGTGGCTAAAAAATATCTGAGAATTGTTGAAGTGGAAGTTACCATATCTAATTTGGATTTTTGATTTAGATTAAGAGATAATATATTTTTATAGAATATTGATTTTTTTGTGAAATAGTTTAGAATAATATATTAATAGGTAAAGAAGTTTATGAATATGATAAATAATAAGTGGAAGATATACCTTAGGGGAAGTTTGTCTTTTGTATTGACTCCAATTTTAAAACAATTCAGATTATATAACATTTATGTGTCCAACAACATTCAAAAATTCAGGATAAATGTTTTCTGTCTCAATTTTATTGGATAATACATGCTCTTAGATATTCCAAAATATTTTTCTAGAGGAATGTGTGGTCACAAGATTTATCATAACACTATATGAATTTAATTTCCTGTTTTGAGTATAGAGCATTTTAAAAAATGCTTTTTCATGATGCGTTTATGCCTTGGAGTATTTTTAGTATTAATAAATTGATCACTAATAGAATATTAGTACATGTTGATGATTATTTTAATGGAAAATGTAAAATTAATTGAAATCATTAATCTGTACCCCCAACAAATATATTTTCATTGTTTGTGTGGTACCGTTTTCACATAATCAATGTTTATCATTTCGGGGTACATTGAGAGATGGTGGAGGTGAAAGAGGAATGATGGGATTCAAACAACCCTAATGAAATAAAATCATGTGATAAGTCAAATACATTGAAAATTTCAATATCCATAATGGTGAATGTTTATATTATGAATAAGGTGTTGTTATGATATTCTATGAAGTCAAAAGTAGTGAGGCATGCCCCTACGAATGTCAAATCACTGAAGAAAAATTTTAAGGATGTGGTGAAATCGGCATCCAATATTTCCTTCTCATATTTTTACATGCGTCCAACTATACTGATCATCATGAAAGGAGGGATAGATCATGTGTTAGGAAATCCTGAATTTATCGTATAGAGGGTAAACCTATATAGGTACTCAATCATCTCAAATGTTTTCTTCCCAAAAAAGTGAAATGTTATTTATGAAAAATGATTCTACTATAAAGATCTAAGATATAAAGGTGTTTTAGGAATGGGTAATGATTGAAATGGGGAGGGATTATGGCCAGGTATTCATCATGTTTGATGATTGTAAAGATGATCTTGAAACCTAGAATCAGTCTTTCTAAAACCTGGGATTCTGAGAATCTAGGTTTCTATTGTAATTTTTAACCAAGTAATTTATAGAATAATCTCACTCAAATATAGATTTGTGTTTTCATGTTGAACCACTTTTATTGGGATCCAATAATTCTATAGGATTAATATCCATCTACTGAAAAACATATTTATATAGAAATTAAAATAGATAATCTATGATTTTGACATTATTCTGGGGTACTAGTAGAATTTGTAATGTTGAATACATTAGTGGAGGATGTGGTCCTTATGAAAATGGATGACTCCATCATGCTTGAAATATAATATAAAAGGAATATGAAATTCTTCCTGAAATTTAGATATTTTTGTGATCTAAATTATGAATGTAATAGAGACAATGAGTTTAAATTAATTGAGGTAAATAGAAATGATGTTTCCCATTCCAAAAGGGTAAGGGGAATGAAAATATTAAATATTTTGAATCAAAATGTGTCAAAATTGATGTTACCTCTAATAAAAAAGACGTTACAAGGACATGTAAAAGGAAACTAGAACATGCTTCTATTGATGGAAAAGGTCTTTCTTATTATACTGATACACCACTTGACTATAATTATAAGGGTATTAATTCTAAAAATGTGACTTTCATTAACATTTTTCATGATTGAGCTGTTTTGAAGACTTCTAGAATCTCTGAAATTCTAAAGATGTTATTCAATATAGTCTTCAGGCCTAGGGTAATGGTACTATTTCTGATGCTATTACCTATTGTTTTACAATTTATTATAGTAGAGGAACAAGTATTACACAATATTTGGTCCAATAGGATGAATTTTTTGTGACCCCTCCATTTATAATTCTGAAAATTATGATCACCCAGGGATAGTGGATGATCTTCGTTCATCAGATATGGTTGTTGAGGGAGTTTCAAATGTAACGGATAATAAGTAATTAGATAATATTTCTAGAAACTCTAATCATACTCTAATAGTCCATTTTTTGAATGAAAACTTTTCACAAAAAATTAGTCAGAAGAATTTATATTTTGAATACCATGTTGATGAATCTGAAGTGCATGGAAAGTTCTCGTAGGATCCCTATACTAACACATCAGACCGAAGGTAATAAAATTATGCTAATACCATGAAGTTAAGTTATAAACTTAACCACTAATAGAAATTTTCTAGCATTATAAATCTAAATATATTAATCCAAATTTTCATATTGAGTATGGAATAAATGAGAATGATACTCATGTAATTAATGGTAAGAATGAGCTATAAATTGATGATACAATTGTAGTTTAGGAAATAAAAATTGTAAATGATTCAAACAGAGAGTGGAAAAGATTAAGAGGGAGAAAATGAAAAGATGCTAAATATGTGACTCAGCCAAAAGGTACTCTAACAAGATATAGATACCTTAAACAATGAATTTCCCCTATTAGAATTGTCTAGGGATAGGAATTTTATTATGGTCATAGCCCATAGACATAACCTTATTTCCAATAATCTAATGCTAATTGGATATACAGATACTAATGTCCACTGTGAAAATTATAAATTATTATAATGTTCCTTACATTGTAATGGATTTTTTCTACATATTTTTATTACTTCAATATTAACCATAATTTTATTTTAAAATAAGGTATAATTCATAGGTGTACTTTAGATAACTAAAATCAAGAATATCAGTTTCATTCAATTCCCCATCTGGTAATGCTTCAACTTATTTTTTAAGGTTGATATAACGTATATCTGAAGGATGGAGCTTTTGATGGATCTCGAGGTTATTTCATAGATTACCCTAGTATAATATAATAAGAGTAGTGAATAATTCAATGAGCATAAATGGTTACTTTCACACCTTTTAGAGTGATATCTCTAATTTAGTGAGGGATTATTTTCCTAGATTATATTTTTGTTATAGAATGGATAGAACTCTAAAGTATTCAAAACATATCCCCTTCTATTGAGGATTATTCTAATTGAGGCCTCATCATTCCTCCCGAGAAATAGAATGTAAAATGGATCACTTCACTCTCAATTTGGACAGTGTTGTGGGCCTAGATGGATTCACAAATAAATTATTCTTATTATAATAAGATATTTGTTCCAGATGATATGATCAATGTAGTGAGGTATGTCTTTAATCATGATTTTATTCCTTATGGAATCAACTCACACATTAAATCTTTAATTATAGAGAATGAAGGTTCACTTGATATCACATAATTCAGGCCAATTTATATTGGAAATATTATACATGAAATTATTGAGCAAATTATGATGAGTTGTTTGGGGTAATTGTTAAAGATAACATCACATAAAATAAATATGGATCTAAACCAATAATTTTCATTAAAAAATATTTATTCATGGCCTCTAAAAGTGTTAATAAGATGATACAAAAGACTAAGGAAGATATCTTTTCACTCAATATTGGCCTATCTATGGAATTTTATACTTTGAAGTGGATATTTATAATTTCAATCCTATGTAATTATGGTTTCTTATTGGATTTAATTTTTATTTTCATCAATATACACACTGCCACATAGTCATCCATTCTCATCAATGAGTCACCTTGTAAAATTTTCAATTTACTATGGTTGTCAGAGAGTGTGATACACTTCATGGTAATTTTTTCCATTGTTGAAGACTATTTAAGTGTATGAATTAATGGTATTTCACACATTTCCATCTATATGTGAATAAAATCTTGTATATGTGACTTCACAACATTTCATATTTTATGTGATGATGATATTCTCTAATTTTTTCATACCACAAAGGGAACCATATCAGAAATCTAGGATTTCATTGATAATTATGAAGAAGTTGTAGGGAAATACATTTGTTAAAGAAAGTACTAGATTGTGTTTGGTTATGTAATTTTTGTTGGAAGGAAAACATGACCACAAGATGACATGGACTGAGGAAGGTATTCATTCCCTTTAACTTCCATGGTGTTCCCATTTTGGGAATGGTGAAGTTTCAATAGCACAGGAACATAAATTATGGAATCATCAATCAAATAGAAATATGGAAAGGGAATTTAATGTCCTTGAGAGGAATGGAATTTCTTTTCAAATCTATTATTAGATATATGTTTGTTTCTGGATTTACTATTTATAGTTGGCCAATAATAATTATCATGTAACATCATGGTGTGATAAGGAAATTTATCTATATTGGTCTGATTCATGAGAAGAATCGGATATTTATGGAATGGATGGAATTCATCAAGCCTTTTTATATGTATTTTATTGGAATTAAATTTCAAATTATTTTATATTAGGGGCTCATTGGAAATCTCACATAGAACCATATCAAATCTGATGATTCCTCTTCTGATATACTCTTTTAAGGGTTAAAAGTGAATATTTAGGAATGTTATCTTTATTACCTTTCATCCTTGATGTGGGCCTTAATTAATATTTCTATTATTGTTAATAGGTTGAATAAAAGGTGGATAATGAGACATCAATTTCGTCTTAATTTCTTGACCACTATTTATGAAATAGATCTTATATGACTATTTTTGATATCACATTGCACACTAATAGAATTGATATCCTTTTACCAGCTCAGTCCAAGGAAGGGATTCAGTAGTATTACTTCATAGATATTGACACATTGATATGCAATCCTACTAGAGGTGAAGATTTCACTCCAAAGGAGTTTTATTATTAGGGCTGTGAGGGGGCCACTCTACTACCATCATGGTGGATAAAATTAAAGGTTCAAATTTTTTATCCTGGATGATTATTGTTTCTTTGGGGATTTGAAATAATATGATTCCCACACATGATTAGTTAAAGAGGGCTGGGTTTTATATTGTATAGTAATTTAACTTTTTCTTGAAAGCTGAATAAAATATACAACACCACATCATGGACTACTTCTTTTAATAGGATATTTGGAGGTATGTTTCTCATATATTTTTCATTCCATTATGTACTAACATTCTGGTAGAGAGCATCATGATGGTGATATTCCCAATTGGGAATAGTTAATTTGTGGGTAACATGTTTTTAGAATTATTTTTATTATGTTTAAATCTATGAGGAAGGTAATAAATTACCCTAATTTTGATAATCAACCACCCTCTATTAACAATATCATAGTATAAATTCACAATGAGTTATATGCTTCATAAAAGGTGAATAATGCATCTATGAACAAATTTTTTTTGGTTATAATGACCTATAGATATTTGGGTGTATTAGGAAAACATGTGAATCCTATTTTACTGATGTTTGTACAATTGATCCCTCCTATAAGCTCGTGGGTTAATGTGAATAGTGTTGGTGTTTCGTCTGGTATGACAGGGCCCTTAGGTTTTAGTGGTCTATTTTTCACATTTTTTTGCTTTATGATATGTTTTTTATCATCATATTGGAATCAAATATATTAATTAATCTATGTTTTAGCTTTTATATGTGTTGTTAAAAAAGTTTTCCATCTAAATTAGGATCACTTATGGGTGGAAACTGACTCTGAAATGCATTGAGGGTTTTGAAATATAAAACTAGATATGTTCCTAGGAGGATTATAACTTATTTTAATGAGTTCCTGAACAAGGTCGGGAACATTATATTGATTTTATTGAATGTATACAGAGAATAAAATCAAGTGGTGGTTGGATTGTTAATGATAGTTATCATGTAAATTATAATGATGTTGTACTTCATAGAATTTGGTTACATTAGAACAATAGTGGAGGATTATATGACGGGAGATTTTAAATCTGATATTTGTAAACCCCATTTTAGTCTTTGATATCTCTAGATTTTTATTTTTATTTAATAAAATCATTGGGAACCAGATCTTGAATCCCTTTTAGGGATTTTCATAATTTCCATTATTATGATATCGCTTTATGTTTTCAATTTTATTATGTGTTACCTAGGTAATATATATTATTTTATCCACATTAAGATATTTATATGACATCATTTCTTTATATATTCACTCTATATTATTTTTTAAATTATAGTTCAATGTTATATTTCATTGTTCTCTATCCCTTACAATGTATATGATCTATCCCATTACTTTTATTTCGTATTTACCTATGTAATAGAGTGGAAGATTTTTAACCTAATCTACCAATGACTATAAGGAATAATAATATATACATAAATTATGTGATATTCCACATTTTTATGTAATCTTCATGTTCATTGTATTTTATGAATTTCTAAACCTTGATCATTAGAATGAAATATCATGTATTATGATTACCATGTAAAAAATAACCAAATAGATCTGGGTGTTCAGAGTTATGGTAATTATAGTTGGTATCATAGTAAAGTTTAAAATAATCCTTAGAAGCTATATTTATATAAACATGGCTTTAGAAAAAAATTATCACTTTAGAAAAAACACAATGGAGTTGGTTTGATCAGCATCTGAAGAATAGAACCATATTTTTAGAAGACATGATATCTATATAATTATTTTTTCATTCAATATTAGCTTATAATATCAATAATTTAGTTATTTAATTTCATTGAAATTTGGTTATTATTGTATAAATTTAATCCAAGGAAAAATCCTAGAAAATGTGTGGATTGACTAAATAATCAATTTAATTGAGTAAATATATGTATTGAAAAAATCATTAGAAGTATTTGTTGATAAATAAGGGTTATTCTAAATAACCTTGGCCTCATAGTGAATCCACAATACCACAAAAAAGGATGTACACAAGTAAGTTTTTTTCTGGTGAAACAATCTCCAACATTAATAAAGTGCACTAATCCATTATTCATAGGGAAATTGATAAAGGCATTTGAAAATAAATTAATGATTTTTTTGTAATGATGATGAATGATTCATTCAGGGTTTATATCATTAAAAGTAATTTTTCTAAAAGTGATGGACACTATTTAAATATTCTAGGAATAATGAGATTTAAAATATTTATTAGAAGTAATTTATGATATTTTTTTCGAAAAAGATCTACTCATGGAGAATGTTTTGGGGTGGAATGAAAATTCTTGAATTTAAAATTATAGGAATAGGGTGGAGTGGTGGATTATGAAGATCATTTCAAAACGTTATCATGTTATGTTGAGTCTTATCTATATAACATGGAATATGATATTTATCTCATATTGTATGTTTTAATTCTATGTAAATAAAGGTATTTAGTATTTAAAAAATTATCATTGTATGAAGATATAATTTTAAGTCCTATAATTAGATGGAAAGGGTTTTTTAGTCATTCATTTACCAAGGAAGAACTATGAATATGGGTACTGATATTTTTTATACATAAAGAATAATTATAATGGAAATGAAGGGAACAGTAGTGTTCACCCTATGTGATAAATATTAAAATAATAACATTGGGTCTACATAAAAGGAATGTGGGTATACATTCAATAAAAAACATCCTTCAATACCATGAGATTATTGGAAAGAGATGATAATTTGATGAAAAATTATTCCATAATGATGGTATGGGGCCTTAATTTAATTGATTCATTTTGTACCACGGTAATATAATTCAAACGAGGATTGGGTTAAAGGTACAAATTTTATAAAAATAATGGATGATGTTAAATCTCAAAATGTTGTGATAATAGGCATGATGATTATATAAAAAAATTTTCTACTAAATTATTTGAATCTATATCTACATAATGTTTTGTATAATTAATGTATACATAGAATATTCAATGACCCCTTGACACATTAAAGATTGATTTATTCTTTACAATATTTAGCAGTATTCTAGTTCAAACAATGATTTACAAGGAAACTCAAATTACAAGGCATGGGGGTCCAATAGATGAAAATCTAATCATCATTTCTATAGTGTATTTTATTGACTTTTAGTGATGTATTGGTTCTCATATTAAAAATATACAATTTATTATAAAGATAATGATGTTAATATTTTTGAAGTGATCATTGAATTTCTTATCATTATAGGTGGAATTTCAATACTTGAATCATGTTGGGGATCACCCTAATTTCTCAAAATAATTAAATACTTAGAGAATAATGTGGTAAAATTGAATCCATGAAGGGGGATAAAGTTATTAAAATAGAATAGTTAACAATACTGAATGAATCTATTGATCTCTTTCTAGAGGATTTTCACAGATTTCCCATAACCTACATGTTTGAGTCATTATTGATAGTATCACTAATGATAACCCTAAATATAAAACAACATATAGAATAATCTAGTGGAATGTGTTGAATTAACTAATAAATTAAAATACATATATGATAAGATTTCATTCATCCAATTTATTCACCATGGCTAGAACTTGTAACATCCTGGTTCTGTGTGCCACCCAAGGGTGCCCCTTACCCAATTGGCCACATGACATTAAACTCATTTACCCAAACACCAGAGGATTCTAAATAACAGTAATTTTTATTGTCTAATAGTGGAAAAAATATGACCTCATAGACCGAGTATACGCAGCAGAATAATAAATAATAAACAATAGTGGAAGCAGTAATACCATACAACAGATGCAAAGAGTAGAAGAATGATAGTATAAAAAATTATAGAATATATATAAATGGATGATGCATGTCACATGTTTCTAGGAAAGCATCCAAATAACACACAACGCTAGAAATTTAGTATGGAAACCAATGTACAGAAAACATTAAACTCCAACAGCATTGTATGCCTCATCGTGGTCCCATTCTCTCAGAAGGTTCCGGGAACAGCGGACGTGTGGTTGGGTCAGCACATAACTTTAATATTTACCATGATCAATGATTATTCCAGGATCAATACAATAATGAAATCCAGCCTCCATGGAATATAATCAAAATATTTATAAAAATAAGGAATATTCCTAAAACAATTATAATGGATATTGAACATCAAGTTTATAATTAATTTAATTATTTTCATAAAGAAAAAAATACATGGATCTTCAGTATTTTCTTCATTAATGATATTGATCATCTATAATCACCCTTCCAGAATATTTCGTTTCGCTTGCGAGGATCCAAACTAGAATTCCAATAGTGGTGATCCACACGTGCTCTGATGGATTCTAATCGACACCACTTGTTCTCTGGGGGCAAGCACATCGAAGTGAGTGTCTTGTGTCAGTTGTTCTTGATCTCTAGTTCTTCATCCTTGAATAACTTATCTAATTGTAGAGAGGGGTGTGAAGAGGATTATGGGGAGAAATTTATTATCGCAACAATTTACAATTCACTAGGTGTGTAGTTTGTTATGTTCCACAATAGACGTATGTGTCGATTTATCAATATGGGGATTTAGTTACAATATTTAATTACGTAAAATTAATTAAATACATTCATATCCTTAGAGAAACCCCATTCTTTTAATAATAGTACTATTTAATTATTTCAGGTGTGCCAACTTTCAAAAAATGGAATTATAAATAAAATTCTATGTCACAAAATAATAGTAGTGTTATTATTATTATTTTAATTGGTGCCAACTAGTTAAATAATTATTTACGATATTGAAAATAATTAGTTTCCTACCAGACCATCCATGGTCCGCTCGAACTCCACATCCATTTATTGAACACCTGAATAAATTAATAAATAATTTATTCTCTTAAATAAATATTTTATTTAGAAACTAGTAAATTAATATTCATTAAATGTTCCATAAATATATATATATATATATATATATATATATATATATTACACACAATCCAGTGAATATATATTCATTTAATTTGTGCAATAATTTTATCTTGAATAAAATTATTGCACTATTATGAGACAAATATTTATTCCATTAATTGAATTCAAATAGAATTTAATAGAAACAAATAGAAACACTTATTGTGTGACCCTCAAGGATAAATTCTCATTAGAATTTGGTAGGCATGCCTAAAGGCCTAGAATAGTGTCTATAAAAGGGTTAAGGAACCCAAGAGAAATAACATAAAGTCACAAGAATGCTATCCACAAACAAATATTCACTATGTAATATTATCCATCGGTCTCAATATCTAAGAAATACAGTCTCATGATAATATCATCAACCGTTGTTATTGATATGTCATTCTTTGACTACCTGAAATAAAATCATTTTTTCTCCATGGACATGTAATTTCATGCAATAGTTCTATTTAAATCAAATGGATGATATATCAACTTCAATAAATGGAAGGGAAAAATACTTCATCGACTTATCCATTAATGACATGCCACTAGTGACACACGAAATGTACCCTACTTCCCACCAACTGTCTACTTGATGGTTTACATCAGTAAATCATAGTGCATGAGTAGTGAGAAATATTAATTATAATCTCAAAGTATGAGGATCATTACACATGGTCACAGATAGGAATATCCAATTAAACCAAAACATGATGAATTTATAATGGTAGTTTTGTTCTTAAAATCTCATGTCTTGGAGATTACCATATGCCAACTTCGAGAAAGGAATTCTCATTTTCTTAAAAGTACTCGCACATGGCGGTATGTGTGCTATGTCTCCCATAAAAGTTTTTCATCCATTCGTATAACTATATTAAATTATATTGTTATAGAATTTCTTGTTTGATATCATAATGGGGGACTGTCATGACCTTATCAATGCCAAAAATTCTCTAGGACATTATTACATCATAGTCCTGCAAAACAATGAACAATATGTAATATGATATTTTATATTTAAATACCCTAAAAATATTTGTAATCAATGTGAAATAGATGGACTTAAGAAACCAAATCTAACAAACTCTTACTTGGACAAGAGCCAACTTCTTACGACATTCAGTCTGCTAGAACACACATGAGGGTCATGTTTCGGCTGAGTCTTGTCATTAGTCTAGGTGTCCACCATGTTATCTACCGTGGAAATATTGTTCACAGTAACTTCACATTTCTGAGAAAAATTCATCTTGAAGTGATACTTCTGATGTATGTTCTCCGTTCTCTAAATTGACCTTGGCTCTTTTGTGATATCCACTACTGCAGTATTATCACAGAAAATGTGATAGGATCTTCACTTCTATGTGTCACATCCTTCTCCTAGATGATGCTTCTATTCCAAACAGATTCTCTAGCTACCACAGAAGCTACGATATACTGGAAATCTATTGTATAATTTGTGACCACACTCAACTTTTAGCTCTTCCATCTTACGAAACCTCTATTCAATGTGATGATTTATCCTATTTGTGACTTTCGGTCATCTTGATCAGTTTGGAAACCTGTATCTTCATGTCCTTTTATGACAAGTTCCACATATCCTTCATAAACTAAGAATATATACTTAGTAAACCTCTTATACTTTAGGATATTATTCAATTCCTTCTATAGGTAGTCACTTGGGTCTGCTTGACATCTTCCCTACCACACTCATTATGTAGACGACATCCAAACAAGTACATATCATGGAATACATGAATTCCCCAATCATTGATGCGTATGGATTCATTTCCATTATATTTCATTCATCATGTGTATAAGGACATAATTTATTATAAAGGTGAATCTGATGTGATGTTGGAAATAATCCCCTCTTGTACTATTCCATATTGAATATCTTATGTATCTTATCAATTTATGTACTTTGAATATGGTCCAAAAATATCATGATCGCAGAAATATATGTTGTCCCACCAAAGTCCTTCATGGATAAGCATTAATTCAACCATGCCTTACAGACTGTAAGACTAGTATCTCATTTCTAATAAGTAATATGTCATCAACATATACTGTTAATAAAATGATTTCACTCTGACTAAACTTTTTATAGACACATGGATCACATTTATTCTAGATAAAACCAAATTCAATTATGACTTCATCAAAATGAATGTTCTATGACTTGGATGCTTGCATTAATCCATAAATTGATTTCTTCAACTTACATACCTTATTGGAATCCATTATAGTCAAAAACCCTCCAGGTTGTGTCATGTAGACATCTTCCTAAAGATTCCTATTAAAGGAGACTATTTTAACATTCATTTTCAAAATCTCATAGTCATATAAGAGGAAATAATCAATAGAATTATGATGGACTTCAGAGTAGAAATTGGTGAAAAGTTTTCTTTGTAGTCCAATCCTTGATGCTTCTTTGACCCTTTTGCAACCATTTGTGCCTTAGAGGTGCTGACATGTCCTTCCATGTCCATTTTCTTCCTGAATGACCATTTTCAACCAAATGGATTTACATCGACTAGAGGATTTACCAAAATACAAACATGGTTTTGAAGATGGAATCCATTTCAGAATTCTGGGATTCATGCCACTTGGAAACATTTGTGCTACTTACATCTTCCTTACAGGATAAAGGATCATTATTATGAACTAACAACAACTAATCTTCCTTAGTAACAAGAAAATTGTACTGTTCTAGTTCTCTATCATCTCATGTACTCATAAGTAGTTCTTGTGTCTCTGGAATAGTTCTTTCTTCTAGAGGGATTCTTGAAATAAGTTCTGATAGTAACTCTTGTGTAATTTGACCCTCAACTCCATCAAATTCTATCTCACTCCAACTATATTTGTTGGATATTTTCTCCATCTCAATGAATAAGAAATTTCATTATACTATAAAAAAATTTTATGAGGGATTATATAGTTAATATTCCCTTATTTCAATGTGTTATCCTATAAAGTTACACATTCTTCCTTGGGGTGAAAGATTGTTACCTAAAGAGGAATTAACAAAAAAATCACTTCCCAACAAATGTAAATTCGATAACATGGATTTCTTCCCCTGCATAACTCTTAGGTAATAATATTTCTGCATTTAGTTGGTAATTGGTTTAGTATGTGTGCCACTATTTGTAATGAATATCCCCAAAAGGATAATGGAAGAGCCACATGACTCATCATTGATCTCACCATGCCTAACAGGGTGTGGTTCCTCCGTTTTCACACACCATTCCACAAGGGAGTTTAAGGAGGAGTGAGCTGGGATAGGATCCCAAACACCCATAAGTAATCAAGGAAGTTTTGATTAAGATATAACCTACCTTGGTCTGAGTGGAGTTTCTTAATCTTCTTAACAAGATTATTCCCAGTTTCATTCTTGTTTTCTTTGAACTTATCAAAAGAATCCAGCTTATACCTCATTAAGTATATATATCCATATCTACTAAAATCATTAGTAAAAGTTATCAAGTATGAGTATCCTCGTGATTCTTCAACTAGAAATGGTCTATGAACATCAGTATGAACTAATTCAAGAATCTATTTAGCACTTTTCACATTTCCCAATAAATGGGGATTTGGTCATTTTTCCTTGTAATAATGTGTGACATACACTATTTGTTTTTTGATAAAATGAATCTAAATATCCATCATGATGTAACTTTTTCATGCATTTATCATATACGTGACCTAGTTGGTGATTCCAAATTTGCGTGTGGTATTAGTCATGTGAGATATCTTTGTTATTGATTTCTGTTACTTCTTTTCTGTTATCCAACACGTTAAGACCATTGTATAATTGTGCCCTACCAAAACAAATGCAATCTTTGTAAGAGAAGAAATATCCATTCCCTAACATGAAAACAAATCCATATTTATCTAATATAGATATATAAATTTTTTTTAGTAATAGAAATCACATAATAACATCCCATTAACACAAAGATCATCCTAGTTGGAAACGTGAGGTGGTATTCTCGGATAGCTATAGTTGCAATTCTAGCTCCGTTGGATGGTCGTAGATCTACCACCCCTTGGTCAATTTTACAAATTTTCTTAGATCCTATATTTGGATACATATTTCTTCACCACAAGGTGTATCAAGTAAAAAATTTATAAAAACATATAGATTTAATTTGATAACAAATTTACCTGAAGCTTCCCCATGATTCTTAGGTTGGGTCCAGTTTTTCATCATGTTTTCCTTTTTTCCACATGTGAAACAAACATCCAATTGTTCCCTTTACTCCCATTTGATTTTCTTTTTCTTGGAAGGATGTGATGATGTTGTGGGATTATAACTAATTTTATTCCCTTTCTTCTTATTCCCAATAAGGACAGAAGGCTTTTCATGCTTCATATCTTTGTCGACTTGGAAAATGAGGATAATAAGATGAGATAAATGCTTCTCAATGTTGTTCATGTTAAAATTAGAAACAATTCTAGAGAATATCAATAACAGTGATGCGAGAATGAGATCAGTGCCTAGTTTTTTAGGGAGTTTAAACCCTAGATCCTCCATGCGCTCAATGTTACCAATGAACTTGACTACATGGGTCCAGGATGGGGAACCCTCTATAATAATAATCTGAAATGGTGCCTTGGGGACCTCAAACCATTCTTATATTTCTATCTCTTGGTAAATACCATAGTGGAACTCAATCATTCTATAATCATTCATGATTAAGTGACGCTTCATGAGATAACTAGAGAATAGAGATTGAATCAAATGTGGATCTTCAACTGTGCCATTCATATGTTTCTCGTAGACCAGAAAATTCTAATCACTTTCTTCTTTAGCAATCAGATCAGGTAATGTACACTCCAACACATATGAATTTTTTTCATTGAAAAGGATAACCCAATGGAATCCAAACCATTCCTCAATGTATCTTCTGGTGAGGATGTTGTATTTATCCCTTGTTGATTTTAGGGATAGTGTAGTTGAACAGATTTTTATTTTTATTCTAAAATTAAAAGTTTATATCATTATTACATTCATGAATACATTTTAGAAAAAATAATAAATTAATTTTATTAATCCTCCCCATATTTTATTAAGTCCCAATGGCTCTCACCATTCAACATGGAATATATAGTATCTATGACATTCTAGTGGAAAGGTTCCATATTCCCCTTTGCATAACCCCAAAAAGGGTTCGTCAAGCTATATGAATGTATTTAGGCTGGCAGGTCTTTCGCAAAAATGGTCTTGGAGCTCCATGATCTATTCAGTGGACTCCTCAATCCTGAAATCCTTACAATGGATTTCATCAAATCTTGCCTTCAATATTACACCTTGTCTAGCACGGTTTACTCCACTTTATATAATATGGTTAAGCCAACATGAAACCATTTATATGGTTTCCCAATATAAATGTAAGTTTCCCAAAAAGGGTTGGTCAAACACATGGTTTTATTGAGTTTTTACCTTAATCAAGTAACGAAAGTCTTGGTCTGAGATAATATTTTATTTGATGGTTTTTTATCTCTTATGCATGAATTTCTTATTGTCAATATAACATTAATTTTTCTAATAAGTGGACCTTACTTATGTGATTAACCATATCATTATAATATTTATGAAAAATAATGGTTTATTTTAGTTCCTTCTTGCATTCTTGATTAATTCATTAATTATGTGATTGTCAAAACACTCCCGTAATGCAAAACCAGCAATCTGACAAAAATAACAAAACTTAAAGGAAATGATCCTGAGATTTTTTAAGGGTTATTTTATCTAGTGGTTGAAAAACTAACCCAACCATAGGGGAGAAGCACCTTGAACCTTTTGGGTTCGTGTTTAAAGCTTCCCACCTATCCACCTCTGTATCTTCTTAGATTGGTTTCATCCCATCTCTATATTGAACCACCTCAACTATCATGGAAATTCCATCAATTACATATTCATTTTTTAACTCATAATATGTTGAGGGGTAAAATGGGTTTTAAATCCAAGAAACCTTCATCATGTAGGCCCAACCTATAAATGAGGAGAAGGAATGAATGGTGTGAAGTTTAATTTAAATAAATAAATTAAATGAAACCATCCACATACAATGGTCTTAGTCTAGTACATGATCATCCATACATTAAACGATATTAACGCATTAATAAAACTATCATTCAATTTTTTCATCACTATCTTATAAGATAAATCACACTCGAATCTATTAATTATAATCCTTAAATAATAATTTCATTTTATCTTAAAAACTTTTATTAATTTCCCTGAGTCTCTAAATCAACATGATTTTATATAAATTAATTAATTTAAAATTATCTTTGTATAAAACTTGAAACGTGGAGGAAACCCGGTGAATTACTATTCATAACTACCCAATGAGTAGAAATGAACATTAAGAAGATGATAAATTAAACACATATATATAAAACACTTATCACATGTTATGCCTCACCTTTACGCCTATACCTTGGTACACGTCTCAAGGGTTTGTATATTTAGTAATAAAAATAAATAAGTCTATATAAATTGGATGAGAACACGACATGTAGTTCCAACTATATAGCATGTACTATTTTTACCATCCATTTGAAGTACATTCATGGGGAAACGAAATGTGAGTGTACGTCATAAATCTTCAGAGTACTTGGCGTTTCTAGTGGGCCACAGTTTGTGTAGTTCCTCGTTATATGGTCTCCAGGCAGGCATGCCTTGTACGGGGTACATGGTCCAACGCAAACCTGAAGGGACTTCATGTCATGTATCATGGTCCACAAAGTTTGTAATATAGAAACCGCATGCCGCCAATTCTCATTTAACACACGGAATCCTTAATAATTATAAAAACTAACATGGCATGGCTTAGATTGGCGGACCAAACCCAGTGCATTGAACCTTGACTACATGGACTGTACTGTCGAATTCGCAATGTGCTTTCTATTGTTGTATGACTTGGAACCTTTGGCACCTCTGTATTAGATCCACTATTTTATTTTAATAACTATTAATCTGAATATTGTTTCTGTATGGTCAGAAATAAAAAAAAATTGGCGGAATAGATCATGAGACTCATATTTCCAAATATATTAATATGAATTGAAACAATTAAATTATTAAATTGTTAAATCATCATCAAAATATTTAAATAATTACAAATTGTGATGTGACCACTCTGATACAAATTTATGGTTCCAGGTGCAGTGGAATCATGGTTGGTTCGAAGCCCAACATTTATTCTTACCATGATCAATGATTATTCTGGTAACAATACGATGATGAACGCCAGTGTCCTCATAATAGAATAAAAAAAGTAGATAAAAAATTTAGAGGCCCAAAACCATTAAGGAGGAAATCTAACATAATATTTATAATTAATTTAAATAATTTAATATGAAAAATAATATGTGGATATTTGGAATTTTCTTCGTTGATGATGCTGATCATCCGGAATGACCATTCTAGATTATCTCACTGGGCTTGTGAGGATCCCAACTATAATCCCTCTAGTAGTGATCCACATGTTCTCTGAGGGGTTCTGATTGACACCACTCATTCTCCTAGTGATAGCATGGTGAACCGAGTGTCTTCTGTTGGTCAATCTTGAATGCATGTTCTTCAGCCCTGAATAATATCTCTCATTCTAGAGAGGGGTGATAAGAGAATTCGAGAGAGAAATTGTTTATTTCATCAATTCACAATTCACTGGTTGTGTAGTTCGAAACATGGAACAATAGACGTATGTGTCTATTTAATGACATGGGGATTCACTTGAAATATTTAATTGTGTAAAAGTAATTAAATACATTCATAACCATAGATGATACCAATTCATTTAATAATAATCCCACGTCATTATTTATGGTGCACCAACTTGCGTAAAACAGAATAATAAATAAAATTTAGTTTCACAAAAGAATGAAATAATAATTATTATTATTTTAATTTATTCAGGGTAGTTAAATTTTTATTTATCGTCTTCCAAATAATTAGTTTACTTCCAAACCAGCCTTGGTCTGCATAAACTACGCATCAATTTATTGAACACCCGAATAAATAAATAAATAATTTATTTTCTGAAATAAATATTTTATTTAAAACTGGTAAATAAATATTTGTTAAATGTTCAATAAAATAAATAAATATTTTTTAGTCGTGATCAAGTGAATAAATATTTATTTATCTTATAAAATCATTTCAAAATGAATAAAAATATTCCACTGTCATGGGAGAAAATATTTATTTCAGTAATTAAATTCAAATATAATTTAACCGAGACCACCATAAACACATAGTGTGTTTCCCTCAAGGATTATTTCTCATTGGAATTTGGTAGGCCTGCCTAATTTCTAAGAGTATTTTCGACCAATGGGTAATGGAACCCAAGATAAAGATCATAAAGTCGCAACAATGAAATCCACATACAAATGCTCAATATGTAAAATAATCACTGTGTATCAATATATAATCAAGAAAGATTCATGATAGTTTCGTCAATCTTTGTGCTTGATACATCATTCATTAACTACCTGATATAAACTCATCCTTACACCATGGACATGGAATTTCACACAATGTTTCTATTTCAATCAAAGGGTAAAGATATCATCTTTAATAAATTGAATGGAGAAATCCTTCCTCGATTTATCCATTAATAACATGCCACTAGTGACTCACCCAATAAACCCTACTTCAATCCAACTATCTGCATGATGGTTTTTTTCATTAAATCAATGTGTGCGAGTCATGACTTGTAATGATGATAAGCTTAATGTTTAAGGATCATTACCAAAAATCACAGATATGAATATTTTATTACACCAAAACATGTGGAATTCTTACTGCAAAGTATTTTATCATAATCTCTTGTCTTGAATATTACTAAGTTAGAACTTAATCAGAGAATGTCTCATCTTATTATAATTACATTCACCTGATGTTATGTGTAATATATGTCCCATAATTGTATTTCATCAAACCACAAAACTATATTTAAGAATATTGTTAAATAATTTCAATGTTCTCATCATATCAAAGAACTTCCATGACCATATCAATGCAAAAAAATACTCAAGGACATTATTACAGCATAGTCATGTAGAAAAATCAATAATATGTAATATGATGTTTAATATTTAAATACATTAAATATCATTGTAACCAAAGTACTAAGAGTGGTCTCTTGACACCTACTATAACACTCTTGAGCTCCAACAGGAATCATGTACCTAATGAAGATGGGTGCTTTCCCTTATCTATACTTGTAACCATGTAATCTATTTGGGCCCAAACACATGACCCAAATAGGGTGTGAGACATATCTTAGTAGGAAACTACCAAAAGATATGTGCCTAATAATTAGTGAATGAATATAGCAGGCAATATTCTTAAATGAAGCAATAAACTATAAAGTACTCAGAAGTAAAAAATCTTACAGTTTTCAATTACATTCATTCTCATTTATAAATTATCCAAAACATTGAATAATGTAACCTCAGGATCTAGCCTAAGCTCAATATCCCCTATATAATAATAAAATAATAAGTCTCAGAAGACCATCTAATCATCTAAGTAATACTGAGTCCGAACTTGTGATTTGGCTTGGAAGACTCGTCAAAATTAATCATTCATTCATTCGTAACAATCCTCTATGAAATATCTAATGGTCTAACTCATTTTTTTTAACATAGAGCTACTCAATTGCAAATGACCACATAGTAATCTCTCACAGTCAATAACCCTTGGTCCACATGGAATCAGTAATTCATACACAGTCTCTGGGTAGCTCTCACGGTGAATACCCCAAGAGTCAACATAGTATAAAATAATCATAAATAACCTCCAGGTATCTCTCATAGTCATTACCCACTGGGTGAAAATCTACACCAATGATATCACGGTCCTGGGTAAATAAACATGGAATCCCCCATAGTTTTTCTTTTACAAGGATCTCATGGTCTATTAGAAGATCAGTGCGCATATCATATCAAAGAATAACAAGTAATTTATAACTACTACCTGGCTAACATTCACAAGCACAACACATGCAATTCATGTAATCAATAAACTACAACCTAAGCAATTCAAGGCATGGAAACAAGGTATGCCTCATAGGAAACCTAGGAAAAACATCCCTAAATACTCAAACAAGTGGAAAGCACCCATGGGGTGTCCCCTAAATAAGGAACCAATCCGTACGCATATTTTTTGACCACTTTTTAATCATTTAAATCGTAGTAGGTATATAACAGGGATAAATACAAAACACCTAATACCCAAAACATGGGTATTCATCAAATTATGTATATAAAATCCACCGACTATCATAGAAATTCTAAAACCACCTACCTCATCATTGAACAAAGAACACTCTTGAATGTCAGTCCTTAATTCGGCATAGAATGATGTAGATCTACGAAAAGGTAAAAACTATTCAACAATGAATAACTCAGGAGAGAGGAGGAATCATAAAGAAAGGATAAATAAGAAGGAAGAACTCACTGGTGGGATTTGAATTCATCTTCCAGAGTTCTGATCATGCCTTAAAAAAGAATCGGTGGCTTGGACATTGACTGTCGCTCCTAGACGAACTAGTGTTATAAGAAGGATGTTCCATAAATGATACGTGACGCCTATATGATATATCAATTATGAATAAAAGTACACAACATATTATTTAATGATACATGCCATGTATCATCCATTATCGGGTCCCTCTTTATGAGGCCCCTCCCACGTCAACACATGGTCGTGTACATGGCCATGCCATGGTCACAACACGGTCTGGGAGCAGTGCCAAAGTACACGACGTGTACAATGAAATACATGGTGTGAACTTAAAAAATGATCCTTCTTCCCTTTTTTCACAAAAAAACTATACAAACTAAAAAATCTATATATTAAAATAGTTATTTGGGTTCTTACAAACTTCCCCCCTTAAAGAAAATTTTCCCCATGTTTCCCTTCCTAGGGTTGTGAAGATGAAACTTCAAGAAACTCAAGCCCCTTTGATCATACATCGGACTCCCTATCCCAATTATCATCATGTACTCACTTGTTCTTCCATAGAACATGTACCAGAGAAATAGACTAGCCATTGAGAACCTTTTTCCTATGATCCACAATCCAAATAGGGTGCTCCTCGAAGGATTCATCCACCACCAACTCATCCTCCTCAAGTAGAAAAACGTTATACTTTTCTGAAAAGTAACGTCGTAGCTGAGAAACAAAAGAGATGTCGTGCATAACATGATACCTCTGATGTAACTGTAACTAATATGAAATTTTTCTGACTCTCTACAACACCTCAAATGGACCTATGTATCTCAGTGAAATATTCCCATGTCTCCTAATCCTCATGTGTCCCAACCCTAGTATCACACATAAGAAAACCTGATCTCCAACCATGAACCCTAGAGGTCGTATCCTTTGATCAGCATAAGATTTTTTCTACGACTCTCCAATAGCCATCCTCTTCTGAATCCACACCACCTACTCAATGGTCTCCTAGAAAAAATGATATCCCAGCCTAGCAACCTCTTCTACCTCCAGCCAACATAGGGGTGATCAGTATGGCCTACCGTACAAAGCCTCATTATATAAAAACATGGCCTTATAACATACATAATCTTGAATTTAGTCAATAAAATACTTAATTTTACATTGATGATATTATAATTTATATAGCTTTAGAGTATTGGGACAACACATTCATAAAATTACACATTATTATAGAGTGGATACCATAAAAACAGTTTCCATTTTTTTCAAAATATAAGACATTATAACTTAATCATGACTCCTTAACAATTATTCAACATTTAACACGGCTTCCTTATTTTTATTACACATCTATTAACTTGTGAAAATAATTTAAAAAACTTTGTATGAGCACAAAAGCTCAGTAAGGGATGAAAAAGAAGGAAAGATCACATTAGTCCATTAATACTCTCAACGTATGAAAGAATTTTCAAATGACATTCTTGTTAGCCATATATACTTACTTTTTGCAACATGAAATTCAAAAAAGATCCCAACAAAACTTGATAACATAAATATAATCATAAAGACATCTTAGGGAATTACTTATATAATCATGTAACACTCTTGGGTACCTTATAATTTGTAACCGTCATGCCTACCATACAATTTGTATAACCATCACAGTTACACATGGAGTAACCATTAAACCAACCAATAAATTACACATACCCAATGAATTGGAAGGAAATATAGGTCCCACCCTTCATCATAAAAAATTAACAAGAACCAAAACATAATCATAAAACATGAATAATTCCATAAAAATATTGCTTTGGAATTTCGTAAAACCAAATTAAAAAAAAGGATTTTAAAATGAAAGTCTATGATAAATATCATATAATTTTAGTGAAACATAATAGAGTGAATGGAATATGTATAAACACTATAAATACAGATAATTAATCATAATATATGAAAAACCCATCAGATAATCATTGTTAATACAAACTAAATAACGACATAGAAGGTCAACCCAAAGAATGGAAATCGGGATTAGAATTCCTTTACCTCAGGTTTTTCTTACATTAAACATGTACAAACTTCTTGTATAATGGTTAAAATACTGTTATTAGTATTTTAAAGAATCATTTTCATGTTTATAACAAATTATATGATCATTTCATAACATTGTTTCACACATTAATTGTTAGTATTTTTCTCCTTGCACTGTTTTTTGGTTGAGTTCTTTACATGATTTCCATGATTAGTTCAGGGTGGATTTTCTTATCGATTGGAAGTGAAACTACATAATTGGAATGGAGTAGTATTTACATATATCTAGTAACATAAATTATACCATTTAAAATTTTGAATTCTCACATGAGGATGATTCATAAGTTAAAACATTAATGATGTTTGTTTAGATCATTTTAGTGGTTCTTTGATAATAACAACCTCGTTTTTTTATAAATTAAAACCATGTGTAAAAAAGAATTCCATAACCATTGATGAGACATAATACATATATTATATCCTTTTTCAACCATAAAAATGGTTTCATGACCAGACTTCGATGAATTAAAGCAAACTGAAATCACATCATCCACGATGTCGGTAATTCGACACATCATGACCAATGTTTTTAATTCGTTAAACAAGTGGGTGAAGAGAAGAAGATTGATGATAAATTTCCCATGAACATGAGAACATCCAGAATATAAAGTATTATTCCAAATTAATTCCTCTTTCTTAAGAGGAGGTGATGAAACAAGGAGAAAAGATAGTAATCTTGAAATAAAATAAAACATCAGAAATTTCTCAGGAAAATTCTGGCAGCCTAATGACATCTCTTAAAATTTCATAAAAATAGTTTGAGGGTGGGGGGATATCTCATAAATATTACATAATATGGACTGCAAGAGGAGATATGTAATTAAATATCCCAACATAATCCAAAGGAATAGAATAGAATAACATAAAATGAAAGAAAATAATGAAAATAATATAGGATGTTTACCTCTTGATCTCTTCTCTTTGAGATCCTTCATAAGGGCTTTGGTTTTGAAATTTCGGTGATACCAGCAGCTCTAGGCCATGGGGAAGAGAATTTGGAGTATTATTTGGCTGAACATAGGCATGGGTCAAGGATTGAGAGGTGTGGGAAGAAGAGGAGAGTGAGGGTGGTATTTATAGTGTAGGAGAGGGGGTATTTTTCAATATTTTAACCATTATTATAATATTTTTCCCATGATTATGAATATTCATAGTTCATGTGACCTAAAATAGTAATAATGGCATGTGAGTTCGAACCATGTGACCTTTCATTACTTATTATGTCATAAATCATGACTTTTACTGATAATTTTATTATACGGTATTTTATCGTATTTCACTATTCATCGAAAATTAATGAATTTCAGAAAAATCCCAAAATTTTACCCTAACCATTTTTCGATGTGTAGAATTCAAAAATGAAGTCCAATTTTCGAAAATAAATTTCTAAATATTATTAATTTAATTTTTAAATAAAATCATACTTAATTCAAAAATTAACAATTCTAATTCTATAACTACTTCTATATCACGATGTAAAATTAACCAAGAATTTATTATCTTAAAAAATTTAGAAAATAAATTAATAATAAAATTTACTATTCATTAGGGTCATATTACTATTCTTATTACTATTCATATGTGTATGTTACAATTCACAAAAAAAACAAGTTGGTTTCATTAGACTCCAAATAACATACTAAAAACTACTATATATGATAATATCGCAAAATTAAAAACAAAGAAGTGAAAAAATTATGTTTAAAGGATATTTATAAATGTCTAATTAAAAGAATGTTTCATGCATTTCTATTTATTTTTAGAAAAACATGGTGTGTTACATTATCCCCACCTTTTGAAATTGCATCCTCGTAATTTTATTTACTTATTAAACAGAAGAGGGTACTTTTTCATCATATCATTTTCAGACTCCCATGTTGCTTCTTCAAACATTTGGTTTCTCCAAAAATCCTTTACCTGGTGAATTACCTTATTCCATAGTACTTGTTCCCTTCGAATAAGAATCTGAACTGGTTTCTCTTCATAAGAAAGGTTCTCTTACAGCTGAATAGCTTCTGGGCTCAAGACATGTGATGAATATGGCACATACTTTCTCACCATTAAAACATGAAGAACATTGGGTTCTTGAGAAAGAAAATGGAGGCAAGGCTACGTAGTATTCACCTGTTCCAAATTTCTCCAAGATTTCAAAAGGACTGATGAAATGTGGACTTAGATTCCCTTTCTTTCTGAAACACATCAAACTTTTCAAAGTTGAGATTTTAAGGAAAACATGGTAACCTAACTCAAAATAATAGTCTTTCCTTCTGTTATCTGCATAACGTTTCTCCCTACTCTGATCTGTCCTCAGGTGCTGCTGAATCATCCTCACTTTCGTAGCCAATTCTTCTACTAAATTTAGCCCCATCAACTTTATTTCTATGAATTCATCCCAAAACACTAGAGTCTGACACCAAATTCCATACAAACCCTCAAAAAGTTCCATATATATACTGGAATGAAAATTGTTATTATAGGAAATCTCAACTAAAGAAATACTTTGATCCCAACTTCCCTGGTAGTCCATTAAACAAGCTCGAAGCATATCTTCTGAAGTCTGAATCGTTCGTTCTGACAGCCCATCTGATTAAGGATGAAAAGTTGAACTAAAATTTAACTATGTGCCCAATTCCTTCTGAAGTCTCTTCCAAAAGTTAGTAGTAAACCTAGGATCTCAATAAGATAAAATAGAAAGAGGAAATCCATGTAACCTGACAATATCATTGATGTACACTTGAGAAATTTGATCCAAAGACATTGTATCTCAAATAGAAATAAAATGTGCAGATTTTGTCAGCCGATCACCAATAACCCAAATCGCATTGTTACATCGAGAAGCCTTTGGTAGTCCTACCACAGAGTCTATGGATACATTCTCTCACTTCCACTTTGGCACTGAAAATGGATGAAGCATCCCCTTCGGTAACTGCTACTCTGATTTACCTGTTGACATTTCAAATATCTCATGGTAAAATCAACAATATCTCTTTTCATTCCATCCCAACAATAATACACCCAATGGTCCCTAAATATCATTGTACTTCCAAGATGAACTGAAAATAGAGAAATATGAGCTTCACACAACAAATATTTCTTCAACTGAGAATAACTAAGCAGGCACAACCAATTCCCAAATCTCAAAAGACATTCTTTATCATGATTACATTTTGGAAACTTACCCATTTTAACCAATTCTTCCTTTTTATGTAGCTCATGGTCTTCCTTCTTCACTCTATTACATCTATTTGACAATGATGACTACACTAAAACCTAAAACAAACAGATGTATTCCCTGCACCAACAACTTCTAAGCCAAAATTCATCAAATCATTAATCAAGGGATCATGTTCCAAACCCTACAGGGTTAATGATGCATAATGTTTCTGACTCAAGGCATCTGCCACTTTGTTTTCTTTTTCATGATGGTAATTTATTATGCAATCATAATGGTTTATCAGTTCAAGCCATCTTTTCAGCCTCATGTTTAATTCCATATGAGTGAATATATACTTCAGACTTTTTTGGTCAGTATATATTTGACATTTGGTTTTGTATAAATAATGCCACCAAATTTTCAAAGAAAAAACCATATCTCCCAATTCCAAATCATGTGTGGGATAATTTAACTTGCGGGGATTTATTAGTATTGAATCATAAGAAATTACCTGATCATTCTGCATCAAAAAACAACCAATCCCCTTAAAAGAAGCATTATTGTAGATGACAAACCCACCATTCCGAGATTGGATGGCCGTAACTGAATCTTTCACCAATCTCTTCTTCAGTTCCTGAAAGCAAAAATCACATTCTTCTGTCCAAAAAAATTTAAACACTTTTCGTGTTAACATAGTTATTAGGATAGATAATTGTGCTACGTTTTTAACAAACCATCAGAAATAACCTGCTATCCCAAGAAAACTAAGAATCTCTGTAAATATTTTTGTTCTTGTCTATTAATCAACCACCTTTTTTTGAAGGATCAACTTTTATACCATCCTTATTTACAGTGTGCCCATGGAAGAAATATTTTTCACCCAAAAATCAGACTTTATGGATTCTCCATACAGTTTCTTTTCATTTAATGTTTGTAAAAGAACCCTTATATGTTTTCCATGCTCCTCTTTATTTTTATAAAATAGCATAATTTCAATAGTAAATACAACCACAAACTTATCCAATAACTCATGATATATTCTACTCATAAGATTCATGAATATAGAAGGTGCATTAGTTAATCCAAATGGCATAAAAACAAATTCATAATGCCCATATTTAGTACAAAAGGTTGTTTTCAGGAGGTCATCCTCCTTCACCTTTAGCATAAGGTATTCGAATCTCAATTCAGTCTTAGAAAAGTACTGAGATCCTCGGATCTGATCAAAAAATTCATCGATATGAGGAAAATGATATTTGTTTTTAACAGTGATGTTATTAAAATCTCTATGATCAATGAAAAGTCTTATGGAACCATAATTATTTTTAACAAACAAAACAGGAGCTCCCCATGGTGATGTGCTAGGATGAATGAAGCCTTTATCGAGCAAATCCTGTATCTAATTTTTCAATTCAAGAAGTTCTATTGGATCCATATTATATAAGGGTTTGGAAATTTTATTAGCATCATTAACTAAGTCTATTTTGAATTAGACTTCCCGATCTGGTATGACACTAGGTAACTCATCAGGAAATAATCAAGGTATTCATTTACCCCCAGCACATCATTAATATGAATAGTTCCCTTGTTTTCAACAATATGAGTAAGATAACTTTCATTTCCATCTTTTAATATTTTCTCAGCTTCCTAATATGTTATCAATTGTATGGTTTTGTTCTTGTATACAAAAAGAAACACTTTCTGAAAAAAAAATCTTTTTTAGCTCTGCATTTAATCTTTTTATGATAAATAGAAAGTCATTTCATTCCCAGAATAACATCAAACTCGACTAAGGGTAAAACAACAAGTTTTGCAGGTAACATATTTCCACATAAAATAATATAAAGATTCTGATAATTCATCTTTGAAGTAATATTTCCCCTTGGTTTATTAACATCAAGTTCAGGTCTCATTTGTTGAGGTGATATTTCCAATTTACCATAAAATTTCTCAGAGATGAAGGAATGTGTAGACCTCGTATCAAACAAAACATTAACATAATATGAGTGAACAAACAATGTTCCATAGAAAAATTCATTGGATGGACTTACATCTGCTGACGTAGTTGAAAAGGATCTCCCTACACCATTCTTCATGTACTCTGGCTTCTTTGCATCATTCAGATCTCTCTTTGGGCAGACATTTGCATAATGACCCATCTCACCACATTTAAAACACCTTACAGTCTTCTTACAATGATTAGTCATAAGATCATTTTAATTGCAATCTCGGACCATATGTCTAAACTTACCACATTTAAAACACTTCCCAGTTTTTCTAAGACATTCCCCAGGGTGTTTCCTGCCACAAATTTCAAAAACTTGAAATTGGATTTTATTACCATTAGATTTCTTCTGTTGATTATTACCCATCATGATCCATCGATACCTCTTCTTCTCCTTATTTCCAAAATTCACATGATCATCTGAAAACTTCACCCCTACCCTCTCAGTACATCAGAAAAGTTTCTCATAACTTTTGAAATCAATGAAAGCCAATTCCCTTCAATACCATGGATTTAGTCTTGAGTAAAAGCAGTTGATTTTGCTATTAAGATCCCAAAAAAGATTTGGAGCCTACCTTTATAGTCGGGTGAAGTTCACTTTATACACAGGCACTAAATCTTCCTCTATCAGTTGCAATTCAAGGAATTTCTTCTCTATCCTAAGTCGCACCACCTTTGGAAAATATTTTTCTAGTAAAAGACTTTTAAATTCATCCCACTCTAAGGCATAAAAATCCTCTCTACCCCTAATATTCCTTACCATTGACCACCACAGATTAGCTTCCCTTTCAAAAAGATAAATGGTTTTACTTACCTTTTAATTGTCTAAGCATCCCATAACATTGAATATCTTTTCATGGGATTTGATCCATCCTTTAGCTAATATTGGGTTAGAAGATCCATTGAATATAGGAGGGTGGTGTCTCAAAAAATTTTACAATACTGTCATGTTCCATTGTGGTAACTCTATTTTTTCTCTTGCATGGATGACGCCAACATTTATTTCCTGTGTTAGCTGATCCATTACTGTCAGAAACTTCTTGGTTCCAATCCCAACCATTTTGGGTTGTAGATCCGGAAGGATGTCATTCTGTCGGTGCCTCTATCCTTCAGCATCCATGTTTCTTCTATAGAAAACCATTATGAAAAAACATATCTTTTATGAAGAAAAGTGGTAATTATTAAATTCTATAACATTTAAAATTAAACATAGAGTAAAAATCTTTTATGGTATTCTATTAACATCACCCTAACCCCTAAAGTTATCTAAACCATCCTCTAATACCAACTATAAGGACCCGACCTTATAAAATACATAATCTTGAAATTATTCAAGAAAAAACATAATTTTACATTGAGGATATTTTTAAGTATATATCTTTAGAGAATTGGTATAATACATTCATAATATTTTTCATTATTATAGAGTGGATACCATAAAAATAGTTTCCAATTTATTTTCAAAATATAAAACATTAAAACATAAAAATGACTCCTTGAAAATTATTCAACATTTAACATGGATTCCATCTTTGTCTTACACATCCATTAACCCGTGAAAACAATTTTAAAACATGGGATGAGCAAAAAAGCTAAGTAAGGTATGAATAATAAGGAAATAGCACATTAGTCCATGAATACTCGTAACGTATGAAAGCATTTTAAAAAGTCTTTATTTTTACCCATATATACTTACTTTGTGTAACATGAGATCTAAAAAATATCAAAAAAAATGTGAAAAAATAAATATAATCATAAATTTATATTATGTAATTACGTACATAATCTTGTAACCCACTTAGCTAGCTTATAATTTCTAACCCTCACGGCTACCTTTCAATTTGTGTGACCATCACGGTTACACTTGGAGTAACCATACGCCCAACCGTCAACTTACACATACCAAATTCATTACAGGGAAATATATGTTCCTCCATTCATCATAAGAAATTACCATGAACCAAAACATAATCATACAACATGAATAATTCCATAAAAACATTCCTTTGGAATTTTGTAAAACAGAATTTAAAAAAAAGGATTCTAAAAGGAAATTCTATGATAAATATCATATAACTGAAGTGAAAATTAATAGGGTGGATGGAATATGTATAAAAACTATAAATACCCATAAATTCACATAATATAGCCAAAACCGTCACACAATCATTTTTAATACCAACTAAATAATGAAGTAGAAGGTTAACCCAAAGAATGAAAATCGGGTTAATAATTCACTTACCTCGGGTTTGTCTTACATAAAACTTGTTTAAACATCCTCTATAATGGTTAAACGAGTGTTATTAGTATTTTAAAGAAACATTTTCATGTTTATAACATCTTATATGATCATTTCATAACATCATTTCACACATTAATAGTTAGTATTTTTCTCCTTGCACTATTTTTAGGTGAGTTCTTTACATGATTTCCATGATTGGTTCGTGGTGGATGTTCTTGTAGATGGGAATGGAAACTAAAGAATTGGAATGGAGTACTATTTACATATATCCAGTAACATAAATTATACTATTTAAAATTTTTATTCTTACATGATGATGATTCATAAGTTAAAACATTAATGAAATTCTTTTAGATCATTTTAGTGGTTCTTTGATAATAACTACCTCATTTTGTTTTATAAATTATAACCCTGTGTATAAAAATTATATAACCATTTATGAGACATAATACATATATTATAACCTTTTTCAACCATGAAAATGGTTTCATGGTCATACTTGAAGTAATTAAAGAAAACTGAAATCACGTTGTCCATGATGTTCGAAATTCGACACATCACGAACAATGTTTTTAATTCTTTGAACAAGTGGGGGAAGAGAAGAAGATTGATGATGAATTTCCCATGAACATGAGAACATACAGAATATAAAATATTATAGGGCTTTCATGCCTCTTGGTTAAGAGTAGGTGGGTATATAATAAGAAAAGAAATGAATCTTGAAATAAAAGAAAACTATAGAAATTTCTCCCAAAAATTTAGCAGCCTAACGACATCACTATAAATTTAATAAAAAAAGTTTGATGATAGAAATGGGATATCTCAACACTATTTCATAATATGGATAGTAAGTTGGGATATGGAATGAATAATCCCAACATAATCTAATGTAAGGGAAGAGAATAACATAAAATGAATGAAAAGAAAGAAAATAAAAGAGGATGTTTACCTCTTTATCTATTCTCCTTGAGATCCTTCTTAAAGGCTTCAGTTTTGAAATTTTGGTGATACCAGTGGCTCTACGACGTGGGGAAGAGAATTGGGAGGATTATTGGGAAGAACTAAGGCATGTCACAAGTCTTGAGACTTGTGGGAAGAATAGGGGAGTGAGGGTGGTATTTATAGTGGAGGAGAGGGGGTATTTTTCATTATTTTAATCATTATTATAATATTTTTCCCAAGATTCTGAATAGTCTTAGTTCATGTGACCTAAAATAGTAACAATGGCATGAGAAGTTGAACCAAGTGTCCTTTCATCACTTATGATTTCATAAATAGAAAAATTTGCTGATAATTTGATTATACGGTATTTTATTGTGTTTCACTATTCATAAAAAATTAATGAATTTCAAAAAAATCTCAAAAAATTACTGTAACCATTTTTCAATTTGTAGAATTAAAAAATTAATATATATTTTTGAAAATAATTTTTGAAATATTATTAATTTAATTTTTAAATAAAATCATACATAATTCAAAAATTTACAATTCTAATTCTATAACTACTTCTATATCTCGATGAAAAATTAACCAAGATTATATTATTTTAAATCCATAAGAAGATAAAATAATAATAAAATTTATTATTCATTATAGTAACATTACTATTCATAAGGGTATGATACTATTCACAAAAAAAACACGTTGGTTTCATCAGACTCCCCAAAACTTACTGAACACAATTATAGATGATAGTTTCTTGAAATTCAAAACATAGAAGTGGAAAAATTATGTTTAAAGGATAGTTATAAATATCTAATTAAAACAAAGTTCTATGCATTTCTATTTTTTAGAAAAACACGGGGTGTCATACATAGGGCGCCATCTGAATCATATCTTTAAAACTTCTATTGTATGAAAACTACACTATGGATATGTGTCTCTCCTAAGAACCCCCTAAATCTATGATCCATGCTCGAAGAATGTCCTCCAAAACCTGAATCGTGTGCTCGGACTGGCCATCTGCCTAGTGATGGTAAGATGTACTCATATTTACCTATGTACCCAAATCCCTATGAAGTAAGTTCCACACACAAGAAGTAAAACAAGCATCCCATTCTGAAATGATAGAGTTTTAATCCCCATGAAAATATAAAATATCATGTATGTACAACCTTCACTGTTTATCAATATGGAAGGTTTTCTTAATTGGAATGAAATGTGCAACCTTCATGGGACTATCAACCAAAACCTAGATCACAACATTTATTCTAATCAAACTTTGTAAACCCATCAAGAATCATGTCACTACATTATTCCACTTCCACTCGGGAATGGGTCACTACATTTAATGTCCTTATGGTTTCTTATGATTTTCCTTCAATTATGGATAGGCGGAACATCACGTAACAATATCAGTTATTACCCTCTTCATACTCGGACACCAATACTAACGGTGTAGATCTCGATACATATTGGTGACAACAAGTTGAACTATCCAAACTGAGGAATGAAAATCCCATAATAGTTTCTCATGTATTTCTGATGACACCCATACTCTTCCATGAAAATGGAAGACCTCATCCTCTTATACGATCCACCAAAGAGTATGTTCCTCTCCTGACACACTCTCCCATAAGACCAGGCCATCTGAATCTGATTGTTGTCTCATTCTCACTTGATCTAGTAGAGTACATGTAATCTCTATAGAAGAGAGATAAGTCTCCCCTCCCTTTCATGAACCTCCAAATGCTTCTTAGAAAATAAATCCGTAATCTTCCACTCACTACTATCCTTTCAAACTTCTTATATCTGAGTCCTCCTGCTCAACCCATCAGCCACTATGTTGGCTTTCCCTAGCATGTAAGAAGGATCCATATCAAAGGAATGAAGGTACTCAAGCCACCTTCACTGTGTCAAATTCATATCACACTGAGTAATGATATACATGAGGCTCTTGTGGTCAATGAATACCAAAAAATGCTCTCAGAAAATACAATGTTATCAATCACGCAAAGCATTCACATTTGAAGAAAACATGAGATCGTGCATCATGAAATTAATATCATGTGAATTCATGAATCGAGACACATATGAAATAGATCCTTCCCCTTTCATAATCACTTCTCCTAGACTGGTATTAGATGCATCATAGTAAATGGTGTAACTCTTGACCAACTCTTGAAAAATCAGTCTTGGTGCTAAAGTTACTCTCCCTTTTTGATCTTTAAAGGATGAGTCATATTAATCAGTCCACAAGTACTTTACACCCTTCTTATTCATGTCCATTAGTGTCATTTCTAAGCCTAAAAATTCCTCTATAAAGCTCTTGCAGCTACCATCCAACCCTAGAAAACTCCAAACCTCAATGACATTCTTCGACAGATCCCATGAAACTACCACTCTCACTTTCTCTGGGTCTACTTATACTTATTTCTCAGAGATAAAATGACCCAATAAGTGAATCAAGTCTACCCAAAAGTGTCATTTTGAGATCTTAGCATATAACTTATGATATCTTATTGTACTCAATACGATCTCAACATGGATGGCATGGTTTTGTTCAGTGTGAGAGTAAACAAAGATATCATCCATGAAGTATACCAAAAAATAATCCAAGTATGGATCGAACACTCGAATCATCAGTGTGATGAATATTTTTGTTGCGTTCGTGAGACCTAATGTCATAACAAAAAACTCATATAGACCATACCTACTTTCAAAGGCTATAAGAGGTATATATGATGGTCTAACGTGCAACTGATGATAACCAGATCTCAATTAAATCCTCAAGAACACTCGGGATCCTTGAAGATGGTAAAAGAGATCATCAATCCTCATCAATGGATATTGGTTATAAACTGTCAACTAGTTTATCTTCTGATAATCCACACAATGCCTTAGGGTACCATTCACCTTCATTTCAAAAATGACAGGATAACCCCAAGGAGAAGTACTGGTCCAAAAGAAACCATTTTCCTATAACTCCTCTTACAATTTCATAGGCTTCTGTAAACTCTGATGTATCCATCCTATAATGAGAAATGGACACTGGTTTCACTCCTAGAACAAGATCCATATATAAATCTACCAATCGATCTCGAGGTAAACCTGAAAAGTCCTCTGTAACGACATCTTTGAAATGATCCCCCACTGAAGGAAATCCATCTGTGAATTCACCTGGTCATCCACATATAGAAAACCAATCTAGGCTAGGATTCCCCCCAACCCATGATGCTTGGGTCCAGCTGTGCTTGCCTGGACATCCCACTCAACCTTATGTTGAAAAGACCCTTCTCTAATGATATGAAACACACCCTATAATGATAGCAGCCAACAGAGGAATGGAAGAAGAATAATCTGACTATTTTTAGAATAACCTAAAATCATGTCATATTTAAGGAATTCATGTCCCATATGAAGTGACACCCACCATCCTCAAGAGGACACATATTCCCTTGAGGTACACTAGCTATCATAATCCCCAACGGAGTTTCTAGTGTGATAACATCCTTAGATATTACAATACAGATCTCAAGGCTCTGTATAATTGAAAGAGATATGAAAATATGGGAAGCCCCTATATCAAAAAGATATAAAGATAAAATTTATAAAACTAGAATCTTACCTCTAACCGTAGAGGGTCTAGGATCCTGCTCCAGCTAGGTCTACTCCAATACAAAAGTCTGGCCTGCACCGCGGCCCACTAACCCTTCCAAAATACCCTAAGTTGATCCTCCCAACTGTCACTGAAGGCATGTTTATTGAATAACATGACTACGACCAACTCCTCATCCTAAACGGCATACCGAAGTCTAGTTCCATGACTGAGGAGAAAAATTTGGTCTTGCTCCTAAACATGGGGTAAAAACAGATCCCCTCCCACTAGATGTTGTTGAGAGAAACTAGAAAAAAAAAGATGAAGATGACCCATCTTGATGTAATCTTGACACTCAACAAGGTATCTTGGGCCTTTAGGTATCATGTTCCCATTCTTCCCACACTGGAATCACCTCACCTGGTTACATGTAGATACTTACCTGCTATTAAAATCACCATGTGAAGGCTCTTTATGATGCATCCTTCTATCATTCGAAGGATTACCATCCATGGCTGTTGAACCTTCCTAGATGGAAGCTAACAAATCCATTAGATTGTTCTTGGTAATCAGTGCCTGGTTCACTACAGATGTCAACGAAGTTATCCTGAAGATATTCACCTACGATCAGATGTCAAACCTGATACAATCCTAAAACCTCCTAGCTAATGATCACTCGTCACCTCATAAAACTTTTGTGAAGCACTTAAGTTCTATAAAATGATAAGATTAATGCATCACCAAAAGTGTCTCATGATACAATTGCAAGATATTTCAGGATCGATTGTCCCTCAACGTATCTGGGTAGATGTAATCTTAGAAGGTCATATGAAACTCTTCCCATTCCATATCCTGATGACGTCACACTGGTGAGATAACATCTCACCATATCATGGTGGAATCATGTAACATGTCGGTTGTGAGGTTCACCCTCTTCTCTATAGGCATATCTAGATTCTCAAAGATAGATAGCATGGACACTAACCATGACTCTATAGTATGTATTTCCATATCCCATGAAAAAAGAGGGAGGATGTTCCTATTGGAACACATGAATCATCTCTGGCATAGTTGGGGTTTTATGTGGTGATCCTTGAATGTTCTGAATCATCCTCATAAATCCCTCTTGGGACTGTTTATCAGCGCCTGTGTTCTGTATAACAACTAATTTTAAGAAGTTAAATATGGTAGGATCTACTAGTACTCCCCAATCTACAATTTTTTGATGTATGATCATCACCCTATACCTGGCGTACAACAAAAGAACTACTTTGTGGCATGACACTGCAGGGTCAAGCGCACACCTTAATAGAAGATTATCACTGATAGAAACATAGACCTTCAATAAAAAAAGTAGAAATAAAGAATTCATGTTTTACCAAACAAGGTTTCATGGCCTGTACATCCCCTACACGGCATGCTCCCTTTATCCTTTAGCATATCGTGTACCTCTGCCAACCATGGTCATGTATCCCCAATACACACTGTGTGTACCTCCTGAGACACAGCATGTACTTGAATATACCATAATTTCCAATTAATTCATCATAGAAAGAATTAAATGGTTCTATCCGGTGTAACACTACACGACATGTTCACCCTAGACAGGGTCTGTACTTCTTATGTTCTCACCACCCATGTCATTAGTCACATGGATGGATACACGGTCCTATACAACACATCGTGTACAATCCAAGCACGGAATATTCTAAAAAATGATTCCCAACCCCATGTATCTTCTAACATAGTCAATCACACGGTCTGGAACTACATGACATGTAATCCTAGTCAAGGAATGTACTTAAGAAAAGTCAGTTCATCTGGAATAGAAGAACACATCGTGTGTGTTCATAGCACCACATGTCGAGTCGTATGGGTTTCTAGATAGTAGGCCTAAAAAACATCTCTAAAACACTTAAAAACATATAATTTTGTCAAATTCATGGAAAATTCTTGACTCATGAGAGCCCATACTCCTGTGAATAAATTTTTGGAATCCTAATTCATATCATAACATGACAAAATTCAATTAAATTACAAACATGATGTAATAAATTCTGATCCAAGAGGGCCCATAACACCTAAGGGACCAATGCTTGGAATCCATCCAAATTAAACTTTATATATTCCAATACACTATCAAAATAGAAGTATTATATCCTGACACCTATCACAACAAATATCACCACATCATGAAATCCGTAATGCACCCTAAATGGAATGACAAGAATGCATGACACATGATCTCTATCAACTGCCTATATGATGCATGTGATGACATACCATCACCAAATGGGGTTGAAACTGAAATAGATCCATGATTATATAAATCATAATAGCACAAAACAAGTGTGTCACCAAATAGTGAAATCATATCAATAGTAAAAATTGCAAAACATGGAATATTGTAATATTTGAGGTAACTAGGCTTTTCCATGTACCCGGGATAGGTAATCCTACACAAAGAATATTAACAATAACCAATTCCATCATATCTTTGTTTATAGGCTCCAAATAGTAAGACAAAGCAGAAAAGAAACTCCTCTGATACTATTTTATAATGTCCCAATTCTGGGTGCTGCCCATGGGTGCCCCGTACCTGGTTGGTAAAATGACCTCAAGAACTTTTCCCCAAATGCCAGAGGCTCCCACTAGAAGAAAGGGACGTGTTCCAATAGTTGGAAAACTATTCCATCCTAGGAAGATTATACACAATTGAATAACTAATAATAAACAATAGCAGAAGCAGTAATATGATACAACATATGTAAAAAGTTGAAGACTAATAGTATAAACCACTGAAGCATATATAAATAAATGGTTCAGGACACATGTATCTATGAAATTTGCCAAACAAGTCACAATGTTGTAAATATAGTACTAAAACCAAAGTCCTGAAAGTATTAAACTACAAGAATATCGCAAGTCTCAGCTTATTCCCATGATCCCCAACTCCAACAGAAATCAAGTACCAGATGAAGAAGGGTGATTTCCAATATCTATACATGCAACCATATAATATGTTTAGGACCGAAAGCATGACCCGAATAGGGTATGAGATGAATCCCAATAGGTAACCACCAAATGATATGTGCCTAAAATCTAGTGAATTTATATAGAAGGCAATAGGAATAAATGAAGTAATAAACTAGGAAGTACTCAAAAGGAAACAATCCTATAGTTTTTAATTACATTCATTTTCATTTAAATATTATTCAAATCGTTGAATAATTTAACCTTGCTATATATCCTGAGATCTATGACCCCTTGTAAAATTGTAATAATAGATGTCTCAGAAGACTATATAAACTACCTGGTAAGTCTTAGTCTATGTTTCTGCTTGGGCATGGGGGAATCGCCACAAATAACCCATCAATCATACATAACAACCCTCTGGGAAATATCTACTGGTCTTAACCATTTCGTTTAACATAGAAATACTCAATTGCAAACAACCACCTAGGCAGCTCTCACAGTAAATACCCCGGGGTCCACAAGAAAAAAATATGTTATACAGAACCTCTCTGTAACACTAATGGTGATTACCCCTAGGTCCATATACTATTAAATAATCATAAACGACCTCCTGGTAGCTCTCACAGTAAACCCCCTGGGTCCAAATATACACCACGTCTTTCATGAACCTATGTAAATAAACATGAAACCCCCATAGTTTTCCAAGTTTAATGCTCTCATGGTCCATTGGAAGATCATCATTTATATTATATAAAACCAGATCATGTAATCTATGACTACTACATGGCTGAAATTCTCAACCATAACACATACAATTCATATAATCAATCAACTCCATCCTAAGAAATTAAAGGTATGGAAACGGGGAACACCTCATAGGAAACCTAGCACAAATGACCCAAAATAGTCAAACTCGGTAAACACACCCATGGGGTGTCTTGTAATCAAGGAATCGAACCTTATTCATATTCTATGAACGCTTTTTAATCAATTAAAAAATGGCAGGTAGATAAGAGGGATAGAATCCAAAACACATAACACCCAAAAGATGGTTGTTTGTCACTTTAAGCATATATAATCCATTTACTATCAAAAGAAAGGCACAATCCATCGACCTTGATTGTCATGAACAGTCTCCCGTGGACCATGTCGTGACTACCCCAAGCCCGCATTCCATATTCCAGGGGCTGGCGACAAGCACCGAAGGCGTATTACATAAAACCGGGAAGGTGTTTCCTTTATAACTTGCTAGCACACATAACCAAGCACATAGCAAGATACGAAACACCAAGTAAAACTGTATAACAAAAGAGTGATGAAAGTAATAAGGGTGGATGGAATACAAGACCAACTGGAATGTACAAATACAATTATGGTACAATACAACTGATGAAAAGGGATAGTCAGCAGCTTTTTCACCCTCCAAGGTTCCTACCAGAAGGGTAGGTACAGATTGCCTCCTCAGCACTCCTTGTCTGTCCATCTCCTCTGGGTACCGACTGGTCGTAAGGTCCACCTCTAGGGACCATACTGTCCTAGTACCCTCTTACCAATCAGTTATGTCCGCCATCTTCATCCCACAAAACAAGGTGTGAGAATAGCCCATGTAGGGGTGAGTATAACAATACTCAGTAAGGACCCTGAGACCCTCTAGTTCACAGAAAATCCAACAAGGATTAGACATAAAGTTAGTAAATCAACAAATAACCATACATAGGTGTATTCCCATACATATACCTAAGTTATTATGTAATCCACCTCAATCATGAGGGAAAGAAAGAGGTTCTGACTCAGCTATAACCATTATTTATTCTAGGGGTAGTATCAAGTATCATTCAGAACACAACGTTGAACACCTTGGCTACTGGAGAACTCCTTCTCTATCGAGTAAAATTGGCATGCTGCATCACATAGAGGTGCTTCCCACTAACCTTGGACTGCTGAGGAACTCCTCTTATTGAGTATCATGGGTCTGTCACGTCACCCAGAGGTGCTCCCCACTATGGTTCTGCCACATCACACTGAGGCGCTCCCCCTCAAGGCCATATGATGTACTTCATCTATCAGGTATCGTGGGTCTTCCACATCCCCAAGGCACTCCCCACTATGGGTCTACCATGTCACCGAAGTTCTCCCCACTTTTCATGTCGAGTCACTCTAAGCTAAAATGGTCAGCAGTCTTCAAGTGTCAGCCAGCCACTACGTCTGTGCACTATTCTTGTTCGTCTCTGGGAGGATCCTACCACATGCAACTGTTTGATACTCCAACTACCACGAAGTACAACAAAGAATAATCTCAATGGTCCGCCTTTCCATAGAGGTATCAATGTAATAGACATTGTGTCAATAGGACACCCGATATGTGAGTTATTATCCTTTTTGTCCTAGTGGCCCGGTTGGATTAATGCTCGATCAAACCTGAGAGTTTCCCATATTAATCCAAAAAATAGTGGGGTATCACTCAAAGGGACTGTCTCGCTTCAACATTCTATCTCTGCTGATGGTTCGTCAAAAAGACATTCGCTGCCAATGTAATGGCCAAAATAAAGGAAATTGGTCATAGTGGTCTAAGGCCCAGTCCGACCCAGTCGGACTGACCTGGCTGGGGACGACATGGTGGGTCAGGCCCAGCCTGTCATGTGGCCCGGCTTGCGAGGGTATCTCAGTTGAGGGGTACTGTGAGGGCATGGACCGAGCTCAAGGGCATGGACCAGCCATGAGGGTGCATCCTGGCCGCGAGGGCACGGACAGGCCGCGAGGGCACAGACCAGACGCGAGGGTGCGGTCATGCCGCATGGTGGAGACGGACCGGCCGCGTGTCAACGGTCTTTCCATGGGGTGGAATTCGGGTGGTGGCGGCTCGTCGGATGGTGGCGGCGGCTCAGCGGCTCTGCATATGGTGGCTCTACAGTCTGGCGAAAGGCAGATCAGCGTGGTAAGGGTGGTTCGGCCCTAAGTGTCACTACGAGGGGAGGTTCAGCCCGGGGCGGCGCAGTGGCGGCTCAGTCTGGTCTGTGTATGCGGATCGTCATGGTAGATTGTGGTGGAATAGTGGCATGTCACGATGACAGTGCATTGAGGGGAGTTCGGCCCGTGGTGGCACATCGGCTCGGTCCGACCGCGGGTGGCTTGGTCGCTAGTGGGGCCGGTTCGGCCGGGGTAGAAGCCCTTTGTGGCGGCGCGGGTTGTGGAGCCTATGGGTGGTGACGCAATTGCCTTTGTCACCTTCCTTTATTTTGAAGAACACATCAAAGAGGAACGGTAGAGGGGTTGGGCCATGTTTCTTTGGCACGCACCCTCCACCTTTAGAGTGATCACATGCGGTTCACAATGAACAAAAAATGAACGTGTATGGAAGATTTTTTAAAACATCATTTCCCAAAACAGTCATCAGTCTCTATTCCCAAATCACGCAAAAGAATTAGAAGGGGAGAACATGGGAAGGCTTAATCAATAAACCCCTACCTCGTTCACTTGATGACATTGGCGCAAGAAGATAGTATGGTCGTTGATTTACCATATATGAGGACTCCCACATCTGAAGAAGTCCCATGGAAGATGTTCAAATTCGAGGTCGGAGTTCTTCATCGGTGGAGCGTTCTTCATTGTAGAACTTTCTCCCATGTTCATCCTCTCCCAAATTCCACCAAAATGAATTCATAGTCAAAAATAATAGATTAAGTGTTATATTATGTTTGTAGGAATAAATTCAAATAGTTTATATAATTAATTGATGTGTTGGCTCAATTAATTAAAGACGAGGGTTGGAACAATTAATGTGGAAGAAGTAAAGAGGCTCCTCCACATTAATGAGGGGTGTTGAGGGGGTTTTTCTCTATACTGAGGGGAGTTCAAGAGGTTTAGGCCTTTGGTGGTCCCAACCAACATAACCTCTCATGGGAGGTTAGGTTCATGTGGTACACACCACCATAACCTCTCATGGGAGGTTAAGGTCTGGCAGTCCCCACTTCTCAACTTCCACATGGACATTTTAGTAAAAGTGGACCCCACCTCCCAACACCCACATGGGTTTTTCCAATAAAAAATAAAATGTCACAGACTTTTATTTTTAATTTATTCTTACATGAAAAACTAAACAACTAAATTTCACCCTCAACCATCTGCCATCATGGTAAAAGTCTCCTTAATAGAATATCAGTGATGCGAGTTCAATGGTGCCCTCATATTTCAATTTCGTGCACTGGTTTAATGATTATAAATCCCAGTCACACATTTACTGAACGTACCCAAAAAAAGTTTGTAAATTATTTCTGGGCACTCCCGGCCTCGGAATCACATGCCGTCAATATTTTCGGACTCATAAAATTCCCATTTATTTAAAAAAAATTCATTAAAATTTCAGTTCTTTACATTCTCCCCACCTCAGGGCTTTATGTCCCCGTAAACCACAACACATAACTAGGTAATCAAGTGGTTGTACTGAGCATGCATCTGAGCCTCCTGATCCCATTTTCTCTCCTTGAGGTTCCCATGCTTTCAGCGAACACGCACCAGAGGTATCGACCATCCATGAAGAACCCCCTCCTATCGATCCTCAATCTCTATAGGAACCTCTGTAAATTCGGCCCCATCTTCAACATCCAACACTCCGTGGTCGGTGATGTGAGAATGGTCGTGCACATATCTCCTCAACTGGGACATGTGGAAGAGGTCATGCACCTGGTGCAACTAAGGTGGAAGAGATAATCGGTAATCCACCTCGATAACTCTTCTATGGACATGAAAATGTCCAATGAACATCAGAGATAACTTACCGACTCGGCCAAATCTCATATACCTCATCGGGGTGAGTCCCGTAGAAAGACGTGGTCACCATCCTCAAACTCCAAAGGTCTACATATCCTATCAATATACAACTTCTACCTACTTTGTGGAGTCTTCATCTGCTCCAGGATGATCTCCACCTTCTCTGTGGTAGCCCGTACCATCTCTGGTCTCACTGGTGCTGACTCTCCTGGGTCAGTCCAGCACAAAGTAGATCTACAAGGTCACATGTACAATTCCTCAAAATGTGCCATCCCAATTGTAGAGTGTTAGATGTTGTTCTATGAAAACTCCACCAATGGGAAGTGATCTTCCCAGCTGCGACCAAGGTCGAGGACACAAGCACACACCATGTACTCGATGGTCTAAATGTTTCACTTAGTCTGGCCATCCGTCTGAGGATGTGAGGCGGTGCTCAAACAATGCTACATCCTGAAAGCCTCCTGCAACCACTTCCATTATTGGGAAGTAAAATGTGCATCACGATCGGAGATAATAATTGAGGGTACTCCAAGTAACCGCACAATCTCCTTCACATAAAGGCATCCCAATCTCTATACTGAACCCTGCTATCAGATTGGTAGGAAGTGGTTCGACATTGTGAGTTGGTCGAAGATCACCCAGATCAGGTCATGACCTCTGGATGTATGTGTAAGTCCTGTCACAAAGTCCATGGATATACCATACCACATCTACTATGGGACCTCTAAAAGATGAACCAAGCATGCTGGTACCATATTCTCCTCTTCCACTTTCTAGAAAGTGATGCACCGAGAGACAAACTCTTCTACTTCATTCTTCATTCCCGGACACCAGTGCTATCATCAGAGGTCCTGGTATATCTTCTCCACTCCTGTATGTACCGTTAGAGGGGATTTTTGGAACTCTCTAAACACTTCCTTCTGAAGTGACATGGGTACCATGTTATGTCTACTAAAGAGGATGGTGTGCTCCCCACCTTCATAAAATCCATCAAGTGCCTATCCTGGGGATATCTGAGATCTTTTTGTCTCATAGTCAGTGTCCCCATGCTACGCCTCCATAACTTGCTGATGAAGTGGGGTAGTGATTGTAAGAGACTGAAGGAAGGTTTCTTCATCTCTATCCACAAAGGATATCTATAAAGCGGACAACCACTCCATCGCTTCACCTAGCAGCTGAATACCAGACCTCCTACTAAGTGCATCTGCTACATCGTTCCCCTTCCCATGAGTATAGACTATCTCAAAGTCATAGTCCTAGAGGATCTAAATACAACGTCGCTGTCTCAGGTTAAGGTCCTTCTGAGAGAATATATACCTAAGACTCTTATGATAATAGTATACGGTAAAACTCTAGCCCATCAGATGGTGGTGCCACATTTTAAAGTAGAAGACCACTGCTGATAACTCCAGGTCATGGGTAGCATAGTTTTACTCATGTTTTCTTAGCTGTCGAGAACCATATGTGATCACTGATTGCTCCAACATCAGGACACATCTGATCTCGGTCCATGATATGTCACAATAGACTAATTACCATATGCCTTCCTTTGGAAGCCTTAATATGGGGGCACTAGTCTACCTCTGCCTCAGCTCATGAAAACTCCGCTGGTATTTCTCTAACCAAACAAATTGTTTCCCCTTCGTCGTCGAGGCTGATAGTGGTGATGCAAATCTGGAGAAATCTGGCACAAATCACCAGCAGTATCTGACCAAACCCAGGAAACTCCATACCTCCGTCACACTCCTGGGTGGCTCCCAAGAAAGTACCACCTCAATCTTTCTTGGATCCACAACAACTCCAGCCTCTGATATGACATGTCCTAGAAAGTGAACCTCTTGGATCCAGAACTGGATCTTCGATAGCTTACCATAATGATGAGGCTTTTAGAGTGTGTCCAATACTACCTACAAATGATAGGCATGATCCCCCTCAGTAGTCGAGTAGATCTTAATTTTATCAATGAACACCACTACAAAGCGATCAAGGTATGGCTGAATGATCATGTTCATGAGTCTGATGAACACTGATGGATCGTTGGTCACGCCAAATGGCATATCCAAGAACTCGTAATGGCCATACCGACATCTAAAGGCCATCTTCTATACATACTTTTCTCACACTCTAAGTTGGTGATAGCCTGATTTGAGGTCTATCTTCGAGAACCATCGTGGTTGCTTCAGATGATCAAAGAGGTCGTCAATCCTCGAGAGTGGGTACTTTTTTATCAAGGTCACCAGGTTCAGGTGCTGGTAGTCCACACAAAGCCTCAAGCCCCCATCCGCCTTATTGGAGAATAGAATCAGGGCTTCCCAGGGAGAAACACTGGGCCAGATGAATCTCTTCCCCTACAAGTCCTCTAGCTATACCCTCACCTCACAAAGCTCCACAGGATCCATCAGAAACGCTGATGTAGATATCAATGAAATCCTGGGGTACAAGTTAATGTAAAAGTGAACCTCTATATGAGGTGGTAGACTTGGAACATCATCAGGGAAGACATTTGCGTACTATTCCACCACAACAGGATAGCTCAGACTCTCCACATCAATAGCTCTGAGGGTAAGGCTAGCCAACTGATGAGTGATCAGCTGCACTCTCCTCTAGGTTAGTACATCCTGCACTGGAAAGGCTCCCTTCTCACTGGTGAAGGTAAACCTGGTCCCATCCGTGCAGACACACCACACATTGTTCTTAATACAGTCAATCTGATCAAGGACAATAGTTAACTAGTCCATACCCAAGATGACATTATAAGGCCTCAACACCGCTACTAGGATATCCCAGTCGAAGCTCTCGCCCCCTTGAGTAATCTCAGACTATCAGAACCAGTGCATAATCATCGAAACCGCTCCCATAGGCGTTTCTTGCCATAAGGATCGAGCCAACGACTCCGCCAGAGTCTCTGAGCTCCGATCGAGGGAAGTGGAAATAAAAGAATGACTGGGACTCGTGTCTATTTGTACAGCAGCTAAGCTAGAGTAGACACAAATTGTATATCGAATCATCTCTGGAGCGCCATGATCATAAGCCTCAGCTTCATGGAGCTGAGCTATCCCCATTCCACCTACTCCATGCGGTCAGGGTGGACCTCATGTTGGTGTCGGTAATATCTCAAATCATTGGCCACCGCCAGCTACAGGGCCAGCTCTTCTTCCATGTCTCCCTGCTCCCTACAGACCTCCTTGATCGAACCTCTATCTCTTCTTAGGAGGTCCTTCGACCATCTGCTGATCATCCTAATGGCAGGTTGGATAGTCATGAGCCAAGTAACCCTACCCACTGCATGCATAACACTTCCCACTCCTGAAAGTACTAGCTCCGCTTCTGGTGCCCCGCACAACTGATAATGATTCATGCAGTCACCCACCTATATACACACTGTTTGAAGAGTCTCTTAGACAAACTCTACCTAAAACTGGTTCTTGAAGTCTGCCCAGATGAGCGTCACCTCATCGTGAACCTTGTGCATCAAACTCCACCATCTACCTACTGCATCCTGTAGAAAGCTGGCAGCATGGATCACCATGAGATCAGCTGGTGTCCCTACGAGTCAGAAGACTCTCACCAAAGCCTCCATCCAATCCTTAGCCACTTGTGGGTCCATCTCTCCCCAAAACCTAGGTGGCCTCTACTGCTGGAACTCGTGTAACGCGCTCAAGAATCATGCACCGTCTACTGCTATGGCTGGTGGCATCGGTGGCCCAACAGGGAGTTTTACCACTGGTGACTCTACTAGAAAAGGGCCCTGCACCAAGGCCTCATTGCTCGGTGGGATATCAATGCGTAAAAATCTCGGGAATCTAGCTGGCTATCTACGTGGTGTCATCCTAAAAAGAAACAGGTTTGCCACAGTCAAAAGTTATACCTGGTGAGCTGAATATTATACCTGGTGAGCTGACTCAAAAGATCTCAATGAATACTTATGAAAACACACACGCAATCAGTTTTTTTGTGCAATGAGTCAGAAATCATAATTCAGGGTCCTGGTGTATGGATACGTCAATCATCGCACTAAAAATGGACTCCCTAAACTAAAAACCACACTCGTTAACCTTAACACTATTGCTTCACAGAAAATATCAAAGACCTTGTTATGCGGTAGAACCGACTCCTCTCATACCAATTTGTCACGAACCGTCCCCCAGGGCCCGTGTTGTGACTACCCCAAGCCCACCTTTTATAGGCCAGGGGCTGGAGACTAGCAACAAAGCCGTATTCCCTAAAACTGAGAAGGCATTTCCTTTATAACCTGTAATCACGCGTAACCAAGCACACAACAAGATACGAAACACCAAGTAAAACTATATAACAAATGAGTGATGAATGTAATAAGGGGGCCTAAATACACGTCCAAATGGAAAGTACAAGTATTAATGTGACACAATACAACTGAAGAAAAGTGAAAGTCAGCCATTGGGTCATCCTCTGAGTTTCCTACCTGATGGGTATGTACAGATCGCCACCTCAGCACTCCTCGTCCGTCTGTCTCCTCCATGTACCTACACTTCGTAAGGTCCACCTCTGAGTACCATCCAATGCTAGTACCCTCGACCTCAAACAGCAGTTTCCATCATCTGCATCCAAAACAAAAATCCGCGAGCATAGCCTGTGCATGGGTGAGTATAACGATAACCCTTAGGGACCCTGAGACCCTCTAGGCCTCAAAAAATCCAACAAGGATTAAACACAATGGTATTAAATCAACAGATAACCTTACTTATGTATATTCCCATACATATAACTAAGGTATTAAGTAATCCATGTCAATTATGAAGAAAACGCAGAGGTTCTGATTAAGCTCAAACCGGGATTTATTCTAGGGGTAGTATCCAGTAACATTATAATCACAACGTCGAACATGTCGACTACTGGAGTACTCCTCCTCTATTGAGTACAGTGGGCATACCGTGTCACACAGAGTCACTTTCCAATAACCTTGGACTGATTTGGTACTCCTCTTATCGAGTATCGTGGGACTACCATGTCACATAGAGGTGCTCCCCACCGTGGGTCTGCGGCGTCACATAGAGGCGCTCCCCCTCAAGGCCGGGTGAGGTAATCCTCCTATCGAGTATCATCGGTCTTTTATTTCACCAAGAATCTCCCCACCGTGGGTCTGCCGCACCACCAAGGTTCTCCCCACTGGGCCTGTCGAGTCAGTCCAAGTCAAAACGGTTAGCAGTCGTCAAGTCTCAGCCACCCGCTAGGTCTCCACACTATGCTCGCTCCTCTTCGTGAGGATCCACTCCAAAATCTACTAGTAGATACTCCAACTACCACAAAGTCCCTGTAAGAAGTATCTCAAAGGTTCGTCTTGTCATAGGGGTCTCAACATAACAGACGGTGCTTCAATTGGACTCCTGATCTATGAGTTATTAGCCTTTTTGTCTAGGGGGGCAGGTTGGATTGATGCTCGCTCCAACCTGACTGTTCCCATATTAATCCAAAACAAAGTGGGTTTTCACTCAAAGGTACCGTCTCACTCCAAGATTCAAACGTTGCTGATGGTTAGTCAAACGGACGTCTGGTGCTAATGTTATCGGCAAAAAAAAGTAAATGGGTCATAATGGGCTAGGGTCTGGTCCGACCCGGCATGCGCTGACCCAGTGTGTCTAGCACAACCCGTAGTGCGGCCCCGCCCGCGAGGGCTGTGAGGGTGCCATGAGGGTGGCTCCATAGAGGGGTACAACGATGGAATATACTGGCCATAGGTACCGCGAGGGCGCAGACCAACCACGAGGGCGCGGACCGGCAATGGGGCACGGACTAGCTGCGAGGGCACGGAATGGCCGTGAGGGCGCATCTAGGCCGCGAGGGTGAGGACCAGCTGTGAGGGCACATCCCAGCCTCTAGGTCACATATCATCCGTGAGGGCATGGAATGACCTTGAGGGTGCGGATCGACGGTGAGGTCGCAGACCGGCTGTGAGCGTGCTGTTTGGTTGTGGGGCGACAGCGGACCGACCACATGTCTATAGTCCGGCCACGGGGTGGCTATCTGGTGGCGGTGGCTCAACGGAGAATGGAAATGGATCGAGGCTTAGAGAATGCTGGATCGGCAGTCTGACGGATGGTGGAGAGGTGCGACAATGGTGTCTTGGGGGCACGGTGGTCCAGCGGACGGCAGCACGACACGGTGAGGGGGGTTCGGCCCAGAGGGGCACAGTGCGGGGCACCGCGACAGCAGCTCGACCCGGTCAGAAGTGGTGGCTTGGAATAAGGGACGGCGGCAGCGCGACGGCCCAGCACGGCGGTGGCGTAGTGAGGGGAGTTCGTCCCAGCGTCGTGCAACGGTGCTGTCCGGCCGCAGGTGGCTCAGTCGTGCGCTGGGCCAGTTCGGTAAGAGACGAAGCGCCACGGGGAGGCATGGGTTTTGGAAGCTGTGGGTGGTGGCCCCAATTTTTTTGTCTCCTTCCTCCACTTCGAAGAACACATCTAATAATAATGGTGGAGGGGTCGGGCCAGGATTGTTCAGCCCACACCCTAAGCATTTAGAGTGAAAGCAAGCGGTTCACAAATAAAAAAGCATGAAAGAGTATGGAAGATATTTTAAAACATCATTTCCCACAATACTCATCAATATCTATTCTCAAATCCCGCAAAAGAATTAAATGGGGAGAACATGGGAAGTGTTAATAAATAAACCCCTACCTCATTTCCTTGATGGAATTGGCACAAGATGATAGTACGGTCGTCGATTCACCGTAGATGAGGACATCCCACGTCCGAAGAAGTCCCAAGTAATTAGGTCGAAGTCGAGGTCGGTGTTCTTCATCATTGGAGCACTCTTTATTGGAGACCTTTCTCCCAAGTTCCTCCTCTCCTCGATTTCCCCAAAAAGAATACGTAGCCAAAAATAATATATTAAGTTTTCTATTATGTTTTTTGGCATAAATTCAAATAGTTTATATAATTAATTATTGTGTTGGCTCAATTAATTAAAGGGGTGGGTTGGCAGAATTAATGTGGAGGATGTGAAGAGGATCCTCCACATTAATGAGGGGGTGGAGGGGTTTTTCTCCATAATGAGGGGAGTTCAAGTGGTTTAGGCCTCGGGTGGTCCCCACCACCATAACCTCTTATTTGAGGTTAGTTTTGGGTGGTCCCCACCACCATAACCTCTCCTTAGAGGTTAAGGCCTGACAGTCCCCACTTCTTAACTTCCACATGGAGGATTTAGTTCTGGTGGACCCCACCTCCCAAAACCCACATGGGTGTTTCCTATAAGAAATAAAACGTCACAAACTTTTATTTTTATTTTATTCTTACACGAAAACCCAAAAACTAACTTTCACCCTCGGCTATCTGTCGTCGAGGTGAAAGTCTCCTTAAGCGATTATCAGTACTACGAGTTCAACAGTGCCCATAGATTTCAATTGCGAGCACCTGTTTAAATGTTATAAAAACCCACTCACACGTTTACTGAACATACCCTAAGAAAAGATCATCAATTCATTTCAGGCACTCCAGGCCTTGGAATCACCTTCCGTCAATTTTTGCAGATACATAAAATTCCCATTTATTTTAAAAAAAAATTACATGAAAATTATGGGTCTTTACATTGATGTTGTATAATAAAAACTCTTGAATTTCGGCCCTTGAATTGGCCATGTTTGACATAGATCTATGAAATGTTCAAAATTGTTCAACCTTGAATTACTCCCGAGAGTCGACGAATCAGGAATAAAAGATCAATAAGAATAAATAATCCACCAGTGGGATTCCAACGCACCCACTAGAGATCAGATCGGACCATGAATGTAGAATTGGTGGCTCTAACTTTGATTGTTACTCTCAGTCACTCTTGGATGAACCACGTTTAGAAGAAGAAATATTTTTAAATGAGACATGAACCTTCTATGATAAATCAATTAAAAATAAAATTACATAGCATGATATTTAATGGTAGATGTCTTGTATCGTTTATTACTAGGTCCCTAATTATGTAGCCTATACACGTCATCACTCTTTCATGTACGTATCCATAAAATAATCAAAACATCGTCTGGTTATAGTGCCAGAGTACACGGCGTGTACATACAACATTTTCCTTCATCCCTTTTTCCCTAAAAAAACATGAATGGAAAATTCATACCTAAAATTGGGGATCCTGGTTCTTATAGAACAATTTAATTTATAAATAATAATGATTGTTCAATAATTTTAGGCATTGACTATGGGGTATTATCCTTATATGTTCACAGTATTTCCATTTAGGTTAATAAGTGCAACCTTTGTGTCTTTCCATTTACAGAATAGAGTATTCATGGATTATCATGAATTTTTTTTTGTGGAATATATTTATCATATTCTTAATTGTTGTAAATTTTGAGATGAGTATGAAATGCATGGAAATAAATTTCATCGATTCATTAGGTAAAAGTAGTTATGTAAGAAATTATGTAAATTTGAAATTTGGATTATATAATTTTAATTCCATGGACATATTTTATCCTTGTATAGTATATTTTCTTATTCATAAAAAATAACTATTATCAATGCATATTAATTACAAAAAAACTTTATGAAAATATATAGTTTTCTGGATTTTACTGGATACTATAAATGATTTCTCCAATAACATTTTTCTTTTTTATGATCTGTCAACCAAGTTAAAATTTTATAGGGTAAAATTCATTGGAGTAAGGGAATGAGAAGGTATATTTAAGGTATTAAATGGGATAATTAAAAAATCATATACATTTAAGCTACCAAAATCTAAATAATGATTTTTTATTTATAAATATTGAACATGAAAGTTTACCAGCTATATTCTAATGAAAAAAATTGAGTTGTGGATTATTTATCTCGATAGCTGAAACCCAGTGAGAATAATTATCAAAATATTGATTTATAGTTTTTGTAAGATATTTTTTTACTAATTATTTGATGATAATATCTCTATGGGGTAAATTTTATATATATATTGACCAAAAATATTTTATTTATATGATTACTAAGAATGATCTTAATATGAGGAAAATAATATGGCTAGAAGTATTCTTGGATTATGATTTTGTAATACATTAAAGACTTGTTGACAAAAAATATGTAGCATATTCTTTTAGTATAAAAAGAAAATGGTAAAAAACATATGATGATAATAGATAATAATCCAACTCTCTAGTATTTATTAATATAGTTGAGGTGAATCGAGCATAACATACAAACATTTTTCATCATTTTAGATGAATACATAATATATCACATAATAATTCACACTATGTAACCAAATAGGTTTATTATATTTAGTTTATAGATAAATAATCATATTTTTTATGAAAAATATTCCACATCTACAACTACCATATTTCTCAAAATTTACCATTCTAAAAATATCACACATAATGGCTTTCATTATAAATTAGAGAAATATATACATAATAAGGGGTGAGTTAAGATAAAAAGTAATGGTAAATAGAGAATATATTACTTTAAGAATAAAATTGATCATAATATGAACTTATGTGTATGATGAAAAGTAGATATAATTTATTAAGCTTACCCAATTAGTCATAGATCATAACACATTTCTGATGGAATAATGCGTTCCCATAAGTGTGTGGAAACATCATTATTGAATCATAAAAATAAAAGAATGTAATAAGTATAAGAATAAAATATAAGAATGTTTCATGAAAATAAGAATTTAAAAACCATTTCCTTAGTCATTTATCTTTATAAAAACATTCATCACATGTGGGATATAGTCCCATAGTTAATTTAGTTCACACCCTACTGTCTTTTGAATCATTGAAGAATGAGCCCCATAGTTGATTGGGTTTGACCACTATTAACATTATTATTATATAAAAATATATAATTATTTATAAAATGAATTATAGGGATATATAAATAATTTTCCACCAATCACATAATGAAAACAATTCATATATTTTCCAAGAGATAATAAAACCATTAAATATATCAATATAACCAATTTTACATGTGTAAATAAATGAACTTCATAAAATATTATGAAAAAATCATCAAAAGAGATATATAGAAATAATTTGGATAGTATAATTATAACATATCACCAATAATTTTTAATAATCAATAAATTGTGTTTATATACATATAAATAAAATATTAAAAACAGAGGAAAATGGTATGGAAAATAGAGAAATATTTTTTGTTTTGGAAAATTTTAAAAAAAACTTGTACTTATTATAATATAATTTTCATTCAAAAAAAAGTACACTTATGAAGTATTATTAATAATAAAATAATTTAATATTTTTTTCCAAATATATATAAAATTATAAACAATAAAATAATATTTTTTCACGCATTAGTAATGAAAGACAAAAAATCACCCATACTGAAAAATTTTAAATTATTCCATTATAATATTTTAAAAAATATAAAATGTATACTAATATATAAAGAAAAATAATTTCTATTTAAAATGGAAACTTTTTTGAATAATAAAAATAACATGGCTACAAAATGAAAATATTCACTACCTAAAAATATATAAGGTCAACTTTTCTTTCAAAATGTTTTTGCAATATTTCTAGAAACTAATGCGGTGTAAAATATAGACATGAATACCAAATAACAAATATAGAATAATAATATATATAGGTTTTAGGAAATGAATAACACAAAATTTCCCATTATAGATATTTAAACTAAAATAATTTTGAATGAAAGTGAGATTATTGTATAAACCATTACCAAAATATTCAATTTTTTTAACGCACTAAAAACTATTATATAATAAATATATGTTTGTTATAAATATATAATAGAATCATATATCTGTATATTTTACTATATAATAGTCACTAATATTTCAATATCACCAATTTATTAAAAATTATTTTTAAAAAAAAATATGTTGGGGTCAACAATTAGGTTTTCGTTGATTAGTATGGTCCTACATTTCTTGTACGTAAACCTTGTTCATGATTATAGAAACATTATAATATGATAGATATCATATTCATATAAAATATAATACATTATAATAATCTATATTATTTGGTGATGATAAATAGAATACGTCGCTTTGTGTAGATGGTAGTCTGCAAATACATGCAACAAATGATTTAGTTTTTTGATAGATGGAAGGAAATGTACATAAAAAATAATTAAAATTAAAAGAAACTCATTAATATCAAAGATATAATATGTATTTATAGTATCCATATTTTTTATCATCCAAGTGATTCGATGATAAAAAATTAAATATATTACTTCATATAAGTAGTAAGTAGTATATATACATGAGTGACTTTCATTTTCCATTATATGGAGATGGGGTAGATATTGATTTGTCCATCAATATAATAACATATTTCGGTAATAATGATACAAATTATACAATTTTATATTTGAAATAGAAAAATTTGTGGAGGTGGAATAATAATGAAACTTGAAATGACTCAGTTAAGATGATTACCTCTACTCGAGGTATCATCCTTTGGATCACTATATAGACCTTCTTGGATGGGACATTTAGTGAAACAAATTAAATATCGTGTTAAATGGGTTTTTAAAGTGATTTTATTGAGTATTTATTATTATATTATTCTCAATGTGTTTATATAAGTAAAAATGGGATGTTACCTTTAAAGTGAGAGGAGCTACACATTTAAAAATATGAAGAACTATGAATTATAATAAATGAAATTTTCAAGGAGGGTGTCCATAATTTATAAAAAAATATATGATATTATAATTTTAAGTATAAATTCACTCGACTAGTAAATTATTCATATATTTTTTATGATATTTGAAACCTTATAACTTAATTTAAACAATTTTATCATTTACAGAGAATACATAACTTTTAGCATGGATAATATTCCTTATAACTAAAAATAAAATTGACCATATAACAAAATTTTCACAAGATGGTTCCAATTGTGTAATCCATATTATCATATTAAATTTCTATAGGGTGTAGGAATTTATTCTTATACCCGCACCGAATGCAGAGAAATACCATGTCAAAAATAAATAATCTTAAAGCACAAAAATTAATTTTTTATCATTCCTCCCCAAGTAGAAAAAAATTGAGGAATTATAATTTCTTCCACTGAATATATTATGATCATTCAATATATTATCTTCAAATTTTATTTATTTAATATTAATTTATAACCATTTTATAACCTATCTATAAATGATAATTAATTTTTATATATGTATAAATAATAATTTTCCATAATTTTAACAATATTAATAATATAATTTATAATTTAAAAAATATATATAATGATATATTATTTTTAATCAAAAAAATTTTGTTTAACCTATATTTATGTTGGTCCCAAACCCCAAAAATCTCGGAGCTAGTGTTGTGCTACCATTAAGTTGGAAAAAGATTCATATAAATAACATCTCATATGACTAAACAATATAATATTCTTGTTAGACTAGATACATACAATAGTATTTTATTACAAATGAATACCCTAATTACAATTTTTATTTTTTTTTTTATTTTGAGGATAATAAGTTTATTCCATATAGTGTATCCCTACATATCATTCTTAGTGAACTTCCGGAAATCATGGAGAAATGAAATGTAATAAGGGTGATATCAAATGCTCATGAAGGGTAATGTAATGTGGAATTATTAATGAATCCATTAGAATAATCAATATGGGAGATAAATAAATGATATCAAATTCTATGTAATCAATAAGTGATAATGAAGTGATTATATAACCTAGGAAGGTAAATAACTAAAAACATATTCCTTTAAATCAATTAACTGAGAATGAAATTCATTCATAGGTTTTCTTCATTGTGAGAATAATAGGGATAATAAATAATATAATCTAAATGAATGTAGTTCCTAATTATTGAACGTCATTTTAAGTAACATGAAACCCCATTCCTTTAAAACCTTTCAAATTAGGGTTTAAATCTTTGGGTAAAAACACATCTATTCTATTTAAAAACAAATATAAAGGTTTTTTCTTATTTAATTTCAACTCATGAGATTAACGATTCATCTAGGGGATTATTTTAAATGGTCCCCAACTCATAGGTATTGTGTTAACCATACCCCAATCCATAGGGATTACACTAACCGGTTCCCATCTCGTATATTTCATGTCTAAATGAATCTTATTATTTTGAAATATTGATTTAATTAATAAACCGAGTGCATTATAAAATTATTATATTTAATAATCGATTCATATTTCTCTATATTTCCCAATATAATCAATGAATTGTTAATGTAAACACCATATATAAGAAGGACATAATGTTTAGGAAATGAACATATCCTTGATAAATGATTTGGATAATTAAGGGAAATGCAATGTTCAATGATCATAGGTAGATGAATATTTCAAGGGGAGTAAAAGGAATCAAGGTAGTGAATGTCAATACTATCCTTTGTTAAATAAATCATAAACTATTAAAAGTAAGGATAAAGATACTTTAAATAATACATATCCCAAGTGATGTAACAAAAAAGGGTTGGGGAAATTGATGAATAAAAAACAACAAAAATATTTTAAAACAATTGGTGAAAAAATATTTTTCAATTTGAAAAACATATTAAAAATAATTTTTATTTAAAATCACTTTCTGAAAAATTTTCATTTAAAAATTAATCTTCTAAACAAACAAATAAATCTATAATGAAACTGTGATGTGTAATTTCATACATGTTGTACAAGGTATTGTGAACATTCCTTTCATAAGGTAGAATGTTAGAAAAGATACTTGTTTGGAAAGAAATAAGTATATTCCATTGAAATCATTTGTAAAATAAAAATAGGAATTAATTAGATTAATAAATCAGTTTTTAAGGGTTAAAAAGTTTTTTAAATCCTTTTTAGAAAATAAGGTTTTTAGTAAGATACAAGTTCTATGGATAATGCGAGTAATGAAGTCTGGTATTCTTAAAAGCATTTTTTAAAACATTTTGAGTACAAAAGAAGGGGATGTGGTACTATTACATGAAAATGGTCGTGAATATTAAGTGTAAAATGAAATGAAATTATTTATTAAAATTTGATTCAACGATTTTCTCTAATTGAAATTCAAGTGAAATTAATCCTGAAAAAATGAGATTGTGAAGTAAGACCCTGAAAGCACCATAACGTTGATGTGAAAATTTATCAGGGATCAGCTTATGAGATTCAATATTAAACCCACCAAAAAAATTTAAATACAAAAATAGATTTTAAAAAGGGATTACACATATAATTCTGGAATATTACCTACATTATGGGTGTAATAATACCCAATTTAAAAGAATTTGGTTATGAAATTATTTACCACGACATAACTTTTAACTCAAATCCCCTTTGAATAAATAATTCATATTAAAAATAAAAATACCATTAAGGTGAAAAAATAATTACACAATATATCAAAATATATAGAATATACACCACACGAAATTATTATGTCACTTCTATGACAATGATTTCATAGATCTGGAATGTGAGATGAAATTTTATTACCTTATGATTTCTTTTTGGGTGAACATATTTTTACCTAATATATAATCATATAAAGAAAATATATTAATTTTAAAAGAACAATAATAATATTTATTTTAATTTATGTTATCTTGTTATAATATCTTATTACACTTTTGTTAACATTATTTCATTATTTTAACTATTTTGGGAGTTAATTACATTATTTTTCATGTCTGTTTTGACATGTCATTAATTGTTCCTATTACTTAGGTAAATATTCCAAAATTTAAATAATTTCAAAATTTATTTCAATATAATATATATTATTTATATAATTATTTATAATAATCAATAAAATTTGGAGACAATAAATTAAATGAACCATTCATGGAGACAGTAGGTCGTACGTACACATTATTATTACTTATATTTTTTACATTTGAAAATAATGAAAATTAAATGATATATAAAAGTATAATATAAATACATTATCACATCTATTTCATATTTGTCACATATTTTTATTTAATCCTTGATTTATATGTTCTATTTATAGGGTGAGTGAATCCCAATTCTTTTAGGAAGCAGCAATCTGCATGTCCATGTAGAACGTTATTGTATTTACCCAAAATTAAAATCCTAAGGGAATCTGATATATAAAAAGTAAATAATCATAATTAAATTATAAATTATATATATAAATATAATATTAATAGTGTATCTATCATAATTACCACAATGGTATGTAGTATATGAAATATTAATAATGATTATTTCACAATGTACCAGTACGTTGTACACATGAACGATACGTTCATTACCATTAGAAAAATGTGTGTGCATGAATAGGCCAAACCATAATATAAAAAATATTATTATATTTATGGTAATTATTTAATAATTTATTAATTGAATATTAATGTTTTATATGGTTAATAATGAAAATAAATCAAACATGCTTGAGAAAGAATGTTACCTCATCTTTGGGTCACTCCTTTTGGTTTGTGCCGAAAGTATTCGTTGGATGGATTTTTTTCCCAATGTGAGGATTCTAAGTCTAAAGAATGGTTTTTTGGATATGCATTTTGTTTATTATTTGGTGATAAAAATTTATTGAGAGGATTTAGTATGTGGGAGATGTGAGTTCCCTTTTATTGTGGGGGAGAAGAGGAATTATTATAAAAATAAAAAGGTAAACAGTATTTAGAGGTATCCATTACATAATGTGCCACAAATAATGGTCCATATTAGATAAAAGGGAATATAGGGTTTAAATATGTCTAAAAATGTATTTTAGACAATTTTATAGGTCATTTTAGGCCTTATATATATGGTTTAGTCTCTTATTAAGTTAATTTATCTCTTAATCGCTGTAATTAATTTTAATCAATTTCACTGATATTTTTCATTAAAAAAGAATTTGACATTATAATATTCTATAATTTATTCTTATTATATATGTTGAATCCATTTTTCCAAATCCTATTCAAATAATTTGATTAAATAAATATAAAATTAATCATAAAGATAGGATGACATTGTATGTTTTTAAATTAAAAATGTAAAACATTTTACTATATTTTTATAACTAGTTTTAATGTTTAATTGACTCCAATTAACTGAATTATAAAAAATTATGAAAATTTATATAATTTTTTTAAAACTAATTTAATATATTCTTTATCCTTATAAATAAATTATAATGAAAATCATATCTGAATTAAAATTCTATATTTGTAAATATTCATTTAAAAATGAAACTTCTGAGAAAAATACCTAAAATTAACCCTATTATAATTTTTATGTTCATATTTCAAAAATTATGTTCATTTTTAAATATAAGATCTTTAAATTTTTCAAATATTGTATTAAAATTGGTTCTCCATTAAAAGGAAGTAAACTTTACATTAAAATAATATATGTTTTATGCATAATATTTTGTTTTCTCTTGACATTGTAAGATAAATTATATTGGATAAATGTAAAATAATTTGATTTGATATATATATATATAAATATATTCGTATGTTAGTCATTCCTATTAATAATTTCTAATTTAATGGATATGCTTTATCTTATTGTAATAATATTTTAATATATTGTTGCTTGGTAAAACATAGTATTGTGTGTAACTCAAGTCATTGATGAAACTCAATGTGGTGTGAGATGAATGATAAATCTACAAAAATTAATTTAAATACATATCATATATAGATTTTACTATAAATAAAAAATATATTAGAATGTCTCGGTTTATTATATTCCCTTATGCACTTGGTGTTGTGTGTCATACACACTACCAAATATAATGTTATTACTTTATAATTTCATGGTGTTACACGGTTAGCACCTTAAATAAAATGTGTCCATGTAATTTAAAATCAGCCTTGGATATATATGGTTTGATCTTTCCTATTAAAAAATCATAAAGTAAAATAATGGTTTTTAAAACATCCACTATAAAAGAGATAATGGGAAGAATAAAGTTATCATTTACTAATATATAACTGGGCCTCTAAGTATGGTAACATTAGTAGAAAGTGGAGATATGGACATAGAGGAAAATTTTAAATATTTATATGGATAAATTAATGCCATCAATCTAAAACAAGTGAATGATCAATGGAATGTTGAGGGCCCCAATTCCATAAAATGTTGTCGGTTTAAAAGTCCATCCGCAAAAAAATTAAGTTATTAGAAATATTTTTTAATCATTTTCTTATTGATGAGTACTTTTATTACTACCTAAAAATATATTAAATTCTACTTACTTGATATGTTTCAATTTCATATAACTAATTCCATCAATAGGTTATGCGTCGGACAAATACAAAATTTTCCCATTATGAAATAGATATCCTAGATTGAACCCCTTTTTTAGGCCTTATATATTATTTTAATGTATAGTAATACCCATTAAACATTTAATAATATTTGTATGTAACTATTTTCCCACACCAATATGGATAATACATTAATATCTATACCTAAAAGTAACACTAATCTTTTCTCATTTAATATTTATTTATCAAATTATTGAGGTAAAAGAAATAACAAGTTAACTAGGACATCTCGTAGGCTAGAGGTAGTCATGAAATCCTCATCAACAATCAATCATGGGTTCATGCCCCACCGCCTTATAGATTATCCTTTTTCTAAAAACATATAATTTCCAAAGTAAATATAATGACATAATAAAAATTTAATAATTACATATCCTTTTCTACTATGGGTTTTAATAAAAAAAATAGATAAATAATTTATTCATTTATTTCTACATTGTACCTTCCATGGTTTATGTTTTATATTTTAAAAGATGTAATTGTTTGTGTAATGACTAGGTACACTGATGTTCATGGAATTAACTAATAATGGATCCTTAGGATTAGATTTATTTTCATTTATCATACATTTGTCTTTTACTCAGTGATTCATTACATTATGTCTGTCATTCCTATACATAATGAATATATATATTCCGCTAGGACACATTCCTAGGTGCATCCTTTCACATTGCTTTCATGATGGAAATCAACCCTTATTCTCTCTATATTCTCCACCACATGAGCACTTATATAAATCAAACATTCTTATCTTTGGTGAGTTCAGATAATGGTTAAGGTATATGTTGTTCGTCAAATTTTGGGAAAACATATCTGGAATAAACATGATATCTTTCACTCCTATCAAAATTATTTCTTGTTTCTCATTATCACTAAATTTCCCTTCAAGTTCAATGTTAACCTGACTCCATCAGGTTCCAACCACTGACTAAAACCAAAATCATAGTGTGAGAAACAATTATCCTAATTGAAATCCCATATAATTATTTTTAGGGTGCCTAAATCGTGATGGATTTTTTTAAGACACCTTAGGTTTAACCTTATCTGTTAAATTTCATTATCTATAAAAATCCATCAATTTTTTTAAAATATAAATTGAATTTTACTGAGAATATCACCTGGGAGTGTCAAACCATGATCGTAGTAAGGGTCATTATCAAGTACCATGTCAATATCAAGTCAGGCCGGACACACCTTCATGAAGTTTTTAAAACTAGGTACGTCTATTCTTGAGCCAAATCCACTTGAAGTATCTACACAAGGATGTATTTATAGGAATACCAACATAATATCTAACACAGAAAATCTCTAGTACGTTCTTATATATTTGTCCTAAAAGTCTACATTAGGGATACGTTCTCCAATCTTGTTTTTCCTAAATCTATTCCCCAAGGTTTCTACTATAATTTATTGGATACCAATTGTAGCACTCTGACTCCAAAAAGCCCATGGTCTGTGTCATTCTATGATTAAAATGGAATTATATATAAGTAAAATATCTACCAAAGGAAAGATAAGTTTGTTAGTATTTGTAAACTATATTCATACACTAGTCTTGTATAAATAATGAGTACATTAATTACAAAATTTTATTCTTTTTTAGGATAAAAAATTTATTTCATATAGTGTATCTTTGTCTATTTTTCTTAGTACACATTATGGGGCCATGGGGAAAGGAAACATAATAAGGGTTATCACAAATAATCATAAAGGAAAAAGTAGATAATAACCAATAATGAATAAATGAGAATAATAAATATTTAAAGGTAAAAAATTGCATAAATATTCAATGTAATCAATAACCTAGAAGCAAGTGATTAAAAAATATGTATAGGTGAAAAACTAAAAACACATTCCATTAAATAAATAAATTGAGAATAAAAACAATACATATATTTTTTTAATATAGAAATCTCAATGATAATAAATAGAAAAAACAAAATGAAAGATGTTCATAATTATGGGACATCATCCTGGAGGCACAATAAAAACTATATCGTCAAGACCTTTAACAAGATGGTTTAAATGTATGGTTAGAAACTCATATGTTCTTATTGGAAACAAACTCGATTGGATTTTCTATTGTAATTTATTCTCATCAGAATAATGAAGAATCACAAAGATTACTTTAAATGGTCCACATCCCATATGGAAAGGATTAACTGGTCCCCAACCCATAGGGATTTCATGAACCCTTCCATAACATGTATTGTTTATTTTCAAATCATTCATCATATATTTAAATACTCCGATTAATTAAGGAATAGTGTGGATTATCAAATATCCATATATCATAATGGATATAAATTTATCAATTTTTTCCCAGATAATCAAATAACTATCACGGTAAACACCCTGGGTAAAAATGAATTATATTTTTTGGAAATAAATATATACATGATAAATGATATAAAAAATGATGGGAAATTAAATGTCCAATTATCATAGGAAATTTAATATTGGAGGGGGACTAAGAAGAATCATGGTATTGAATTTCAATACTATCCTTGGTAAAAAATAATAAAATTTCCAAACAATGAATTAAGATAGTATCAACAAAAAATATCCAAATTTATATAAAAATAAAGAGTTTTTTTCATTGATGAATAAAAATTTTATTAAAAGATCTCTTAAAATTTTCACATGGAAAATGTCTTTTTCACTATTTTTTTGAAAATGGTTCTATTTAAAATTAATTTCTTAATTAATTTTATTTAAAAATTATCCTCTTAAACATACAAATGAAACTTCAATGAAATGACTATTTGTAATTGTCTACATATCATACAAGATAAAAAAGAACATTACTTTTATAAGGTAAAAGCATAGAAATGTTTATCATTCATAAACTAAAAATAAGATTCATTTAAAACCATTTTTAAAATACACAAAAGTTTAAAATTTCATTAATAAATGATTTTAAAGGGTTAAAAAACTATTGGTCGAAGTAGATTACTCAGGATGGGGTAAATTGAGAAATTATAAAAAAAATTGTAAAAGAGTTTACATAAAAAGCTTCCCCAATAAAATAAATACAACCATGTTAATCGAGGTAATATGGTTATAAATGCTTTAATTTTCAAATAACTTCTCAGAAGACCTATTAATTATTATAAATATCAATATGATTTATTGGTACTAATATTGAAGCTATTATAATAAGGAAAAAGAGTTACAACTTCTTTCCAAGGCTAACTATCAAAGTAAAATATATTGTTTTCTAAAATATACAGTAAATACGATAAAAACTAAATTAATCAACAGAATAAAAAACAATTTATTCATCCTCAAGCTAAGATCTAATCTACTCCACTTGGTGATTACTTACACAAAAAAGTTTATATTAATAATTTTGATCCACACCCTGGATCAGGGAAAATAATAGTTCATAGAAAAGTCTAGGTCACACGACCTCTTCCCCAATTCTTCGTGGCTAAAAACTACCAGGTCACACAAGGACCTATTCCAAAAGAATCTATGGGTGTAAAAAAATTTAAATACAGATGATAGGAGGGATATCATGTATCCTTTAATTTAGTATATGAGACAATGTGTGTTCTAATACAGACACACACAATGCTTGAAATCCCAAAACAATACAGAATAGATAAAGAATGATGAAAAACAGTTAGAAGTGATATAAGTGTTATTCTATATTGCGTTGGGTTTATAGGATGAAACAAATATAGGCATCGAGTCTTCCTATAAAAAAATGAGTATCGCATGTTTGGTGCCTGGGTTTCCATATCGACCTTGCTTGTGTGCTTTGTGGAGTTGGTAATGGGAAGAAGATTTTGATTCTAAACTACTATAGTCCAGCTGTTTTTTAATCGAGAGTGTTTCATGTGTTCTTCAGGTGTCTCTTGTTCCATGCATAGTTCTCTTTTTAAAAAATTCTTTCCCTTCTTCTTCTATGCCTTTGTGTATTTGCAACCTGACATAGCATCCTTTTTAATTGTGGGTGCACATGTTGGAACTGATAGGATGCACATATTCTGCACCTCATTCCTCATATTTTCAGGTGACATGTCTACAAAATAAAAATTAATTATTACAGTTATTTTAAATGACCCAAATATGACCATTATAAATTAAATTGAAAAAAACCAAAGTGATTAAAGACTGTTGTCACAATTTGTCTTGAAATGGTATCACAAGGAAATTGTGTCATCATGAAATAGTGACTTCTTCTTTTCCTTTGAGCGTTGAGATAGTCATTAGGAAATAGTTTTATTGAGCTCAATAACTGGTAGCACATATATAGTGTTAGGATCACATTTTCAAGTCCTTTTCCAGACATCGAATGGTTTCTTGGTGATGGTATCATGGAAGTGGTGTCACATAAATCAGGAGATTTGGAACTGGTTACGGTGTCTGGTTCATTGGGTCTGGGTCACAGTGACTGGTTCTTGGTGTTGGGGTCATGGTGTCTAGGTCACGGTGTCTGAATCCTTTTCCAAAAAAATAGAACTGGTGCCAGAATCACGGTTTCTTAGACATAACCATATATCTGTAAATAGTTATAAGCAGTAATATTCACAAAATGAATTAGGCTTAATAATTAATATAAGAAATCATTATTGAAAAAAATTAAATATAGTTTACAATAATCAAACATGATTTATAGGACTGATAGGATCTTGTGAAAGATTATTTAAATCATAAATAAACCAACAATCTCTATACATTATTTGAGATAGATTAAACTAGATTAACATGATTTTTGATAATTATAACATTAAGAGTCCAACAATCTCCCCCTTTTTGATTATCACAAATAATATGAGTTAAATTTCAATTATTAGTGTGCTTTTATGCCCATTAGAGTGTTGTTCTCTACCTTTTGGGATTATCAAAAAGATTATAAGAAAGAAAGAGAATGAATTAAAGTAAATTATAGAATAAAAAATAGTTCAAATTACATGAGATGGAAAGATATATGGTATTAAAATCATTAAGAAAAAGTAAAAAAACTCACCTATCAAGATACACTTTTCACTTTTGTTTAGCACAAGTTGTCCTCTCTTTTCCCTTGGAAGCAATATCAAAAGGCGCCAGAGGAGTATAAGTAGAGGTTGAAGAAGGGAGTGAGCCAACTATCAGAGAAGGAAGAAAGATCCCTTCAAAAACAGATGGTGTCAAGGTGGGTTTTGTGGAAGACTGAGGATAGTTTTGGTCAAGGATAAAAGGTTATATCTAGGCCAGATCCTGAGATACAGACATTGAGGTAGAAGCAAAAGAAGTGGACGAGAAAAGTGTTAATCTAGGATGCAAAGGTACTACTGCAAGAGACACAATAGCAGTGCTCTACACATGAATTTAATGCATCAACAACTGAATGAAATCTGTTATGATCTAACCACCACAATACATTGGTTTCTCAAAATCATCATTGTTCTCCATAAACTTGTCAAACAGAGGAGTGATGTATTTGAGATTTTGGACTTGAGTTTGAACACTAGAGTGACAAGAGGTATTTTCCTATTCTCTACAAGATATATGAAATGATTGGTCATATCATTCTTAGAGAATATTCTACTAAAATATACATCCACATTATTAGTAATTTATTCCTGAGCATCATTTTAAATCATTCAATTAATCCTCATCCAATCAAGTGCTCTATCACTATTCTTGAGTATTGTGGATAATATTTCCTTTTCAAGGCCACCTTTCACTGATTCAAGATCCTCTTTAACAATAGTTATGATAAAATCAATGTCAAATAGATTATATCACTACCAAGAGGCATGAGACGTTGTAACATCTGATGTTAGGGACTTGAGCTAATTGAGAACATTCTATAGACATCCCATGTACTCATTAATCAGTTTGCTGAGACCAACAACAGGCTAACATATCTCATAAACTATCTGAATTTTTTGATGATATAATTTTTCAAATATTGAAGTCATGTTCTATTGAATGATAGAGGAAACATTTTGTGGAATCTGATCACTAACATCATTAATAGAATGGTAACCATGAGCTTTCCCTGATTGCAACACGTTTTTCATGTCTTCCACCATATCTCAGAGAAACTTCACTTCATTACTGAATTTCCTATTCTCAATTGTAACCTATTTTATTTCATGAATCATTTTTTGGCTGAATCTACCATCTCATTTTCTCTAATAGAAAGGCAGCATCTCTTTCACTATGATTTGTCACAGGAGCAGTTTGTGTGTTAATAAGCTTTTAAATCCAACTAATAAGGTAGCTCCATAGGATTTTAGATCAGTGTGACTCATATAAAAATAAGGTTCTTGAGAAGATTCGATAACAAGAGCTGAGATAGGATCAGGTTATTTTTAAGAGATTACTTATAAAGTAGAGACTAGTTTTAATTGATACACAATAGATGTGACTATTACTTTAAGTGAGGCTTCCTGGGTATTATCCACATCAATGTATCTTGGAAACTTATACAATTTTTCCATGGTTCTTTGATCAAAATTAATCGTAAATTAAATATTTTCTAGACTGGGTTGGTGCTCCCCCTCAATAGGTGAATTTCACACCAGACTAAGAGATTCAGTCCCTTGGTATGTTTCTAAAATTTCATCTCCAATAGCCTCACCCATTTCTTTTCCAGCCAATTAGAAGGATTGTTCCATTCATTCCTTAGCATATATGATAGGTTTAGTATTATATTGGTCCACTAAATTTTTATCAATAGTTTCATCTTACTCAACAAAAAGTTCTTCTTCCAGATGCTCCTTAGGTTCAATATTTTCTATTACACTAACAACTGGTTATTTTCCAAAATCAGGTTCTTATTGTAAAATATTATGGGTTTCTTTAATAGGTGCTTCCTTGTCAACTATATTACGTTGAATAGGTATATCACTATATTCCTTATCCATGATAGTTCCTACCATTAGGGCGCAATTTCCTCTTATTTTTCATCCGAATAGTCAACAATTTCATTTTGTTCCAAACCAGGATCAGAAATATTCTTAGTTCATAAAGGATACTCAACTGTATTAAACATTTCATATATCCTTTCATTATACTCCATCGATGGATTTTCCCATATATTCCAGCTCATTTTCATTCTTTTGACTATAAAATTTGAGAAACATGACTCATAGTCTTTGATGACTTCTTCTTTCGGTCCAACCATTCCCTTAGCATAAAACATTGTAGAGATAAACATTGAATAGAAAGAAGAGGTAGACATTGATGTTTTCTTAATAAACTCACACATGTGAAGTATAACATACTTACATAGATTTATCTTGTGCATATTTTTCATAATATGTATCAAGAATACATCTTGGTAATTGAGGGTTTCAAAATCTCAACTCCTCATACTATTCAGATTCTAAATTAACTTAAACAGAAACATAAATCCACAATCCAACTTAGCAACAATTTAACGTTTTTTCTTTTTATTTATAGTTAGAATTCCTAAGGCCTCTTATAAGACACAAATATGAGTTGGAGATGGAGTAACTCTCCATTAGTCATCAAAAATTACTTCATGAGGTATCCCTAGGTAGGAATCCCATAACCTCACGGAAATGTACATTTTTTGTCAATTAACTCAAATTCTTACAACAAAAACATCTTCTGTATGAATTGAGATCCAGCAAAACAAATAAAACTGAGAAATAAGTTTTGGATAAATTGGACATGCATCCTTTGTGAACTAGTTCATCCATCCTTTCTCTTATAGTAATTTCAAAACTAGAGACATACATGACAACAAATACGTTGGACAGATTTACTCTTCTATAACTAGTATTATATCATCAAGATTTGGGTTTAGCGGTCCATCATGTGCTGCCTTCGATGATCTTTTAATTTTATTTTGAGATATGTGCTTCTCGTGAGTCAATGAATATGGAAACTTCATACAAGACATTCAACTAGGGTTCTTAGAGAGAGATAAAGGGATGAAGGTATTGTTATGGTTTGAGAGAGAAAGGATTTCATTTTGAAAGAAGGGGGATCAAGTGAACAAAATAGTGAAAGACTATTTGTTTATATGATTTATGGATTTCAAGTGTCTCAAATTCAAAAGCACATGTTTAATATAATAAATAACTACCATAGTGATATTGGTAATAAAATTCAAATAAAATATAAAAGTGTTATTATAGTGAGAACAAAACAGGTTGTCAGGGTGTCACCTTTACGTTATGACACCAAATGGTGCAACCATAAAATTTAAAATAGAAAGTGTAAGTAAAATAACCAAGATAAAGTAATTGTGAGACTATAAGCATTAAAAAGTGCCTTCCAAATAGTAACCTATAGAACTATGATAGTGGGAAAGTAATCTGAAGACAATGACTCATGAAACAATAAAACATGAAACAGTAAACTATGAAATTGTAATATATGTGATAGTAAATTTTGAACATTACATTTTATAATTGAGATTTATCATTCATAATTCATGTATGATGTAAGATATCCATTAATAATTTAATGTCTTGGTGAATATTTCAACAAACTGATATTCAGTTCCAATGAATTCCAAAGTTATATCACCTTTTTTGATAATGGTCTCCCAAAAATTGATGTCTTACATCAAACTGTTTTGTATAGTAATGTGTGAAAGGATTCGTTAAAATTTTAATAGCACTTTTGTTGTCACAATTTATCGGTACATTCCTAAATTTAAATCCATAATCTAGAAATGTGTGTTTCATCCATAAATTTTTTTCACATCAACTACCACCAGCTATGTATTCAGCTTCGACAGTAGATAATGCAACAGATTTTTGTTTCTTAATACACCATGATACTTGAGACTTTCTTAAAAATTGACGTATTTTGAAGGATATTTTTCTCCCTGTCTTACAACCACCAAAATAAGAATCAAAATACCTAACTAACTCAAATGATTTTCCTCTAGGGTAGAACAATCATATATTCGGTGTATGTTTTAGGTATTTTAATATCCTTTTACCATCATTAAAATGAGATTCCATAGGGTTTTCTTGAAAATGAGCACACATACAGAAACTAATCATAGTGTCAAGTTGGATATAATTAAATTAGAGTAAGCTTCCAATCATACCTCTATAAGTTGTTTGATCAACATATTTTCTATCTTTATAAAGATCAAACTTACATGTAGTACTAATTAGAGTGTCACTACTTTTAGTACTATCCTTCCCAAAAAATTTTAAAGTTCTTTTGTATATTTTCATTGATTTAAAATAATAGCAAATTTATTTTAAAAGACTTTAAATCTCAGAAATAATTTTATTTCACCCATTAAACTCATTTAAAAATTAATTTTCATCATTTTTGAAAACATAATACATAATGTTTTTTTTTTGAATATCCAAAAATAATATCATCTACATAAATTTTAACTACTAAAACATAATTGGAAATTCGTTTTATAAAAAGAGTAGGATTAGATATCCCTTTTTTAAAAACCTTTGGAAATAAATAAAGTACTTAATCTGTCATATAATGCTCTTTGAGCATGCTTTAAACCATAAAAAGCTTCTTATAATGTAAAAAAATGATTTGGAAAGTGAGGATTTATGAAACCATGGGGTTGTTCAACAGCGAATACTCAGTTATATAACCATTTGGGAATTCACTCTTTACATCCATTTGATATAGTTTAAAATTAAGATGTGCAGCATAAGCATGCAAGATTCTAATGGCTTTAAGTCAAGAAATAGGTGAAATGGCCTCCACATAGTCAATTCCTTCTTCTTGAATGTAGCCTTCTGCAACCAATATATTGTTATTTATAACCATATTACTAGCTTCATCTACCTTATTTCCAAACACCCACTTAGTTCTTATGGTAAATATGTTCTTCAGTCTGTTAACATGTTTCCAATATTTGTTCCTTTCAAACTAATTATGTTCTTCGTACAAATACATCACCAAAAATTCATCATTAATAGCATAATTAATGTTTTTAGGTTCAAGTTTTGAGAAGAATACTTTATTTTCAACCTGATTTCTAAGAGAATCTCCACTTTCAGTTCCTTTATCTAAATCTCCTACAACAGCATCAAAAGGATCATTGTTAAGGGTTCTCGCAGCTCTAGAAAAAGAGGGGCTATATATTTGATGTTATTCAATAGGTTTGGGTTCATTATGACATAAATATAGTGAATTTATAGAACATGATGTTTTCAATGATTCCATTACATGATAATTAGAGGGTTTAGCATTGATGTCTAGATTTGACATATCATCCTTAGGATTCTCTAGAGAGGACATAGGCTCATGTCGATCTACCTCATCAAACATGACCTGTACAGATTCCTCTACACATTTAGTTCATTTGTTCCAAACTCTATTAGATTTACGAGAGATTGTGTATCCTAAAAAAATCATTCATCACCACTGGATGCAAACTTTTCAAGATTGTATTTTCTCTTTAGGATATAAAAATGCAACATAACACATAAAGTAGTATACATTGGGGTTTTCTATTTTTCCATAACTCATATGAAGTTCTTTTATGAATAGGTATAATAAATACTTTATTAATAATATATCGTTTTTTATTTACAACATCATCCAAAAAATAAATAGGTAAGTCACATTCACTAAGCATGTCCAAGAATATCTAGAAAAGTCATCTATAAGAACATAAACATAGTGCATACCATTTAAACTATAAACTCTTGATGGTCCAAAAAAATCCATGTGAACCAACTAATGAGGTTGATAAGTTGACACTTCTTTATTTTTTTTGAAAGAAAGTTTGTGTTAATTTCTTTTTTGATGAGGAGTGCACACTTTATCATTTGGAAACTCAAGTTTGGGTAGGTTTTTGACTAATCTTTTTCGAGTTAGCTTTCATAGGGATTGAATATTATAGGGTCCTAGTCTTCTATTCCAAATCCATGATTCATTGTGAAATTTACTTAAACATGAATCATTTTGAGAAAATAATGAATCAATGTAAACATAATATACATTTTCATTTATTAATGCCGAAAATACTAATTCATTTTTAGAATTAAAAAAAATTGGACTCATTTTCAAATTTAAAATGAAATTCATCATTACATAGTTGTGAAATACGAAGCATATTATATTTTTTTCCATTAATAAAATACATTGGAAATTAAAACTATGTTAGAGTTATCGATTTGGCTCAGGGAGATGGTTTTTCATTTGGAATTGTCACCAAAGGTGACATGTCCACCATCAATATTTTTTATGTTTTTGATGAATAAATAGTCTCTTTTCATGTTTCATGAACACCCACTATCCAAGTACCATAATATTTTACACGATCTCTAAAAACAATTTTCCTACAATATATTCAAATATAAACATACTTTGGTATCCATATTGGTTTGGGTCCAGCAATATTAATTACTAGTTCTTTCAGAATCCACATCAACATTATAGGTTATTTTATGAGAATTAAATTAATTATTTGAGAAATAAACTATATTTGGTCCAGAAAAAATCAAGACAATAATGAGTGTATCATAATTTTAAATAGCAGAATATTTTCATGAACTTGGAGTAAAGCTGCATGTTGTAGATTTAGAAACCAAATTTTTTATTTCAAACAATTATTCTAAAAGGTTGATTTCCAATAGCAATTGTGTATTTAGGGGAAATTATTTTACCTAGAATTTTTACCAATGTATCATTAACAATAGTAAAACTTTCAAGATAATTTTTTAGTTGTTAACTAGATAGCTTTAATTGATTATTTTCTTTGAGTAACTGATCATTTTCTTCTCTTTATACAATAAGTTCGGATGTAACTGTTGAGGTGTGTGCATATTGTTTCATTAAATACTTGTATTTATATTTTAGTTCAGTACATGTCTCTTCAATCATTTTTAAGTAGTAAATCCTTTTTTCTGAAGACATATTTTCAGAATCACTTTCATCTCCTTAATAATTGAAATTTAGTACATAAGATTCTAGGGATACCTCATATTTGTTTTTCATGAATCACATATTGGCTTTGTTATCCTATTCATCATGTGAATACTCTAATTCACATTTACTATCTACAGATGCACCCCAAGTTTCTTTTATAGCCTTTTTATAGGTTCAATCTTTGTACTTATATATATTTTTATACTGGATCTTGGGGTAGTTATCCATTACATGTCCATTTCACTTACATTCATAACATACTATCTCATCACACTAGTCATTTATTTTCCAACCTTTTTCCATCTTCCCATTTCATCATATCTTCATTTGAAGATTAGATTTTTTAAAAAATTCTTCCTTTGGAAAAATTTCCTAAACCTTATGGATAATTAATCCATCTCCTCATCACTATCGTTTGAAGACTGTTCACTACTGGAAAATTTTATAGAGACATTTATTTTCTAATTTTCTTGGAGTTTATTAGTAGTGGTCTTGAATGCCACAAATTTTCTTTTGGGTTCATCCTAATCCTCCTTGATGAATTTCAACTCCTCCTCATGCATCATTATATTGCCAATGATTTCTATTATGGATAATTTCATGATGCCACATGATTATCTAATTGAGATATAAGTTCCTCGCTATCTATCAGGTAGGCATCTGATAATACTCATAATTTTTTCATTGATTGTAATTTCTCTTCTAATAGAGATCATTGTGTTGACAATTTCATTGAACCTGAGATACATGTAAAAAATAGGCTCATAATTATCTATTTTAAAGATATCATATTTAATAGTATTATTATTAAGTCTCATTTCATTTAAACTATAATTTCCCTCATGTGAAACTGATAATGAATCCCAAATTTCATGGGTATTTTTACAAGAAAAAATTCTGTTAAATTCATCATCTCCTAAATAGTTATATAAGGCATTCCTGACATTCTAATTATTGGTATTAGTTTTCTGGGATTTTTGAACCCATGTAATTCTATATATAGAAGGAATCTTATACTCATCTATAATTGAAGACCAAATTTCAAAACATGTACTTTCTAAATGTATTTTCATTTTAATTTTCTATTGGGAATAAATGGTTCTATTATTGAACGGTCATTTTTTGTTGCAGCAACTTCCAGTATATTATCCTTAATAAATAAATTCTTTTAATGAGATGGACATTTATAATTGACATAAATTTATAGATCATTAATGCAAAACTAAATTCACAGTTGAACAGATGTAGAAAAATAATCTTAATATGAATAAACACATTCGATAACAAATTTTGTTTAGAGTAGATTACTCAAGTGGGATGAATTGACTATCTATAAAAAATTTGTTAACGATTTTACTTAAAAATAATCCCCAAAATATTAATACATCCTATTGAATCAATGTAATATGGTTATAATAGTAATACTATTTGAATAACAGCTCAGAAGATTGATTAATTCTCAACAATATCAATATTAGTTAATGATACAACTGTTGAATTTATTCTAATAGGGCAAAATAGTTACAGCTTTTTTCAGAGACTAACTATCAATGTAAAATCTAATGTTTTCTAGAATATATAGTAAAACATTGAAAAACTGAATTAAATAACACTGCAGATAAAACAAGTGGTTCATTCTATAGTCTAAACCTAATCTACTCCACTTGGTGATCACATGCCACCAAGAAGTTTTTATAAATTATGTTGATCCACACCCGAGATCGGGGTAAAAAAAAGTGCACATGATTGTCCATGTCACACAAACTATTCCACAATTCTTCGTGGATAAACACTACCAGGTCACACAAGCACCTCTTCCACACTTATTTGTGGGAGTAAACAAATGTAACGAGATATGATAGGAAGGATATCATGTATCATTCAGTTTAGTGTAAGAGATAGTGTGTGTTTTAATATAGACACACACAAACTACATGAAAGCTAAAAACTATACACAAAAGGGAAAGGATGTTGAGAATGGTCTAGATGTGCTCTCAGTTTTATTATATACAGCTTAGGGCTTGTCAGATTAAGAATATGCATGTATCTAGTCTTCTTGTAAAAAGAGAGTATCGCAAGTCTGGTGCTCTGGTTTCAAGTTTGATATAGCTTGTTTTCTTCATGTATTGGTTAATAATAATATGATTTTGATTCTGATCTATGGTATTCTAGCATTTTTCAATCTAGAGTGCTTCATCTGTTCTTCATTTGTATCTTGTTCAATGCATAGTTTTATTTTTCCAAAATGATCTCTCTTTTGCTTCCATGTCTGTGTGTATTTGCAGCCAAGATTTTCTTTCTTTTTAATTATTGGTGTACACGTTGGAACTAACAGGATTCATGTATTCTTTAACTCATACCTCATTATATTAGGTGAAATGTCTAAAAACGAAACATTAATTATGTCAGTTCTCTTAAATGACTCAAATATGAGAGTTTTAAATTAAATTGAAAAACAAAAAAACTTAAAGAAATGTGTAAATGTTTTTCATGAAATGGTATCACTTGGAAATTGTGTCATCATGAAAATATTTCTTCCTCTTTTCCTTCGAGCGGTGAGACAATCATGATGCTACAGTTGTGTTGAGATCATGAATCGGTAGCATGAATGTGGTGTTTGGATCGTGGGGTCTGGTCCGTTTACATACTTGGAATGGTGTCTTGGTTATGGTAGCATTGAACTAGTGTCACAGACTTCATGTGGTCTGGAATTGGATACGGTGTTTGGGTCACGGTGTCTATGTCACGGTGTCTAATTCATGGTGTCTGGGTCATTGCAAAAAAACCAGAACCGGTGGTAGATTTAGAGTTTCTCATAATTAGCCAAAAATCTATAGATAGTCTTAAGTAGTAATATTCACATAATGAATTAGACTTAATCATTCTTGTAAAAATATATTATAGAAAAAAAGTTAATTACAATTTACAATAATCAAACATGATTTATAGGATTCACATGATCTTGTTAATGTTTATTTAAAGCATAAAGAAACCATCTATCTCTACACATGATTTTATGTAGAATAAAAAATATTAATAGGATTTTTTATCATTAACAACGTGATTAAAATAATAAGATTCCAAAAAAACCATTTGGAAAACAATTTTATAAAATAGGGGTTTTAGAAGTATATTGATTCTTCAAAAAAGGATATAAATGAAGTCTGGTTTTCTTAACAAGATTTTTTCTAACATATTGAGTATCAATAAGTGTAAAAATATTATTATTACATAAAAAGGTATTTAATAACTAGATAAGGGATGAATGAAATGAATTTTCAAACAATGATTCCATAATTTCATTTTATTTAAATTCAAGTGTAAATAATCCTGAACATATTTATATTTTGATGTAAACCCTAGAAAACACCATGTAGAGACCCAAAGCTTAACGTACATTGACATTTCATTACTATTGAGGAATACTTAATACATGAAAAAAAGACACAAATACTATATTAGCTTAGTGTCTTTGGAAACTCAGAATATAATCTTCTAATCATGGTGAAAGATCTTCAACATCTCCCATATATATCTTCCCCTTTGGTTTTCTTACCTAAAACCTTTCTTTATATCCCAGGGAAAAGAATACAGAAAAAGGGTGAGCTCAATTTCTCAGTAAGGGTAAACATCAAGAACATAAAAAAATCCATAAACATTTGAATGTAAAAACATGAACATAAAACATCAAAATCATGAGTAATGACATAAATCATGGTAGTACATAAGGCATAGATCATAAAGGAACATTAATCATGATAAAATATCATGGGAATAAAACATGTAATTGTGGAAACCATTAAGCACATGATATGATTTCCATAGTAGCCATGGCATTTCATCCAAGACCATTATAGTGGACAAAGTCTATTACTGAACCGGGTTTACATGTCTTTCCAGCCCTGTATTACTGAACCGGCTTCACTTTTCATTCCACCCATGTCTATATCATGAGATATAAATCATTACCCAATGCATTGGAGGGAGATATAGGTCCCACCCCTCTCATATTGAAATCATTCTTACATGTGCCACAACACAATCATAAATCATGCATCATAACCCAAAGAATAAAATGGGTTTCTTGAACATCATCCCATCTTAACATTATCCATATAAATCAAATGGATACATTTCATCATATTAAAAATCAAACCATGAAAATAATAGAGACATTATACTTGAATCATAATCATACTAAATAATGTCATCTTAGATGGGAAATAGTGTTGAATAAATACTTGAAATGAATTCTTGAGGAAAATATCCTCTCTTCTTCAAAATCATTTTGTTTTAACAAGGTTCCATGCAGTTCTAAAAGAAAAGAGTTTTGTTAAAAATAATCATGAGATCATGTAGAGGAAGATTCATGGAAATAAGGCATTATGAAACAGTAAAAATCTGTTCATCCCTTATAAGTTAAAAAAACATTCTCCTCGTAATTTTAACGAAAAGTCAAAAAGTACCATGTATGGTAAAAAAAGAAGGATTCCTTCCATAACACAAAGTAAAAGTCAAATAGGGGTAAAAATTACATTAAACAAGCATGGAATAATATTAAACACTATTTGAAAAACATTTTATGGTCATGGATGAAAAATATAACCCCAGTAAATACTTACGTATAAGCAATCTCGGATAAAAATTAGATTGAAAAATTATCCCTTACCATAGGTCTGATATGATTTGTATGTTAACGAACCTCTTTTATAATGATTTAAATAATTACATTGACTTATTACAGAATAATATTCATTATTATGATATCATATATGGTTCACTTATACTTTATATTACCCGTTCTTTTGTAAATTCCATGTTAAAGCATCGTTTTTGGTAAAATCGTTTCATTTATCGTATGTGATTCGACTTGTTGTTCTTGATAATATTACCTATATCCTGATTTAAATAATTCCAGAATGTAAAACATGATTTATATTTAATATATATTCATCATATAAATATATATGATAGATTAATAAATGGAATGAAATACCCCATTCATGGAGACGGTAGGTCGTACGTACGAATGAGCGCAGTTTTCATTTCCTTATTGTTTTGATTGGAATTAAGTTAATGAAAAATACATGTACATAAATCAAGTATCATTATTATGCAATATATTTCATGATTATTTATTATATATACTTTATAATCATACTTTAATGGTTAATCATGGAATAGTAATATCAATGTGTTCGTGGAGACGGTAGTCCGTACGTACGCACGGGCGATGATATCATTCTTTTGATTTTAAAATCATATATAATTGGATGTTATATCATATATACATAATCATTATAATTTTATATTTTTTATTTATTTCATTTATACTCATTATTATACCCATCCGAATGGTGAAATGTTTGAATAAAAAACTACACCACGACGTGGAGATGGTAAGTTGTACGTACGCACGTGTGGTGACTTTTTCATTCATAGGATAGATAAAATAACTAATATGGTTGTACAATTTTTATAAAAAAATCACAGAATATTGAATATACTGGAGTTATTATTTTAGAACGGAAATAAAAAAGAAGGAGGAAGTGGAAGATGAAAGGACCTTGAAATAGGTGGTGAGATATTTACCTCTTCTTCGGGTTCTTCCTGTTGATTTGATCAAAAGTGCTCCATAGGATGGCTTTATGACTGAATTAAGGCCTCTAGGATGAAGGGAGAACAGTTGAGAGGGTATTTTCTCAAGGTTCGGCCAAGAAAAATGGCTTTGGATGTGTGAATTAGAGAGAAGTGGGAGTTCCCTTTTATAAGAGGGGTGAGGGGACCCTTAGGAAAACCCTAAAATATTATTTTATAATAAGTTCTTATTCGGTTTATAATGGCCCCAAAGTGACTTATTTCGAGGCTAGGGTGGGGATGGGTCGAATTCCTCTCATCCAATAGGTTTTATACATGTTTAGGTTACCATTTTAACAATATCATTTATATTTAACTTTAAGTTAAATAATTTAACTTTTAACGTATCTACTTGTATTCATACAATATATGGTTAATAAACTTACTATAAACAGCCAATCGCAGCCCAATTGGTTCATTAATGTCATATATATTATTATATATGTCTTTTGGAATAACCATATATATTTAGGACCATTATATCAATTCATTATATAATATTTGTTGTAAATACTCTTTTATGTCAATTTTGACACTATTTGGTATTTTGGTTTCTCTAAATTCATAACTGCATTATTACTTCGAAAAAATTCATCTAACCAACCCTAATATGTTATAGAAACATATAAAATTAGTTTAATTTATAAAAAGTCTCAAATTACTTTTATTTGGATTTTTATAATATCAATTATGTTAATATTTAATTTATATGGTAATTATTGCATCATCATTGTGTTATAAATAAATTAAATTTTTTAATGTATAAAAAATATTAATAAAATTAAATTATGTAGGAAATATTTTTATATTTCTAATTAATATTTATATTCAAATTTATATTATGTATAACCTAATATTTAAATATGTTTTAGTTATTAAACATTGATTTTAACTATTTTAACTCTTCTTTAAATAAATTAATAATAAGTGTCCTAATCTAATCCAAGTGGACCGAAGAGGTTTGTATTTTATTACTAAGGTGTTTTTTTGGTCGAATTATACTTATGATATAGAATTAGGACATGTGTTACGATAATAATAATATCATTTTTACTCTTAATTACCCTATTTACTTTTAACTGTGGTAATAAATGTAAAAATTTACTATTCACCAAAAAAATTTGATCTTATTAAACCACATTTTACTCCATGATATTAACCATGTCTCATGTATTTTTAAAATTCCACTCACAGAAGAAGTAAAATTAAGTTTGATGTGAACTTGAAAATTCTCCTAGTAGGTGGGTAAAAGAGGGTGAAAAGTTCTATAAATTTTTTATATATCTAAAATTACTATTAATTGACTCAAATGAATTAAATTTAACATATATAAGTATTATGTGTCTATTTTTACCTAAAATAAATTTAAATATAATAAATAATTATTTAAATAAAAATTTAGTTTTAAACTATAACACAGTGTTTTTCACTATTCATCAAAAATTGAAAGTTTTCAGAAAAATACCAAAAATTCACCCTTGGATAATTTTGATATTATGAATCCAAAAAAAGTCCATTTTGGAAGATAAAATTTATAAAATTTCTAAAAGTGGGTATTACTATTCATAAAAGCTAGTTTATATAATATTTTAATAACATATCGTTGTTTAGTGAAACCCGGTATTGCGTACTACACACGCTATCGAGGAAGGTATCTCTTTCATGAAACAAAGCCAAGAATAGTGGTTTCATATACTAAAAGCTAATATGGTGTTGCGTATAGTTCAAGCTAATATTGGTGTAGCATACAACACAATACATCAAGGAAATTAAAAATAATATTTCTCATAAAATCTCTTGGTGTTATATTCTACCCCCCTTAAAATGAATTTCACCCTCGAAATTCGATAGGGTTATAAATGGTTCTCTAATTGAAAGTTCCTTTCATAGAAACACATATCATAAAAAGAAATAATAAAACACAATTTTAAAAAGGAACGTTAGAAACATAACAGATACCTAAGGTAACTCATCACTGGGCTTTCAGATAAGAGAATATAGGTGAAAATATGGATATAGAAGAGAAATCAAACCATCAACTTCTGATGAAGGTTGGTAGAGGACATGGCTATGAAAAAGCCAACAATCACAAAGCGATATATTTGTGATGATCTAAGGTACCATCTGATTTATCAGATATGAGGGCACTAGGACAACATTTTTTGGTTTTCAAAATCATTTCCCTAATTTTGAAGAATATTGGAATTAAAAAAAAATACTTACTTGATTTTGGTACAATCATACTGTTGTTTGTGCCTTGAACAATTACCAATTCATATCTTAATGACATGAAGTTGAATTTGTATTTTGTGAAGTGTTAGTAGATCATCCAATAGAATGATAGGTCATTCCATCTGTCTCAAACATAAGGTTAGAAAATTTTATATACATAAGTACATCTATGGTGAGATTAATCGTATATGGTTCCAAAAATGGACTTATACTTTATCTATCATACCGCTTAATAAAATAAAACTATTTTCTACTAACCAGGGACATCCCATAGGCTAGTGGTAGGTTATAAAGGCATATTGCACTTCGATTGTGGGTTCAATTCCTGCAACCATGTCCGACGCGATGGGTTGTCGACTGTCCTACAAGTTGTCCTTTTGTTAAAAATACACTATTATAACATTCCAGAAATAATATCGAAAAAAGGTTATATCCTTAAACCATACTATCTTATGTTCAATATAATCCATTTCAAATCATTAGGCTTACCCAAAATACTTCTATCCAAGATCATAAAATAAAGAAAACGATAACTAGAAATGTCATCAACCAAGCATGTGAATACCATAATTTATCCCCCGTATATCTAAAGATATATCTTGTTGGTCCGATTCCAAACATGTGAATACCTTAATCATGTATTCTCTTGAAACATGAATTACCTTAGAACCTTAGTGAAAACATGAATGCTGATAAAAGTTAACTCTTTCCACATACCAAAATCCCAGAATTTCTATATACTCAAACCATGATATCACATTATCCTTATATGATCTCATTAATACTCTCAAAATTTTCATTATCTCTTTATCCCTTCATTATGCGCATATCATATGCTTTCCAAAAACATTTCTATCACTTTTCATGGTTACCAGTACCATTCATAATATACTTTCAAATACTCAGGGAATGACAATAGTGTAACAATCCTTAGATTTTTCTTTATTCCATAGTACCGTTCATTATTCTTGATAAACAAGCAATCATTCCACTACCTTTTCAAACCATTGACCGAGCTTCAACATTTTATTCCTCAACACTTCTTTCATCTCATATATCATTTGTAGTGTCTTTATCATCATCAACATAAATACTACTCATGCGACCATGCTGATTATCTTCGTGAGATTTTCCCTTACGGCATTGATTTTCATAATTCTCATACATTCCACATTTAAAACATTTAACCATTTTTGATGTCATAGAAATACCATTATCCTTGTCCATGGAGTTAATTGAACCTTTACATTTGAAATTATTCGCTTTGTTTTTTTCATTTCCACACCAAAATCATCTTCCAGTTCCTTTGAAACATTATCCTTGATGCCTCTTCCCGCATGATTTACATGAGGGAAATTGACCTTTATTTCCTCTATGACCATCATGCAACTCCATCTTTCTCTTATTATCCGAGTCAGGAAACTTACCAAAGTTGATGTTATTGATCATATTATGAGATTTGTGATTAGGAATAATAATGATGTTTGGACATCCAAATACCATTTCATTTGGTTTTTGATGAATAATATCATTCCACTATCCATTATATTCTCCATTAACATGAATCCTCCTGTTTCTTACCATTTCTTAAAACCAGAAAAGAATAGTATGAGATGCAAAACTCGTAATAGAAAAACCACATAATCAAGGGGGAGTACATTCTATCTCTAACATCTAAGGTTTAATTCTATGATCGTTACCATAATTCTTGGAGAATAACCTATAGTTATACATAACATTAGGGACATCCCTAGGCAAATCTCTTGGGATCTCACTAAAGTTTTCACATTATAGTTTCCAAAGGTTAACTAACCCTTCACTATGTTACCAACTGTAGAGACAAAAATCTTGGCGTACATAGAAATTACATTACTTTTGAGGAATACTTAATACTTGACAAAAATAGACACCCGAAGACCGTATTGGTTTAGTGTCATTGGAAACTCAGAACATAATATTCTAATCACGGTGAAAGGTCTTCAACATCTCCCATAAAGATCTTCCCCTTTGGTTTTCTTACCTAAAACATTTCTTTATATTGTGGGGAAAAGAAAACATAAAAAGGTTGAGCTCAAATTCTTAGTAAGGGTAAACATTGAGAACATAAAAACAATCCATAAACATTTGAACGTAAAAACATGAACATAAAACATCAAAATCATGAGTAATGACATAAATATTGGTAGTACATAAGGCATATATAATAAAGGAACATTAATCATGATAAAATAGCTTAGGAATAAAAAATTTAATTGTGGAAACCATTAAACACATGATATGATTTGCATAGTATCCCAGGCATTTCTGCCAAGACCATCATGTTGGACAAAATCCATTACTGAACCGGGTTTACATGTCGTTCCAACCCTATATTACTGAACTGGATTCACATTACATTATAGAAATTTCTATATCATGAGATATAAATCATTACCCAATGCATTAGAGGAAGATATAGGTCCCACCCATCTCATATTGAAAACATTCTTATGTGTTCCACAACACAATCATAAGTCATGCATCATAACCCAAAAAATAAAATGGGTTTCATGAACATCATCCCATATTAACATAATCAATATACAAAAATGGATACATTTCATCATATTAAATATCAAACCATGCACATAACAGAGACATTATACTTGAAACATAATCATACTATATAATGTCATCTTATATGGGAAATAGTTTTGAATAAATACTTGAAAAGAATTCTTGAGGAAAATATCTTTTCTTATTCAAAATCATTTTCTTTTCTCAAACATCCATGAAATTTTAAAAGAAAAGAATTTTGTTTAAAATAATAATGAAATAATGTAGAGGAGGATTCATAGAAATAGGGCATTATGAAACTGTAAAAATTCATTCATGTCATATAATTGAAAAAAACATTCTCCTCGTACTTTTAACGAAAAAGTCAAAAAGTACCACGTGTGGTAAACAAAAAAAAGACTCCTTCCATAACAAAAACTAAAAGTCAAATAGGGGTAAACAAGACATTAAATATACATGGAATAATATTAAACACTTCATCAAAAAAACTTATGGGCATCGATGAAAAATATAACCCCAATAAATACTTACATATAAGCAATCTCAGATAAAAATGAGATTGCAAAATTTTCCATTACCTTAGGTTCAATATGCTTTGTATATATCCGAAAATCTTGTATAATGATTTAAGTAATGACTTTAAATTATTACAGAATCATCTTCATTGTTATGATATCATATATGGTTCACTTTTGACTTTATATTACCCATTCTTTTGTAAATTCCATGTTAAAATAGCATTTTGGGTAAAATTGTTTCATTCGTCGTATGTGTTTTGACTTGTTGTTCAAGATATTAATACTTATATCCTGATTTAATTAATTAAATAATGTAAAACATTATTTATATATAATATATATTCATCATGTAAATATATATGATAGATTGGTAAATGGAATGAAATACACTGTTAATGGAGACGTTAGGTCATACGTATGCATGAACGCAGTTTTCATTTCCTTATTGAATTGAATGGAATTAAGTAAATGAAACATATATGTACATAAATCCAGTATCATTATTATTTAATATCTTTCATGATTATTTATTATATATACTTTATAATCATACTATGATGGTTAATCATGGAAAATGAATCTCATCGCATTCCTGGAGACGGTAGTCCATACGTACGCATGAGCGATGATATCATTCTTTTGATATTATAATTGTATATAATTGGATGGTATATCATATATATATAATAAAAATAATGTTACATTTATTATTTATATCATTTATACTCATTATTATTCCCACCCAAATGATGAAATGATTTAATAACAAACTACAACACGACGTAGAGATGGTAAACCGTACGTACGCACGTGTGGTGACTTATTCATTCATAGGATAGATAAAATAACTAATATGGTTGTACCATTTTTATAACCGAATAAAATTATTAAGAAGATACTGGAGTTATTATTTTATAATGGAAACAACAAAGAAGGAGGAATTGGAAGAAGAAATGAACTTGAAATAGGTGGTGAGATATTTACCTCTTCATTGGGTTATTCCTTTTTATTTGATCAAAAGGGCTCCTTAGGATGGCTTTATGACTAAATTAAAGCCTATAGGATGAAGGGATGACACTTTAGAGGGTATTTGGGCAGGGTTTGTCCGAGCCAAATGGCTTTGGAGGTGTGAATTATAGAGAAGGGGGAGTACCCTTTTATAAAAGGGGTGAGAGGAACCTTAGAAAAAACATAAAATATTATTTTATAATAATTTCATTTTTGGTTTATAATGGATCCCAAGTGACTTAGTTCTTGGATATGAAGGGTATGGGTCGAAATACACTCAAAAAATAGGTTTTAGACAAGTTTAGGTTTCCATTTTAACCATATCATTTAGATTTAACTCTAAGATAAATAATTTATCTTTTACTGTGTCTTCTTGTATTCTTACACTATATGGTTAATAAACATACAATAAACTACCAATAAAACACCAATTGGTTCATTAATGTCATATATATTATTATATAAGTCTTTTTCCCGAACCTTATATTTTTAGTACCATTATATTAATTAATAATATAATATTTGTTTTAAAAACTCTTTTATGTCAATTTTGAAACTATTTGGAATTTTGTTTTCTTTACATTCATAACAGCATTATATATTTAAAATAAATTAATCTAACCAACCTTAAAATGTTATATTAACATATAAAATTATTATAATTCATAAAAAGTCTCAAATTGCATTTATTTTGGTATTTATAATATCAATTATTTTAATATTTCATTATTAAGAAAATTACTGCATCATCATTGTGTCATAAATATATTAAATTATTTAAAGTCTTAAAAATATAAATGAAAAACCATTATGTAAGAAATATGTTTATATTTCTAATGAATATTTATAGTAGAATTTATCATATGTATAACCCTATATTAAAAAAAATTAGTTATTAAACTTTGATTTTAACTATTTTAACTCTTCTTTAAATAAAATAATAATAAGTGTCCTAATCTAATCCACGTGGACCAAAGAGGTTCATATTTTATTCCTAAGGTTGTTTTCGGTCGAATTATTATTATCCAATAGAATTAGGACATGTGTTAGGGTAATAATAATATCATTTTTACCCTTAATTTCCCTATTTACTTTTAACCGTGGTAAATAAAAATTCAAAGTTAACATTCACAAAAAAATTATTTTTATCTTATTGAACCACATTTTAATCCTTTATATTAACCATGTATTTTTTATTTTTTAATTTCCACTTAAAGAAGAGGTAAAATTAGGTTTTATGGGAATTTGAAAATTTTCCTAGGAGGTGGGTAAAAGACGGTGAAAAGTTCTATAAAATTTTTATATATCTAAAAGTATTATAAATTGACTCCAATGAATTAAATTGAAAATATATAGATATTATGTTTATATTTTTACCTAAAATAAATTTAAATAAAATAAATAATTATTTAAATAAAAATTCGCCTTTAAACTATAATTCATTGTTTTTCACTATTCATAAAATATTGAATGTTTTTAGAAAAATACCAAAAATTCACCCTAGGCTAATTTCGATTTTATGAATCCAAAAATGAAGTCCATTTTGAAAGATAAAATTTATAAAATTTCAAAAAGTGGGTATTTCTATTAATAACGGCTAATTTGCATATTATTTTAATAACATATCGTTGTTTAGTGAAACCCAGTATTGCGTGCTACACACGCTATCGAGGAAGGTCTCTCTTTCGTGCAACAGAAGCCAAGAATAGAGTTTGCATATACTAAAATCTAATACAGTGCTCTTTATAGCGCAATCTAATCTTGGTGTAGCATACATCACAAGACATCAAGGAAATTAAAAATAATATTTCTCATCAAATCTCGGGGTGTTACAGACCTTGGCAATGATGTGAGAATAAATAAATGAATACAATATGTGTGTCAATTTTAAATACATTGAAGAATGTGTAAATAAAAAAATTATAGTAAAAAATTATTAAACACATAATCATAAAATATTAATGACTTTGAGGAAGTAATATAACCAAATGAAAAAGAACCTAGTCATTAAATTATTTATTATTTGGTAGCTTCTTCGAGTATGTTTTGGCTTGAAATTATTTGTTACCATTAATTATTTCATAGTTTCTACATAACAAGAATATAGACCATGATTTAAATATAATATATATTTAGTATATATTTATTTTTAATAATCTATAAAATTTTGAGATAGGAAATAAAATGCACTGCTCGTGGAGATGGTAGGTCGTATTTCTCAATGAATATTACTTTAATTTTTTCCCATATTAAAACAATGATAATTAAATTATATATAAGTATATTATAATTACAGTATAATATATATTTCATCTATTTCACATGTTTATTTTTAAATATATCTTTTATCTATTCCATGTATAGTTTGAATGAATCACATTGCATGGAGGCGGTAGTGCCCAAGTCCACAAATGATGTTATTATATTTGTACAAAATGGAAAGCACAAGGTAATGTGATATATAAAAATAATTAAAGACTAATTACATTATAAATATCATTTATATCATTTATAATATGTGTTTGCATTATAATTCCTCCCATGAGAGGTGTTAAAGGATTAATAAAAAATCAGCGTTTCACGAGGCAGTTTCTAATGTACACACGAATTGTAAGCTCGTCTCCCATTGGGTTGATTTGTGTGTAATTTTGGGTATAAAAAATTATATAAAAACACATCATTTTATTAAGGATGATAAATTTATCATTTAAAAATTTAATGCGTGTATTTTATTGGGGGATAACAAAAATAAAACCAAAGATCTTGATGTAGGATGTTGCCTCTTCTAATGGTACCTAATTCTAGTTTATGCTAAAGGGATTTTTTGCATAGATTTTTTCATAAATTATGGCTTCTTGGTAAGGAAAAATATTTCTATGACATAATTGAGTAGATTTGGGGTCATCCCAAGGGATTTAGAGCTGTGACTAAGAGAGAGGGGAGAGTGCCCCAATATAGTTGAGGAGGAGTGACATTTTTAAACATTTAAAAGGGGAAACATTATTGAGAGGCCTCCATTACAAAATGATCTTCCAATAATGGTACATATTATATAAAAGGGAGAATATGGTCTATACATGGTCATAAAATTCATCTTGGAAAATTCTATTCGTCATTTTTGGCCTTAAGATTAAGGTTTAGTCTTATGTTAATCTAATATTTTCTTTAATCAATGTAATTAATTTTAATCACATTTACCGGTAATTATTTGTAAAAAATAAGTTGAAAATAAAAGATATTTTGAATTACTATGAGTTAAAATATTGAATATACTTTCTGAAATTCCAATTGTATAATTGGAAGAAATTAATCAAAAAATTACCCTACAAACAATACGACAGTGCATGTTTTATGGTAAAAATGTTCAAAACATTGATTTGTTTCTATATGAAATTTAAAAGTTAAACTCAATAAAGTAACATATATTAGATTTATTTATATTTAATTTATATAATTTTATTTTTAAATAATTTAAAATATAATTTACTCTTTAAAATTAATTACATGTAAAAGGATTTCTGAATTAAAATTTATTATTTTTCATTGATCATTTAAAATGAATCTTCTCTAAAAAACACCAAAAGATCAACAAAAGAGAATTTTTATTTTCAAATTTCAGAAGTTACTTTTATTTTGAAATATAAAATTTATACAAGGTCTATAAATTATATTAAAAATAGGTACTCTATTTAATGTAAGTAAAATTTCCTTTAGAAAAATATAGGGTTTATGCGTAATATTTTGATTTCTATAATATTATCACAATAAAATATATGGAAGAATATAACAAAATATCGGATATATATATATATTGATAATTTATTAAATTCTATTTATAACCACCAAATTATTGTATATATTTTATCTCATTATAATAATATTATATTTTATTGTTTCTCAGTAAAACTCGGTCTTTGGTGTAACGTAATCCATTGAAGAAACTCTTTGTTGAACGTGATGCATAAAAACTATATGTCACATGCATTGAAAAATTCATCATATATTTCTTTTTATTAAAATAGTTAATATATTGTAGAGTCTTGGGATATTATATTCCCGTACACACTGGGTGTTTCTTGTCATACACATTGTCGAATAGAATGTTCTTACTTTAGAATTTTGGGGTGTTACAATTTATTTTACCAATATTTATAATCATTACGTAACTATTTAATGTATTTAACTAATTGATTTTATTATTCATAAATTAAAATATATATATATATTATTTATATATCTACACAATAATACAATATTAAAAAAATGAATAAACCAACAAAATATTTCAAAAGAGTCTCTCTAGAATCAATTATATTTTTTAATGGGATTTTAAAAATAATTTATTTATGAATTTCATTTACCATTGTAGTTATTAATTCCAATTCCTTAATTATTAATATTTATTAAAAAATTGGGTTTTTTTAATTATATGATATCAAATTCATTTAGCCATTTTTAATGTAAAATGTAATCAAAATTCATGTGAAGTTATAATTTCCTTCCTAATAAAAATCCCTCCCATGAAATATTTTTTTCTCTGATAACTAAATTAGGATAATTATACCTCATTTAAACACAAGGTTCTCATGTAGATTATTTAAAATTATGTTTTTGCAATTAATACTTTTACCATGTTGGAGGTCCTATACTGTATCACATTATACAATTAATTCGGAATATCTTTTTGTTATTCCTTATATGATAGATCATGATCCTCAATTATAAACATTAGGTTTAGTACAATTGAAATAATTTTTCATCCATTATCATTAGAGATAAATTTAAATATTGTTTTATTTGAGTTATTAAATATGTTAATAATCAAAAATATTGTTAATGTTACTTCTAATTGCATTTAATATTTTTGTTTGAAAGTAAAATTAGTATATAGAATAGAATGAATATTTTGTTCTTTGTAATCAAATGTGAAATCAATCTGATTAATCATGGAAAAATATTCCTAGAGGTTGTAATACAAATCAAGAAATCATATGATTAATATAAATCAAATTTAATAATAAAATAAATGTAATGGATTGACACAATGTAAAATGGATCAACCACACATCATGTTATGTCAGCCACACACAAAAAATTATCAATCTGAAGAAAACCCAAAGTGAGAGTGAAACTATATGAGATATGGAAAAGAAAAACTGGGATTTTATAATTAAATGAAATTTAATTAAGAATGTATTGTGATTGGGATAATGTATTTGATAGACCGCAAGTATAAAGTGGCCGACTGTAATAACAAATGATCGATGATACTAAATTTAATATAATCACATTTATTGAAGAAACCTTCCATGATGATAACATGTCACATTTATGGATGAAGACATGTAAAATATAAAAAATAATGAATGATAACATGTCACATTAATCGACTCTATCTAACAAGTATATACTATATTATTATGTAATATATATAATAATCCACCCACATTCCAATAAATAATTAAATTCCATTGGAATATTTTAGTAAGATGCATTGTGATACAAAAATACAGGGATCTTCATGTATATTTCACAATTTCTAGTTTTTGGAGAAATACATTAAAAGACTCAAGACACATGGAATAAATATGAGATAGATATAATATTTCAACAACATAGATACAATGAAAGTCTTCTTAAACAAATAATAAAAATAATAGATAAATTTTAAATGTATGTTTTATATTATTCTCACATTAACATCAACAGAACATCAAATAATGATATAACCTCTTCACACACCTATTAAATATAAAAATTATACTACAATGAGAGAATAAATACATATATAAAAATAAAAAAACAATTTTTTTCACCAAACTCTTCACATTTTGATACATAGTATAATTTAAATTAGATATATGTGTGTGATGTACACTATTTATTCTTTAACACCATCCCCTATACTAAATTGGAAGGTGAAGTAAACTATATTTCAATTATTTATTTATTCTCCCATTTACAACTCTAGGAGAATATATTTATCATGGAGTAAGCAACGGCTATAGTTATCGTTTATTTATCTCATATAGAACTATAGAAGTGGTTTATTGAATCCTCTGTTAAGGTGTGCGTTGTTGTAAAAATATTTTGTAGTGAAACACATTATTTAATAATAAAATTCTTTCAAATGAGATATTTCCAAGAAGATTGGATGAGGTATGGTTTTGATACTAAAACCCGTGTTTCTTCAACTGGTTTTTTTTTAATTATTTCAATACTATGTTTTTTTAATAGATTTGTATCTATTTTTATACTAATTAAAAAACATTTTTAAAATAGTTAACATTAAATTTTCATTATATATAATTTTTCACTAATAGATTATTTTAAAATGTAAATTTATTTTTGAAATCACTTTAACTAAGTTTTGATCATACTATTGAGAACCTTTTTGAAATATCATATTATATAATCCAATAATTTCATTTAACTAGTTTTCTTATCAAATTGGGGGATTTAATTAGTTAAATATTTTAAATAATATTTTTTCAGAAACTGAATTGCCGAATTTATTTTTCCACTAGGACCAACATTTGGTGTTAGAGGAAATTTCATAAAACCTTTTACTATGATATAGTATTACTGAAAGGTCATAAAATTAATGTTACATCTAAATTAGAGTCATTATTGATAATAATACACAATAAGGAAATAAAACTAATAAACCACTTTATTTTAGTAGAAATAAGTATTCTAAATGAAATACTATTATGAAAATTCTTATTGAAATCATAGACATTAACATTTGGAATGTTTTTGTTGAGAAATATGAAAACCCCAATGTTGGTAAACAAGATTGGACTAATGCCACTAAAGAATCCGATGAATATAGATTTAAAATCAATGAACTCATTATTTTTTATTTCAATAGAAGATGAATTCAGAAAAATATATTCTTATTCTATGTTTTTTAAAATTTTTTATTCTCTTGTAATATCTCAGAAATGATCTTCTAATGTAAAAGAGTTGTGTTTTGATAAGTACACCATTAAATACGATACATTCACTATAAAGGTTGATGAATATAATTTTTATATGTATCTTATTTTTACAGAGACTACCAATACCTTGCATGCACTTGGAAAAAAAATTGATGAAAAATATCATGTTATGTGACTTCTGATATTTCAACTCGATATGTGGAGATAAAAAATAGTTTCCATCAGATAGTACTGCAACATGATTACAATACCTATGATGGAAGTCACTATAAATCATTTTGATGTATGAGGAATACCTAAATGTGTGTAAATAAGAATAAAATGAATCCTAGAGGAATTTTTTAGCCTTTAATGGATATGACTCAAATATAAAATAAAATATCAGAGGTTATACATCTTGTGATAATGATTTTACCTTTAACAATGGTGATGAAACTTCAAAAATTTCTATATGATTCTTTAAGTTATATAAGGTGAAAAAAATAAAAAAAAATTTAATTATGTATTTGATAAATAATAATGTAAATTGAAAAAATTCATGGAAAAATGATTGTTATGATAATTAGATGGCCAGATATGATTATAATATTATAAGAAACATCAAAACGAGTTTTCCAAGGATTAAATATCAGGAAAAAACTATGGGAAAATGGTAAAATTTATAAAAAAATCATTGAAATCCACCTAGATCAACTCTAAGGATATATAATTTACTTTGAATTGATTATATAATAATATAATGATAGTGTAAATATGTATTCTAGGAAAAAAACAACATATGTTTTGAATATTTTTTAAAAATATCCAAATCATATTTTAAATCATGATTTTAATAAAAATAAGGATGAAAATATGTCCAGTTTTGATTTATTTTAGTAATATAACATGATATAAGAAACATTTATAATCCTTTTTGGTCCCATGAATATATGGTTACCAAAATCATTTCTTTTTTACACATTACATTAAGAAACATCTATGATTTTTAACAGTGAACATCTATGGTATCATGATAGTGGGTATAACGACCCATACTTTACATACATTGTTATTACTTCAGAATTGAAGCACACTTATTACAACATATAACAAAACCAGGAAAAGACCGTATAGGTATAGTGTCTTTAGAAACTGGGAAACATAAACAGCTAGTTCATAATGCGTCTACTCTGTCTCCCATTTATTTCATCATATCTATAGACCCTTTTGGCATATCTTACTTAATAACCTTCTTGATGGCCTGGGGAAAGAAAACGTACCAAAGGTTGAGCTCAAATGCTCAGTAAGGGTAAACAAAAGAAATATCAATCACATCATATTCATAAGAACATAACATTTTTGAAATCTTACCCTGCAAAAGAGATCAAAATTTCATAACATGGGATAAATCATGGTAAGGAAATGTAATCACAATAATCATAACTTAAAACATTATGCTTTGTGGCATACACAAATAATCATAGAGAATCATTTATTATTATTCAAGACTCATTTCCAATACTATCTTAGTATACAAAGTCCATTTTTGAACGGAGTTCATTCCTCATTTCAGTCCTGTTTCACTGAACTGGTTTAACCTGCCGTTCCAGCCATGTCTATCTCATGAGATATAAAATCATTACCCAATTCATTGGAGGTAGATATAGGTCCCACCCATCTCATAATGATACCATTATTATGTGTTCCACAAAATCATAAACCATACATCATAGCATAACCTATGTAATAAAAATGTGATTCTTAAACATCGTGACATCATAAAACAATTCATATACGATAAAGGAATTCATAAAAATAATTCCATAACAACATAATAAAATTAATTTAATAACAGGGATAGAAACAGAACCATTTATTATCTTCGATGGAAAATAATTTTGATAAAACACTTGAACTCCATTCTTGAGGAAAATATCCTTTCTACTACAAAAACACTTTTCTTTTCATAAAATGTCATAAAATTATAAACTAAAAGTAGTTGATTAAATATAAACTTGAAAACCTGTAAAGGAATATTCTTGTAAATAACGTTTTAAAAATCCATTCATGTCATATAAGTTAAAAATCATTCTTCTCGTACTTTTGTTGGAAAAGTCAAAAAGTACCTCGTACGAAAAACGACAAAAGATTCCATTCATAACTTTTAATAAAAACTCACCGAAGGGTAAAATTGGATTTAAACAATTATAGTTGGATGGAAATAATATTACATATTGAGGAAACATGGACGTGGATGACAAAATACACCCCACTAAATTCCAAAGTATAAAAAATCTCAGATAAAAATGGGATTGTGATATTTCCCTTACCTTAGGTCCGATATTCTTCGTAAGTGTCTGAAACTCCTGTATAATGATTTAAATAATGTCATTGACTTATTATAGAATCATAATAATTGTTATTATATCATATATTTTCATATTCTTATCTTATTATTAGTAATATTTCATTGCTACTTGTTATTCGGGTGTTGATTACTTTTTGTTCTTATGCGTGTTTTGTCAAATAAATTCTTATTATTATTTTTAGGTTATAGATACCTCATTACCAGAATGGTATTAGTTTAATATATATCATATTTATTCACCCAATTCATTTATTTAATCATTATGAAATGAAAATCATGTAGAACAAGTCACACCACATCGTGGAGACGGTATTCCGTACGTATGCACGAGCGATGATATCGTTCCCATGATCGCGGAATTGTATTGGAGTGTATGTATACTATTTCAGAATTAATATCACTTTAAAATAATCATATATATTCATTATTTACAACAATATACCCATCCAATTATGGTTGTGGTGGAAAATAGATAACACCACGGCGTGGAGACGGTATTCCGTACGTACGCACGTGCAGTGATTTCGTTTTCCGTAGGATTGATAGATAGTGAAATAGGGTTGTTTCATACTTATAATAATATATCAGTATATGAGTGATACTTATGTTATTAATTCATAATGAAACAACTAAAGAAGAATAAGTGGAAGAAGAAATAAAGTTGAAAGAATCGGTAACAGACATTACCTCTTCTTTGAATCGCTTCTTTGAGACCTCATTTTAGGGCACTAAAATTGGTCTTTGAAGATTACAGGACCTCTAGGATGTTTCTAGGGAAGTTTAGGGGAGAAATTGGTAGGTTTTGGCCGATCTTGAAGGCTCAAATTGGTTTGAGGAAGAGAGGGAGGAGGTGCCCTTTTATAAGCGAGGAGAGGGGCACCTTCGGAAGGACTGAAAATATTATTTTATTATAAAGCCATATTCGGTTTTCAATAGCTCCAAATTGATTTATTTTGAATCTAAGGTGGGGATGGGTCTAAAACCTCTCATACAATAGAATTTGGAAAAGTTTAGTTTACTATTTTAACCTTATCATTTAGATTTAACTTTAAGATAGATAATTTTACTTTTACCGTGTCTTTTTGTGTTCTCACACTATAAGGTTAATAAACTTACAATAACATGCCAAAATAACCCCAAGTTGTTTATTATTAATTTATATAACCTTATCTAAGTCATTTGGCTGAAACGTAGATTTTTAGAAATAAAATAACAATTAATAATATAAAATTGGTTTTAAAAACTATTTTATGTCAATTTTGACACTATTTAATAATTGATTTTTGTGAAAATCATAACAGAATGATTAATTATAAAAATGTTAATTAAATCAATACTAACATGTGATATTATCCTATAAAATTAGTGTAATTAATAAAAAATCTGAAATTACATTTATTTGGGTATTTATAACATCAATTATGTCAATATTTCATTAATAAGATAATAACTGCATCATCATTGTGTCATAAATAATTTAAATTATATAATGTCTACAAATTAAAAATAAAATACCATTATGTAGGAAATCGTTTTAGATTTCTAATTAATTTTTATAGTCAAATTTATCTTATGTATAACCCTATATTAAAAATTATTCACTTATTAAACTTTGATTTTAACTATTTTAACACTTCTTTAAATAAATTAATAATAAATGTCCTAATCTAATCCAAGTAGACATAAATGGTCATATTTAATTCCTAATGTTGTTTTTGGTCGAATTAAACTTATCCAATAGAATTAGGATATGTGTTAGGGTAATAATAATGTCATTTTTACCCTTAATTACCCTATTTACTTTTAATCGTGGTAAATAAAAGTAAAAAGTTACTATTCACCAAAAATTATTTTCATCTCATTGAACCACATTTTACTTACTGGCATCAACTGTGTCTCTCAGATTTTTGAAATTCCACTCACAGAAGCGGTAAAATTAAGTTTTATGTAAATTTGCAAATTCTCCTATGAGGTGGGTAAAAGACGGTGAAAAGTTCAATAAAATTTTTATATATCTAAAATTATTATAAAATTACTCCAATTAATTACATTGAAATTATATAGGTATTATGTATCAATTTTGACCTAAAATAAATTTAAATAAATTAAATCATTATTTAAATAAAAAGTCAGTTTTTAAATAGTAACCCAGTGTTTTCACTATTCATCAAAAATTGAAAGTTTTCATTAAAAAACCAAAATTTCACCCTAGGCTAATTTAGATATTCCTAATCCAATAACGAAGTCTGTTTTAAAAAATAAAAATTAAAAAATTTCAAAAAGTGGTTATTACTATTCATAAATGCTAGTTTTATTAAAATTTTAATAGCATATCGTTGTTTAGTGAAACTCGGTATTCCGTACGACGCAAGCTATCAAGGATGGTCGCGATTGCCTGTAAAGAAAGACAAGCTAGTGTTGTTTGTATTGAAAGATTCCTTTGATTATTTATATAAAATAAAAAAAATATTTCTTATAAAAGTCTCGGGTGTTACATTCTACCCCCCTTAAAATGAATTTCTCCCTCGAAATTCGTCACTTGTAACAAACAGATGAGGATACCTCTCCCTCGTCATATCCTCAAGCTCCCATGTAGATTCTTCTAATTATTGGTTCCTCCACAAAACTTTCACCAAGAAAGTGGTCTTGTTCCGTAGGACTTTTTCACTACGATCGAGAATCTCTATCGGATGTTGTTCATAAGAAAGATCTTGTTCCAGTGGTACAACTTCTGAGCTGAGTACATGTGAAGGATCAGGTATGTACTTTCTCAGGAGATATACATGGAACACATCGTGAACTTGTGAGAGATTCGGTGGAAGCGCCAATTTGTAAGCTACCTTCCCAACACGATCCACTATTTCGAAAGGACCGACATACCTAGGGCTCAGCTTTCCCCTCTTTCCAAATCTCATTACTCTCCTACAAGGATATATTCATAAGAACACTTTATCACCCACTTCAAACTCTAAGTCTTTTCTTCGGTTATTGGCATAACTTTTTTGTCGACTTTGAGCTGCTCTTATATGTTGTTGAATAGATCGGACCTTTTCTGCCATCTCATCAACAAGATCAGGTCCTAATAGCTTTCTTTCCCCAATATCATCCCAACAAGTTGGAGTCCTGCATTTTATTCCATAGAGAGCTTCATAAGTATCCATCTGAATAATGGAGTTAAAGATATTATTAAAAGAAAATTCCGCCAAAGGTAGGTGTTGATACCAACCACCATTGAAATCCATAGAGCAAGATCTCAACATATCTTCTAGAGTTTGAATTTTCCTCTCAGACTGACCGTTTGTCTGAGGATGATAAGTAGTGCTGAAACTAAACTCTGTATCCAGAGTATGCTAAAGACTTCGCCAGAAAATTGAGGTATACCTCAGATCCCGATCAGATATAATAGAAAGTGGTACTCCATGAAATCTTACCACTTCTTTTACAGATATCCTGGAAAGCTGATCCAGAGAGAAATCCTCTCTAATAGCAATGAAGTGTGAAGACTTTGTAAGAAGATCAACAATGACCCAGATAGCATTATTTCCTTTGGATGTTTTAGGAAGTCCTATAACAAATTCCATAGTGATGTTTTTCCTTTTCCATTCGGGTATCGGTAATGGTTGTAGCAACCCCTTATACTTCTGTCTCTCATCTTTAACTTGCTGACAAACCAAGCATCGAGAGACATATTCAGCAACATCTCTTTTCATGCCATCCCACCATAAGTACTCTTTCAGGTCCCTATACATCTTTGTGCTTCCAAGATGAATAGGGAATGAAGAACTATGAGCATCATCCAACAGCTCCTTCTTTAATTCGGGGTTGGGAGGAACACGAACCCGATTCCTGAACATTATTATCCCATCACAATCAAGGTTGAATTCAGGAACATTTCTCACCATCTTTTTTAACTCTACATCTTCTTTATGTGCCTCTTTAATCTTAACATGTATAGATGGTTGAACATTCATTTGAAAAAGATACGATTTTACCCTTTCATTATAATTCCAAGATCCATCCTCTTTAAATCCAAAAATATTGGATCTTTTGTGATCCTCATCATGGATAAACTGGCATGGTCGTGTCGACATAATGTATTTGGCACCTTTTTTGCTTTCCCAGGGTGGTAATGAATTGAGCAGTCGTAATCCTTAATCAGCTCCAACCATCTTCTTTGGCACATATTCAGCTCCTTTTGTGTGAAAATATACTTTAAACATTTATGATCAGTATAAATGTCACACCTTTCTCCATAAAAATAATGCCTCCAAATATTTAATGCAAAGATTACCGCAGCTAACTCTAAATCATGAGTTGGGTAATTTTTCTCATCGATTTTCAATTGTCGTGAAGCATAAGCTATCACCATATCATTTTTCATCAGAACAGACCCCAATCACTTCTTGGATGCATCACTGTATATCACAAACCTTTATCCACTACAAGGTAGTGTGAGCACAGGTGCACTGGATAACCTTCTTTTCAACTCCTTGAAATTCTCTTCACATTCCTCCGTCCAAACAAACTTAACTCCTTTCCGAGTCAACCTGTGGAGTGGATTAGATAATCATGAAAAATATTTCACAAAACATCGATAATATCCAGCCAAACCAAGAAAACATCGGATCTCAGTTACTGTTGTTGGTCTTGACCATCATTCGATAACCTATGTTTTTGCTAGATCCATAGATATCCCCTCTTTTGAGATTATGTGACCCAAAAACGAATATTTTTCAAGCCAAAATTCACACTTAGTAAATTTGGCAAAATGCTTCTCCTTTCTCAGGGTCTTAAATATAATTCTCAAGTGATCTTCATGTTCTTCCTTGATCTTTGAATATACAATAATATCCTCTATAAAGACTACCACAAACTGATCAAGATAGTCTCTAAAGACTCTATGCATTAGATCCATGAAGATAATAGGGGCATTAGTAAGACCAAATGGAATCACTATAAATTCATTGTGTCCATACCTTGTATGGAAATCCGTCTTTGGTATATCCTCCCTTTTGACCCTTAATTGATGATACCCGGACGAAGATCAATCTTGGAAAAGTATTGAGCTCCTCATAGTTGGTCAAATAAGTCATCAATGCGTGAAAGAGGATATTTGTTCTTCATAGAAATCTTATTACATTCTCTATAATCAATGAAGAGTCTCATTGATCCATCTTTCTTCTTAACAAACAGAACTGGTTCCCGCCAAGGTGACGCACTAGGGCATATGAATCCTTTATCAATATTATCTTGGAGTTGCTTATTCAATTCCTGCAACTCAATTGGGGCTATTCTATAAGGTTTCTTTGAAATAGGTAAAGCACCCGGTACGAGTTCTATTGAAAACTCAATTTCATGATTTGGTGGAAGACCCAGCAATTCCTCCGGAAAGACATCATCAAACTCCAGTACAATGGGAATATTCATAATCGTGAGTTTCTCACCAACCATTCTAGATAAATAAGCTTCATTCAATGGAATCAAGACCCATAATATGGAAGAAATTTCCACCAGAAGGTTATGTTCATCCTTGCATCGATAGACAATCAAAGATTGATCTGGAATATGAAATGTGACTTCCCTTCTTTAGCAATTGATATGAGCTCCATATAGAGAAAGCCAATCCATTCCAAGAATCACATCAAATTCCACTATAGGGAGGATCACAAGATTTTCATGAAGAACTTTCCCACAAACATTAATCGGAGAAGAATTATAAGCTTTTGATGCGACTGTTGTTCCATTAGGGGTTGTCACAGCTAACTCAACATCTAATTTTTGAGATAATACGGTGATACCCTTAGAAAATTTATCAGAAATAAAGGAGTGGGTGGATCTAGAATCAAATAAAACATTTTCTACTTTAGAGTGGATGGTATGTGTACCTTTCATCACTTCATCATCGTACTCCACATCACTGATAGAAATTGCATGTATCTATCCTTTGTCTTTAGACTTAAGAGTTTGTTGATGTCGATCATCATCAACAACCTTTGGATTTGGGCATTGATTGGAATAATTCCCCATTTCCTTGCACTTGTAACATTGATGTGTAGGAGGTCCACTCTGTGTATCCTTTTCAATGTTCGCATCACTAGACATCTTCTTCTAATCATTGCGGCATTAAAATTCCCGATGACCTTCCTTTCCACATTTGAAACATTTACCTGTCCCTTTAAGACAACTCCCTCCATGTTTCTTACCACACTTTGAGCATAAGGGAAAACTCATCTTCTTTTTAGTGTGATCTTTAGATTTTCCTTTGAATTCCATTTTCCTCTTCTTATCAAACCCATATGACTGATGGGTTACTCCAATCTCCATCTCAACTTTGAGAGCACATCGAACAATTTCCTCGTAGCTATTGAAGTCTCTTATGGCTAATGCCCTTTGAAGACTTGTTTTTAAGCCACTAATGAATCGATCAATCTTACTCTCAGGTTGGATAATAATACCAGAAGTGTACCTTGCAAGTCTTGTAAAATTTGCTTCATAGGTACCAAGAGATTCATCATCCTTTTGCTTTAGTTCAAGAAACTCCTTCTCCATCTTTGTTCGGAGAATACGATGATTGTACTTATTGAAAAATAAGTTCTTGAACTCGTCCCACTACATGGACTCAATTTCATCTCTTGGCCTCGTATTATTGATAAGATTCCACCATTGATCATAATCACCTTCCAAACGATACACTGCTAAGATGACTTTATCATGTTCAGAACATTGAAGAACTGAAAATATTTTTTCAGTAGTACTGATCCATTGTTCAGAAACTAGTGGATCAATAGACCCGTTGAATGAAGGTGGACGATGTCTCATGAAGGATTCAATAGAATGTTGATCATTCCATTACTCGTTAGGAAGTCCTTCATGATTCATAGCTTGAGAAAGTTGTGTTTGCATGGCTACAAGATTTTGCATTCTAGCTCCAATAACGTTTGGTTGCTCAGGGGGACAATCATTGCATTGCCCGTCGCATTCCACATTAACACGGTTCCTTCGAGTTCCAGCCATTGACTAAAACCAAGAAGAATAGTGTGAGAAACACTAATTATAATAGGAAAACCACATAATCAAGAATAAAATTTCACACTTAAGGACTTTTCCTAGGTTATTCATGGACATTTCTAAAACACTAAGATTGTGTTCTATGCTTAGACTTATCCTTATGATTCTTACTAAGGCTTTCACATCCTAGTTTCCAAAGGTTGACTATACCTTTCCTCTGATACCAACTATAACGACCCATACTTTACATACATTATTATTACTTCATAATTGAAGAACACTTATTACAACATATAACAAAACCAGGAAAGGACCATATATGTATAGTGTCTTTAGAAACTGAAAAACATAAACAACTAGTTCATAACACGTCTACACTGTCTCTCATTTATTTCATCATATCTATATTCCCTTTTGGAAAATCCTACTTAATATCCTTCTTCCTGACCTGGGGAAAGAAAACATACAAAAGGGTGAGCTCAAATGCTCAGTAAGGGTAAACAGAAGAAATATCAATCACATCTTATTCATAAGAACATAACATTTTTGAAATCTTACCCTGCAAAAGAGATCAAAATTTCATAACATGGGATAAATCATGGTAGTGAAATGTAATCACATTAATCATAACTTAAAACATGAAGCTTTGTGGAATACACACATAATCATAGAGAATCATTTCTTATTATTCAAGACTCATTTCCACGACTATCTTAGTGGAAAAAGATCATTTCTGATCCGAGTTCATTCCTCATTTCAGTCCTATTTCATTGAATCGGTTTAACCGATCGTTCCAGCCATGTCTATCTCATGAGATATAAAATATTTACCCAATGCATTGGAGGGAGATACAGGTCCCACCTATCTCATAATGATACCATTCTTATGTGTGCCACAACATCATAATCCATACATCATAGCATAACCCATGTAATAAAAATGGGATGCTTAAACATCGTGAAATCATAAATCAATTCATATAAGATAAAGGAATTCATAAAAATAATTCCATCACAACATAATCAAATAAATGTAATAATAGGGATATAAATAGAACCCTTTATTATCTTAGATGGAAAATAATTTTGATAAAACACTTGAACTCCATTCTTGAGGAAAATATCCTTTCTACTTCAAAAACACTTTTCCTTTCTTAACATGTCATACAATTCTAAACTAAAATAATTTGATTAAAAATAAACCTGAAAACTTGTAAAGGAAGATTATTGGAAATAATTTTTTAAAAATCCATTCATGTTGTATATTTTAAAAGAGCATTATTCTCATACTTTTTTCAGAAATGTCAAAAAGTACCTCGTACGAATAACGAAAAAAGATTCCTTCAATATATTTTACTAAAAAATCACCGAAGGGTAAAATTGTATTTAAACAATTGTAAGTGGATGGAAATAATATTACATATTGAGGAAACATTGATGTGGATAATAAAATACACCCCAGTAAATTCCAAAGTATAAACAATCTCGGATAAAAATGAGATTGTGATATTTCCCTTACCTTAGGTCTGATTTGCTTCATAAGTGTCCGAACCTTCTGTATAATGATTTAAATAATGTCATTGACTTATTCTAGAATCATTCTCATTGTTATGAAATCATATATGGTCATATTCTCAGCTTATTATTAGTAATATTTCATTGTTACTTGTTATTCGGGTGTTTATTACTTTTTGTTCTTATGCGCATTTTGTCGAATAAATTCTTATTATTCTTTTTTAGGTTATAGATACCTCATTTAAACAATGGTATTAGTGTAATATATATCATATTTATTCACTGAATTCATTTATTTAATAATTATGCAATGAAAATCATGTAGAACGAGTCACATCACATCGTGGAGATGGTATTCCGTACGTACGCACGAGCGATGATATCATTCCCATGATCGTGGAATTGTATTGAAGTGTATGTATACTATTTAAGAGTCAATATCACTTTACAATAATCATATATATAAATCATTTACACCATTATACCAATCCAAGTTAGGTGGTGGTGGAAAATAGATTACACCACGGCGTGGAGACGGTATTCCGTACGTACGCACGTGCGGTGATTTCGTATTCCGTAGGATCGATAGATGGTGAAATAGGGTTATTTAATACTTATAATAACATATCAGTATATGAGTGATACTGATGTTATTAATTCATAATGCAAAAACTAAATAATAAGAAGTGGATGAAGAAATAAAGTTGAAAGAATCGGTAACAAACATTACCTCTTCTTTGAAGCGCTTCTTTAAGATCTCCTTTTAGGGCACTAACATTGGTCTTTATAGAAGACCAGGACCTCTAGGATGTTTCTAGGGAAGTGGAGAAGAGAAATTTCCAGGGTCTGGGCGAGATCGAAGTCTCAAAGTGGTGTGAGAAAGAGAGGGAGGAGGTACCCTTTTATAAGCGATGAGAGGGGCACCTTTGGAAAGACTTAAAATATTATTTTATTATAAATCCATGTTCGGTTTTAAATAGCTAGAAACTGATTTATTATGAAGCTAAGGTGGGGATGGGTCGAAATCCTCTCATCCAATATAATTTGGACAAGTTTAGTTCACTATTATAACCTTATCATTTAGATTGAACTTTAAGTTAGATAATTTTACTTTTACCGTGTCTTTTTGTGTTCTTACACTATAAGGTTAATAAACATAATATAACAAGCCAAACGAACCCCAAGTTTTTTATTATTAATATATATAACCTTATATAAGTCATTTTGCCGAAACATATATTTTTAGGAATTAAATAACCATTAATAATATAATATTTGTTTTAAAAACTATTTTATGTCAATTTTAACACTATTTAGTAATTGATTTTTGTGAAAATCATAACAGAATGATTAGTTCGAAAAAAGTTAATTAAATCAATACTAACAAGTCATATTAAAATATAAAATTAGTGTAATTCATAAAAAGTCTCCAATTACATTTATTTGTGTATTTATAACATCAATTATGTCAATATTTCATTAATAAGATAATTAATGCATCATCATTGTGTCATAAATAAATTTAATTATTTAATGTCTAAAAATTAAAAATAAAATACCATTATGTAGGAAATAGTTTTAGATTTATAATTAATATTTATAGTCGAATTTATCTTATGTATAACCCTATATTAATAATTATTTACTTATTAAACTTTGATTTTAACTATTTTAACCCTTCTTTAAATAAATTAATAATAAATGTCCTAATCTAATCCAAGTGGGCATAAATGGTAATATTTTATTCCTAAGGTTGGTTTTGGTCTAATTACACTTATCCAATAGAATTTTTACATGTGTTAGGGTAATAATAATATCATTTTTACCCTTAATTACACTATTTACTTTTAACCGTGTTATATAAAAGTAAAAAGTTACTATTTACCAAAAATTATTTTCATCTCATTGAACCACATTTTACTTACTAATATCAACCGTGTCTCATGGTTTTTTGAAATTCCACTCACAGAAGCAGTAAAATTAAGTTTTATTTAAATTTTCATATTCTGCTAGGTGGTGGGTAAAAGATGGTGAACAGTTCAATAAAATTTTTATATATCTAAAATTATTATAAAATTACTCCAATGAATTACATTGATCTTATATTGGTATTATGTATCAATTTTGGCCAAAAATAAATTGAAATAAAATAAATAATTATTTAAATAAAATGTCGGTTTTTAAATAGTAACATAGTGTATTCAGTATTCATCAAAAATTGAAATTTTTCATAAAAAAACCAAAATATCACCCTAGGCTAATTTCGATATTCTGAATCCAAAAACATAGTCCGATTTGAAAAATAAAAATTTAAAATTTTTAAAAAGTGGTTATTACTATTCATAACGTCTAGTTTTAATAATATTTTAATAGCATATCGGTGTTTAGTGAAACTCGGTATTGCGTATGACGCAAGCTATCAAGGAAGGTCGTGATTGCGTGTAAAGCAAGCAAAGCTAGTGTTGTGTGTAGTGAAAGATTACTTTGATGATTTACATAAAATAAAAACAAAATATTTCGTACTAACGTCTCGGGTGTTACAGTGGGTGTTCCAAACATGTGATTAGGGACTAATCTAGATTCAAGAACATCACCACAGTAGAAGGCATACATGTCACTTTTTCTAAAAACATCAAAAGAAATATATTTACACTTGCTCTAATTAGATTCTTTAGTAATCTTTTTCTTTCTAATGTCTTTTTAGATGAATTAATTTTTTTTATAGAATCTCAATGGTTTTTTATTATGGTTATGATGTTACTTTTGAAAAAAAAATCCTTGTAAAATTATGGATTCTAATAATGTTTTAGTTTTTCCTTCCTTCTGAAATCACAATGTTTATATTAATTATTGAAATTCATTATTTCTTTAAAAAATTAATTTCCTTGAGAGTCTATCAAAGTGATTCTTGTCATTGACATTGGAGACTAGTCCATTTCAACTTACACACTCGTAGAGAGCTAACTAGGAATGGTTTTTTCTAGGATCTCTCTAAACTGGAATTCCCTACAATAAATGTATTTAACCCTTTTCAAAAATTGAAATATTATAAAATCTCATTCAATCAAAAGAAATATGTTTTAACTTATAAAAAAAAGATTTTTTTCCAAAGGATTGATTTGGCACCTTTAGAGTTTGTAGGTTAAATGAGAAGTACTATACTATTCTAGATACACTAGGTTATTCTTTAGAGCACGAAAAAATGATCCATTTTCTTCTTTTTAAATGTAATAAAAATATATAGATAACCATACAAAAATTTTAATTAATACCTTTGTAATTGATCATGTCTCCGAGTTTCAAAATTCATATTTTGATTTTCTATAATGAAAATAATAATATAGTCAAAAATTATTTTCATAGTGGAACACCCTCAGATTTTATAAAAAACTTATTTTAAAAAAAAAATCCTTTGGATATTTTTCATTACACATAAAACAGATTTTCTATTGTGTTACATGCAACCCTAGATTTTAACTAAACACATAATATTATTTAAAATATTATTATTTATTATGATGTTTATCAACTAGATATTGTAATGGAAGGAATATATAAGATATGAAAACTATTGAAAATATATGGCTTACACATGTATATGTAATGAATTCTTTTGTGACTAATTAATTTGAAATGAGAATTAATTCTATTTGAAAACAAAATAATAGTTCTTCAGAAAAACTATTTTTCATTCACACAAACACTTTTTACCTTAATAAATTAAATAAAATTTTGGTTAATGATTTTAAGAGACATAAAATATTATAAATTCATTCAAATTATTTACACCCAACTTTTCTAATTCTAGAAAGGATATAAGAAGAAATCCATTTATAAATTTAAAACTAATATTTTTATAAAATGATGTTATGTCACCTTTTAAAAAATTATGATAAAATTAATTTTTACCACTTTTAATAAATTTTACTTAAACATTCATAATAATTAAATTTATTATAATGAGAAAAATATCATGGATTTAATGTTTTATAAATTTATGGAAAGAAGGAAATTTTGATACATTTTGAAAAAAACTGGTTTTTATTTAGAAATTAAAAAAAATAAAATTTAGATTCATATGGTTATAAAAGTATAGTTAGGTTTATAAAATATCTATTAATTTAATTATGTTCATTGTAAAAATTTCATATAAAATTTTTAAATAAAAAATTTCAAATCTTCTGAACATTTTCTCATCAGAAAACCACTTTCTTATTACATCTTTAGGATTACCATTAAAAACATTTTACACCGAAATGATTTGAATTTGGAGAAAATAAATTAATTAGTAATTAATTATCAAATTAAATATTATCTAATAATTTAAACATAATTTTTTAATATTATTAATTGTAAAAGTAACAAAAATTACTTTTCACTATTAAGGTGGAAATAGGTTTACAAGGGGTTAAATGAAAAATATAAGTGGAAATGAACTTGAAATATTTCCAAAACTCATATTGTGGAAATATATGGGCCATAAAATATATAAGGTTCAATAATGTTAAATTTTTATCCTTTCTTCTTGGGATTAACAAGGGTACCTTTATTTATTTTCATGAATTAAAAGTGTTCCACCTACAACACATACTATAGACCACATCCTCTACTATAATATTGACACTTGTAAATAAATTTTATTAGAAAATAGCTTCCATTTTACCTTCTAAAAAAATATACTATCATCCTAGTATCATTATTTCGGTTATAAATCTATACTAGTAAGGATTGTGATGATAACCAAATGAATATGTTTAAAAAAGAGTTAGCATCCCTAAGTGTTTGATTTTACTTATTCATCCACATCCAACAATTATTTTAAAATAATGATTATATAATAACCTAATTATATTTAATATACTAAAAAATGTTAGTGGAATTACCTACATCAATATCATCCTCCCTCAAATGGAAAACTAAACTATTGACCATGTGTAAGGCGGGATCCACCATACGAACCAACATTATTTGTTTTCCATCACCACCTCTCACTGATAGATATAATAAATTAATTAATGTTTATATTTAATATTAAAAATATAATTATACATATGGTATTATAATATCATATATATGTATATATATATATATCTTTCGACTTTACATTCTATAGAGAATCTGATGAAATCGTTCATGTGTATAACATAATACCATGTCGTGAAGTGATGTGATTTTTTATTCACTAACATTTTTTATTAAATATAATTTGGGTAAATTTCATTAAAATATGATAGATATATATATATAAGAAATAAATAATATATTCTATCATGATTATATATTATTTAAATCTCCTCTATTTCATCCATCAGGAAAATAGAAATAACGATCCAGCGTATGTATGGCCTACTATCTACATGAACATTGAATTTCATTTTCTATATCTAATAATTATGGATTAATATAAATTCACAGAAACAAAATATATAATATTTTTATATCATGGTTAAAATTATTTTAATTATTGTACCATGGTAAATATAATAGGATAAAAAATAAAAAATCAAAACATACATGAATGACAAAGCACTTATTGCTAATTACATGATTTTAAAGAGGACTTATTTTTAAAAGGGTAATAAAATGTCATAAGTAAATAATATATGGTATTGTATATGTCATTATGGTTCATTATTTGTTTTACTATAAAATTAAATTTATTATATAGTATTTTCTTATGTGTATGAGGGAATATAAGACTTTTGGTGTTGGATATTCATCTAACATTTTTACTTTTGAGAGAAATATTCCACATTCACCACCTATTTATTTTATGTGGTGTCCGCACTGACCATGAATTTATTTTATTTTTATTATAATTAAATTTATATAGATATAAATATCCATTATATTATTTCTCTATAATGGGGTTTACGTTTCATATTTTCCATAAGAAACAAGGGAATAATTTTATCCAATTGCCTTCTTTTAAAGAAAAGTTCTGTTATTCTCATATCTTATTCTATGAGGTTTATATATTTCCACATTGAAATATTATTTTTAAAATATCTATTATTTTGTAATAATAAAATTTTAATTTGAAGATATTCATTAATTTGGCCTATTATTAAAAAATTCCAATGTTTTAATTGTTTGATTTAACAATATATTTGTTTATTAGGATTTTTTATTACTACTCTTTTAAGGATGTAATATTTTGTTAAATTTATCAAAAGAACGAATAATTTAATTATCATATGGTTATTTGTTTTTAATTATTAGTTTTAAATTAATTTTCATCTCTATTCATATTCAAAATATGAAAACTGTTTTTTTACCAAAAATCAACATTATTTATCTCTCTAGTTGAAAATCCATTTTCATTTAAAATCTTGTTTTAAAATAAATGTTTCAAAAATTTCACCAAAATAATTTAAATGATTTATTAAAGAACTTTATACCCAATTTTTACTTTTTACAAACCAACATTGATGGGAATGTTCTAATTTTAATCCAAAACAATGTATATTTTATTTTTTTGTAAGATGAGAATGGAATATTTTTTAACACATATGGAATGAATTGTATTTTCTATAATTATAACCGAAAAATAATTTATAAGGATTAATTTATAAGTATAAAAACATATATTCAAATAAAACAATTTTGAAAATTTTCAATGTTTTAAATGAAATTTTTATAATGTTCCGTTCTAATTTTAATCAATAAATATTTTAAATTATATTTAAATATTCCTTTATATGGTAAAATTTTTAACTTCAAAGAAAAGGATTTCGAAAAGGATTTCAGTTTTATGATTGTTTTTTCAAAACTGAATAATATAATTTCCAGAAGAAATATTTTAAATTAATTCATAATTTTCCTTTATAAGTTTCTATTTTTTTCTCTAATCCAATGAATTTTGAAAGAGTTTTATGTTTTAAATTTTGATTTTCAAGTAATGGTTATATTTTTTAAGAACTATTCCAAGTGAGTTTTTAATCAAAATAATTTTCCATCTAAGATGAAATAATTTGATGTTAAGTATTATTTACTGGGGAAATGATCATATTATACCATTCATATTATTTCATTAAATGGATTATTTTTATTATGAGAATTTTTTTTCGAAAACCATTTCTCTTCCACGAGTTATACCCTTATAGAATTATAATGAATTGTAATACATTTGCTTTGGGTTAAAGAATTATGAAATTCTTATCAAGACTACTTCTTTTATCATGTATTATACCAAGATAAAATTTATATGAAACCCACTTCTTTCTTCTTGGATTATACAATGATAAAATACATAGGAAACCTGCTTCTTTTTCTATGGTTTATAACACAATAAAATTATTATGAAACCCACTGCTTTCTTATGGTTTATGCTTTGATGAAATAATTAAAAGATTGTGAAAATTTTTTATATACCATTGAATATTTTTTTATCAATTTTTTATGAAACCCATGTTGTTTTCATGGTTTCTTATATCAAGGATTTTTCATTATCTTATGTAACACATTTGTGTGATTTTAATTATGTGATGGGTGGGAAATATATCAACTACTATTGAATTTAGTAAATATTGATATCCATATTGATTATAAAGAATATAATTGGAAGTTAACCTATATTATTAAGAGATAATGTCTAATATTATATTAATTAGTTTTAACCATGACTACTATGATGGTTTTGGGGGTGAAACCATTCAATTTTTATTATTTTGGAAATGATCCTTGACAACTAAGGAAATAATTTTATGTAATGTTTTGGTATGGAAAAAATATAATTTTTGTAACAATTCTATTTTCTAGTGGTTCATGTTATTTGATTCCATTATGATTCATGTATTACGAATTAACAAGATTTATGATATCACTCATGATTATTATCTAATATTTATAAGATATATTTTTTCAATGTTTTTCTCATGTTCGCATACCCATATGCTCTTTATTTTTTGATATCTCCATTATCCATCCCTAATGATCACCTAATATCACCCTTTCTTAGTTTTATTTACCCTATTTATGATGTAATGTTTTATGTGTGATATTTCTGAGTAGTATGTTAGTTATGAATAATAATGGGGTGTGATTTAGGTTTCTTCTCAACAAAATTTTTACATATCCAGGTTCCCAATTACACTAAACCTAAATTATTCTAGAATAAATCATTATAATATGTATTGAATATTCATATATTTAGAAGTATTATTAATGTATTAGAATAATGGGTCATTACAAATTGGAACCCAAAGTAGAAAAATGTAGTATAAATTTGAAATAGAGTCCTTCAATATATTTCCCAGGCAATGCCCAAGTAGTTCGATTTACCAATTAATTTTTGGGTAGAGGCTATCCATACATCTTGATATATTGTTAATATAGTTCTAGTTAAATCATTTGTAATGAAATGCCCATATTAATTATTAAATGGAAGAAAACATATAGTTAATTACATTATAGTTTTCTTCCTATAATGTTGTTCTATTCAACCCAAAGGATAATTTATTAAAAAATCATCCAAAAGTGATGAAGGGATTTTCCTTAGATATTAAACATATAGTAAATCATATAGGTTAATGAATAAAAGGACCAAAATTATTGAAGAACCATTAAATTTTAAATTTGATGAAACATGTCCACATAAAACTAAGAATATTTTAGAAAACCGTAGGGATTTCCATGTAAATATAAATATTAAAGTCAAATTTTTTGATATTTAAATCAATCATGGTGTTCAAAATCTTCAAATTCCAATGAATTGTTTAAACAATAATCTATTGAAGAAAATGGATTATAAAATAATTCAGTCCATATCTCTGTTATAACTTATAAAGACAATCACGAAGATTACATTGTTATAGATGTCAATAAAGGAACTCGTAATAGATATTTTATTAGAAATTCAATGGAAAATAATTTTTTTATTATCACATTAGAAACCTTAAAAAATCACAGAATCGATTGAGGAAGAAGTTTAGGTAATAGAAATGAAATAATAGCTGAATCAGTTTGAGACAATTAACATTTTAGAAATAGTTGAAATGCCTAAGGGATTCATAACCATTGATACTAGGTCGGTTTTTAGAAACATAATAGATGAAATTTGAACAATAATTAGAAACAAAGAATAATTGGTTTCACAATCATATAGTTCATAAGTAGGAATTGAATATGATGAAAACATTTCACAAGTATCTACACTAGATGATTTCAAAATATTTCATTCATATACAACACATTTAAATTTTAAATTATTTTAAATGGATATCAACAATGAATTCATAAGTTGTAATTTATTTTTGGATTATTTCTCGATTAACCCCCAAGATTCCAAAACCCTCTCTTTCGAAATCATTTCTATAAAAAAATTAAAAAATCATTTTATAATCAGATATAATATTTTAAATCATTGTATGATAGGCTAAACTCACTTTCTATTTTATAAACATTTAAGAAAAAGAGAATTTGACCCTACATTACTTATCAAGATAATCATAGAAGATGTTTTAATAACACAAATCTATGTTGATGATGTTATTTTTCCATCATCCCAAAACCCCATAAATAATATATCTCAAAAAACAATGAAAAATTATTTTCAAAGGAGTTTGATGGGTTAGGTAAAATAATTCCATTGTTTTTATATTTTTGAAAATAATGAAGGAATTATTTTCATTCAAATAAAATTCTCCATTGTTATCTTAAAGAAATTAATATAAATAGTAATAACGGAATAAATAGTCCCATTAAGACAAGATGTAAACTAGATCTTGATGAAACTGGGAAAACAAATGATAAAAACACTTATATTGGTATGATTGAATGTTCTCAATACCTAAATACAATCCATCCAGATATAACATATAGTGTGTGAATGTTTTCTCAATATAACTAATATAAAAAATAATCGCAATTTATTACTGTGAAAGGGATCTTTAAATAGCTCAACAATTCAAACATCTTAAGTCTATTTTAAAATAGAGGATACTCATTTGATTTAATTACTTATTTAGATTCATGTTTGTTTGCTTGTAATTTATATAAGAATGTAACATATGAAACATATCACTTTTTGTACAATTATCTAGTTTCATAGTTTAGAAAAAGTTATACCTTTTTTTATTATCCACCAATAGAGAGGAGTACCCAGCTACACGGAGTATTTGTACCAATATTTAATGGATAAAATAGACATTACGAGAACATGGATATCAATTTCAAGATATCTGTATAAATTGAGATAACAAAAGTTCTATAATTATATCTAAGAATCGTGTAAAACATTATAGAATAAATGAAATTGATATATGATGTCACTTTTTGAGATATCATTTTTAAAAAGTATATATCAATCTAGAATTCATTGGCAAAGAAAATTACCATGACGACATTATTATGAATCAATTTGAATTTTGACAAAATAAAATATTTCAAAAATGAATTTGATATTATTATGTATGATTAAAAAAAATTTAATCTTTTATAATTCATTTTAATATTATTTTCAATATTTTTATTTATATATTTTTATGTTTTTATTGTGATAAATCGCTTTAAAAATATTGTGTTTTTTTAAAATACTTTAAATTTGTGATATTATTTCTCTCATGTCACTATATAATTAAAATCCTATAATATTTAATATTTAAAATAATAATTTAATAGTTATACCTTTTGAAACCCAAAACAAGACCTCTTTTCAAACACTCGTTCTCAACCTCTCTTAATCTCAGGCTCTATTATTTTATTTCATATTATTATTAGACTATATGAAGAGATATTATTGAGAGATACACCCAAGTAATCTAATTTATTGAATTATAGTTTTATCAATTCTAATAATATTTCATAACCACATCTTCTTTCTCACAAAGACATGGATGAAAGTGTAGTTATCGTTGAATGGTTTTGAACCATCAATTAATTGTTGTATATATCTTTTTTCCACTAGAACTACGATGGATAGTTTCTAGATGATGATTGAAACATCTATCCATGAATTATTAGATAATTTTATAATAATTTGTTGGTTGACGTTGGAGTGTACAAAGATCTAATTTAAGATTAATCAATATTCAAGAATGAAAGTTTACTTTGACTATTTGGACTAAATGGAAGAGAGTTCCACATTTTGGATAATATGAGAATTCCTGGATCTCATATCCCATAAATCATTCTCAAATCAAAATAAGAAATTTTTGGGATTATAAAACATTGGACACGACCATTACTATACTAGTTGATAATGATATTAGTGTATAGTTCAAACTATTATTTATTTTTTCAGTACTTGATCTTCCCAATAAGTGATATTCAAATTTTATGAGGTATCAAGACTTGTTCATTTTATATAAGATAGTTTATGGGATACAGATTAGTCTACATAATTTCTTAATAATACATAGGGATGAGTTGACTAAAGCATATTCCATGTTCCACATGCTTCCTTACCAGAAGTTCATTTTTATGGTTCTATAATAGAGAATATTGGTACCTTTTTAATATGTATCTTATAAGGGGGATAGATAACTAATTTTAATGTTGTCTAGACAAATTATTATAGAATATGAATGATTAAAGGATGTAGTTTCTAATGTAATTTTTATTCCACTTATGTTTTAAATAATTGTCCCTCCCATTTTTTATTCCTCTCCTTCTAAATAAGAATTCAGTATAGATAGTCATATATTTCATTTGGGTATAACCACATCAGGTGATCTAAATAAAATTTATGATAAATAGAATGAACCAGAATATAATAATATTATAAACATGATAATGATTATGATATTTATGGAAGATATGGTGATGATAAACCAATAGAAAATACTAATAGTGTAGTTATTGTCATTTTAGTGAAAGAAGAATCAGTACACCTGAAGCCAACTTTTCTAATAGTTTTATAGATACTAGTGGGAAATGTATCTAATAATGATAAGTTAATTTATTTATCTACCAATACATTGAACAAATTATGTTCATGAAAACAATTATTAGTAATATCAGATTTATGAATATTCTTGTAAAATCGAGGTTATATCCAGGGATGATTCTGGTAAAGATTATAAGAACTATTTGAAGAGAATTGAGAAACATATTAGTGTATTGTGACCATTAGAAGGATCAAAGTGATATATTTCCGAGTTTAGTGATCATTATTATGATCTTGGTAAGGATTTATTTACTAAATTTAATCTTAATATAGCAAATCATTACCCTTCTTAAGAGGTTGAACTCTCTGATTTCCCTCTTTCAGACCACACCTCTCCATATCTCATTTATTTTAATAATGACCTTCAGAATATATTAAATAAAATTTAATTGAGTATTGTTTATTAATAATCCTAACAAAGTGAAATCTATTTCATACACTGTAAAAAATGTTGTTTAAAAAATTCAGAAACAATTATTTCTCATGACCATTAGAACCAAGAAGTTCGATCTTTTTGATGGGAAATGTAAATTTTTAATGAATTCAAATGGGGTCTTTGAAAATTAAATCTAACTAATTTGATGGTTATGATTGATAGAAGTAATCTATCTATGAAAAATAGCCCCTATAAACCCTGAACACTTGATTTAGTTACATCTAATACTCTTAATTTTGTTTCATTTGATTAATATATGATTGGAAAGATGAACCATGAAGAGATTATGAATATTCTGGACAATTTGAATGTTGTAAGAAATAACATTAAAAATTTTAATATTGTTTCTCATGTTGATAACCAATATGACTTGATTAAAAATTAATATATTGTGTCTCATAAATATATGAATGTAATCAACAGTCTTATAAATCCTTATCGGCGAATGATATAACAAAAAGTAGACCTTATGATTTAGTTCCTTTCTTTGAATGAGATTTAATGATGCCACCTCTAAAAAATCATTTAAAGGTATAATAGTGAGTTTATTGGTAATTAATCTTCTAATAAATCAATTCTTCTCAGAAAAATATGTGTTTCTCTATGTGATAAATCTTGGGATAAGGGTTGAGGTATATATCACAAGTATCATAGAGTCATATATTTATTTCATTGATTCTCTTACGTTAGGACCATATTCTCTTATTTAAACCATATTTGTGAAGATGTTTAATAAAACATTACCATTAATACTTCAATACCAACCACAACATCATATATACCTCCAATATGACCACTTAGTCTCACTCTTTAACAATCCATTGTTTATGTAATTCCCATTTTTAGGGGAATATATATTATAATAATTCATATCATTCTAAAGTCTACTTCTACTCATACTCTTTATATTAGAAAATAGATGGATCACATTGACCCATATACCCATTCAAATCAAGAGAATAGTGATTCTGATTAGTCTCTAATTGGGATAATATATAAGCTTTTAAAAAAATAATGAAATCATTTTTAATTATAATTTTTTAGTACATTAGGTTTATTATTCTCCCTGATTTATTTGATATTCATTTTTTTTAATTTTAAACCATTATGTTTACTTTTTGAAAACCCAAAGGTGGATTAAGCTGTATAAACCAATATTGATTATATTATTACATGTGAAAAATATGGTTACATACCAAACTACAATTAGTTAGTTGGTATTTATTGTTTATTTGGAATATATTAATTTTTAATCCCTAACCATTAAATTTTTCGTTAATTATTTATTCCATGATTTATGATCAAGAAAATGGAGAGTATTATTCGATTAGTTCAGGAATTCAATATTTTAGTAATAATTTATAATTTTAATGCTAATTATATTCTAATTTATGTTTTATAAAGGTAAATTTACTTTCTAGAAAATAATGAATATTCCCATATTTGGGATCGACTACACGATCAATTTGATTTACCATTGTGAAAATATACCAAGAGACTACATGGAAAATAAATTGAACTTTTAATTTATATTAATTAATTCCCATGTTTGATTCATTCCATAGGAAACATATACTATACCCATAGTTTGGAACCGTCAGTATAGTCCTTAAAACCATGGGTATATGATATTACCACAGTTTTATTAACTCTTTTAGATGAATCCATTGGTGTATATATATACAATGTTTCTATAGAAACTATGTGTAAAGCCTATGATATTTTATTATTCTTGCTATTTTGGTCAGTCGTATGGTATATATCTACATTCCCAGTTTTGAGAACCATTGGTATAGCTTTTCCCAATTGAAAACATATACCCACCATTAATTAAGCTGTGGGTATTTCTTTTTCACCCCATTTGGATACAGTAACCCTTCACTCACTTCCTGAAACTATAAATAAATATAAACCATAGTAAACATTAAATTAATTACATATATAATTATATTTACATTCAATAAAATACTTGTAATAAGTTTCAATACATTTAAAATACATTAGCATAGAAATAAATCCACACAACAAATAATTTCATGTCAATACAAAACATACACGTGTATCATTAAAGTTAAGTTATGCATGGAGGGATCAATATCTCACCCATCACCAACATCCTAATCCCCATCACAATCAGCAACATCCTCATCACCAACAACATCATCTGTAACACCATCAATATCATCATCATTGTCACACCCACCACCACCATCTCTACAGCCACTATGACCCTCAATGACATCCCTCGAGGCATAATTTAAAGAGTGCATCGATTCAATATATGAATCAACAGTAGTAGAAAAAACTAATGAATTTAATTGACTTATAAATAAAATATCTTTCAGAATTTTTTTGGTTATTAGTTTACTTCTTTCATGCCACTATAAAGATATTCTTTGGCATATTCTCCTTTTTCATGAGCTCATTACAACTATGTTTTTAAAATATAATATACGATATTGATGAGGACCAATACATAGTGGGCAGGATGTTTTTCTCATGTGGAAGTTATTATATCAGCCAGTGCTCCTCACCTGATACCTAACTCTAATGATCGTTTTACCCAATTTTTTCATCTTCTTTATCATCTAGGGCTTCTAGAGAAAACTGTAAAAAATATAGATATGATATTTTATTATTATTTATGCATAAATATTTGAATTATAAATAAAAACTAACAATATTTTCTTCTATTTCTTCATTTACATCATTTCCATCTTTTTCATCCTACTCAATATAAATAATTCTACTCAAGGAACATTTCCTTAGATACCCAATGCCGCTTGCTACAAATGATACAGATAAGTATAATACTACATTATTTAAAAATATGAAAGTAATAAACCTCGAATGAATTTGAATTCTATGTATTAATGAAATCCCTAAAATTAATAAGAATCAAAATATACATTCAATTAGGGAATCAATACTAGTTCCATGACATAAAAATACATACAAATTATCATGATAAAAATGGGTATGATTTAAATTTGACTTATATGTTCATTTAAGTTGAATTATTTTTTGGTCAAATTATTTTTTTATTCAGTCTCATTTAAATTTAGACCATTTGGTCATTAGGTTCATTTTTAGTTTTGGTTGTTGGGTAAATTGGTAAATTGGATAATTGGATGTTTGGAAAATTTTCTATTTTTCCATTTGTCCAATAAGACCATTTGGGCCATTTAGGCCAATTCAGGCACTTTAACTAATAAGGCCAAATATTTCAATTATCCCAATTTGAAAATTTAGTGAAATTCGCCCCGTTAGGACATTTTGTACAATTAGGCATTTTAGTCCATTTATGATATTTAGGACATTTAGTCCTTATATACCCATTATGCCATTAACTCAATTAAAACACTTATAAATTTTAATCCAATTATACCACTTTATACATTTAGTCCAATTATGATATTAAGCTAATTAGGCCAACTATTCCATTTTTTCAATTAGGCCAACTATTCTATTTTTTACATTTCATCCAATTTTGTCCAATTAGGAGAATCATACCACTTATTTAGCCAATTTTGGAAAAATATTTTTTTGGTCAATTAAGCCATTTATTTGGAATATTTAGGCTAATTAAGTAATTTAGGAAAATTTAGGCCATTTGGCCATTTGTCCATTAGAGTAATTGGCCAATATCCAATTATTCCTTTTTCCATTACGCCTTATTCCATTAATAGAATTTTATATTAGGCCATTAATCCTATTGGAAAATTAAAAATTAGTATATTATGCCATTATTCAATTAGGTCAATTGTAAATTAGGCCATTAGGACAATATAGAAATTTTACAATTAATCAATTAGGCCATTTGTCTAATTAGCTAATTGGCCTTTGGGCCATTATGACAATTAGGCATTATGAAATTAGGGAAATTTTCCAATTGGATATTTGGAAATTAATCCAATTGGCCAATAATACATTACACTATTTTCCCATTAGACAATTTAGACATTAGTTTATTGGGCTATTTAGCCAATTGGCCAATTAATCATTAGTCTACTAGATTTATTGTACAAATTATCATTTGTCTATTAGGCCAATTGGTTATTATATTATTTGTCCATTTGATAAATTAGCCACATGGGAATTATTTCATTAGTACAAATAGAAATTATTCTATTATGTTAATTGGACAATTGTTCATTAGGTCATATGGCCCATAGGCCAATTGGGAAATTGTCCATTAGGCCCATTGACCATTAGGAAAATTGGTTATTAGACTATTATAAAGATTATAAAATTGTCCATTAAGACTTTAGCATAACTATTTATTATTCCATTTAGACATTAGGATAATTGGACTTTAGTTTATTAGGACTGTTGGTCAATTGTACATTAGGTCATTATGTCAATTGGTCATTGGGATAATTTTCTGTTAAAAAATTATACCAAATGGAAATTAGGTGAATTGGACAATAGGCTATTATGATAATTGTCCATTACACCATTAATACACTAGGTCAATTGGCCATTAGGACATTAGGAGATTCATCCAATTTCACAATGTAGTCCATTAGACCATTTGTAAAATTGTCTAGTTTGCCTAATAGGCCAATTCACCATTATGAAATTTGGGTAATTGGATAATTTTACATTATTAAATTATTCCATTATCCCATATTTACTTTAGGACAATTGTCCATTAGGCCATTAGGAATATTTTACAATTGGGAAATAATCCATTAGGCCAATTGTCTATTCGGACTTTAGTTCATTAGGAAAATTTCCCATTATCCATTTGTTCATTATGCCAGTTATCCATTAATCCATTCTGTTATGCCAATTGTTCAATTGGACATTAGGACATTAGGCCTATTGGACATTATCCTATTATGCCATTCGTGTGTTGGACTGTTAGAAAAAAATAGTCCATTAGGAAAATAATACAATTATATATTTTTCTGACATGCCAATTGGCCAATATTCCATTAGGTCAATGGTTAAATTAGGTCATTAGTCCATTTTTACAATTGATTAATTATGTAATCAGGACAATTTTCCAATTATTAATTAGGCCATATGGAAAATTCCCAAATCATCCATTATGTTGTCATGAAAATTGGCTAATTAGCCACTAGGACATTAGAAGATTACTCTATTAATCCAATTATCCATTAAGACATTAGGTCCATTGGCCAATTAGCCACTATTACATCAATCCATTAGGCCAATTGTTCATTTCTTCCTTAATAAAACTAGAAATTGAAGAATTAGAAGAATTTTCCAATTTGATATTAGGCAATTAGGAAAAAATTTCATTACAATATACGGCCAACTAGCCATTAGGTAAATAGTTCAATTGGGGACTAGTCCATTGGGTTAATTGGTCATTGGGCCGGTACACTAATTGGTTGTTTCGAAATTAAGTCAAAAAACCTATTGGGAATTTGTATATTTGTCCAATTGGACAATTGGGGTAATTTTTCATTATTCCATAAGGCCATTAGTCAATTTTTCTATTATGTCATTGGGAAATTGGGGAAATTGATCATTAATCCATTTTTTCCAATGGACAATTGTCCATTACTACATTTTTTCACTTGACAAATTTTCCACTAAGACATTAGGATAATTTTCCATTATGCCATTAGGCCATTGGGCCAATTATACATGAGTATATTAGGTAAATTGGTCATTATTCTATTGATACATAAGTCCAATTGACCAATTGTCCATTAGATTGTTTAACCGTTATTCCATTAGTAAATTCGGCCAATTAACCATTACCCCATTAGAAAAATTGGTAGTTATGAAATTAGAGAAATTGTTTGTTAGGATATTAGGAAAAAAAATTCTAGTTCATTAGTAAAATTGTTCATTAGTCCATTAGGTCAATTGGTCATTAGTCTATTGGGCCAATTGTCCATTAATTCATAATGCCAATTGAAAATTAGGCCAATTGAAATGGGTATTTCTAACCTTATTTTAGAATTATTTATAATAATAAAACCTAACTTTCTGCATGAAAGTTTAACTAACTAAAAATATAAATCTATATACTATTTATATTCATATTAAAAATCGCGGGTGCTTCACAAGATCGGGAATTTTAGTGTTCCCTAATGTTTTCAGATATATCCTTGAATATTTTTTCTTTTTGTTTTTCTCAAAAAATCCTTACTAAAATCAATAATAAAATAAGAATACAATTTTCTATAAAATCCAATAAATATTAAAAATAAAATATACTCATCAATCATCCAGTATGTGATCATTTTTGGATATTTTATTGTTGTATAGTTGGGGAATATATGGTGAAACCTTTAAATTAGAACTCACTCTACCCTTCAAACCAACGTATAACTCTTTCAATTATGATTTCCAGATGTCCCCAGCATCCATCAATGATGCAACCATAGAATCCTCATAATCAGGAATGTTATATTGGTTCTTCGATGAACATGTTATTTCATATGAATATAAAAATAACATATATAAATTTTAAAAAATTTGATACCCATATCTCTTCCCAATAATTTTCCTCAATGTCATTACCAATATGACCCCATGAGGTTGGATGCACTAGAATGATATCATTTTACTTGAAAGAAGATCCCGTGAGGCTTATACGCTACCTAGAATATTTAACTATCATCAAATTTTATTTATTGTATTCCACCATTCTTTCTATTTAGGGATTCCAAGATTACCTCATATAGTTATTCCAACTTCACCTTCTAGAATATCCCACTGATATGATAATGGAAAAAGGAATAATTAATTAACAGTAAAAAATAGAAAAAACAATGGGTTATAATTATACACACTTATAAAAATAAAACATGATGTATGGGACTCAATAGACATTGATGTAACTAATGGATTTCTGGAATAAGTGGAATCAGCAGGATGTGTCTGTTCCAATGCATGCCTTAGGTGATCTTCATACACTGGTGTGGATGTTTATAGAACAAAATAATCATATACCATATGGATAGTATGAAATATATATTTCATAGTCATGGAAAAATATGTGTAGTAGTGTTGGGGATACATCAATGGATATGGATATGGTAATTATGGGAAAATTATGGAGGGAAGAATAGGCATAGTATGGGGTGAGGTTTCTACATGAGATGATGATGGAGGCATGGGTGGGAACATCCAATGAGGTTCAACTAGAGGATCTAAAGGTGTGGTAGATGGGATATTTTTTTTCTGGGTCAAGGTGGGAATAGATATAAAGATTGCTCGATCTTGGTCTTCGATCAACCCTGCTCAGACCCATCCTAGTACGATTAGGAGGAGTAAAATCTAGTTTAATTTAATATATAAAGAATGTGAAAATTAAATTATATGTAATGTAGAGTAAAAAATATTAAAATTATTACACTCATTAAGGGAATAATATGAGTCAACTGATGCTCTTGCATATGTTGATCAATACAATATATTTTCTTCGTTCAAATTTCTTCAGTATTTCTCAGAATCTTTTTAAGAATGAAATATACATTTTTTCGAAATATATTTTAAAAATCATTCATGTACCTTAGAAGTCAAAGAGGTCATAATAAATTGAATAATATGTTCTAGAAATAATATTTAAAATGAAGTTTTATATTTTTTTTAAAACCAATTTCAAACCTAGCTTTCTGAATTGAGATAAATCAAATTAAACGATACAAAACCAAAAAATAAAAAAAAATATTTCATTCCAAACTGAAACTGAATTAAATTAATTACAGTAATACAAACAGTAAAACACACATCACTGTAAATTTAATGAATGATTAACATTATTCGTATCATCTGTATTTCACCCCCCACCACTTCTGGTTGAATATAAATGCTCAAAATAGGACATTTTGAATCATAAAATTAAAATCTTGTGGTAAAAAAAACAAATTATGTAGAAAATGGTGTCAATTTGATCCGTAAAATCATGAAAAATATGTATTGGGATTACATTATTTCTGACACTGTAATCTTAACCCATATGATCTTTCACAGAAAATAATTTTTTCCATTTATGAAAAAAATGTATAGTTTATCAGTATCCCGGAATCGACTCATGTCAAGAACTCTAAATACACAATAATTAGTAAATTAACCATGTCACATCATTGAATAAATCCATTTAAATTTCATCATAGAGACTCGACTATGAAATTATTAATCCAATAATATTATTTTCTAAACATGTCCAAAATAAGAAACATTTTTAAATCGATCCTGACTATCTGATGCACAGGAATAAAATTAAGTTATATCAGTTAACATAAAGCCACAATTATTTATTCTCATTTTTACAACCTAATTAGTTGTATTATAATTAGACCCATTTATAATTAAATATTTTCATTCAAACCCAAAATTATTAGGACCAAGTCCAATTCTCATAAATCTTGAGTAATAGATTCAATAGGTAAAATCAATATTGAAAATTTATATGAATAATATAATTAAATCAATATCTATATTTTAAGTCAATTAAAGTTATATTAATAAAATTGATTTAAACCATTAAGGAAACTCTTTACTATGTAAAGACTCTCTCTATATTAAAAGAAAATTTCAATCAACTGCACTTATAATATTTTCATGTTCCGTAAGTAAATGTTTAATAGTAGTTTATGTTATATGTGAAATGAATGATTCTATGATAACATATAAATATTCAAATTACTTACTTATTTAGTCATCAAAAAACAAATGTTAAACAAGGATATATGATATGTCATATAACACTCTTAAAGGATCAATGTATCCAATGTATATAATGTGAAAATTCCTACTGCTTGGGAGGAGATGTAAATGAGATCTAAATTTCCCCACAAACCACATCTTTATTTCTCACTAGCTGTTTATGTATCCTTCTCACATCAGATAAATACATTGAACATATATCCATGAATTCTTGATCTAGTTAACCTCTCACAATTGAACCTTCTAGATGATTCTGGTTTCAAACATAATATTTCATTGTGGACATTTTTTATTCAATTGGATACACCCACTAAAAAGTGGGAGGTCCCCCAAAAAGTGTTTCAGTTGAAATAAAAATAGTTAAATACATCATTCATATGAAAAATAATAGAGTAATTTATTTTCCAACTCACATAAAATTAATACTTCCTCTTTATACATTTTTTTTCAAGTAACACATTGATAACCTCTTAGCACCAATGCCTAGAAAAAATAGAACATGTGAATTACTGTCTCCATTAAATTGTTGAAAAGAAATTCTAGATTTCTATAGGAATCAAATAATGAAAAATGATGTGACAATAATGAGAATTTATGGATTCTAGTTTCATATCTCTAATTAAGAATAATTTTGATATGTTGTTGGAATATCCATCAAGAAAATTTAAATTCTCTAATTCATCCGAATTTTTATTTTTCTCTAAAGGTGACATCACATTAGAAGAACAATAAACGTTCAATTTTTTTTAATATACATGGGATGATGTTTTGGTTGAATTCCTTGATTGAACAAGTCTTGGGGAGATCAAAATCCATCATTGATATTCCCATTGATATTTGGATGAATTGAAAGATATGTTACATATTTATTTTCTATTATGTGAATTATATCTAAACATTTACGTAAATATTTTTTGACTAATATGGAAAATTAAAAAATATACTTCTCTTTTTCAAATTGTAAATGGTGTTAGTGTCAAATTCTTCTTCTTTTTAGATTACATATAACCTTTCTCTAATGGAAAAATTAAATATTTCAATTAATTAATCACATAGGATCGTTACATATTTTTAGGAGGATTATCAATGCCAATAGTATTATAAAATATCCAGTGATTCATCCTATATTGATGTACCATTAGTAAAAATTGTTGATATCATATGAAACTAAAACTACAATGATATTTAATTCTTATCGATCTTGTATTTTTCTTAAAAATATGTCATGATATTTTTCCTTTTATGATCAAAACATAAATAATTACCTGAGTCGGTAAATTATAACATAGAAAAAATATATGACCCCCATATGAATCATTTTTAAATGAAATGTCTATAAAGTCAAAATTATTTGGAAACTGAGTTGAAATATGATCATTTTGATACATTAATCTTATATAAATTCTATTATAGGAAAAATATTTATATTCCCAGTCAACAATGTAAACCATAATTACAAGAACTAATAAAACCAATTTCAATATGAATGGATTCAATGAAACTTGAATTTGTTAAATAAAAAAATATATACAAAATATAATATAGAGGGAATACATAAGTTATATTATATATGAAATGGAATAATATTTTCCAAGAAAATAATACACATCTATAATTTTAAAGGATTAATTTATAATTCCAAATATATTTATAATCATAATTATATGATATTAAAGGAATCAATTATATGACCATATTACTTGAATAATGGAAAAATCATGTCCCATGAAAATATTCATATATTATTTGATGAAATTTGATGCAAAAAAAAAAATAATCAATTCAAATACATTATCTAAAGACACATATATAATAATTGGAATCATTTTTTAAAAATAGGAATGTTTTATTAAACTATTTATCAATGAGTAAGAAACGTAATTAAATTTTTTAAAATACTTGTTATTTCAATGATGAATTCCATTAAAAACATATTCATTAATAAAAAAATACCTATAAATACTCCAAATTAATATTATCAAATATTACCATTTAACAATTTATAACATAATAAAAATCATGTGTAGTCATGTCATAGGCATATTCTGAAAAATTTTATTTCTGTATGAGGCTACAAACTAATAAAATCTATTGATAATATACTCAAGGATCTATAATAATAAATCATCCTCTTAAAATTAATAAATAAATTTATATAAAAATTTGATTCCAAATGAGTCATATCTAGAAACTAATAATAAATTATACCCTAATGAGAACAATGAAAATAACTACTAATAACCTCTATAAATAATAATTAATAGAACAAATAATTTTTTATACCTAAGAGGTGAAACATTTCAACACATATTAAATAATCACATAGAATAATTTAGAAAAAATGTCCTCCCATCAATACGAATATATTAATACTCCCATAATGGATAGGAAATGAAAATCAAATATCACCCACCAATATAAAACAATGGAATAATAAAAACTCATCCAAATTAAAATCAGTAAACCTAAATATAAAAAATAAAACATCTCTCACAGAGAACCATATATCAAATTATATTATAGAATATAAACCTAATTATATCATGTAAGGATTTCATAATTAATAAAATAATATATCAATAGCCAGAATAATATGTGAAGTATTTGGACTTCACCGTAAAAGAAGATAAGAATCAGAAAATCATCAAACCAGAGGAGAACTTTTGAAAGGGAGGGGCCTCACTCAACGCTCAGGTGAGGTAAACATAGCTCAACCTCGAAGTTGGGGATCTATATTGATGTGTTTAGGGTGGGTAGTTATGGTGAGAAAAATAGGGGAATCTATCCAACCGGTTTTTAAATACTCACTTAGATAGGTGACCTACACCCACGGTTTACATAATTCATGGGTTTAGAAAGTAACCATTCATGATATACCAACAATTTCAATAAACTATGGGTATATTTCTATTAGGATTTCCCTTTTATCTAGAAGTTTCAATGGAATGGATTGAAAAAAAATTCTAGATAAGTTAATTGCATATCATGTTGCATCAAATTCTTGAAAAATCTATCAATTGGAGTGAAAAATCAAAGTGACAATGAAACTATTAGAGATATCCAAAAGTAAAAAATGAGAACATCTGACCAAATAAAGAGACTATGATGAATAATTTATAATGTGAAAAATTATTGGATGGATAAAAATCATAAAGTGATCAATAGTAAGCATAAATAATTGACCATACCAAATATAAGGGTATCCCATATATGGAAGCATACATCGATGATAACGAGAATGCTGATGTGGTAAATTTAAATGAACTAAAATATTAATGTAGAACATTAATTAATTGTTTCCAAAAGATATTTATTATACAATTATATCTTTAAATATAATAATCCAAAAAAAAATCTTTTGTAAAATTAAATATCATCACATGAATTTAATGAGACTTATTTTTCTTCCAAAATTTGAGAAAATCCGTAAAGATGTCTTAATGAATTGTTTTTTTAGAAAAACAAAAAAAATATTGATTTCACAGGGCATAAATTGAAGATGAACATACTCTAATGAGAATATAGAGACATGAAAAATTTTCCTAAATAAAAAACGAATATAAACTACATTGTTTAAAAAAATGAAACATGTTTTTCTCACATGAACATTGATAACACATATGAGAAAAAAAATTTACTCACCCAAATATTACAAACAAAAAGAGGACAATGAATAGAGAATAATTACATACAGATCATACAGAACAATATATTCTACAGTAATAAAATATCAACCTTTTCTTACTATGTTTTATCTACATGTATGTTGTCTCTGTTTTACCCAATTTTTTATTTATAAATTGGTCATGTACTAAACTAGATATTAAAAAAACAATCTCTCGTTAATTTATCTTGAAAAAAAAATAGGATTTTGGAATGTGTTCTTTAATCAAAGGTAAATATGCTTGGTTTTTATAATTTATTTATCCCATGTAAAATAGTGAAGGAGCCTTTTTGAATCATAATAATCCTTGTGAAAAAATTTAAAACCCAATCCAGGATCTAGATTAGTTTAATTAATAATAAAAAATAGGTATTGGTTGACTTCCAAGTGGATGGTTTCTATTCATAGATTGAGATAGAAACCCTTTTTTATTCCACTGTGAAATTTTATTACTTTTGATTTATTTCATCTTCTAGAAAAAACTATATTTGTTTTCTAGAATATGTAATACAATATTATTTTGATAGTTAATGTTAATGTATCTTTTATAAATGGTGTATTTTATTATTAGATTATTTTTGAAAGTATAATAATTTTTTAATTTCACATCAATTGGGTTTTGATTAAACATTGAGAACCATTTTCATTGATCATATTATATAATCATATAGTTTTTTAATTGGGTATTTTTATCAATTTTTGGGATTTAGTATTTTTATCCTTTTAACCATAAATTTTTAATTGAAAAGTAAACTCACCCCCCCCCCCACACCACCCATGATTTTTCCACTTTGACTAATTAAAACACAAAATAAACATGGGAATGTTTTAAAGGATGTTATAAGTGATAATATACCACAAAATATGATAGATAATCTCCATGGGGAATATGTTTTAGGATCTTAGCTTCTTTTTTTATCAAAATCTCATATCCTTCTTCTAAGGGGTAATTGGAAAGAATAACTTATCACAAACATTATACTCTATATGTCACCAACATTTTCTTATAAAAATCCTATTGACTTTGTTAAACTCAGATGTCTTATGTAATGTATATGGAAATATCTATTATTTCTCTTACTATTTGATTTATAAAATTCATTCCATTGAGGGCTTAATAAGGATTCATCTGAATGATTGAGTGAAATTTGTTATTGTAAGAAAATTTTACAAGGAAATGGTGTTGATCCTAACCACTTTGAAATCTATAGATCATGAACTTATCATATTTTTATATTTTTATATGGTCCTACAATATTAAATATATATATATTGATGATATATAGTGCTAAATTTCGACTCAATATTTATGGATTACTAAACACTTCTAGAGAACACAATGCTAAAACCTATATGTTTGTTGGGTAAAATTGATAGGGGTGATACATTTATCATTTCATGTTACTTAATATATATCATGAAATGATGGTCAAGTTATAAATCATTGATAAGATAAAATAAGTATTCTAACATTATAAGGAAACTAAATACGACCTGAATGTAACTATAGACTTTAGATATCATGGGGAGTCCTATGACGAGATCTATGGTGATTTTTTCCATTTCCTTATAGTTATGGGTAATTGATACATTATATTTTCAAAATTCTCATATTCATTATTATCTTTATTTCAAACTAATACTCAACATACATACTTTACAATAACAATTTTCTGGGTGTCCTATTATAAATACTCTTTAAGATCTTGAAACATCTCTATACATTCATTATGGAAAAAAATTGATGATCTACGTTCTTTATCCAACAACTCAATTCCTTTCATATTATAGGGACATGTATCTAGTTATTTTAACTTAATAGGCCATCATAGTCATAGTTTAACTTTAGAAAAAAAATTCTTACCTTCTGTTTATGTTTTCAATTATCCTTCTATTCCACTTTTCTCTTCGTATCAATGGATAATATAACATTAATTTGATCATGATAGGATTTATGAAATTACCACAGGATTTCAAGGTCCATATTTTGTAAGTCCATATATATTTGATCTCATTTAATCTATACCATGGATAATATAACAATATTATTTAATCATATAGAATCATCCACCTTGTTCTCCATCCTGATTTTGTAATGTATTAAGCATCAATATTTCTTAATCAAATCCAACCATATCTTTTGGTATATATTCATATTTTGATGTTTTAATATATATTTAATGAATTTATGTCTAGTATAAATATCATACATTTCACCATAAAAATAATACTTCCACATTTTGAATGAAAAAATTACTACTACAATCTCTGAATTATGTGTTCTGTAATTTTGAAACTGAATCATTAATTAGTATGAGGCACATGCAACCACCATTTCATTTTTCATAAAAATGAATACCAATTCTTTATTTAATACCTCACTGTATATTAAAAACCATTATACATTACATATTATTGTATGAATAGGTACACAAACCAACCATCTCTTTAGATCTATTAAATTTTCCACACATTCGACAATCTAGGTTAATATGACTCCCTTATGAGTCAATCTGGTACGTCGAATTGATAACCATGAGGAATTTCTCATTTTTCATATATTTTATCAATTAAATAAATGAATACTATATAACTCAATAATAATTATTTATTTGGGACATTTTTCAACATCATCTACCTCTAAGGGAACCACCAATATACCACCTTCATAATTTCATAACCCAAGAATGATACATTTTATATTTGTAGTTAAAAGTTCCTAAATTTGGAATAAAACTTATCTTATCTCAATTTCATCAACAAACTACTCAAAGGTTATTAATTCTCTTTCTTAATCCTATATAATATGAAAATATCATTTATAAATAAAAATATAAACGAATTAAGGTAATAAATAAATATTATAATCCTAAGATATAGGAATATTGTGGTGGGTTTTAAGTCTAAGTTATATCAATATAAATTAATAGAAAATATACCACATATAAAATGTTGTGATCAATATATTCTACATTTTACATTTATTTGATTCTATACACATAGAAGTTCAATCACTGAAAGGTATTGATCAATTTTAGTTGATGAAATAACACTTCAATGTTGTGTAAAGGAAATATGTTCTTTATAGTGATCCTATTAAGTTCTATATAATAAATAAAAGGATCCATTAACCCATACATACTATTTATAAAAATAATATGTCAACCCCATGGTCATTCTATATGACTTATGATTCACTTTTATATATTCCCTTAGAGTTTCTTCTTCAATTCTAGTAGTACAATTTGGTTAATTCAAGAAAGAGTATTTGAAATGGGAGTAGAATAATTTATGAGTAATATTGTATACTCAGAATTATTATTTGGGAATACTAATAATATTTTCATGAAATAAATTAAAACATTCTTTTCTAATAAGAATTTCATGAATGATGACTTATATCATACCATTTTTGTAGGTTACCCCGCATGAGTAGGTATTAGGACATATATAGTTGATGTAATTTCAAATGGAAGTAAAAAAATTATTTCATGTAAAGATAAATGATAATTGGTTGGTTTTTTATATCAAATATGACTTCCCATATTTAGAAATTGATTTGGAAATTGTATAAAGAGAGGTAATCCGTTCCTAGATTCAAATCAAATTCTACTATAGGGAGAATAATAAGGCTTTTAGGAAGAACATTTCAACCAATTTATATCACAGGACAATTATAGACTTGAGATGAAATCATCTTACCATTTTGATTTTTCAGTAATATATTAATATCTTACAGTAAAGGTGGTGATTTGAAGCCCTTATCAAATTATATGGATATAAAATAGTTCATTGAACAATGTAAAAATAAAACATTTAAATATCATGAATATATAATATGTTTTCCTTAATCTATTTTATTCAAGATCGCATTAACTATGTACACCAAAATTTTTATTCTAAGTATACATAATCCACAATCATATTAATTAAATATTCTATAATGAAAAATATTCCAATCATTTCCAAAATTATGAGACATTCATATTAAAATTCAAAACATTAGGTTCATCCAATATCATGTTTGATTTATTATATGTTGTTTTAGGTTCTAAAATCATAATATTAATAACATAATCCCCTGAGAGAACTTATTTTGTGTTTGATAACAACTAAGTTGATAAATCATAACAAACATTTAGATTCCATAATTTTATATAAAAATTAATGCATATCACAATAATTCGTACCTAATAAAAAAATTATGTCATTTGAGACTTCATACATAATCAACTTATTATTGAACAATATTCAATATCTCCCACTACCATTCATTATACATGATACACATATAGGCATTTCATACATAGAACATTTATTCATAACCTATAGAAATGGAAATATTGGAATTTGTGACCTTAGATGATCAGTAAGGTTAAACATGGGAGATATAAATATTAGATATTTAGTGACCATATGATAAAAATAATGGTATATTATCATGATCAAAATAATAAATAATCATACCCAATCATTCATAGATTATAAATCAAAAATCATAGCATAATGATTCAATATTAGATTATGGATACAAAATTAATAGATTTTAATACATGTGATTATATCATAAGATAGTAATGTGACATAAGAGTATACTATACACATAATCATAAAAATAATTTCTTTTTCAGGGATCACTTAAAATTCTATAATCACATGGTGGTCAGATTCTCATAGTGTATTGTGCTCACTCCCCAATCCATTTCAAATCAAGGGGGATATTGTATGGGTAAACTCCATATTCCCTTATATATAATCTCATGATATAAAAATATTTCACCAAAGCATGGTAGATCTATATAATTTTGGGAACACCCATCACATAATGAAAATCATACATTTTTAGGCCATAATATCATAAAATATTGATTTTTAATCATAACTCAATTAACCTGCGGTAAAGAAAATGTTTTCATAAATATTTCATAAAACATAGTTATAAAACATCCAGATAATGAGTGTTTATTAAATCATTACAGAATAACTCCACTAATTTATAAGTATTGATAATGGATGTTGACTTGTATGAAAAAAACATTTATAAAATTATTACATATACAGTCTGAAAAACTAGATGATATATATTTTCCTTTTGGAAAAATTAAAAAAATTGAAAAAATATCAAATTAATGGTAATGGTATTTTAATTAAAATAATATGAAGAAATCATGATTAAACATAATAATTATGAAATGTAATATTTATGGTAAAATTTTATTATGTATTAAATATTATGACACATTATTTTCCCAGTTTTGAAAATAAACTCAAAAATCACCCATGTATAAAATCATTAAAATATTACATTTTAAAACATTTTAAAAATTTCTACGAAAGATGAAAATTAATGAAAATTTATTTTAATTTTTTATCATATATAATTTTAAAAAATTTAATGATCATGTACATGGAATAAAAATATTTACAGCCAAAAAAATGGTCAAATTTCATTCAAAAAATTATTTTCATATTTTTGAATACCATAGAAGGAGAAAATAGAAGGAATACATGAAAACATATTGTTAACTATATAGGGAAAATATATATGGGATTTAAGAGAAAAATAAAATAAAATTTCAAACAATTTAAATTATAACATAAACAATATTGGATAAAAGTGAGATTATATCACCAAACCCTTACCTTGATCTTCTTCTAAGTTGAACACACTCTAAAATCTTGTATGATAAATTTAATTTTATTATAAATTTATATTAAATAAATATCTATATATACGAAAATATATAATTACAAGATAATTTATTACAACAAATTATTTACTAATTATTTTTTAAAATCAAAATTTGTGTGTGAACTGTTTTATTTTACAAGTTTGTTTTGGTTCGATCATTTTTTTTATTGTGAAATGGTAATGGTATAAAATATTAATAATTCCATAAATATTATTATTATTTTATTTTTTTCTCGCTAATAACCATAAATTTAGGGAGGTTTTGAAAGATGGAATACTTCACATCATAGAGGTGGTAGTCTTCAGGTACACATGGGTGATGTTTTCATTTTTCAATTGATGGGAAAAAATGGTTGAAAATAATATATCTTTAAAATATTAGAATTATATTACAGATATCATATTCATTTATTTAATCTATGTTAATAACTATCCATTTAAAATAAGATATTAAATATGAAATACATCACTTCGTGGAGGTGGTAGTATTCACATACATATTAGAAGTGTTCTCATTCTATGTCAGATATAATAGAGGTAGATGATTGTTTTCACATCAACATAAAAAAATTATTATACTAATGATACTGAAGTAATTATTTTTTTATATAAGATTTTTGGATGTTATATGTGAAATTAAACTTCAAGAAACATTGTTAAAAATATTAACTATTCCTTGGGTGTCCTCAATTAGATCTCTCCTTAGGCCTTCTTAAGTTAGATTCTGGGTATACAGGAAACTCTATGTTATGATAAAGGGTTTTATAAAGAGTTTTTGGATAATATCTCTTGATATAATGTTATTTAATTTTCTTGATAAGTGAATAGAATAATTTCCAATTTATAAGTAAGAGAAGTGGCACCGCTGAAAATATAAAGAAATTTTAAATATAATTATGGTTATTCACATTGAGTGTAGAAACTATTTAAATCCCACTAGAATCAAGGATAATGGTGAATAAATAAAATCAAGAAATCAAATAAATAAATTTTTTGATATTTTAATATATTTCTATTGGTTTAACCCATTTTATCCCCAACCATAAAGACTTTACTTTCTCTATTGTACCAGATCATTATTAATATAATAAAATTTACCCCATAGAAAAATTTATAAATTTTTATTCATATAAAATATCCATCAATTAATATTAATTTATTAATTATTTAAATAAATTAATTATAATGCACATCCACAAAATAGTAAAAAAATTGAAAAAAATGTATAATTAGGCATAAAATTTATTTTTGTCACATTAATTTCTTAGTAAAAACCATTACATGATAGTTAATTTATTCAATTGATTATATTATCTAAAACATTTCTTATAAAAAATCATAAATCGCTATTAATTTAGTTTATAAATATAAAAATGCATTTTTCAAAAAAATAAAATTTCTAAAATCTATTTATTTTTAACTAAAAATGATTTTATCTTCATTTATAATTTTTGTTTCATTATTGTATTATGAAAATTAATTTTTCAATAGGTATGGAAATTATGATTTCATATGTATAATATTATAAATAATTTAAATTAACTTTAAAATAAAATAAATATTATAAAAAAATGTTTTAAAAAATTATTTGATGTTTAACCAGGAATTATTATACTATAATTTATTATTATAAATTGAGTATTTCATATATTTCCATAATTTAAGTTTTTTATTACTTCATGAATTTTATCAATAAAATTTAGTGATATCATTTATAAAATGTTCTTAATTTAATATAAAATTAAAAGATCAACAAAATATATCAAAACAATCTATTCAAAATGAATTTTATTTTATTAAGTGATTATAATAAATTATTTTTTTCAATTTCGTTTAACTATATTGTAATGTCATCATATTTTTAGGAATATTTCATTATTCACTTATGATTACAGATTTTTTCATCTCAATTTATCAAATTTTTCTATTTTATATTAAAGGAAAATATATTCCCTGCTCATGGGGTGTCATAAATTGACATGGGTATTTTTGGGAAAACATCCAATAAGGTAATATTTACAATTTTGGCCATGATTGTGTTTGTTGAAAAAGTAATATCCATGAGTATTATCATCATCACAAAGGGTGAAGTTGAGGTGCATCAGAATTGGAGTGTCACGACGGCACGATCATTCCTACGAATGCTTTGTGAATAAAATAATAATAACAAAATGGGAAATTTATATGGTGCTTTATGAAAATGGGATCATTGTGGCAGAAAACAGGTAGCTCCTCTAAATGTAGCATACATGGCTAGAATGTTCTATAATAATTGGAAAATTCTTAAAAATAGCCCTCTTCCCCCTTAGGAATAGTAACAAGACTTAACAAATATTTTAGGGCTCTGTAAATGCAATGTTGGTTTGAGAAGGTTTTTTGTCAAGGAGTTTCATGCAATGAATTTCTCCAAGGATCTGATAGCCACCCAAATGTTCTAAGCATTGCGAATGTAAAGTAATTTACTATGGATATGTGTGCTTTAAATAAGTATATAACTTTATAAATGATTGGTGATCATTAAAAAAGAGGTGTTCCTTAAAAAGGTTGTGTGAGATTAAAAAAAGGTAGGTGATTCATGGGAAGATATTTGAGAACTGTGAAAGAGGAGAATTACGTAGGTAGTGAGCATCATGAAACCTATTCAGAAGGAAATTCCCATTACATCTATGGTAAATTAGTATTCATCTATTGTAATATAGTGGAATTCAATATAGAAGCCATATACAATAGAGGATGTATTCATTAAAGATAATGAAAGGACCCACATTTTTATAAAATATGCGGGAATCAATTCCATGAGTAGTGAGTGAAGTAATAGGAAGATGGTGATCCCTTCCACAAATAGTTATACAAACAAAGACACATAGGTAGTGACCCTTGGTAATTTAGTGATCATTCCCTAAACATTGTAATGTCAGTTATCCTGGGTATAGCAAAGATATAGCCAAAACCACCATTCTTCGCAGTGAACCTTGTTAGATTTGGTACATTCGGGACATTGTCATTTTTTTCTCCCTAGACATATCCTAGTAAGTGTGAAACAAGTTAAATTTTTATGTAACATGCATGGATTCAATTATGTTCATAAATTTACATGTTAAAGAGGGAGAATAGTGTTTTTTTAATGATGAAATAAGATCTGAAGTGGATGAATATTTAATTTTTCATACCCTAATTCCCCCCCCCCTCTTTAGGGTATTTAACCTAATTGGGCTAATTGGTATTATAATTTAAAGGGAACCATAATTATTATTCAATTTAATTTCTATGAATTCCATATTATTTTGCATAAAGAATTTTTAACATGATTATGGGTCCCAATGAATTAATATATAGGATATGATAAATGGAAAATTACAAGAGTACAATATTTGTGAAGATACAGCTTTATGGTATGGTAAACTTTTATCTTCACCATAAATACAAGTGGTAATAAAAAATAAATCAGATGAGGATAATATTTGAATAATATATATGAATACGTGTATCACCAAGATGTGGAGGGATAACTAATATAACTTGTGGTTGGAATATATGAATTCATAGTTTTTATATTACACTACATGATGCTTAATAAAAAACTATTGAAGGATTAAAAACATCTTCAAAAATTAATTATGCATTCATAACATACACCATCATGGAATTAAGATATTATTATTATATATATCATTACATGTCTTCTAAATATAACTATGGTCTATAATTCAATATGGTTCACTAAATGAAATCTAACAATGTTATCGAATGTTCAATTAATAAAGAAATATTAACCCCAAGATCATCCTCTTAAGCTGTATATAAATGTTTTTATGAGACTCCATGGTAAATACTTATTTTCTATATAAAATAATGATCCAATAATCACATCAAAATTTTAGAGTGTTTGTTACAAGTTATTACTTATAAAGCTTAACCTTTGTATGGTTTGTCATCCACAAACATATGTACATTATAAAAGCATAACAGAAACATTGTAGAACATGGTAATTTCATGATCATGTGATTTCCGAGGATGTTTACATCCGTATTTACCCCTAGTGGATATTGTATATAATAACAGTTCCCAATCTAGCATTCAAATGGAACCATATAAAACATTGTGCTGAAATAGATGTTAGATTGTAACATGTTGTGATTAAGTTGGATAAAATAATTTTTTTGAAGAAATACATTATAATATACATCATATAAGGAAGTATCCATCATTAATAATATCTAGTAGGCGAATATTAGAGAGAAAATTAGTTATGATAACTGAAATAAGGGTCATTATTTCCATGTTGGGGATCATGTCTTCTGAAGAATTACTCTATGGAAAGGGGTAATTTCATTGGGAAAGAAAGGGAACCAAATTTCAATGATAAATTAATCCATTTGAAATTTTTGGGTTGATATGAGTTGTGTCATAAATTCTCAAAAGTGTCACTTAACCTTTCTCAAATATATAATTTCTATTATATCTCACTTAAAATGATGTATATTCATATCCCTTAAAATGTTTTTATGGTTGATTAACATCAATTGGACACCAATTTTTCATATATTGATGTGAAAATTCATATTCCTCAAATGAGATTGAAAGATCTACGAAAATGGATGACCCAATTATTGAAGGTCCCTTTATGTGATCACTATATTTAGGAGATAATATGAAAACCAATGAAATATGGTGAGAAATAAATATCTAAAATTATTCATTGATTGATTTTATCTTTCATGAATGAAGTCATTATAAGGGGATAATATATTACTCAAGAAATGATTGAAAAAATAGACATGTTTTTTATAAAATAAGGCATTACAAATCAATGATTTAGATTTATTAAGATGTATATAACTATGAAAAGAAAATAGAAAAGTAATTAATTAAATGAAATATAGTGTAAATTTCTACTAGCATGTATTCTCCAATAATCATCACAATTATAATAGTTGTTATACTAAATAAATATAATACAATCAATCGAATAAAAATCTTTCAGTTATAAAACAGTGATCACTATGATGCCACATTTTTATTAAATGCATTATCTTTATTTAAAAGGTAAAATTCACAGAATTATGGGATAAATTTGAAAAAAAGTTTATATATATTATTTATTTGGATATTAATATTATCTATGGATTGAATTCTTTTATTTTTTATAAAAAATAATCAAATATAATATGGACATGGGGATATATAGTGAAAAAAAATATATTTTAAATCATATATATATATATAATCATAACTAAACATGGACAAAGTAGATAACTTTTCAAAATTTTGGCTCTATCCATAATAACATTGCATTAAATGAGGTAATCGTTAACTTGGGGAGTTATAGAGCACATGAAATTTTGAAAAAAAATAAAATATTCAATACATTCTTCATGGGATTCCACTCACTGCACATATAAATACCAATATTATCTTCTCATTTCTACTCAAACCAAAATTCAATTCATTTTTCATATCTATCACAACATTTCAATCCCACATATCTATCCACAATATTTAAATGTCTAGTTTGTTCTAAAGGCTTGCACTAGGATAAGACTATCAAGTGATGTAAGGGACATTTTTCTCTCTCATTTAGATTCCCATTCCTATTTCAATTATTGTGTGATTTTAAACCTCTATGTACTTATACCAACATTAAATTGATATATTTTTAAATATTTTCACTATGATATAATTTAAATTTGATACATCATTCCATTTATATTGTACTTTTTTTATAATTCCTTATATTGACATATTTATCCTCAAATCTATAAAAGTTTATACTTCCCATGGATCATAAATTCACATTTATATCATATATGTTTGAGATTTTGAATACATATTTTATAATAAGGTGTCGGTTTATATGTAATGATGGTTTCTATGTATCTACAATGGCCTCTATTTTGTCCCAAGTATATTAAAATCGATCTTAGTGTATTTTCACATTTTCCATCAAAGCATGCTAAAATATATGCTACACTAAATGTATATTTTATATCCCTCAAGAATATAAAATATGATTGATTACATACTTCTAATTTAAGAGTTTATTTATCCATTATTTATTTGGTATTGTACTATTTCAAGTCTGTGTATTCAATTGAAAAAACTTGTTGAACATCTTAATCATTATAACTACATGAATACTATAATTCCATAATCTTAACTTCATATGATTACTTATTTTAAAATTTTAAATCTCTAATTATTATTTATATTATTAAATTTAATTATCCTATAAATCCTTATTTATTTATTAACTTATTTAAAATATTTACATTCCCATTTAATTCATTATTCTATATGGACAAATAATTTGAGATAAGCTCATATGTGAGTTTATGCTAGGTATTTATATATATGTCATTTGTTAGAATTAGGAAATATATTGGCAATAATAGTTTACTATATGAGGGTATGTATTGGAATTTCATGTTATCATTGGGGTTGGAATTATATAACCTTCGATGCACTAGTAGTTTTCATAAGGAAAAATAAGATAAAAAAATGGGAGCTCTTATACCCTTTATGTATGATGTCCTAGAATGAAGCATTTGTCTATGTTTATGATGTCTTCCATTATGCATTACAACTATTTTAATCATTATAGGATCATTAAATATTCTACATATGATTATTTATTTTCTTTTTAATCAAAGTGTTATGTTATTGCTACTATATTCATTGATATGAAATATTATTTTATCTATTCCCACCATATATTTTCTTTCATTATTATAAAATTTTATCTTTTTTGTACATTATCCCTTACTGAGGATATGAGCTGACCCTTTTTTATTGTGTCCCAATTAACCTCATAATAAAGATGATTATTTTGTGTAATAAGATCTATGGATAAAATTATGAAAAAATATTTTTATTATAATTCTTTTATATTTAATGTTATAATATAATGTTTATATACCTAATATATTAATGACAACTAAAAATAAATATTCCTTATCTAATTATAGGTAATTTGATTAATGATTACTAAGTAACTATCTATCTCTTAGTGACTAGGATTGGGAGAATTAAAATTTGCACATGATTTTTTATATATCCAACATTTGGATCTATAAAATATATTATTAGATTACATGAATTGATCAGATCGATCATATTGTTATTACCAAATAATAAAAAAATTAATTTGTAATTAATGATTAAAAAATGATTACATTGACTTTTATTATATAGGGTTTCTTTTTTAAGGTATGTGTTAAAAGTTTTTATCATATATTTAATTCCTTTCAAAACCATTGGAAACTTGGTACACTATTATTATTGTTTCCATCACATTCATCATTTCATAACATGCACACAAGTAACATAATAACTTTTAAATGAATAAGGATTATCTACATGTGATTCAATTACATAATCAAGATTCAAATTTCTATACAATGTACAAAAAATATTAAATTATAATAAGAATATGTAAATAATTATTACACAAAATAATTTTAAAAACATATATAATATCTACATTTATAAAAGAGGGTCATAATAATTTAGGTTTGAGGATTTCATTTAAAATCTCATGAGTGATAATGTTATTAGTCATTGTTCAATATATATGTTTATTGACTACAATTTCACCAGTATCACCATTTTAAAACATTGATCATATAAAATTTTATATCTTAAATTAATTTGGAAGATCTATAAGTGGATCAAATATTTCCTGAGTTAGATAGTCATATCAAATTATCAATCCCTTAGATTATATAGAACGAAATTTATATTTTCCCTTATATGATCACGTACATTATTTTAGGAATTATTCATTCATCATTAATGTTATTAAATATAATATAAGCCTAAAATAACACCCTAATTATATATCATAAAAATACCAAAAAAATAGTAATAGGTTACTCTTCTCTTAATTAACAACCTAATTGAATCCTAACTATTTGGTTGTTTATTTTGTAGGGTATTTCTAGGAATATTGAATGTTATATATATTTCAATAATTTTATGGATTTATTATGATAAAGAATTAATTATCAAGTTCACCCTAAAATATTTAAAAATAAAATAATATCAACAACTATCATTCTCTAAAATACAATAAACTACTATAAAATCAATATTACCTATAATAAGGAAATCGTCAGAGGATAAGAATTAACCTTTAATTTATGGGTATCTATATCGAAACAATGTTCTTCTAGTTGATCCATTTTAAGGATAATTAATTTCAATTCATTTATCGTGTTTAATTTTTCATTAGTAAACATAATCTTATGATTTATCCCATTAATTTTCTTATCAAATTAGAACATTTATCCTCTTTTCAGAACATAGCATCATCCCAATACTCCAAAACCTCTACATCTAGTACAACTATCCATTTTTAAAAAGTTTAACTCCTCCATATGTAAATTATATTCACCAATGGTGATGACTCATTTTCTTCCAAAATAAATAATGATAATGGAATCTAACTAGTCATTATTATATTTTAATTCAGTAAAGTATAACGAATTCTAATTATTTAATACTTAAATGTGATTTTTTAAATTTACAAATATTTTCAAATATTAGTGGTCATTTTTTATTTTCTTGAGCTTACATCCATCGAATATAATTCTTGATAGAGGTAGATATAGGTTTATATTGATCAATATATATAAAAACACATATCTATAAAAGATTAATTATTTTATATCATATAAACAATTGATATAAATTTAAATTTAATGTTATCTTTTTTACAAGTACAATATAATTCATAATTACTTTACCTTAGCATAGTTGTAAAGATCACCCTCATCATGTTTCAATTGAGTTACAATAATCTTAGATCCAATGGATGTGAAGCCAAATAAATTTAAATTTTATCTATTTTAAATGGAATTTGTGATTATAGAAAAGTTTCAAATGATTAAAATGTAGTGTTTGAGGAAAATTTTCATGATTAAATGAAATAAAGTTAAATTTAAGGTATCATGTAAATTAGATTCCCAAGGTGTGTGTTAATAGGGGTCCAAAAAATCCTTAGTTATAGCGCGTCATTTTAATTTCAACCTGAGAAGTGTTTTTATACAATTTAACATTAATCTGAAATTGATATTGTAGTAAATATAACCACTGATGGTGTTGTTTGACCCACAATTAATGTGGAAGAGTTTCTTTCATTTAAGACTATTTTTAATAAACCACTTTACAGGTTTTGGGTTCAGCTTGTTAAGAATAGCGGTGTCGTATCTAACTTTTTCTACCTTATTCTATTTATAAACTCCTTGTTGTTTAATGCATAAATATGGTTTTAATTATTGAATTAATTATGGTTCCACTTATTTACCCATCCACTATACTCCATTAATTATTTCCTCCAACTTCTATTAAAAGTAATTAGGGTTTTTATCATGATTTCATCAAACCATCTATGAAAAATGTTTATATAGAGGAACAATAATTTCTAGATGTAAAATAAGACCAGAGAGTATGATCCAATTTGGTTTCATGTGGTTTTTTAGAGTAAATAAACTTCTTTTGTAATTATATGATTTCATTATAAATTTTTAGGAAATTATTAGATGAATTACCCTAAGAAATAGAGTTTTTTTATCTAGGATAGAAATTGATGTATGATGAAATGGTCCATACTTTTTTATTTGATTTTGAATACATGGAATTAAACATGAATATTTTTACCTGGATTATTAATATTTTAATAAATTTATAATTAATATTAAATTAATTATAATATTTTAATTAATAATAATGGATCTTTTATCTTTAGATAATGGTCTTATGAACAAATATTGGATTGAAAATGGAATGTCTAATGATGAACGAAACATTACTATAGGGGTTAACATCCTATCAAGGATCTTAGTCTATAGTTTTACATATTTATATGTGTTGGAATTTATTGTGTAATTTTTATGAAGGGGTAGGTGGATTTTAACAACATTATATGTAATTTTTTGTGGGTCTCATTTTTTTAGTTAAGGATATTGAATTCTATTTAACTTATAGTGATTCCTTTGATTATTTTTATTATCTTGGTAGTCATTAATGGAAATGATTCCCATGAGGAGGGATACATAATGTATATTTTTTAATGATAATTTTTTCATATTAAGAATTAACTTATGTTTTCTAACACCCATGCTTTAATTATATGAAGTAAATATTTCCTTATAGATAAAAAAAATTCAAATCACTTTTATTTAACAAATAATGTGATTAAAAAAATTACCAAATTTTATAAATTTAATTGGAAGAAATGATTCAATGTTTTAATTCATAATGTAAATATTATTTTCAGATGATGTTTTAAGATTTTTCAGAAATGGTTTTTTGTGTCGATAGTAAAAAATACTTATTTTATAAAACCATCATCTTTATGTCATTATAAGGATATAATAAAAACATAAATGTTTATAAAATATTTTTCCAAGTAAAAAAATTTATTAAATAATTTATATAATGAAAATAATAATATAATTTAGAACTCATGAATATATTCATATCATTTTTGAAATAAAAGTAATTATTTTTGTCAAATAATAACCTTTTTTAGTTATTTTCCATTAATAATTATATATAATGTACATTATTTTTTTGGATGAAAAATAAATCATGTTTGCTTAAAAATAATAAAATTAATCGCATTTTAATCGACATTATACTTTTTTAAAATCATTTTTATAACTAAAAATGAAATTTCTTTAAAAAAATTCCATTATGTTTTTTGAACATATATTAAAATTGATTTCTACCAATTATAGGAGTTTAATGTTGTTAAATGGATTAAAAATTTCAAATTAAAATAGTAAATAATATGTTATAATATGACCTTAATTTTTTTCATAATATATTGTTACCATGTTAAAAATGTATCACCTCGGTTAAGGGAAAAATTTGTTGAAAGCGTTCAACATAAAGATATATATTTTTGAGATAACATGAATTATTTATTTAATACATATTATATGGTTTTATTTTAACCTTTCCTTTATCATGTATGAATATATAACAATTTGTAACCATATTCATAAGAAAATGACATTAAATTTTTAAAATATTTTAAGGAATTACATGTTCGTCCCTCCCACCACATATAAAAGGTAACCTCCTCTCCTCCCTTATTCACAAATGATAATCCATCTAACATAGCCCATCCATAGATAAAAACCATCCAATATTCCTAACCTTAATTCCTGAGATCCAATACATTCCTTAAGACCATTATAAGATAGATTAACATGAATTTTAAAGGAGCTATATCAAAGTAAATGTAATCATCTTTCCTACATCCTTAGATGTTTATTACATTTTATAATTCCTCTAAATTTGATGTATCCACCCCAACATAATTAATCCAGTATCACAAATATAATGTTTTGTTATTACAATTTTTGTAAAACCATTTTCCACCCAGTTTCCATCCTATGGAAAATTGAAACGTCACTCATGCCTATGTATAGCCTACCATCTCTACAAAGAGGTGTATTTTTTAATAATGATATTAAATGGATGGTTATAAAGGTGTAAATAATTATATATAAATATAAATATATAATTATGAAATAATTATAATCCTATAAATTTAATATATCTTCTATCTTCTTACCCATCAATCTAATGAAGAATTATAGCATTACATGTTTGTAAGTATGGACCACCACCTCTATAAAGAAATGGGATTCATTCTTATATTATAAAAATGAATATATTGTTCACAAATTTTATATATGTAATGAAAATTATATTCATAAAATATATAAACTTATTTATATTATAATATCATTACATAACTCATTTAACCATGCATAGTATACCAAAGTAATTTTGGATAAACTGGCTGAGCAACCTTAAAAGAATCAATGTAAGAAAAAACTATTCAGTTAATGGATTACAAATGACAACAAAATGTACATTTAAAATAGAATATTGATAAAAATGTTATTAATCATATATTTTAGAAATTTTAATTCATTATATAGGACCAAACACTTACAAAAATGAAACGACAAAAGGTAATAGATTTTTGTTACAAATTCATTTAACTTTGGGATTTTTTATATTCATTTTTCCCTTGGGAAAAAAATATCATCCTAATATTTTAAAACACATATATTTTAATTTTATCTTGTTGATTTTGTATTTAAATTTTTATTTTCCATTTCATGTTTTATTGGATCATGAATTAACTATCAATTTACATGAAATGTAATTTAAATTAAAAATAATGTTTTTAAGTTGTAATTTCAACTATATTTCTTCCATAACGCTATTTTATTTCATAAAATTTAAATATTATTTTTTTATTATCAAAATAATTATTAAATTCATTATTATTGATGTATTAATTTATATAAAAAATTAAATTGATTCTTCTTTTCATCTTTTCAATGAGGTACTTATTAACAAATGTGTGAAAAGAATATAATTTTAATATACATCAAATTTATATTTTCAAACCAATATGAATTTTAATTCATTTTGAATCTTCCTTCATAATTTACCTTTTTTATTTTCAATTTATATATTTTACTAAATATTTTGGGAATTTTTATTTAAAATTATATGAGAATAAACAGTATTATTTTTATTATTGTATGAAAATAAATTTGAAAATTGATTTAAAACTCCATTCATACATAAATTTACAAGGATTTTAATTTTATTTAATTAATTATTTTTTATTTTATAAAGTATAGGTTTTATGAATAAACATTAATTTTTGATGAATCACTGGTCTCATTTTATCCATTACTAATAATGGATAAAAATTTAGTTATGGAATATTCAGTTTATATAATTTATGTTCTCTCTAACTCCGCCTTTTTCATTTGATAATATTTTTATCCCCCATGTACATTTTTTTAATATCTTTGAAGAATTCAAAATAATTTACATAAATTTAATGATGTTTAATATATATAACCATTCTATATATAGTATTAGTTGAAGGAATATTTTTGAGCAAGTTACATCAATTATTGGGGAAATGAAGATGTTCTTTATTATTAATTCAATGTTAATAAATTTTTATTTATAAGATGTTTTTAGAATTAAATTTAGTGATCATTCCATATATGATAAATATATTGAATATAAAAGTGATATATAGGGACTGGTTAAATATATCCCTTTTATTCATTGATATGTCTCATGAGAAAGAATAGTAAGTATTCTATATTATATGGGAATTCTGATTACAACCACCTATTTATTAAGAATGTTTTATTAGTTTAGAGTAATTGATGGTAAGATTCAGGATATCTTTGTTAGGTGTACCTGGCCATGAATGTAGAAAATTATGTATTTCCTTAATTAAAAAATTATCTCCATTATCCATGTGATTTCTATTTTTATTTTAATCAATTGTTTTCATTAATGTAAAGTTTTTGATTGAATTTTATGTGTTTTTTATATCGGCTCAAACATATTTAGTATATCCTATTTACTCACTATATATTCCAATTTACAATATTCTTCCAGATACTCTGAGATTAACTATTGTTTTTCCTTTTCCCTGTTATATGATGAAGGATATTAATAATTATTTCAAGGTTGAAAGAATGTCTCTTATACTATGTTTTTTATTTCAAATGAAATATTCTAATCATGTATGTATCTAGTTTTATTGGATATTTTAACTAATCGATCGTTCATGGTGAGATATTTTTTATCTTTTACTAATGTAATAATGTAAAAATTGGCTCTTGGTAACTTTAATTGGGATGTTATAAGTTACCATATATGGATTTAGATATTATAATGTGAAGATTCCATTAATAATTTTTCTAAGGGTGAGTACAAATGGCCAATACTTTTATTAACCATGTCTGATAGAGATTATATTAGGCAGAAACCTATGTCTTGTACATGGATTTTTATATTTATACCTCTAATAATTTTATGGGTTTTATAGAAGGTTTCAACAAGAGTGAACTAGTGAGTTAATTACCTTTTGATTGGTGATGGCTAAATGAATTTGATATGTACATTCCACTGCACGGTGTGAGGATATAGTGAACCAAGCATAATGTGTGATTAGATTGGGGTTGTTCCATTAACCATTACCTTACTCATTAATAGGTGATGACATGTTCACCATTATTCACTTTATTGGTAGTGATAATCCATTCACCATTAACATGATGATGAGATGTAACCCATTCACTCATATAAGATAATGGGTGGTCATAACCCATTCACCCACACTCCAAATCTAATTTCCATTTCATGATTAGTGACAAACCATTCATAATTATTATTTATGGTTGAGTACAACACATTACCCCTATTTATTTATTATTAATGATAAACAATTAACCATTTTTTATGGTGATAACCAATTCACCTTTTTCATTATTAATAGTGACTAAATGTCCACATATATTGTTATTGGTAATGATGGCCTACTCACCTATGTTATTTTATGGTGACGAACCACTAACCTATTTTTTATTTATTATGATTACTAATTCACCAATGTTATTGTTTATATTTTTAAGATACATATAAATGTTTTTTATGATTATTGGTTCAAATATTTTGGGTTTATAATAATATACAATTTTCCTATGATCTAATTATGAGATGTGATAACTAGCTGGACAACTAATCAAGATCTTACAATGGGGATACATGTCCAATTATGGATGTTTTTAAATCAAGTTCTATTTTATTTCGAATATGAAATCATGACAACACAAATATGTGAGATTTTTATAAATTATATAGTTTATAGTGTGAATTCCATTCATTTCATGCATGCACATGACGCTGGGGCACTCGAAGGAGGTTTCTCGAAGGGGACTTCCTCCTCGGTCGATGGAGGGAAGTGGTAAAGGGAATTATATTCCTTTGACCATGGATGTTAATTCTCGTTTGTAGGCTGAGGAGGGTTCTGAATTGAGAACAATGGAGCCTACTATCAGAGGAAGGTGCTCTGAGGTGGCTGCCTTGATGTTGGATGGTAAACCATCCAAGGCTCGTAAGGTAACTATTGATGGTGATCTGGGTTCTGGAACATCGGATGGGAAGGGTCCAGATACTCTCCCGAAGTTGGATAATTCGATGGAGTCCAGAGGTCTGGATCTTGTGTCCCCCCCCTTTCTTCCATTGAGTAACAGATTTGATTTCATTGTTGAGGGTGTTAGATCTGAGTGCCTGGAAGAGAATGATTTTTCAGGAAAGGAGAATGGTGAAATGGTCTTAGAGGATCATTTGGTAGGAGGTTTGGATACTGAAGCTGGTTTGGTCAAATTAGAGGCTATAGAGGATCTTTAAGAGGGTTACAGGGGACTTGGGTCCGCGGGATTATCCTTGGATGATTTCTTCACTGAGGTTAGGAGCTCCAATGCGGTGGAAGCGGATGGGAGTCAGGATGAGCATGGCTTGAAGGAAGTTCCTGCGGCGACCGTGGATGAAGTTGTATCAGTGGGGGTGCTTCTGCCTGTGATGTAGAACATAACTATTGGTCAAGCTGACAAAAGAAGGGAGATCTATATGGGAGGGAAAGAGAATGTGAGTGAAACAGGTGGTCGTTCGTTCAGCGAGGTGGTTCATAGTGGGAATAACTTTGTACCAGTCAGAGGGTCTGGTTCTCCCACTGCAAGACGTCGGCCAAGGAAGGATTACTCCTATCTTCCACAGCCAATGCAGACTTGTTCCACCTCTAGGAGGAAAGGAAAGGTTACTGTGTCTTTTTCGAAGGACATAGTGACTGAGAGGACATCTCCATACCCAGTTATGGAGCAACTCAGGAATCGAGTGCAAAGTGTTTAGTATTGGAGGACACCAGGTTGGGAAATGGCATCGGCCACTGGAGAAGATGAGTCGGGTAGGGGATGCAAAGAAGAGTATTCCTTTGATGATTTTTAATTCCGTGTTCGTGCGTTGATATATGTTTCTTGGTTGAATTGGTGGTTGTTTGTTTATGCACCAAAACCCATTAAACCGGCTATTGAAAATAAAAAAAAGGATTTCCAGCAGCAGCATGCAAGCACATGTTTTTAGTTTTTGTTAAGGATACCGTTGGTGGTAGCCTACTAGGTTATTTTCCAACAACCTAGACAAGAACCCACATAGATTTTTGTATATTTTTTACATATATTAATGGTTAAGGGACCTACATTGTTAAAAAATCATGATTCACAGTGGTTTATTTGTTTTGGTTTTATAAAACTTCAAATAAATACTAATCAAGAGACTTTTTTACTTCCTATGTCATATAATTATTAACTGTTACTAAAAACTACACCTTAAAATGTTATTAGTGATTTATTTTAAAAAAATATATATGAAATTAACCTTACATTTACCGGTGCATTTTAAATTTTCCTCATTCTCCTCCCCGACACTCTCTCCTCTCAGTCACTCATGGATTCCCTATAGATTGCTTGTTAATATGGCCACATCTTCAAAAGTATTCAATCTCCAACCACCATATCCTATTCTAAAGAAACAATCTCTTCCTCTATAGTAACTTTTTATTCCTATTTAATTCATTTTTACCACAATAATAATATTTCTTATAAAAAATACTGGTATTTGGTTGTATTGTCAATTTTATAGTACATCTGATTGAATATAAAATATCATGTCTATTTTTAGTAGATAAAAATTATTTGTGTAATGAATTAATGTGAATATGTTTCCCAAATTTGTTCAAATATAATTGTATGTGTAAAAAACAACATTAATCAAATATAAGGAAAAAATCGTTGACAAGAGTATCAATATATTGTAATTTTTTGCTTCCCAAAATTTATTATTATTATTATTATTTGTTTTGATTTATAAAAAATGAATTGAAAAAATAGCTATCATGAAATTATTTTATTACTAAATTAAAATTCTCAAAACAAATATTATTACCATTTTCATATATTATTTTATGTTTATGTGTAATCACTTCATTAATATTTGATACGTAATTTATATTTTTATTATTTCTATGTATATATTTTATAGTTTTACTTGTTATACATAAAAGAAAATTTAAATTTTGTACTGATTTTTTCATTAAATGTATATTTAATGAATTAATATTTTAGTTTTATATCAAAAATATATTATTAATTTACTCCTACGTTACTTAATTTAAAAAAATTATCATATATCATTTTATTACATTTTATTTTTAATATTCAGTCTCCTTGATTTTGGTTGAAATGATTTTATTTGGTAAATAAATTGTAGTTATGATTTTTATTTATATTATTTTAATATTTTTTTCATGTTTTTATTTAACTAGTACAAGTTATGTTATTTATATATATTAATAAAAATGATTCTTGTGGATAAATGTTTTATTAATTTACCTTGTAATAGACCCCAATATATTCAACTATTGAAGGTGTTTTTTATTTTGTAATTGAAAACTAATTCATTTTTTGAAGAATATAATTAAAACACCCTTAACATGTCTAAGGTATTTCTTTTATTTTATTTTTGTTTAGCCTCATGTGTTTGGACCTATCTTGGATATTTGTAGGCTTAGATTTGAAACTAGTATGAGATTTAGAAAAATATCTGAGATGTGGAATACATACCTATAGAATATTTCACACCAAGATCCTTTTGAAGGGACACCAAAGTTCTAGTTTCTAGGGGAGAGGACGTTTATAATATGATTGAGGGACCATTTTTTCTATAATTGAACACTAGTTCCCTATGAGAGTTTTGAGGAGGTTTATTTGAGTTATTGTGGCACTGTATAGAGTTTTTCTCAATTTTTCTATTAATTAATTTAATATATATTGAAATTTTATTAATTTTGGAATTCCATCAATACTTATTAAGAGAATAATCTATACACCCATCACATATTCCTCTCTCATATATTCTCCATCAAACTACATATTATATTTTCATTATTTAATATTCATTACATTGGGCCTGAGGATGAATTCATAGGAAATTATGTCATCGACATCCTTTTATTCACTATTTTACTCAATGATTCATCATCTCATGGTAGATATTCTATAGTCTAGGAATATTTGTTAGCAGTTGTGATTTATTCTATTTGATAATTATAAAACGAATGATATTCTACTAGAAGGGTTATAATAATCCAATATACCCTAGCTTTCTCGTCATTTTTTAAAAGTGTTTTATATTTCATATGATTTTTTAGAAGTGACAACATTTTAAAAATTCAGTATAAATTTATTTAAATTAATTCCTTTAAATAATATCAAATTAATAAGTGTACATTGGCTTTTATGAATCCAATGTATGGCCATTCTCACTATGGTTGTGATATATTAACATTTATAGTAGAGATTCATCACTTTCTCCTGTGGGGTGGTCCTTAGTTGACTGTTATTAGTGTGGTAGGCAAGGCCATATTCACTAATATTTTAATAATTAATTATATTATTGTCACACTTTTAATGATTTAGGAAATATATATACTTTCTTTAGAATATATCTATGGTTAATTGGCAAGCTGGAATCGGTTCTGACTTAGAGATCCTCATAAGGAAAAGAAGTTTCGCCCATGTCATTAAGCTAGAGTTTTTCGTTTTCATTTGTGTTATGAATGATGTTTTAATACCCAGGGTTAGAGTTAGTAGTTATAGTATTTGGATACTTCTAAGGAGAGTCAGGTGACAATAGCTCTGGGTCATTGTTTAGGATATATTTGCACCACTGAGCACACCCTTAATAACTAATGATATGATACATTAACAATTTGAGGGGGGATTATTGTTCCATCAACCCTGTAGACTTCTTTATTTGATTTTTGTTTGTCACCAACTTTTATATCATGATATTTTGGGATCCTACTCTTACTGGGTCTGCTCCACTACAAAAGGCTGACCTGCACTGGGGCCTTGTGACCATACCTAACCACCCAGATCTGATCTATCCTGTTGTCACTAAAAGCCTGGTGACTGGCTACCATGACCACGATCTCCACCATGGCCTGAATGGCCAGAAGAACTCCAGATCCTAGACTATTCAGAAACTTGTGGTGCTTCTCTTGAACGTGGAGTCATAGAAGAACCTCGGTCACCAGCTACTAGTCAGAAGATCTGACAAAAGCACTAAAGATGGCCCATCATTCCATAAGATAGGCACTCCACTATGTCTCTCGGGAAAAGTGGCATGGTATGCCAGACTCTTCCACACTAGTATAATACCACCTGGCTACCTGAAGATTTCTATCATCTCCTAAGATCCCCACACCTAGACTACCTGCGTCACTTCCTACTGTCAGTAGGCGAGATACCAACTCTAGAGGTCGAGCTTCTCTGGCTCACAACTCTAGAATCCCTCAGATTACAGTCCATGATCAGCACCTGGTTGACTATAGAAGTGATGGAAGTCACCCTGGAGATGTTCACCTGAGATCGGATGTCATGCATACGACTATAATCAAACTTCCTTACCTAGAATAACTCATCACCTATTGAATAGGCGTGAACTGATGTAGCTCTGTGAAGTGAGAAGAATACTCCTTCACTGAAATAGTACCCTACTCGAGACTCATGAACTCTTGGGCTCGATTGGCCCTCAATGTCCCTGGGTAGAAGTAGTCAGAGAAGGCATGCTGGAACTCATCCCACTCCATAACCTATTAGCATCCTGCCTGTGAGATCACATCCCACCATCTCATCGTAGAGTCCCGAAGCATATAATTAGGGAGCTTCACCCAACACTATGGAGGTGTCCCTAGACGCTCGAAGATAGAAAGCATGGATTCTAACATGATTCTATAGCATGAGGTCCTCTTTCCCCTCTAAAGGTGGTAGGATGATATTGCTGGAAAACTCGTGTCAATTCTTCCATAGATGGGGAAGGATGTGGTACTCCTCGTAAGGTTTTAATAAACCTCCAAAATCCCTCTCGGAAAAATGTGTCAGTACCAATGTCTAGAATACTGGATGGTTCCAAGACTTTCATGACTGGAGGACCTTCTGGCATTTCATAATTTAACATGTTCGGTGTTTGATCACTTCCCTAAATCTGGAATACTACAGGGGGACTTCTCGGTGGCATTACTCTGCAAGGTCAAGCACACACCTTAGATCAATATTATAAAGTACCAAAACATAGAATCATAAGAATATAACAAGAGAAAGAAATCATTCATGTTTTTCAAAACATGGACACACGGCGTGTATAATTCCTACACAGTGTGTTCCCTTAATCCTTCACATGGGCGTGTACTTATACCAACCCAGGTCATGTATCACCCCAAACACACTACGTGTTGTTCTAAAACAAAACATGTACTTGAATCCTCTTCCCCTACATGATTTCCTTTACACGGCTAAGCCACGTGGTTTCCCTAGAACAAGACTACATGGCGTGGTAGTGCCAGACACAGTGTGCACCAGACAATCTTCACCGACCCATGCTGTTAGTTACATGGCTGGTTACATGGATGTTGTTATACCACGTGTTTTTTCTATTCAACTCATGTACTATAATGATTTCACTAACCTGTGTTGTTCACTACACGGACAGATACAAGGGTCACACTACACTGAGTGTTGAAGCTTGACACAACTTGTATAACCTATGTTTTATCCATCCAAGTCGTTGGTCACAAGGGTGCACACATGTTCTACACAACACGATGTGTACATCCGTTACACGGTGTGTCCCACCAAGATTTCCAAACCTCATGTCTACACCCACACAGCCAGTGAAATGGTTAGAGACTACACGGAGTGTACAAAAAGAACAGTGTGTACTTATGAAAAATACTTCCTTCTCGTATAGAAGGACATAGGGCATGTATTCATCATTACACGCCATGTATTCTAGTTTTTTTCGGACAGTAAGCCTCAGAAACTACTATGAAAGGGTAGAAAAACAATGAAACGAACATTAAAGTTAAAAATTCCAATATTTCAGGGCCCATACTCCCCACGAATCCATGAATGGAATCATATGTCATATTCAAGGAAAAACAATACAATGATCAACCAAATTCTGATATATGAGGGCCAATAACACCTAAAGAACGAATTTTTGGAATCCATTGAAACAAAACCTTACAAAACCCAATACCTTATAAAAAATAAGGAATTATTTCAAGGAATATATCAAAATAACATGCATATCTAGAACATCATCTATCAAAACTACATGAAATCACTAATGCGCCCTAAATGGCATGGAAAGAATGCAAGACATGTGATCTCTAGAAAGTGCCTATATGATTCTTGAGATGGAATACCCTCATATAATTAGGATTAAATAGAAATAAAACCTCAAAAACATAAATGATAACAACACAATACATGTGAATCACCCAACGGTGAAATCAAATCAACTGTAAAATTTCAAAACCAAACAAATTGCATTAATGAGGTAAATTTTCTTTTCACTGTACATGGGTTAGATACTCCCAGGCACATCTCATTACCAAGTACCCATTCCTTCCAATACCTGGATATAGGCTCCAAACAGTATGTAAAGAGAATAGAATCCCTCTTATACAACTTTGTAACGTCCTGGTTCCAGAAGCCGCCCAAAGGCGCCCCGTGTCCGGTTGGTCACAGGGCCTCAAGTGCATTTCCCCGATTGCCAGAGCCTTTCGACTAGCAGCGAGGGCCTTGGTAGTGATAGTGGGGAAATTATTACCTCATTGACAGAGTAACAAAGTAGAAGTAAAATAGGTTAAAATTGCAGAAGCAGTAATAATACCATACAACAGTAAACAATGGAAGACTGGAAGTAATAACAACTAAGTTCATATACATATATGGTGTATGATACATGTGTCTCAGAAAGCCGCCAAAAAATCACAATTCTAGAGTATATCACTAAACCAATGTACAAAAGAAAATAAAGTAAACAAAACCACAACATCGCAAGCCTCAGCTTTGTCCCATGCTGCCCAACTCCACTACAATCATGTACCTGAAATAGAAGGGTGATTTCCCTTATCTATACCCACAACAATATAATCTGTTTGGGCCAAAAAGAATGACCCAAACAGGGTGTGAGACTAATCTCAGTAGGAAAATACCCAAATATCTGTGCGTAATAGTCAGTGAATATATACAATAGTTAATAAAAATTGAACCAGTAAATAAGGAAGTACACATAGTAACAATCCTACAAATTCAGTTGAATTCATTTTCATATATCATGTAGGTAGCTAATCAAAAAAGTTAACCCTATGGGAAGTTCTCAAAGCCTAACCCCTTTGTTTCAACAAAAAAACACACCAAACCCTCTTGGAAGCACCCACCGTCTTACCCCTCTGTTTCCTCTTTAACAAAGACACTCTGAGGAAGTACTCACTGTCAATTCTCCAGGTGGTCTTGTGTGAGTAAATAATTGGCAGTCTGAGGAAGCACCCAACATCCAATCCACCCAATGGACCATATCGACGATCTACAGACATTCTGAGGGAGCACAAAAACAATCCCCCCTATGGTCTCGCAACATAACAGTAAACAAACACTCTAGAGACGCCCTCCACATCCATTTTTCCTATGGTCAACTACACTAGGTTCTCACAGCCCTGTTTATGTTAGTCGTGCACAAACAATACATGGAATCTAATGTTAACCTCGATAATTGCATGGATAAACAATCTATAGCATATTATAGCATGTTAGATAAATAATCACTTCGTCCTAACAGTACTAGGCATGGGAATGGAAAGCTTCCTAACAGCCAGGCTGGACCAAAATTTCAAAACAAGAAAACATGGGGAAACCTCCATATCCTTGAAAAATTAACCCTATTCATAAAACAAACTTCTATCCAAACAGACAAGGAATAGAGGGAAAACTAGTCTAAAAACCATAAACAAGCAATACCATGTTGTTGGGTATTGTGCACTTTTTCACATTAAATTCAAAGAATATCTGCGGAAAGGACCAAACCACCTACCTTGGATTTATGAGATTGATATATGTGAACCTCAGGACTTTAATCACCCTATATAGTCGTAGATCTACCAAAATGCTTATGATGTTCAACTGAGGATATCTTGCGTAAGAGGCTAAATCGGCAGATAATGTTCAAGTAGAATGGAGAACTCACCTATTTGATTCCAATGTAATCGACAATGGTCGATTCAGATAATAGGTGATGATTCGGGGGCTCAGAGAAGATCTGCAACTATGTGGACTCTCTTGGATGAAATAGGTCTTGAAGAAGTGTGTTCTGCCCATTAGACGCGACCCGAGTCAGTTTAATAAAAGAAATGTACAGGGCATGTTCTTTAGAAGTACACGACATGTACTTTCCTTTTCCAACCTCCACATTAGGTGGTCTCTAGTTCACCACACACAGCCAGTACATGGTCACCCATGGAAACCGGGTACACAGTGTGTACCTAAAAGTACAAGGCGTGTACCTAAAAGTACAGGGCGTGAACCTAAATGTACAGGACGTGTAGTCCTAAAATTTCCAAAAACTCCTCCTTTTCTCAAAAACAACCATAATAGAAAAACATACCTTAAAATAAGATCTAGGTTCTTCCAAAAATAAAATCTAACTATATATGTAAATTATAAGAAAAGGAATTTTTGAATTAAAATATAGTATTTTTAACTATTCATTAAAATATAAATTTTATGAAAAAAATACCAAAAATACAACCAAATTAAATTTTGATGCACAACTTCCAAACAAGACATTTTTTTTAAATATAATGTATAAAAGTTTTATAAATATGATTTAAAATTGGTGTACCATCTAAAGGGGGGAACTTCATTTTTTTGAAAAATACTACTTTAATCTGAAAAATTGAATTTGTTCTTATATCATGTTCTAGAAAAATACATAAGTCGAAGGATAATGCTATATAAAATTCAAAATGATGTTAATACCATCCATAATGGCTAGTTTATATCCCATTGGATAATAATATTTTAATAATATATCATTTTTTAATGAAACTTGGTGTTTTGTACAATGCAAGCTCTCAAGAAAGGTTGATCTTGCATGTAACACAAGCCAAGTTAGTGGTGTGTATACTGTAAGATAATACGGTGTTTCGTATAGTGAAATATAATCTTAGTGTAGTGTACAATAAAATACATCGCAGAAATAAAAAATAGAATATCTCATAAAATTTCAAAGTATAACAATATACCCCCTTAAAATTTATTTTATGCTCGACATTCTTCAGGGTTATAAACAGTTTACTACTTAAAATTTTATTCCATAGAAACCCACATCGTAAAATGGAGTGCAAAAACATAATTTTTAAAAAATTGAATGTTAAAGACATAGTTGTAACCTAAAGTTACTCATCCCTGTTTTTCCACATAGGAGAACATAGGTGGGGTGTGAAAACATGGATACAGAGAAAAATATAACCATCAAGTTATGATGGATAGTGATAGAGAACAAGGTTGGAGAAAGTTAACAACAAAAAATCCTTATATCTGTGATGATTTATGGGGTCATCTGTCTTATTAGATAAGAAGGTACTAAGATTACATCTTTGGTTTTCAAGGCCCATTCCCTAATGTTTAATAATTTTTTATGAGAATAAATACATACCAGCTTTTGGTACAATCTCACAGTTTTTCATTCCTTGAACAATTTCCAATGCATCTCTTATTTAAAGAAATGAAGTTGATTTTTTTATTCATAAAGTGATAAAAGATCTTGAGATAGAATTATAGATCATTTCATTTTTCTCAACAAAAAATGTTAGCATAGGTAATCAAATATGCATAAGTCCACCTATAGTGAGATAATACATTAATCTAAAAAAAATCAAATGAAATATAACATATAATTTCCAAAAATGGATAAAATTACAATCCTTCCAAAAACTAAAAATATAAATCATTAGAAATATGTAAAATAAATCTACTTAACATTTTTATCCCTTATCTCCTTAGATAGAATTTATTTTCACATTCCAAACATCTGAATACCTTAGTCATGTATTCTCTTAAAAAAATCGTAATAACATGAATTACCATAGAAAATTAGTGAAAAACGCTTTATGTCAAAATTAACTCTTTCTTTACACTAGAATCACAAAAAATCACTCTGTCCTTATATCATTCATGATGTCATTAATACTATCAAACATCTCATTATCTCCTTATCCCTTTATTGTGTGTATATCACGTGCTATCAAAAAAATATCTGAATCACTTTTCAGGGTTAACTGTACCATATACTTATGCAAAGCCACAATATACTAATACATAGATATTCTATTGTTATATAATACTATAAAAGAGATTCTACAAAAAAAAATTAAATCCCATTACATAAACACATAATCATTCGACCATTTCATTTTCATACTCAACAACACCAATATTGATCACATGTAATTTTCCTTTTCCCTTTCCCTTAAGAGGTTGTTGACATCGATAATCATCCATAAACCTGGGATTGTTCATTTCTTAGCATAATTCCCTATATCCTTACCCTTGAGCATTGAAGTGTGGGTGGTTCATTCTCTATTGTATTTTCTCTATTCAAATCATTAGATACCTTTTCACATTACATCAGCACTCAACTGATTGATGACCTTCTTTTCCACACTTAAAACATTTTATAGTCCCATTAAGGAAATATCAACCATTCTTCTATCCACACATTGAGAAAAAGGAAACCTTTATTTTCTTTTAAACATTCCTTTGAGATTTTCCCACAATCACCGTCTTTTGTTACTTGTCAAAACCATGAGAATGATATATAACACCAACTTCCATTTCTACCTCTATAGCACAACGTACAATATATTAATAGCTACTAAATTCTCTTATATTTAATTACCTTTGAATATTTGGTTTTAATCGACTAAATAATTGATCAACATTAGTTTTAGGGTGGATGATAAAACCAGAAGTATACTTCACATGTCTTGTAAAATTTTCTTCCTATGTACCGATGAATTCATCATCACTTTGCATAATATAAAGGAACTCATTTTAAATACTTGTTCGAAGAAATCATGGGAAATAATTATCCAAAAATAATTTATTGAACTCATCCCATTCTAGGGATTCCATTTCATCTTGATACCTTTTTTCCTATATTAGAGTCCACCATTTGTCTTCTTTTCCTTCTAAACGATAAACCGCCAAAATGAAATTTTCATGTTCTGAATAATAATGGATAGAAAATTTATTTTCAATGGTATAGATCCATTGTTCAGTAACAAGTAGACCATAATAACCACAAAAAGAAGGAGGATGTTGTCTCATTAAGGACTAAATAGAATGTTGTTCCCTTCTTTGGTTATTTGGATGTCCAGAATGATTCATAATTTGTGTAAGTATAACAATAATATTTTTCAATCCATGTCCCATAACATTTGGTTGATCAGGAGGAAAATCATTACATTTCCCAGTTTATTGATCATTAACATGGTTCCTTCAGGTTCTAGACATTTTCTAAAACATAAAAATAATAGTGTGAGAGGAGAAAGAAATACTAGGAAAACAACATAATCAAGGGGGATTAAAATCAATTTATAACAAGTTATATTTAATCATAGGTTATTCATCATCATTAACATAATTCTAGTACTATAACCTATAGTTATACTTATCCTTAGGGAAATACCTAGACATACCTTATTACTATATCGAAGGATCTCGCTAAAGCTTTCACATCATAGTTTCCAAAGGTTGGTTAAACCATCACTTTGATTCCAACTATACTGACACAAGGTTGACGTACAAGGACATTAAATTTCTTTTTCATAATACATTATAAATTACCCAAATATATTCCTAAGTACCTTATCAGTTTATAGTATTTGGAAACATGGAACATAATCTTCTGACTTTTTGAAATAGTTCCAACATCTCCCATAAAGATCATTCCCTTTTGTTTTCCTACCCAAAACCTTTCTTTATATCCTGGGGAAAAAGATAAAATAAAAAATGTGAGATCAAATGATCAATAAGGGTAAAAATGTAGAACAAAAAACATAACATAAAAATAAGAATGTTAAATCATTAACATAATTTTTAAATATCAAAATAATAAGTCATGAAATAAACCTTGGCAATATGTAATTCATAGACCATAAAGGAATATTAACCATTATAAAATAGAATTGGAAAAAAACATGGAATTATGGAAAACAAATAAGCACATAATATGATTTCTATATTAAAAAAGGCATTAATTCTAATACCATAATAGTGTAAAAAGTCCATTACTAAACCAGGTTTACTTGTCGTTCCATCGATGTATTACTAAACCAGATTTACTTGTTGTTCTAGCCCTGTATTGTTGAACTCGATTTACTTTTCATTATAGCACTATATTACTGAACCAGAGTTTATTTAAATTGTATCCATGTCTATGTCGTTATATATAAATCTTTACTCAATGCATTGGATTAAGGAATATGTCCCACCCATCTCATAATGAAATCATTCTTACATTTTCCACAGAAACCAAAATCATTCATCATAGCATAAACATTGAATTAAAATGGGTTTCCTAAAAATCATTCTATTGTAACATAACCCATATAAAATATCATTATATCATTAAAACAATAAAATCATAGAAATAATAGTGATATAAACATAAACCTATTTAAAAATAATTATCTTAGATGGAAATTAATTTTAATAAAATACTTGAACATAATTTTGGAGGAATATATCTTTTATTCTACAAAAACAACTTATTTTCTAAAAATGTCATGGATTTTTAAAAGAAAAAAATTTATTTGAAAATAAACATCAAATAGTGTAGAGTAAGATTCATAAAAATAAGTGGTTACGAAGATATAAAAATCTATTCATGCAATATAAGTTAAAAAAATTCTTCTCATACTCTTACCGGAAAAGTCAAAAACTACCTCATATGGAACGTGAAATAATGATTACTTCCATACCATTTAATTAAACAAAACCAATGGGTACAATTTCATATAATAACTAGTATAATAATATATATATAATTATATATTTATTAAACATGTACGTGGATGATAAATATATCATATTAAATACTTACGGATAAACAATCTCGGGTAATAATGAGATTGAAAAATTATCCCTTACATAAGGTCAACTTTCTCTTTTATGTGTCTAAAACACCTTTATTGTGGGCCTAAACATATTATTAACTTGTAAAATAAATATAATAATATTTATTATATAATACATGATTAACATATGACTTTATATTACTCATTCATTTACATATTCCATGTTAAAGCAACATTTTGGGTAATAATCGTTTTTTTATCGTACATGTTTTGATTTTTTATTCTTGATAAAATTACATATATAGTGATTTAATTAATTAAATAATGAAAAAAATGATTTATATATCTAATATATTCAGTACAAAAATATATATATAATAGATAGATAACTGAAATGGAATACACCGTTCATGGAGATGGTATGCCATACGTAAGCATGAACATTGTTTCTGTTACCTTATTGAATTTAATGGATAAAAGTAAATGATATATATATATATCCAATATCATTATTATGTCATATATTTCATGATTATATTTTATATATAATTTATAATCATTCTTGAATGGTTAACATGGATAATGAATATTATCGCGTCGTGGAGATGGTAACCCGTAAGAATGCACAAGTGACGATACCATTCACATAATGGTATAATGGTATGTAATTGGATGTCATATTATTTAACCATAATAGTTATGATGTTTTTTCATTATTTAAATCTATTATGAACATCATTATACCCATCAAAATTAAGTATTGTTGAAAAAAAAATTACGCCACAACATGGAGACAATAAGTCGTATATACGCACGCATGTTGATATTGTTATTAGTAGGATAGATAAAAGAAGGTATAAGGTTGTACCATAGTTATAATAACATCTCATAATGTGGAAGATACTGTATTTTTTACATTATTATAGAAACAACATAAGAATGGGATGTAGAAAATGAAAAGAATTCTGAAAGAGGCGATAATACAAATTACCTCTTCTTTGTGTATCTCCATTTTATTTGAACAAAAGGTCTCTATAAGATTTCTCTCTGCCCAATGTGAGGAATCTGTGAATAATTTAATGGTGTTGGGAGCTTATTTTAAAAGATTTTGGGTGATCCAATTGTCTTTAAATTTGTGAGTATGTGAGTAAATGTGGTGGCCTTTTATTAGAGGGAGGAGAGAAACTTTAGGAAAATATTGAAATATTAATTTATTATAAGTTGATTATCAGTTTATAATGGTCCCAAGTTCATTTATTAACAAGGAAAGATGAGTATGGATCTAAATACTCTCATGAAACAAAATTTAGACATGTTTTTAATTTATTTTAGAAATTATCATTTTTTTCCTTATTTAATCCATTTAATTTTATTTGTGTTAATAATATTCTAAATTTTAAATGGTCATAAATAATTACTTATGTGTTTTCAATTCTCCATAATTGAATACGTTTTGACATTTTAGATGAAATAATTTTAACTTTGTTATTTTTAATCATTTCTTTATTTTTAAATAATTTAACACTATGTTATTTTAATAAGATATAAAAAGTGTCAATTTAGACACTATTCATTTATTTGACTTTAAATAAAATCAATATAAAATATAAATTCTAAAAAAATTAATAGATTCATAACATGTAATATTAACATAGAAAATTCTTGGATCGCATTACTTACTTCATATGTTATTTATTTTACTATTTTTAAAACCATTTACTTGATATTTTTATCAATAAGATAATTTTTCTGTCACTATTGTTTCAATATTAATGGTAATTATTTAATCTCTAAAAATTATAAATAAATTCACAGAATGTAGGTAATTTCAATATCTTTTGGAGACTATTTGTTTTATAAGATATATAATTTTTATCACTATATAGAAATTATTATACTTATAATATGTATGATAGTGACATGTTGTCACTTTATTTTGTTTTAATTATAGTTACATCACTTTCATGGAAAAAAATTATATTAAATGAATCAATTATAAACCATAGGTGATATTTGTTGACTTTAATACATACAATAATATTTTTTCATCTGTTGGGGTAATTTTATTTTCTTTATCAAATTGTTTGTTACCTAAATTTATGGAGTTTACCTTTAACTGTGGTAAATAAATATTACCATAGTTTCTATTCATAAAATTCAAGAAATAAAAGTACTATATTAACATATTTTGGACCCACTTATTCCAAATATGGAATCCATTTTTAAAAATTAAAATATATTTTTTCCCTTTAAAATATGGGGATTTTCTGTTTATTTGACCTATTTTGTAAAGCGATTATGAATCTCCCAAAACATATAATATATTTTATGGTTTTAAAATACTTTCTTTAAGATTGTGACTCGCATACACATGGTAAGAGAATAATTTTAATAATTTAGTCCCTTTTAGTTATAAAATAATAAAATCCACTCGCATTAGGAAGAAACCATTGGAAAAAATATTGGATGATCTGTGGTTTTGGATATTTTAGTATGTATATTCCATAACCTAAATAATAATGAAAACCCATTCTTTTCCAATACAAACTCATGAAAGCCCCCATTTCCCTTCAATCAAACTCCATTTATCATGAAAATACTATTCATTCAACACTCTAGATTCCACTCATGGGGCCCTATGCTCTCAATGATCCCCTCCCATGCTTTTGAAGTCACATACTCAAGTACAGGATCCTCACCTTCCTATCCTTCAATCAATTCATGAACCTTATTTGGAATTTTACTTCTCAAATGAAATTTATTATGATGTTATTTATTTACCAATATTCCCTACATTCTAATGAGATTCATTTGAATGATTTATCATTTATTCTCTTTTACTTTTACCTTCTCCTAATCCATTACAATGCCAAAATTCAATAAGGGACTTCTCTCTTCTCATTCCCATTGAAAACCCCATTTTATATTATGTAGATTAAATTCCATTTTATTTTGATGAGTTATTTTCATCCATACTCCCCATATTTTTTAGTTAATTTAAATATTATTATATCCTCTCATCACCCTAAATTATCGTCTAACAATCTTTTATGTACACTCATTACCACACTGAAATTTTGTAAGGGATTTTTTCATTTCTCCACTTTATTGAAGTATCTTCGTTAGCTTATGAATTTTATATTCATTTATTTATGATGTGATATGTAATTATATATCCCCTAGAATTAATATTTATTTCCATATTATTTGATACACCCTTCTCTCTCATTAATCCCTTTTATGAATTTTTATGTATCCATGTTACATTGCCAAAATTTCACCATGATTTTCCATGACAAACCAATTTTTTTAGTGAATACCGTACCCATTTCTCTATATAAGGTATTCAAAATTTATTCACATATACTTATTTATTGGGGACTAAGATTTATTTATTCCACATTATGTTATCATGAAATAAATTATGATGATTAATGAATCTATTTTCTATAATCTATGTGGCATAGTTAAGCATGAGAATGAAATCAATACGATGGCTACTACTAGATAGAGATCCAATGCATTTAGTAATGTTTAATATTTTTACTATCATGATACATCTCATTGGGATATGGAAATAACCTGATTACTTTATGGACTCTATCCACCATGATTTCATAGCGGGTTTATCCTTGACCTATGATTTACAATCAATTATTTCAATTGATTCCACAATCCCCAAGTTTCGATTATCTAGATATGTCATGCATTACTATTTATTTTTTATTTAATCCACACTAATATGACTATTTTATTACAAGTATCACTTGTTACATGTTTATTCCCTTACAATGATTTATAGATCACCTCTTTCTTAAGTTTTTCCTCAGGTTAACCCATGGCGTTGTATGTTCGATGGAGTATTTTGATCATGTTAAAGAAGTTTCCAATAAAGTGGTTATATCACCTATTTTATTTTGATATGTAATGTACTTAATTTCTATATATACTAACGATATATATCATTTGGAACATATTATTTTTATTCTTATGTAATAAATCAACTATTAAGGTAAAATAAAGACCATGTTTTTTATAGTCTTCTGGTGGTTACCTTGACGGCATTCCACACCCAATTTTATTTGTACGTATTTATTTCAATGAACTTTTTCATACTTCGATGACATAATTTTATATGTATAAATTAATAGTTTTCATTTTTTACATTTCATCATTGAATGGTCTTGGAGACGTGTGTTTGTGCATACAAGTGCATTATCCTAGGCCTCCTATGCGTGAGATAAGTTACTCAGTGCTGGTAACAACCCATAGCCTATTGGTGGTGGGATTGGGTAAGTCCAGGCATGATCCCCATTATTAAATATCATGATAGAGTGGAATTAGAGGCATTTCGTACTACATTTGGACCAGATTATATGATATTGTTTTGGGGAAATAGTCTTAAGTGATTCAAGTTCACCTTTTAGGCTTTAGAATCCAATATTGGTATGGTAGCTAACATATCCATACACCAGGACTCTGAAAACCTTCTTTTTTACATAGTTCAAGTAGACACTACATGTATGGAAATAACCTGTAATATTCATCAAATATGAATGGGTTCTAGATTTTATGACTTTCTTGATGGATCTCTCCAAATATACTCTTTGATGGTGGTACATCTTCTCTATTTCGAGATGAATCCATGATTTTTTACATCAAGGATATAGCATTAGGATCATGAGGATGATCCCCTGAGTGATGAGGCTTTGATGTAGGGACCTTTTCAAGAGGTGTTACTGACAGGTGGTTCACCAATCTTACAGCAACCTATTGATAAGCATTTGGTTACCTCGATACTAGTAGATATGTTGTGTACAATGAGTGTGCTTCATTTTTTTTAGGGAAAGTGATGCCTCAAGTAATGAGGAAATAAAGACCCACCATTTTTTGAGGATAGAATTTAGGTAATGATTGGAATATTTAGTCTTATTAGGAGACCTATAAAACATATATAATTTCTAGAAGCGATACTTCATTATGTCTCTAGAGGATGAATGTGGGGATTAGTGACTGAGTTTTATGATGAGGCAACTCTATCATGGTCATAGTTAGAGAACATTTTTATAGAGTAATTATATCCTTCTATGTTGATGATTGCACACATCCAAGTTCTAATATGGCTTCCACGAATTAGTATGACAACAGCTGAGGTTTCATCATGGTTAAAAAACAACTCTCAATACATGATGGATATGGTGTGTGATCAATTATTTTGGGCCTGAGCCTCCATGTGCGGATTATGTAGAGAAATAAAATCCAACATTATGCCTCTTTGCAATCCTAAATATGTTGGGGTGTTAGACCATTCTATGGTAGATGAGAGTTTTATGGCTGAGCTGACGTAGATAGTTAGTGCTGGTAGTGTGCATGTAGGATCTAAGACTTCGGCAGTATAGAGATGATGATTAACATTGGGTACTGGTCATGTGATACATTTCAAGAGGATATCCTAGGACATAGGTCGTGCATTTCAGGGCTCACATGACATATCTCGTTAACCTAGAGAGAGAGGAAATTCTACTCTTATGATGGTAGGGGATATCTAGTGAGGGATTTTCAAACCCATTGTATAGTTTTCAAAGAGTTAATAGATGGAACCCCTAGGCAGAGGCAGTGGCATGAGAATGAAATTAATCTGGGTGGTGGATGTGGAAGGGGGGCTATGAGTGCATCCAAATGCATAAAATGTTGCGGCCTATAACCACCACCACCCCAAGTGGTCCAAGTCAAGCTTTGGGAGCTAGGTAAAAGGAGAGAGGGAAGCTACAGGTTTTCATGGATTATAACCCAAAGGCTCTCTCAATGATATGATGTAGGATCTATGCCTTTTCAAACATATCATTAATACTGTTAAGAAAATGTGTTAGTCACTCCTTTATTTACTCGTATCTTTTTCAAGACTTGTAGATTCTAGTTTAGCCTTTGGCTCGACCTTTCTTCTTAGAGACACTTATAGGAGATGAATCAGTGATAATACACTTCTTACACATGTGTGACCTAAATCTTGAAGGTGATAGTTTCTTATGTGAAATCTTTTTAGTAGTGGTGAGGCCATATGACATCAACATAATTTTCTATGGTTAATTACCAGATAGACTCTTTCTAGTTGAGGATGTGGTGTTTTCATAGTGATGGGCTGATTTTTTCTTTTTTTTGGTGAAAAATAATACCATAACATGATGTATGGACTCATACATAGATGGGTGAATCCAATTACTCCTAATTTGGTTATAATGAACCTTGGTTCATTTAATAATATTATATTTTTGTTTTTTATAGTAGTGTATGATTATGAAAATGCCTTTCTTGATGATTTTTTAATAATACCTCCTCACAAAGAGATATATATATATATATGAATTTATCTACAACATGGGTTGGATCTGACACCAATTCGATAATATCATAGGTCTCTTGCAGATGTTCAATATCTGAGGGTGCAGCTAGAGGACTTATAGAAGAAGGGATTTGTTTGGCCCATTATTTCACCATTGGAATACCATGTATCATTTTGCATGAAGGTAGAACTAATATTGATGTTTTTTAAAATTAACATCTCATAAACTTGATGACAATAAAGAATAAATATGAACTACCATGGATCAATAACGTCATAAATCAGTTGAGAGGGGAGAGATGGTTTTGATGATTGACATTGGATCAGGCTATTAGAAGGTTAAAATATTGGTTGAGCATATGAAAAATACATCATTATGATGTATCTGCAGTCACTATGATTACATGGTGATTCCCTTTTGTTTTAATAACACTGCAAAAATGTTCATGGTACTCATGAACATTATCATTGATCCTTTCTTAGACTAGTTTAGCATAGACTCCATTAGCGATATCCGTGGGTAATATGATTCCAAGGTGGATAAAGTGAGACACTTGAAAATGGTTCTAGACATACTCTGGGATGAATATATTTATAATGGGATATCTATGTTATAATTATGTATTCATGATTTCCAATTTGTAGGATTTTTTATCTCATCAAACATTGTGGAAATTGACCTACTAATGGTAGAGGACGTTTTATCTTAGGATCTACCCAATAGTGTAATGTAGGTGTAAAGGTTTCATGTATTTTCATGATACTATCATATATTCATACGTGATTTCTCTAGGATAACATCTCCCATGACATCTTTGACACAAAAGGGGAATCTTTTTAGGTAAGCAAATACATTCTAGCAAGATATTTAAGGGTTGAGGTTGAGATTTACAAGCGGTCACTTCCTGAGATTTAAAGAGGGGGTGGAGTGTTGAGTATGTATTGTTCTTTGATGGATCAGGGGTTGGGTATGGTTCTTTCCATATTAATATGAATTCTTTGATTGACTAATGTTCATGTAAGTGGATACCACATGCATATAAATACATGACATATGAGCTTGAGTTAGTGGTAGTAGTCTTCAAACTAGAGATATGGTGACACTACCTGATGGGTGAGTGGTTTATTGTGTATTCTAACCATAAGAGTCTGAAATATATCTTCCCATAGAAGGATAATAACTTGATACATAATTATAGATAGTGTTATTCTATTATTTTGACTATGAGGATGTCTATACTCCTATGATGGGGAATGTTGTAACAGATTCCCTTAGTAGGAGTTCTTGTTCATAGTTTCTAAGAGATGCATCCGAGTAGTTGGCATCATTAAAGTTGTTCTTTGTAGATGGGAATAAAGAACCTTACATAGAGTCGATGGTTGTTTCCCCTCTTATTTTACAGTGTGTTTAGGAGGAACAAATTGGGGATACTAACTATAAGACCCTATGTACCTATATATCAACTAAACATGCCCCTAATGGATTTTCTAAACTTGGAGACAATGTCATTATTTTCAAAGGACCAGCAATAGTACCAGTTGTGCAGTGGGAGGTGGTGATGAGGGAGTTCCATACATGAACTTTAGTTGTAAATCTAGGTATGGTAAATAAGTACATGGACCATTGGTGAAGGTTATGATGACTAGGGTTAAATTATTAAATTGAAGAGTGTTTCTCACAATGCCATACTTGTCATCCTATAAAGGCTAGAGAAAGATTCTAGTGGGTTAAACTGAACTCCTTGAGGATTCCTAGTGGAAGTGGAATGGGTTGTCTGTGGACATCAATATGGGGTTACCACATACACCTAAGGAAAAATATACCATCTGTGTGATTATAGACCAACTCAACAAGTCATCCAACTTCCTTAATATTCATGAGAAGTGTTTAAAAGAGATTTGGGTTGACTCCATATGATGTAGATGGTCTAACACCATGGATTTACCTCAATGAAAATCTCTAACACTTTTTATTGCATTACATCTCGGTTAGGGATGGAACTATAGGAATCCATTGGGATTCATTTGCATATAATTATGGCTACACACTGCCTAACTGAAGAACATACTCAATATACCATTTATCTCTTGGAGGAAATGTTGTGTGCTTTCATTTTAGAATATGGTAATAATTGAGAAGATCTCGTACCATTGGTGGAGTTTTAGTACAATAATAGATACTATTACCCCCTCAATATGGAACCATTTTTGGATGTGTATAGGTGACCCTACTAGTCACTACTATGTTGGACTAACCAAGGATATTTCTAACTTATAGGTCCATAATTAGTAGAAACCACTAAAAGGAAGGTTTATTTCATCCAGGAGATCATGAGGACTAAAAAATATTATTAAAGGACCTATTCAAACTAAGGATGGAGTCTATTTGAGTTAAATGAGGGAGACCATGTGTTCCTAAGGGTCTAACATCAACGTTTGTTGAAGATATTTTGATGAAGTAGAATTATATTTATAAGATTTATTGGGAATTTCTAGAAACTATGTATAGTTTGTAAATTGGGTTACCTCCAAATTTTAACAACGCATTTAGATCTTGTACATGATGTCTTCTATGTGCCGCATTTAAAGATGTACGTGCATGAAAAGACTCTTGTTTTCTAATGGGGATTTCTAGAAATCAGGTATTGATCAATATTTATTGGATACCTTGTAGAGATTGAGTTTTGGAATGAAATTATCCTCCATGGGATATAAATTCTATTAGATCATGTTTGCTGGTTGAAAGGGAGTCGTCTGAAGAGAACCTAGGTGTGGGGGACCCAGAGGAGTTCTCAATACCCACATCACATTGTGTATCCTCTTTTTGGATCTTCGTGACATAAAGACCCAAAGTTGAGAGAATGAAAGGACATTTGATTTTTATTTATTACTTTTCAATATTATATGTATTAATTTTAGATAAAGGTTCTATGATGGTGGGATATTCTCAGGCCTGGTGTTCCAAAATTTAATTTCAAAAATATATCAATTATATTAAAAATCATATATGTGTAGTTTTCATTAAAAACATGATTAAATATTAAATTTAATCCTTGATCATAAAGAGTAGGCATCTGTTTAGTTCAAATGGTTGGTTTTACCTTAGTTTTGACTTAACCATTGAATGTATCAAACGTTCAGTTGAGTTTCATCATGGGTGAATATATAGAATAAATTAAGTAAATTATTTATTTTATTAGGTTATTTAGAAACCTACATTTTTTCTATAAATATATGTATATGAGAAAATATCAGTCTTTTTATCGTTACCTTGTATCCATTGGTGAGGGGGTTGGAGGATTGTTCTTGAATGAACAACCACAGGATCAAGGGTCATCGATTAGTTTTCATGTGAATTCAAGGATCTCAACAAATACAACTATACATATGTATCATTCATCAGTAATAAATACACCATGATGTAGGAATTTTTTATTATTTGGATTTATCCTGATTTTTTCATCTGAGAAACAATGAAAATCAATTGACTAATATATTGTTTTGTAGTTGACGCATATTTCGGGTGTAGGATTATCTTTTTTGGAATATGAGGAGAAATTTTTTATAATATTCTAGATATTTATTCACCATTATAATTGTAACTAATTAAGGCCCATTAAAAAATGGATGAGGGTCATTCCTCTTTGGTTTAATTCTTATTTTTCTCCCACCATTCTTCTTGAATTCATCACCAGTGTTTCTTTTTTTGATCGGTGGCTTGGCCATAATACCAACTAAAAATTCATTGTGAACCTATATCATGGAGAAATGGATTGTTATCACATATCTTTGTTCAGACAGATGATAGTATTGATCTGTGATGATTCTGATGATCGAGATCGGTCCGATGATCTATGTTATTCCAGTTTGGGCATGTGATAGTAATAATTAGTGATGATAACTAGTTTCCATGTGCATCGAATGGAAAAATTCAAGAAAGAGGTGATATAAAGGCTCAACTATATGAAATTTATATTTACCAGAAAGATTAATGAATGGTTTGGAAAATTTTGGATAAGGATATGACCTATAACACTTCTCTGTTAGTTCTATTAAATCCTTATACTTGGAAACAAATATTGAAAAGGGAATATGCCATGACATGTGGTTAGGAATCGATGCAGAAGTTAAATGTCATATACATTTATTACATGATGTATACTCTTTCAACTATGTCTTAGATACCTTTTCCTCTTCATCATGGACATTTTTAATTAGGTTGTGGTCCCTAAATCCATTCCCTGGGGGTTTATTATGGATTCATTTCTTGCTTGTAGAATGGAAATCCCCACTATGAAACTTATTTATTGGATAGAGATCATAAAATCCCAACATTATCCATGGATTGAGATCCTTTGTCATCACCATATCTCTAGGTGGGGTTCATAGTATCGTCGGGACCAAAACTATAGCGACATTGATCCCCTACATAGAAGATTAATCTGTGTTGGGTTTTTTGAATATCCCATGGAGTTAGGTGTGATTACCTTCTATGTAACAATCTTCGTATACATTCATTATGTACTCCATATGGAGAGACCTAATGATAATTAAAGATCTTATGGCTTCGATAAGTGTTATCTGACTCTTAGAGTGTGTTCTCCTAGAAGAGTTCTACGTGGAATCATTGAGAATGGATCATAGGCTATCATTATAGTAGTGAATTAACCTTGAGATTGTGTGTCTATGTGGAGTATATTTGTATATTCTTATTATATTTTCTAGTGAAATATACTTTTTATGAGCTGGAAATTATTCTTGATTTTATATGCATAGTGATTTTAGAGTGTCTTTCTGGGTATTGTTATAATCACCCACGCATGGTGTTTTTGCACATGTGTTCTCTCTTATGTAGATGACAGACCATTTGATAGAGTCGTAGAGAAACTAGTGCCAATCATAACTTAGTGATATTGATAGATTGAGGGGTGTTTCTATGGTAAACTTGACAACAATCCTCACCCATTTTACATGAGATTTTCTATTTCCTTACAGTCATATTGAATTTTCCCCTGTTTCTTTTTAGTACTTTCTTCAAACACGAATTCTGCTATTTTAGATGCATATATGGATGGATATCATGTTTTTATGTTTTTTCATGGTATATACTTGTATATGTGTTTGCTTGTGTGTAGGTGGATTAGGGTAAAGCCTCCCATGGGTTTGATATTTCCACTTGATGTTAGTCTCAATCCCCTAGCATGTTGGATGTAGTCTTTGGAAAGTCACTCTAACGACCTATAAATTCTATGTTTTGTTTTAATTTAATAAAAAAATGTATTTATTTACTTTATATTAAAATCCAACTTAAGTATTATCTTATATAAACAAAATTATATTTCCATAATAATTTTTTATCTTATTAATAATGTATGAGAAAATAAAATATATTAATTTTAATTACATGAAATAATATTAGTATAGTTCTTGAAAATATATAAATTTCCATATTATTAATTAAGTTAATGTGTTTTAATTAACTTATTTTATTGAAGAATTGTTTCTGAAAGCTCATGTTTTAATGTCATATATGTTTATAATATTATTATTTTTATAAAAAACTCTTATCATGTGAATACTTTTTCAAGTGGTTATAGATATCCTTGTTGAACATATAATATAATTTATAGGTCAAAAAGAATATTAAATTACTTTATTTTACATCATATAACTTAAATATTATTTTCAATTTATAATATCAAATAGCTTTGACTTAATTTGAGATACTATTATAATTAGAAATACCCTTATATTATTAAACAATTATTTTTGGTTCCTTGAAAAAAAAATTATTCAAATTTGATTTATTAAATTATACAAAATATTTTATTCACAAAAATAAAATAATAATAGTTGAAAATTGATTTCATAATAATAATGACAATATATTTTAGAATGTAATAATTATTATTATATTTTTTTAATTGGGTTTAATTGTATAATTTTTTAAAATTATAATTTGTAAAATTAATAATTAATATTGTTTTTTTAAAATAGATATTCAACTATATAGGCCAAAAAAACAAATCAATTCATTTTTTCTAATATGATATATATATATTGTAATAAAAAAATAAGAAATGATTTTTTTTACAAAAACCCAAAAATGATGGGGGGGTTCATCATATTCATCATTCCACGATGAAAAAATTGAATCTACCTTTACAAACCACCATAGACACCACATGATGAAACCCCAAAAAAAGAGGATAGACGACATCGACCACATCCCTTACCAATATCGTAGTTGTGTCACTAGTAAAACGCAACACCATATCTGAAACAGGTGACACCCCTCACCACCTCCGTCATTATTAAGAGATTTGACCAAATCTCATCCTTTATTGTACATCATCCTCACCCACAATTCATAATGAAGCAAAAAAAATCCACCCTTATCACCTTCTCAAACCTCTTTTGATAATAACATCAACAGCACCTGAAATAGTATCCATGATTGCTTATCAAGAATGCTTGAACAAGGACATGTGACACTATTGGCTTCTCTTACAAGCTAATACCATGCTTATCAGAACATATTAATAAGTGTTTGTTTATATATATACATATATATTAACATTACTAAGAGAACCCCACTCAATCGCTAGAATAGTCCCTGCCCAAAAAAACCCTTTCCTTATACCTTTTCCCAGAAGGATCATGTTGGATTATGAAGTTACGAACCCTCTTCCCTCATTTGGATCAAACATATATAGTCGGAAGGGTTTATACCCTTCAGTTTCCAATTATAGAAATGTATGAGGATTTTATTATTTTAAAATATAATTTTTTTCAATGTCTGCAAATTTTTATGTATTAATTTATAACAATTATTCCACACAATTTCATAATATATGTATATATATATATATTATAATTTCTTCAAGAATACATTATTATCAGTTACTATTCTTTATCCTATTTAAGTGATTTTCTTTAATATTTATGTAGGGGTGTATTATATTTTTTTTTCAAATTTTCACTCTTCAAGTACATAAGTACAAACACGCATATATATATATATACATTATTTGTAATTTCATGTATTCAAACATATATACATATTATGTGAATAAATTGTTTTCAGTTTATACAAGTTAATACCTCTCCTTATGATTTTTACCTCCGTAAGGGGAATCCTTCCTTTTTATTTAAAACTGTTATCTATGTATAAATTATTCTAATATTTAATTTATTATTCTTAATATATGTGTTAATATATTTTTGAGTATATTTAATTTTATATATGTATTACCCTTATTCTACATAATATAATCATGAATGAAAGTGTTCTTTTAAAAATGGAAACTATTATTTCATGTTTTATTGTTATATTACTCAAGTATACATTTATTTATAATATATATGTAATTTCCAAGTTTTTAGTCTTATAGTGTGCAATTATGTTTTTTATATATGTAATTTTTATCTTTATGCTTGATATATATATATATTGAAGTGTTATATTTAATACATTGTGACTAGTTACTTCCAAATTAGGTGAGTATCCTTATAGGTTTATTATATAAAATTATATTCAATAAAAACATATATATATATATATATTTATTTATATATATGATTAGTTCAATGTTCAATATTATTTTCATCAAAAACATAAAATTTCATATTTATATATATATATTTTTTTTGGGACATCATTTCAAGATTTGAAATGTATATTTAGTTCATTTCCAAACATGATATCATCCAATTTAATTCATTTAAATTAATAAATTAATAATAATTTTTTTTAAAAATGTTGATCTTATAATTTTTATGTGTGTTATATCATTTTTTTGGAAATTATAAGTCAACAGTTTTTTTTCTTGTATTTTTTTTAATTTAAAATAATATACAAATATGTTGTGAAAAGAAATATTATTCAAAAATTGTAATTTTTCTTTAACTATTATGTACAGAATTATTTTAGTTTCTATTATTTTTTGTGAAAAATATAATAATAATATTGTTTCAAGAATGTTACAGAATTGAATTTTGTATATATATGTTTATATATATATATTTAATTACCATTGTGTGATTTAAAATAAGTAATATTTCATATGCATGGAATATCACCTAAAATTTTTCTCATGGACTTGCTTAATTTTATTGCTTTAAAGTGACATAGAAATAAAACTTTTTATTAAAAAATATTACTTTTTATAATTTTTTTGTAATATATAATTATGAATATTATAATAAATTCAAATATCTTTTATTTTATGAGAATTGAAATTTTAAATTTCTGCTATTCATGTGAAAGGTATATACATGTTATTTTATTTCTCCATTGATATTTTAGAAAATGAGTATTTATTAATATTATTTAAGTATGAGTTTTACATGATAGAGTTTAAATTTTTAAGTTAAACAAAGTCATGCTAAAATGTGAATACATTTAGGTTAATAATTTTTATTAATAGTCCATGAAAAAGAAAAATTACATAAGTTTTGGTTGTACCAAATATCACATGTGATTATCTATGAAATATAATATTTATATATTTATATATAAATATAGGTGTGTATGTGTATTTAATTCATCGTTCTGTATTCAAATTAAAAAATATAGTGAAAATGAATATATATACATATATATATAAAAGGAAAAATAAATACATTTTTAAACGAAATGAAACATGGACATTATAAACATGAAAGTGGAATGGGGAGTGATCCCATTCCTAAGGAAATTTTCTAGGGTGAGGGATCCTTCAATTTTTAAGCAGTCCAAATTTTTTTTTTAAACGGTATATTTAATTCTTATTGAAAAACCATTGAGTTATTATAATATGTTTTCAAAGAATAATTATTTTCAAAATCATCATAATGTTTTCAAAAAAAATTATTTATTTTCAAATTCCTTATGTAATTTTCAAAATGTGTATGTATTTTAATAAGAAATTTATTAATATTCTCAAAGGTTTTAGTATTTTCAAAGGCATTTTCAAAATCATGTTTTCAAAATATTTTCAATAGAGATATCAAAAGCTATTATATATTCAAAAGATATTTCAAATTTATTTTTTTTAAAAATTATTCATTTTTAATTGATTTCTAAATATATATTTATACAAAATTACTTTTAAGTGGTATTTCACAAAATTACTTTTCTCTGGATTTTAAAAAACCCCTTATGTGGAAATTTCTATGACCCTAGGTTTTTATGAAATGTTTTCCCATTCATTTAGAGTAATCATTGATTTTATCATTAATAAGGATCTGGTGCGAGAAAAGTATTATCGGTGCATTTTATTTTATTTTTAAAAATTTATATAATGTTAAATTGGTTCTCTTTATCCATATCATATACTAGATAAGATTATCATATGTAAATGTATATATATTTTTATGTTATTTTTTATATCAAAGTTTTACAGTAGTTTTTTTGTACCTGATTCCGAAAGTGTGGGTATAAGGCTTCAAAGTTGTTTCCAAAGGAACAGTTATATAACATTGGAGATTAGGATGTTTAGTTATAATAATTTATGTTTATAAGTATGTTCTTTTATATGGAATCTATTTTATAACATTTTATATTCAAAAAATATAATAGATAGAAATATAATTTTTAACTCCTTGGAAATTAGGTGACCATTAAGAATATATAAATTTAGTAATTCTAGTTTTCTAAATTCTGAAAATACAATTTTATAAATTTCCATTACTATAAAAAATGAATTTATAAGATGAAAGTTTGTTTAAGGGGGAAGAATTTAATGCCCCATAAATTCTAAAGGTAGTTTTATTTTATGAAATATTTATATAATCTATTTGTTTTATATTCAAAAACAATTAAAGTATAATCAAACATTAACTTAAGTGTATTTTAATAATAATTTTTACATCTTCTTAATAATGTATGATGAAATATAATATATAAATTTTTTCCAAGAAATAAAATTGGGATTATTTAATGAAAATATTTAGATCTTTAGATTATTAATTAAGTAATTTTGTTCTCATATCATTAATTAATTAATGAATTTTTTTCCAAAAGGTCAGGATTTAATATAATATGTTTTTATTATATAAATAATTTTGATGTAAAAATGTTTTCACTTGAATAATTTTTCATGTGTCTATAGATATCCTTTTTTAAATTCTTTTGTTATTTATAAGTCATAAATAATACTAAGTTATATTATTTTACTTCTTTAAAGTTGCATATTATTTTCACTTAACAATATCTAATACATTTTACCCTTTATTATTCCATAATGATTATCAGTACCTTTAATTAAACACTAATCAAATTGAAATTATAATAATATAATATAAACTAATTTACAAAAATTAAATAATATAAATATTAAAAATGTGTCATTATATAATAATAATAATATATATGATATTAAAATAATAATAATAATGTTTTATTGGGTTTGTTTGATTTTAAAATTTATTAAAATTTCAATACCTAAATTTAATAATTATGATTGTTTGTTTAATTAATATATTTACCAATATATTTCAATAAAATAAAACAATTGAGTTCGTTTAATATAATACATCTATATTATAACAAAAGGTGATAAAAACTAAAACAATATTCACAAAAAAATTCAAAAATTGATGTTAGGGATTCATCTCACTCCTCGAAGCATCACTCGACCCCAGACACTGCCCTCCACACCCCACCATGGTCACCAAGAAACAAACCCCCAAACTAATCTAGCAGCTTCCATTAACCACTGGCCTCTCCACCAACAGATCTGTGTCATAGAGAAACCACACCACCTTATCTAAACCCGACAAAGCCCCTCAATATTGCACTCATTATTCCCAGATCCTTCCAAATCCCTTCCTCTACTACACATCGTCCTTATCTACAGGCCATGTTGAAACTATAAAATTACACCCTATTAATCTTCTCATACCCCTTCTAATCATGGAATCAATAGTTCGTAAAACAATATCCATGGTTTCTTCTATGGTAAGCATAAACAAGGACATATGAAACATACTTTTTCTCCTAGAAGATAAAACAATAACTATCAGAAAATATTAATAAGTGTATATATATATATATTGATATGAGCATCATGAATAAAGCCCTACTCAACTACTATAAGATTCCCAATTAGAGCCAAAATGCTTTCCCTCTTCCTCTTTCCACCTGGTTCGAGCTCTATCGGGCATGAAGAAACCCTCTTCCCTTATTTTTTTTGAACACCCATATGTAGAAGGGTTGTTTCCCTTTGGTTTCTATTTTTATAAATGTTAGGGGGTCTTATTCTTTTAATTTATTACTATTTTCAAAATAAAATTTGTTTATATGTTATGTTAAAACCATTATTCCACTCAATATCATGGTGTATGTATATATATTCAAATTAATAAAAGTATTCATTAATCATTTGTTATGTCCCGACCCTGATCACCCCAGAAACGATGGTCGGACTAGTTTCCGCATGACCTCAAGCGTGTCTCCCCATATGCCGAAGGATTATAACTAGTAGAAAGATTCTATAAATAGTCATTTGGGTGACTATACCCTCATATCAGAGTTCAATAATAGAGAATTTAAATAAATATAGGAATCTGTCTATTAAATTATTATGCTTTGGAATGAAGATTTTATAAATCTTGAATAATACAAAAGGACCAACACCAACGTTATACAATGCATTCATATTTTGATGGTACAACTATGAATGTGATAACCAATACATCATGTTTTACATATCAATAATGAAAAAAACAATAAATAAAATACCTTAGGGATATCTCCTCAAGAATCCTCATCTTCTACTCAGTCCTCTTCTCCTAACATTAGGTAAGACAACAACAACAAGCATGGTTCAGGGCCCTGCTAACAAGTATGATCTACTCGGGTACCCCAGGGCAATGGCGGATTGAGTAGGGTGTGAGATATAAATCTCATTAGGTAAGCACCATCAGTTTCTAGATAAATCTAGAAAATGCAATATAAATAAACATTGTATAGTTAAAACTATGTAACAACAAAATTGAATAAATAAACTATAACCCATCTAGGTTCCTAAGGGACACCAGACAGAGATACCTTCTTTGGATTGTAGCTGGAAATAAGAGTCTGAATAAGAACAATATATATATAATGCATAAATAAACTATTTGAAACATTATTTAATATTCTTTGTTTAACTGCTTATATCCCTTGGTTCTCCTGGACACCTGTATCTCAACACCCGAAGATGGTCTCTCTGTCAGCTGTTCCTTTGGAACCTGAACGGGTTGTAGTTTATTTATTCCATTTTGTTGTTACATCATTATACCAACATAATTATTATTTATGTTTCATTTTCTATATTTATCTAGACACCAGAGGTGTGTTCCTACTACGATTTATATCTCACCCCCTACTTGGGCCTCCATAACAATAGGGTGCCCAAGTAGATCTTACTTGTACGTAGGGCCCTGGACCATGCATGTTGTTGTTGGCTTACCTGATTTTAGGAGCAGAGGACCGAGCGGAATCATAGGATGCTTGAGGAGATATCCATCTAGGCTTTGATTCAATGTTTATCTATTTCATTATTGATATGTAAAACATGATTTATTTTTTAGTGCTTTCATAGTTGTACCAACATAAAATGCATGCATTATATAACATTGGTATTTTCTATTTTTATTATTCTAGATTTATAAATTCTATATTATGTTGCTTTATCATTTAATAGAATAATTCCACTATTTATTTCAATTGTCTATTATTAAACTCTAATATTAGGGTATAGTCTCCCCACTGACTATCCATACACCCTTGCTACTAGTCTGCAACCACTGGTGTATGGGGAGACGCACTTGAGGTCATTTGGTGAAAAGTCTGGCCACCGGTTTAGGGGTTATTCTAGTATGGATGTAACTAAGTGATATTAGAGACTTCTTTTAATTTTTCTTACTATTTAATGGTTGGTAGATAGGAGACAAGGATTGTGTCGGTTCTTGGGTTACTAACCGTTCCTCAGACTGATCACCCCACATACAGGAATTGACCAAGTGTCTATCGATGGGAACTGTTGTTTATAATATTATTGGTTACAGTTGATATGATTTAACCTTGAGTGACTAATATATTTTCTGCTGCTTATTGATTTTTTGAATCTTGAAATTTTTCCTTAGCATGATATGGAAAGGGAGATACATACATGAATCATGTTAGACACTTAGGGATTCACATTCCATGCATATAATAGGCCATGTAGTTTCATTAGTAGGATGCCTACTAATTTGGATTGTGTGCCTTGGGTGCAATGCCATTTTTTGATCTGCTTTATCATGCTTATGTAGATGTAGCATGCATTTGCATTACTGCTTATGATAACATAATTGATATGTTTCAATGTGTGAAAGGGATACTAAAGTTAAAATTTTAAATCAATGTTTATTGTGATAAATGGGATCCAAATTCCAGCTATAAGGTTTATGGGTGCCTTTTGGATTGGTAGATGGCCACCCATGTGTTTGAACCTTTTATAACCATAGTATTTTTGAAAATGGTTATAAATGTTAAAATTTTGGGTTTTGATGGAAATGAACTGTTGGGGGTTGCTTTTTGAAGATCCTGTATTAGAATAAACGGGAACCTTAGTGATCGCCTCTATGTTAAAAAGGAATTTAGATCCTAAATTTCTTATTTGTATTTGGATAAACCTATATGTGAAATGTTTAAAGAGGATAGTTTTTTAAAGAATGTCTATTCTTCCTATGGGGTGTTGATTAAAAACCAAGTGACTTGGTGTGAAAAAGTACTTGTGTGTTTGTTGAAATTCATTAAAATGTTAAATGTTTGAAATGAATTGGTTAAAATGGAAAAAATTAAAAAGGATCTTTTGAACCTCATGATATCTATTTTGTGTGACCAATAGGGATGGTCGACATTTATGTTTTCTAAGGGGATAAATTGTGGTATGTAGTACCATTATAATTTTTTTGGTATTCAGGTAAGTTTATCCCACTATTCAAGATGACTTTTTGGGACTCAAGTGTTATGACACACTAATAGGTTTATGTTACGGAATTTATTATGAATGTTTAATGTGGTGATTATGGTTCATGTATTGCCACACACATGTGTTAAGGTTTTATAAAATACATACCAGTGAGAAACTAATCTTTCATCTTGACGTCACGGACAATCCTAAGGTGGGTATTGTTCCATCGATTTCGGTAAATGTGACACCAATTGACGCCAATATTTTTGAACAGAGTCAGCTGGTAGTAGTTCGATTGAACTTTTAGAGACCTAGATTTTCCCTTATTGTGCTCTTCCTAAAGAGATGGGAATGTACCATATCTTGACCTCATCATAGAAACACTAATATAGCGTCCGTCTTATTCCACGCTAATATTTTTAAAATTGTTGGTCTTGATGAGTGGTTGTTAACTGGGTTGTATGTAGGATGCATGATTTATTTGGGATATTCCTTAATTCATGTTGTGGCACAATTGTTGTTTTTTATATCCTTGCGATGGATTGACATGGGAATGTCACCAGATGTCGGGTAACTACTACAGTGTACATATGGTTGATGATGTAATAATATTAAAAATAACATTGCCAGTTTAAGGGTGAGTGTGGGTTTTGGGACCATAAATTCTTTCCAAGAAATCATATGAAACCAGTATCTATTGGTCATATGAGACTCTATCTTTTCCTTTAATGAGTTTCTTGTAATTGCCTCAGATGTAAGCTCTCTTTCGGTGAGCATTAGAATGGGTTTTAAATAATTATATGATTGGACTTATGTTTTGGTTAGTAGAACGTTTCACATTTAGAATATTAATGACTTTGTTCAAACAAAACTTCTCAACCTTGGTGGATTAGAAGATGTTGTAGTTGTTCCCAATAACTTCTCAGGGATGAGATGTTTTTAAGGTGGATTGATTTTAAAGACCCATGTTTTTTAACTGGGTATATATTATGATGGGTTTTAAAAAAATTCTCGTGTATCGACTGGTGGGTATTTAAATTGAGCTCTATAACATTATTCTGAGTGTTGGAACACATAAAGGTGTTGTTTTGGACTTGGGTAAATACCCAATAATTTTCATGAGTGTCCCAATACATCATGGGAGCACCAGATATGGAATCGTCCAGTTTAATGGATATGCATGGGCTGTGCACTATTGCAATCCAACCGATGTAATTATCAAGTTTAATAATTTATTTATATTAATTTAATAATATTAAATTAGATATTTCTGTTTAAATAAAAGAATTTTTTAACAATAATAATGTTATTATTATTATTATGGTTTCATAAATTATTAGTATGTTAAAATATTTTAGTTTCATTATTAATGCGGTGTAACATTCATGTTAAAAGATTTTAATTACATGATTAATGGGTTGTAACATTTTTGTGAAATTAATGTGGATTTTGGGTATCTTAATGAAATGTTTAACTAATTGATGAGTAACAGTTATGTGAAAATAAATGAGAATTTTCAGATTTAATTAAGATGCGTTTAATTAAATAAGCAGTTTCAACATTAATAAAGAAGTGTTTTTATTTAATAGTGGAGTTGGATTTTATCTAAGGTTGAATAATAATAATGGGATTACTATTATTATGGTGTAATGATTATAAAAATTATTATTAATTATGGTTGTTATTTTTATTATAGAGAATAATAATAATATATTTGGGGGTTTTTTAATTAAATCCAATGAAAATAAGGATTTAATTAATTATTGTGAAACAATGGTTTTATTTTATTAAATTGAGTGAAATGGAATTTAATTAAATGATGTATAGTGGTTTTTTCTAGTTTTATCAATGAAACATTTTATTTGATGGTGATAATAATGATGGTTATTATTACGGAGGTTTCATCTATTAAATTTGAGCTCAAGATGAATTTAATGAGTTTTTTGGGGTATCATTTAATTGAAATCAAGTTCAATAGGAATTTAATTAATCACTATGAATCAAAGGTTTTATTTAAATAATTCATGTTGATATAATTAATCAAATAATGATGAATTAGAGTTTTTAATTTATTTAAATTGTGTTGAGAGAATTTAATTAAATAACGCGAAGTGGGGAATTTATTTAATTTAATTTTGTAAATTAATTAATTTAAATAATGTTTTAATGAAGAGTTGGTGGTTATCATTGAAGGGTAATATTAAGAGACATGTAAATGAGGAGTTGTGTGTTGTCAAATAAGGGTAATATTAAATTGTAATATTAAATGAGGAATAAATGAAAGGTTTGGTTTAATTTAATTATACCATTTTAAAATGAAGATATTGGGTTGTGTACAGTTAGTCAAACCATGTGGGTCAGCTGTGTGGTTACCTAGTTTATAAAATATTTTTTTATAAATAATATAAAATTTTAATAATAATAATATGAACGTTTATATTATTACGGTTTTTATTTTATTAAATAAATGTTACAAGAATTTGATTGTATGATTAATGGGGGTTTCTATAATTAATTTTGAAAATTTTATTTAATGGTTAATAAATGAAGAAAACTTATATTAAATGAGAATAATAAATTTTATTCATATTATATTATATATATATTAGTTTAATAGGGTGTTAACTGGTTGATTGATATAGAATGAAGGAGGAGGTATACTAAAGCAGTAACACGCGCTAGGCCCCCACCCCCCAATGAGGAGTGCTACACCCCCCTTGTCATCTCCTCTTGGAATTATCAAATCATTCTGGTGTCTCCACGAGTCTTGTTCGCCTCCTATAGGTGATTCTGTCTGCATATGTTTCGTGATTTGCATCAGCCATTAGGCTCCTCTGTCACCATTGCTCTTCTGAAACCCTATGTTTTGGGTTTAATTAATTTTCCTTATTTCTTTGGTTCTAGGGTTGTGAAATAGGATCCTCTAGACCCGTTGGTCTATTTTTTGACTACCAATGCCAATGGAGAAGTGTTTAGGCTTTGTTTCAGTTCATCGCCACCATTTTTCTGTTAAGGTTTAAGCTCATTATTTCTTTTTGCACCCCTTGAAATCGATTCTTATGGTGTTTTTTTTCATTTAATATTTTTTTTGTGTTAGACCCCTTAGCACTATTTATGGCTGCTGGATAATCGTTTCTATGAGAGACGGTGTGCCAAGTGAAATGGTTTGCCTCCAAGTAAACCAAAGTGGTTCATTTTCAATCTCGGTCCACCCCAAGTTGGGGTCCCTTTTCCAATTCTTAAATTTTATAAATGCATCAAGAAATTGGTTACTATACATTTATTATAAATTGAATCCATGTAGTGAATTATTTATATTGAATGCATCTTAATGTGAATTTAGCATGTTTAATGATTTAAGATGATAAATATCCTTAGTGATTTGTGTGATAAGTATTATCAGGTTTTTGTAATAAAACCCTTCAATCGAGGTGTGGTTCCATCATAATTAGTGGTAGTATTATATCATGTTTTCTTATGGTATCATTTTTTCATATATCATTTTGTTAGTACTGATATATGAAGGTTTAATGCTGTAGATTTATTATTTGATTATTGAATTAATCATTGGATGATGAGGATCATGAATTGTAATAATTAATTATTGAATTTATTTAGGGATGTTGACCTTGTGGAACCAAGTTAATTAATAGTGAATTAATTAAATGGAAATGATATGATAAATTAATTATTAGGAGTTAAGATTTATAATGATATATTTAATTCTTGAAAAATAATTTCTTGATGTGATTTATTTGGTAGATTAATTAATTAAAGGATTAATTAATGGTAATTTGTACTTAGTTAATTGTTTTGTTAACTAATAGTTTTGGTATATTTAACTAATCGATTGGATTAGTAAGGGAATAAGGATAATTGATTGGTGAATTAATTATCAGGTTTTCATTAAATGAATTGGGATAATTAAATGTTAAGTTAGTTATCTTGTTGACTTTCTTGTTGCTAAGAATAATTAATTGTTATTTAATTATTATCTATTAAAATGTTGTATGGTTAATTAATTTTTAAATTATATGATGGGAGATTTATATTGATACGTATTTTTTGAATAAATTAATAGATTTGATTAATTAATTTATGATTAAAATAATCAATGGTTTTTGGGTGTTAGACAAGAAATTAGACACCAATGATAAATATATATATGTATAATTTATAAATGTTTTGTGATATAGGGACTGATGCTTCAAATACTCACAGGGTTCTAGACATGGAATTCTACACCTAGAATGCGTGCAAATATTATTTTATGGGACAAGTACTAATGGTCCAAATACCCATGGGTTATGAGATAGAGACTGATGCTCCAAATACTCACAAGGGTGCTAGACATGAAGTTTAACACCCATTAATTGACATTAGACTATGGTTCCTATTGGTCGTAAGTGAATTTAATTAAATGGATATTGAAAGCTGATGTGATTTGATGATTTGGAGATTGAATATGATAAATGGTTTAGACTCCAGCATAGCCAAGATAGGTGTTGAGATATGAGTGTCCAGGGGAACCTGGGGATTTAAGTGGTTAAATAAAGAATATCAAATAACATGTTAAATAGTTTATTTATGCACTATATATATTTAGTTCCTGCTCATATTCTTATTTTCAGATACAACACGAAGCAGGTATCTCTGTCAGGTGTCCATTAGGAACCTCGATGGGTTTTAGTTTATTTATTCAATTTTTTTGTTACATCGTTATACCTCCATAATGATTATTTATATTGTGTTGTCTATATTGATCTAGGGACTGGTGGTTCCTGACTACTGATATTTATATATCACACCATACTCGGGAGGCCATTTCACTAGGGTAACCAATTAGATATTACTAGTACACAGGGCTGTGGACCTCGTTTGTTGTTGATTTACCTGAAGTTAGGAGTAGGGGACCGAGCGGAACTTCGGGATGCTTGAGGAGATCACACTTGGGACTTTGAGTCGTTGTTTATTTTTTTATTTATTGATATTTTAAAGCATGATGTGTTTTTATCACCTTAATAGTTGTACCATCATAACTTTCTTGCATTTTATAGCATTGGCGTTGGCCATTTTGTATTATTCATGATTTATAAAATTTGCCTTCTGATGATTTATCATATAATAGACTTCTTATGCTATTTATTGATATTGTCTTCTATTGAACTCTAATATGAGGTAATAGTCTCCCCAAAAACTATTAATAGACCCTCACTGCTAGTCATCAGCCTCTTTCATACGGGGAGATGAGCATGATGTCTTGTGAAGGCCAGTCCGACCACCCGTTCATGGGTGAGTCGGGTCGGGACATTACATTTTCAATTAATGTTAATTATTCTTCTTAAAGAAGTGTTTATATTTAAGGAAGTGTTTATACTTAAGAAAGTGTTTTTAATTTCAATATTTCAAACATATATACATATTATATGCATATATATTTTTTTGTAATATGTATACCCATGTAATAGAGCTATTTCCTTTTTATTTAAAATCGTTATCTATGTATAAATGATTCTCAAATTTATATATATTTTTTTTCTTTATGTTTATATAAAAATATATTCATGTTTATATATGTATTTCCATCTTTTTAAATACCCTAATCACGAATGAATGTTATCTTTTAAAGATGAAAACTGTTATTTCCCATTTCAAAGTAATATTACTCATGTATATATATATGTGTGTGTGTGTGTATAATATATATACATAATTTCCATGTTTATTATATTAGAATGTACATTCATGATTTGTATATACATATGATTTTTATGTTTACGCTTGATATATATATATATATAACTATTATTTTCATACACTATAATGAGTGACATTAATGTTATGAGAGTATAATAATGTGGTTATTATATATATGTATGTATTATACAAATATATATATATATATATAATTAGTTCAATATTTAGTATTATTCATTTATAACACTTCTAATTTCAAGTTTAAATATATTTATGTTCAACATTTCTTAATCTGAAATTAATAGGTAAATCATTTCAAATTATCATTTAATCTAATTTAATACATTTAAATTAAGTAATAATGAATTTTTTATTTTCAAAATCATTCTCTCCTAATTTTTTGTGTGTTATATAATTTTTCCTTCAAAATTATTTGTCAAGTGTATATTTACTTTTTTATATAATTATTTCATGATAGTAAAATTATATACCGATATATATATATTGTTATGATAATTATTTTATTAAAATACGAATTTTTCAATTACTATTATGTAGAACATTTTTTTCTATTCTTATATTTTTTGTCGTAAAGAGGGTAATATCAAATATTCATGAATGTCTCACTTTTTTAGCGTGTATATAAATAAATATATATATATACCATATGTTACCATTGTGTGATTTGAAATAAGTAAAATTTCATATAAATGAAAATACTCTGTATCTTTATATCATGATCTTTATTAATTTGATAGTTTTCTTGTGATGCAAAAATAAAATGTTTTATTAAAAATATTTCTTACGAAATTTATGTATATTGAATAATTAGGATTATTCTTTCAAAAAAATTAGATATCTAACATTTTATGAGAATTAAAATTTAAAATTTTTGTTATTTATATGAAAGGTATATACATATCATTTTATGTATCAATTGTTATTTTAGAAAATGAGTATTTAATATCTTTATTTAAGGATGAGTTTTAAAAGGGAATTTTTAACATTTTAATGAAAAGTACTTATTGGGGAATTTTGATTTCATGGATGTTAATAGTTTTTATTAATAGTCCAAGAAAAATATAAATGACTTGAATTTTGGTTGAACCAAATTTCACATGTGATTTCCTACGAGAGATAGTATTTATATAGTTATATCTAAATATAAGTGTGTATATCTATTTAATGAATTGTTATGTTTTTTATTCAAAAACTATCATGAAAAATTTACATATATGTAAGGAAAATTAAAAATGTTTTTATAGAAAATTAAACATGGACGTTGTCATATTGAAAGTTGATTAGGGAGTGAGACCATTCCTAAGGAATGTGGGTAGGCCCAGAAAGCCTTTAATATTTATGTGGCCCCATTGTTTTGTTTTAGGATATTAAATAGTTTTTTTAAAGCACCAGATTATTTTAATGTGATTCAAGTATTAATTATTTAAAAATCATTATAATGTATTCAAAATAATATCTATTTTCAAAGGCATTGATTCATTTTCCAAAAGAATAAGTATTTTCAAAAAAATATTTTTAATGTTTTCAAAAGAATTAGTATCATCAATATTTTTTTTGAAATTAGATTTTCAAAATATTTCCAATATAGTTTTCTAAATATATTATATGTTTAAAAGTATATTCAAAAATATTTTCTCAAAACTATATGTATTTTCATTGTATTTATATAGTTATATAATTTAATAAATATTTCTAAAAATAATTTTTAAAATTTATTTCCAAAAATGGATTTTGACTAGATTTTTAAAAACTCAATACTGAGAATTTTTTCTCACCCTATTTTTTTAACAAATGTTTTCCAAAACATTATTATATTTCATATATATTAGCTTCAAAAGGAATCTAGATCTAGAAAATTCATATTTCTAAATTTTTATTTATTGTTTTAACTTTGAGATTATGTAATAATGATCATCTTCCATTGAAGCCTAGATAAGAAAAGATCTATATAGGTAGATATCTAAATATTATTAGTTAAAATTCATAAAATATATATATATACATCATTTTCTGTACTATATTCTAGAAAAATGAGTCTGTGGCTTCACATTCACAATACAAACACCCTTTGGATCGGTCATGACATTCACCTTCCATTTATCTTGGTTGGCACTATCCTTCAATTAAATTTTCGTTTCTCCAACATAATTTTTTGTTCAGGTTTCCACCAAATTAATTTGGAGTCACAAATTTCTCTTAGGGATTTCATGTGGTTTACATAGATGAGATCCCAATATGGAATCTACACACAGTTTCTCACTATTTTTATTGAGGTATACTTCTTAAAAAAATGTTATTACTTTTTCATAAAAGTGAAATAAATTAGTGTTTCTCTTGTAATCATTGGTTATGGATTTGGACTGAAATATGTTTTTTAGAATACCATGAATAATAAGAGATTTTATTTCTTTAATTCTGATGTAGTAAGAGTTTTCGATGGGGGATTCACCATTTATTATTTCAAGAGTGACTTATTAAATTTATTAAAATTGTTCGTAATAAAATTTTGAGGTTTCGTGTAGTGAGGTTGGAGTCATGACTGTAATTGGATGTTGATTTTTTGTGTATGGGATTTGGAGAGTAGAGGTGGAAATTTTCAGGCAATAGAAATAAATTTCATAATGTTCCTTAAATTTAGGTGGTCCATAATTTTTTCTATTATATCATTTTTATTTTACTAAATGGTATGGATGTCATTGGACGATATATTGGGAAAAGTATTAGGTAAAATAAAATCTAATAAAAATGTATAGATTATGTTTCGAGAAGATGATAATTAGAGGTGGTGATTTTGGGAAATGGAATTTTATAATTAGTACATTTAATATGGGGATTAAAATGGTTCATTTATTTGGTTTTTGAAATGGAAAAATTTAAATAGGAAAATTCATTTTGGTTATTAAAATGTAAATGTTGAATAATTTAATTTTTATTTGTCGGTATTTCGGAAATGGTATTTTAAAAAATGGTTTTTTGAAATATTCTTCCTAATTTTTTTGGATAATGGGAATTGGAATTGTTTTATGAAAAATGATATGTGTTCCCTAACATCATTTAATTTTATTTTTTAAATTTTAGTATCCAATATTTTTTGAGTTTTCTTATTATATGAAAATATGAAAATGTGTATGATCTTCTTCTAACGTAAATGTAATTTACACATGGATATGATCAATAAACCTAGGATGAACACATCCCTTAAATGTAAATTGGATGTACTCATTATCCCAAGGTGATCATGACCCTAGGTAGACAATATTGTGCCCGAAGGAACTAGGGTCAACATCACCCTCAGATAGAATTATTTGGTCATGGATGGGTGTATTGCCCCTCAGTAGGAGATTTTTGGTATGGTCACTGTGATGTTTCTGTAGACACCTTATCACTTGTTTAAGAAGTTATGTACCATTCTTGGCTGTGTTCACAGAACCTAGGTTTTGTTTTTTGATATATTCATTTAAATTTAAATTTTTTATTCCATTGCACTTATAACTTATTTCCTCGATAAAATGTATATACTCTTTGTGTAGGATCATTTTATCTACGAATGTTATTATTGGTGGCATAATGCATGTAAATCACACCATTATCAGGAGAGCATGGAACTTGGGAAAAGTTGTTGAAAATATTATATCCATTTGTTTTAGATTATTGGGAAAGGTCTGATGATTATTAATATTGATTGGCTTCCTATGGTGGAGTCAAATGATAGTAACTGTTACATATTGAGAACAATTAAGGATATGGTTTAGGCCTTTGTTTTATTCATTATGCTTTTAGTAAAACTTGGGTATGATATTCCCATGGGGGATCTAGTTCGGTATGTGTTATATATTCATTTATTAATGTATCTAATTTTGTATTTATTTCATTTTTACCATCCATGGTTATTACAGTTATCTATATATGTGTCTGATTCATATCACTTATACTTTGTTCCACAATCTAATAAATAAGTCGTAGTCTCCCTATGTTACCACATAGTCCCTCACCACTAGTCTACAACCTCTAGTGTATGGGGAGTCACAACTTTGTTAATGTTGAACTACTGGTCCAGGCACTGATCGGTGTTTCGGGGTGGTGGTATTTCACAATTTATGTAATGAAACTTGACTTACCTATTCTATGTTATAAGTATATACTTCATCACAAGATGTCAAGATTATTTCACAAAAAAAATTGATGTAGAAATTGTGAGTACTCGCGTATAAGAATATGTAGGGGTTAGTAACGGAGAAGAACTACATGATTCATGAAATAAGGAATGAAGAGGAGGTGTACATGTTGTGATGTTGTCATTACTATGAGATCTTTGGTAGGTGAATTTTGGATACTAATTAAATGATTCTTAAATATATATTCTCTCACCATGACCTCAAACGTAGGATGAGGAGGTGTATCTTTCCCCTATAATATATTGACTTTGAGAAGGCATATACAAACTTTCAAATGAAATGAAATTGTATATGAGCTACCAAGAGAAAAACAAGCACATATTGTTTAGGTGGATAATAGTGAATTAATACTAATGAGACTCTTTATTGAGATATACCTATATTTTAGATGTATCATGGAAAAGTGACTCCATCATCCCTAAGTATTGCGTCTTCTATATTAAAGAGGGTAAAGGATACTCAGTTTTCTAACTCAAATTATCCACTGATAAGGTAAAATATATATGGTGGGGGAATCCACCAGATTAGTCCATTAATAAAAATGATATCGTTTATATACATGGTTATGTGATAGTTTCCATGAGAACAAGTGAGGATCTGAGTTAGGATCTGCTTTCCATTAGGTTGGTTATTCGTGTGTGGTTTACTAATATCTATCAAGAAATAAATATGTATTATTGGAGGATCCGGATGAATTAGGAAAAAACATTGTTATTCTTAATATTCTTCACCTTTCAATAGGTGAAGGCGTAGCACTAGTGACTCACAGGACTTCATCAACATCTATTTATTGTTTATGGAAATGGGTTGATGTTATAATGGACCTTGTTGTGGAATTTCCAATTTCATCTGATTGTAGTGATTTGGTATTAGTTATCATGAACTATTTGATAATGGTCATACATTTTCTATCAATCCAGGAGACATATTTCCTTGATTACTTGAGAGAGATATATGTTTGAGATATATTTCATCTTCTTTGGGTTCCTTAGAAAATATTAACTAATCATTATGACTATTTTTTATTGTTCCTCTAAAAAGTATTATAGGATGTTCTTAATTTAGGAGATCATTAGACCATTTTCAATAATCATAAAATAGGAAAGTAGTATGAGTGTATCATCGGGGACTTTTTATACATGTTTCTTTATTGTTTCATTGATTGCGTTCATTCTTTTTGGAACCATATTATTCTTATAGATTTTTCCTATAAAAATAATTTTTATAGATTTTGTTATAATAGTTTTACACCTTGTATTAAAGGATATTCTGTTCACTTTTGGGCTTGTTGGAGATCAGGGAGGACTCTATTATTGTGTTTAGTCTCGAGTAGGTGATATTAGAGTATATCTGATTGATTAATATTCAACATGAGACCTCTCTGATCATAAATTTATTTTATGATAAATAGAAATTTTAGCCTTTGTATTTTAATGTTATAAGATAGCTATTTTTGATTTGGTGACCTCATTTGGTACACCATCCTATTTAAAGATATAGAAATTTATACCAATGATATTGGAGATAAATGTGGATGGATAGAGGATCAGTACTACAGAATATTAGTTAGTTTAAAATTAGTTATTTAGTGATATTCATGATCTCTTTCGGGTATTTTGTCATTAAGTTCATTATCCTAATGAAACTCCTGATATTAACGTAAAAAATGTTGAGATAGAGTAAAATTAATCTGTTAATGAATTACTGATATGTATCATAGAATAAAGAGATAGGAATATTCATGGGAAGATAACCCCTTCATTACACTTAATGTTGTCTCATGGGCCTTTCCTGGTGGAATCTTTGGAGTAGCATTCCGATATGCAAGTATGGTGGCATGATTTTTTCCCCATAATGTCCTCATGACACATATTAGGGATGATAATCCATATGGTGTAGAGTTTATAACACCCCTTGTATTTTTGAGGTATAATTTTTATTTATTTTTTTAAACCATGAGTATTTTGGCCTATCATGGATATTATATGGGTTAGTGGATGATTAGGTTCAAGATTTAGAAAATTTCCCATGAGGGGGAGTTGTTTCGAGGAGTGGTATTCCCTTATGAGTCCCAATTGGGACTACTTGAGTTCTTGTAGCTAGGGTACAAGTTATAGCCTCTATAAATGAAGGTACATTGGGCCTAAAATGGAATCCCAACTGGTCACTGAATACCTAATAAGTCCCATAATATTTTTTTTATCCATTTTTATTAAATTAAAATAATTGATATTTTATGGATATTAAAATGTTATTAATTGTGGATATTCATCATTTAATCCTATGAGAAGTAGTTCCTTGCTCCTCCCCTATTATTCTATATTTTATTCAATATTAAACTAGATCTGATTTTTTATGGGATGGATCGATATATGTTCATACCAATACTCATTTCAGGATTATGAAAACTCCTCATCGTTGATCATTTAATTATATTCCTTGTTTTTCAATATCTCATTCCATATACACCTTAATTTGGGGTCAATTATTAGTTCTGATAATTCCTCCCTCTGAGGATTGATCAACTAATGTTATTTAATTGGAGGGATATCTAATGCTAGTGTTGGTGATCTGTAGATATCTCATTACTGTTTACAATCATGGATTGTATCATATGAATAATGAGATGAACTTCTGTTTTCCTCTGTAGTTGTATTTAAATTGTATCCTCTATATACTATTGTATAAATAATATTTGATATACTAGTGGGGTTCCAATAAGTGTTGTATATGATCAAAATGGTAATAGAATTCCCATTTTCTGAGGAAGAGTATGTATTATTGTTTATTAGACCCCTAATTGGATCCAATTATTTTGTAATAAACATATGACCATAGTGTGGTGTATTAAAAATAACCTTGATAATAGAGACCCTAAGTGTGGATTAGGATAGTGATAAACTATTTAACTTAATAATTGAGAATGTTAGTTTCTTTTTTATCATAACCCTTGTGTAATGAATTGTTTATAAAACAATAATGTTTGACTATAAGTAACTACTAGTTATAAATAAATCAACTATTAATTATTTTCTTACTTATTTATCATTCAAATAAATAAATCATTTGATGATGAATGTTTTATTTTGAATTATAATTCCCTCATGATATCTCATTCATCTCTAATTATTTATTAATGATAATGTGATCACTGATTTTTGGTCTAGAGTTATGTTTATTAGTTCCTCATTGATCCAAGTGGTTATATTTAGGGTATATCCTCCATCTTGAGATAGAATTATGGTCTATTGTCTACTCAATATATTTGGGTGCTATATCATTCACTTAGATATGTATTGGTGGGGCTTTATCAACCCGTGTAAGTGATTTTGTGGTTTATATTCCTCCTCAATGATTTTATTTGTTTATAAATCTTTCAACTATGTTTTGTTTATGGGTGATTTTGTATTCACCAAGAGATCATTCCCTAATTGAATATTTATATTTTTATTAGAAAAAACTATTATGGAAAATTGAGAAACCACATAAGTTCAATCATGAAGATGGGCCTCATAAGAGATCAAAAAATTATTAAAATCGAATTTAAGAGTATTGGATGGTTACTCTTTAAATAGTTTATAGGAGGTTTTTTATCCTTTCCTATCTATACTATCAATAATGATGTCTTTAAAAATATCACCAACTTATCACATGTTTTAGTATACTCCACATTTCTTATCTTTCCTATATTAAAACCACTTATTAGTATAAGGTTTTGTTTATCGATCCAGGAATAAATCGCACTATTTATAGCCACATTAAGAGGCCTAACCATCATCTTGTATGCCTCTTCTTGAGTATAATTTATATAAAAAACTCCTCCTCCATTTCTTCTTCTTAGTGGACAAGAATTCCAAGATATTTCATACTATCTACATTATTCACCCGTGTTTTTTCTCCACTGACCTCACTAGAAACGAAAATAACTTTTCAAAGGATCCCCTCCAAAATAACAATAGAAGAATGCATGAAATATATCTCCTTTGATTTATTTCTTTTAATTGAATATGTTTCTATTATCTTTGGATGGAACAAGTAATCCATGGGCCCTTTCGTTTCTTCTATGTTGTCAAGATACAGCCTCCCGAGTACCGGTCAGATTACTGTCCCTTTTTGTTCCTTGCATTGTATAGTATTTTTATTTTCTTCCCCCTAATATTTTCCTCTAATAAATATCTAGGGAGATCCTCATTTGTCTCTATTCCACATGATATTTGGACTTCTGTTGAATTCTCATAGTCTTGACCCAATCCCTCCAAACATAAAAATTAGTAACAGGTTTTGATGGCCTCCTTGATCTATCTCTGGTCTATGACCCAATGTCCCAAGATCTTGGTTTAATAATTCTTCTTTAATTCATTATTAAGTATGTTACAACTTCCATCCTTGGTTTAGTTAAATACCATCACCTCTCTATCTAACACCCTACTTATAGAATATATGATATCTTCAAGAACCTACTACAGCATATAATCCTTGCCTACTTGAGATACCTTCATATCCTTAGTATCACAATAAACTCTCATTACATCCTCATTAAAAATATTTTTATTTAGTTGAATATTTACGAGACCAAAAGTCTACCCAAACAGCATGTCACAATGTAGTCTTCTAAATACATCAACCACTATCAGGTTTAGAGGCAACCCATGTTGCTCCTTATATATTGAAACCTCCTTCACTGCACCTTTAGATAGCAAAGATTCATCTAGGATCCACCTAGAATGATCAGACCATGACTGCTCCTCTTCCCAGAGAAGTCTAGTTTTCGTAGCGTCTAATTCTGTTAAACAACAACTAGAAAAACCAGTCAGGACAACCTCCTTCCATCATGTTCTTGTCTTCCCTCTCTAGAGACACTCTTCTTGCTTTGAAAGAAAATTATTACCCCTACACCAATATGATTTCATCTAATTTCTCATTTCTTTCATGATAAAAAAATCACCCATGATTAAAAAAAGGACCAATTTATTATATTGAAACTCCTCACCAACAGAATTACAAAAACAATCAGGCTGAATTTTCTATACATCAATTTCAACATTGATATGAGGGGAAATTGGATTCCACATAGAAAAGGATATTCTATCTAATCATAGATATCTAAATACATGATTTCATATTATTTTAATGATATTGGGATTAAGAAATTGGAGCCGTTGTTTATAGAACCTCACCCAAATAGTTGTGTTCATAGAATCAATCTTTATATGAATGTAATTACACCATATGAATATGAAAAATCTTGATCTATCATAGATGTGGGGATTTATGGACCATCCCTGAATTACATCCTCATCCGAAGAGAATCTGACACAAATGTTTCTGCAATTGAAAATCCCTATAGTAGAATGTTCTTGTAACCCCGTGATCCAAATATAAATCAGTTTAATGACTCCACGGACGGGCAGAGGTTTTTCAATCATGTGATCAAAATCATTTTCAATAATGTTAAATCTTAATTGAACACTTAAAGTGAGAGTAGAAGTTTCAGAAGACCATTATCGAGTTAAGGAACTTTGGGAAAAAGTGAGACCATTAGTGATTCATCCTATTATGACAGTAGCCCATTCCTATAGAGTCGCTTGTTGTCTAAAAACTAAGAATTGAATTATGTGATTATTTATTTATTTTCTTTATTGTTATCATATCATATCACTAATTCATATTTATTTACTATGAATTCTTATGAACATTGTTGGAGTTGTAAAACTGAGTTTTTCACATATACTAATCAGGAACCTTGGTAACTGAGACGAATTCGTAGTTTTTGAATGGGTAAAGAAAAATACATAATTATCACTGGATGAGATAGGTGGATAGAGTGGTGGTGGGGATCAAAAATGGTTTTAGTCCTAGTTATCAATAGTCTACTCATTCTATATTTTTTAAGACTTTCTCACATAATATTTAAATACTGGTGATCCAACCGATGGATCTCTTTCTATGGAATACTGATATATATTTCATTTTTATTTAGAATTTTTCATCATTTTTATATGGATATAATATTATTCTAATGTATATATAATATTATACATATGATTTATAGTTAATTGTATTTCTTATGTTGGGTTTTATGGTTATCTTAACCGGAGCATATAGTCTCCCAACATGTTTTATATCAACCCTCCCTTTGAGAAGATTTATTGTTCCTGATAACATATTGTCTAGAAGGTTCCTTCTAGATATGTGTAATGGATTCAACATATAGATTTGAACAATATAGAAATTTCGTGATCTGACCTTTATCAAAATGAATAAGCTACTACAATAATATGGAAGAATAGAATTCAATACGTATTTAATGAATCTTTTTGAGTTGTAACAGAAGATGATGATGATCAAAACATATTACTAGAGTCTCATCCAAAATTTTAGGATATCAATATTGGAGAGAATATACATGAGATATAACACTAGTTTTATGATGTTATGGAAGAATAGATTCAGGGTTTACCATAATGTTATAAAAAATATAAAAACTTTCCCTTTCAACTAATTTAATAATATATAATGTGTGAATATGGAATTATATATATATAAAAAATTATAATATTAGAGTTGTTTCATAATGTATTTGATGAATCATTGATCCTTGAATAACTTTATGATATGAATAATGTTTATGAAAATATCAGTCACACATATAAAAAAATATTTGTTTCCCATTGAATATATGTGGTATTGGGATTAATATTTATGAAAAGAAAATAAAAATTTATTTCATATTTCTATATGGAAATTTATTAATTTTTATGAAGATAAAAATAAGCATAGTATGAAAAGGAATAATATAAAAACACTGTTGAAATTTTTTTATGATACTCTCAAAAAACCATTGTCTGAAATATTGTTTACATTAAAAAAATTACAGTGAAAATGAATTGAAACTCTATGAAAATTTTTAATAAATTTTTTATATTAAATAAAATATATTCAAAATCATGTACATATATTGATACTGTATAACTAATTTTTTATTAGATAAAAATAATCCATATTTGTGAAGGGGAAATGATATATTTAACCCATTCAAAAATATATGTATAACTTATTTCATATAGACTGTTATTTTTTTCAATTTCAATCTACCACCATTGATTTTAATTCAAAATAATAAATTAGTTGTTTTAATTTCAATTCCTTGATGAAAAATTCATTTAAATGAAATTAAGGTGCACCTTATACCACTAACTAAATAGTTGAGAATATATGGGGGGATGGTGAAGATACATATAATTCATCTATGTCTTATAAGTTTATAATTTCTATTGTTAAGAAGTATACTATTAGTTATTTTCCTCAAATTGAAAATCTGCATGGTTGAAACAGTCATATGGGAAATGAATATTTAGTTTTTAAATTTAAATTTGAGTCTATTTGGCTATCTTATTGCAGTAAATATATTTCCATCTATCCTTAGTGATTCTTGTATTCTTTCTATAAATAATGGTCTTATAAGACATGATTCAATGGATGAAATAATTTAATAAAAACACTAAAAAAATTAAAGTTTATAAAATTATCATAATTATCTACTGTAGATGTTCATTTCAAGAAAAATAATTAATTAAAAATCGGCTTAGAAAGAGTTCAAAATTTATCAAATGAATCTTGAAAAACTAAATGGAAGATGTATAGTTTATTTCAAAAATTGAAATATTAAAAATTTCAAATGTTATATCAAAATATGGATTCCTTCCAAATTGGGAAGGATTATTTAAAAAATTTATATTTTATAATATTAAATGAGTTGGGAAAAATAATATATTCAACATAATATTTCTAAGGACATTGAATAATTCATTATAAAGTCTGATCTATGATAGAATTATAGTGGGAATTGTCCAATAGAAATTGTTTTCTGAAAAATATGGAAAAATATTTTTTATTTTAAATTTTATAAAACATGATAGTACTAAAGGGGTATTCATATAATATTTCATTTTTATTAACTTAAAATATCATAAGTTACTTAATATTAAAAAAGTAAAAAAAATTGTTTGATGGATTAATTCCTTTCATCTAGATTAGATAATTATTCCCTGATAAAAAATCAATTATTACAACAATTGTATATATATTATTCATTTATGTTTTTGTGAAACCCCAAAACTTAATAGATCCATACAAACTATAGGAAACACTAGTAAAATAAATTTTTCATTTAAAAATGATATCTTTGTAATATTTTTTCACTCTAATAGTTTACTGGACTACGCATTTAACTAAGGAAGTTAAATATATAGGGTTCATACATTACCCATGGATGTATCCTATATTGTGATATTTCCTATGTATATTTTTATAATTTCCATATTATTATTTTTCAATTACATTAATTATATATTAAAAATACATATGTGACTATATTTTATTGGGTATCTAGTTATTTTTAAGGATTATACAATGAAAAATCACAACAGAAAGATTCTATTAATGAAGGTTTAGTTTCCGAAATGTGCTCCTCCTTTTGATCAATCCTTTTTTTAGGATTTAGGCGCACTTAAATTATTCCACATGTGTTGATGAAAATAGAAGTAAATTATGTTCTCATAAAAAATGAGTGAACATTCAAAAATTGAGAATTCCAATTGAAAAAATATCCTCAATTATATTACCATAATTTCACATAAGTATGTATATTTATTCTACACAAAACTTATATTGTATATCTTTCCATTAATGAAGCAAAGTAAAAAACAAATAGATGTATTTGAATAAAAAATCAAAATTAGAATGAAAGAAATCCATTAATAAAGATATAATTGATAGGTTTATTCATATAGTATTACCCTAAGGCATTTATAAATCATATTATATTTAAATAATTATCTCATATAACTAATGATATTTTATATTCACTTTTCTAAATAAAAAATATTGATAATAGATCAATTATGTCAGATGATTTGAATTATTTTCCCGTAGGGACATTAAAGAAAGCAGGGATGTTTGATGCTTATAACATTAATGGATTCTTGATTCATATAGGTTTTCATAAAGAATGGTTGAAAACATAAAATTGTCTCGTTTTCACTAAATTCCTAGGGTTTGGATACTTTGGAATTTTTTTGGACATTTAAAAATTACATTATCATGGATTTATTTTATTTGTATTATTCAAATTCATATTGGATGATATTTAAAAGTGTATAAGGATGGATTAATAATAATTTACCAATGTTAAATTTTCTTGGTTTATGGATAGTGGTGATGGGGAATTTCACAATCTATATATTTTCGAATTAAAATATATAATGGATTATGTTTTTGAAGATGGATTTGATATATGTCAGTGTATTGTGGAGGATGTTAAACCAGGAGACTATTATGTTATAATCCATGAAGTTCAATAATTACATTTTGTTGGTCAACCTCATCAACAATAATAAATTGATCTATCATTCTATAACTATATATAAATATTCGGTCTTCAAATGGTGGGTGAGGATGTTGACATAATGTTAGTGGTGTAAGATGAAAGTAATCTTATTAATGATTAATATATTGAGTATATGTTCATTATATATATATATATATATATTTGACCCATTTAAATGTTTTATTAAGACATCGTGAATTTATTTAATTTATATTATGTTTTTTAATGTTTTACTAATTTTTATAAGATATCATGTTTTTAAATCATATCATCATATTTTTTTCATGCAGGAATATTGAAATTTAAATGATTTAAAGATATGATTTTTTTGCTAAAACATTTATTCATCCATATTATCTTTTTGATGTTATATCACTTTTATTAAGTATTATCCCAACTTTATACACACCCCCTTTTAATCTATTGATGATATATGATCCTCTCCCATGTTCATCAGGTACACTCCCTTAATCTAATGTGCCCTCATCTACTTTAGTAGTTCCAATAGATATTGATAAGGTGGGTGGGAATGGTTAGTTTATCACATTGCATCATCTAAGAATGTGGTGTCATTTTAACCAATATAATGTCAATATAGGTTGAATTTTATTTACATGTTCATGTTATTGTGAAAATAAATATCACAACTATGTAGAGAATATTTAATACTATTATTGAATGTATCTAAACAATAATTAGAGATACATGAATAAGAATATTTCATATATTTGGTGGATGAAATTTTTTTAAGTAGTTACACAATGTGGCATGTATGTGGTGGATAAAGGTGACTCAATTGGCTTACATGGGTAAAAGTTTTGGAATCTAATACGTGAGACAGGTTCCCATCCCATCATATATCTTAATTGGTGGCATATTATCATTAATTAGAAAAATAAGACATTTTATAAACAAATTAATGTATGTCTACATATATATTTATAGTTTATTTTATCTAGTTTTCTTCTTCGATGTACTAAAATATTTATTTTTTCATGTATTATTGTAGAGACCCGAAGCCTGACGTACATGGACTTTACATTACTTTTGCGGAATACTTAGTACATTACAAAAACACACACACAAGGACCGTAATAGTTTAGTGTCTTTGGAAACTCGGACTATAATCTTCTAATCGTGGTGAAAGATCTTCAACATCTCCCATAAAGATATTCTTTTTTTTTACCTAAAACCTTTCTTTATATCCTGGGGAAAAGAAAACATAAAAGGGTGAGCTCAAATGCTCAGTAAGGGTAAACAAAAGAAATATCAATCACATCATATTCATAAGAACATAACATTTTGGAAATCATAACCTGCAAAAGAGAGCATAATTTCATAACATGGGATAAATCATGGCAGTGAAATGTAATCACAATAATCATAACATAAAACATGGAACTTTGTGGCATACACACATAATCATAGAGAATCATTTCTTGTTAGTCAAGACTCATTGCCAAGACTATCTTAGTGGACAAAGTCCCTTTCTGAATCGAGTAATCCTCGTTTCAGTCCTGTTTCACTGAACCGGTATAACCTACCATTCCAGCCATGTCTATCTCATGAGATATAAAATCTTTACCCAATGCATTGGAGGGAGATATAGGTCCCACCCATCTCTTAATGAATCCTTTCTTATGTGTGCCACAAAATCATAAATCATACATCATTGCATAACCCATGTAATAAAAATGGGATTCTTGAAACATCATGACATCATAAATCAATTCATATAAGATAAAGGAATTCATAAATAATAATTCCATCACAACATAGTCAAACCAATGTAAAAATATGGATAGAAACAGAACCCTTTATTATCTTAGATGGAAAATAATTTTGATAAAACACTTGAATTGAATTCTTGAGGAAAATATCCTTTCTTCTTCAAAAACATTTTTCCTTTCATAACATGTCATACAATTTTAAAATAAAAGAAGTTAATTAAAAATAAACTTGAAAACTTGTAAAGGAAGCTTCTTTGAAGTAATGTTTTAAAAATCCATTCATTCCGTATAAGTTAAAAAAAACATTCTTCGTACTTTTGTCGGAAAAGTCAAAAAGTACCTCGTACGACAAAAGATTCCTTTTATACATATTACTAAAAACACACCGAAGGGTAAAAATGGATTTAAACAATTTTAGGTGGATGGAAATAATATTACATATTGATGAAACATGGATGTGGATGATAAAATACACCCCAGTAAATACTTACGAATAAACAATCTCGGATAAAAATGAGATTGTGATATTTCCCTTACCTTAGGTCCGACTTGCTTTGTAAGTGTCCGAACCTCCTGTATAATGATTTAAATCATGTTATTGACTTATTACAGAATCATATTCATTGTTATGATATCATATATGGTTCACTTATGACATTATATTACCCGTTCTTTTGTAAATTCCATGTTAAAGAAGCGTTTTGGGTAAAATCGTTTCATTTATCGTAGGTGTTTTGACTTGTTGTTCTTGACATCATTATTACTTATATAATTATTTACTTACTTCCAGAATATAAAATATGATTTATATATCATATATATTCAGTATATATATATATATATAATAGATAGATAAATAAAATGAAAAACACCGTTCATGGAGACGGTAGTCCGTACGTACGCATGAACGCTGTTTTACTTTCCTTATTGTCTTGAAATGGAAGTAAGTATATTACATACATATATATATATACATAGATCCAGTAGATTTATAATGTCATATATTTCATTATTATTTCTTATATATACTTTATAATCATTCTTAAATGGTTAACATGGAGAATGAATCTCATCGCGTCGTGGAGACGGTAGTCCGTACGTACGCACGAGCGATGATATCATTTCTATAAATATTGAATTGAATTGGAGTGGATTATACAATATATCAGAATCAATATGATGTTGTAATAACTATGTATAGTTATTCTTTACACCATTATACCCATCCATGTAAGGTTGTGGTGGAAAATAGATTACACCACGGCGTGGAGACGGTATTCCGTACGTACGCACGCGCGGTGATTTCTTTTTCCGTAGGATGGATAGATGGTGAAATAGGGTTGTTTCATACATATAATAACATATCAGTATATGAGTGATACTGATGTTATTACTTCATAATGAAACAACCTAAGAAGAAGAAGAAATAAAGATGAAAGAATTGGTAACGGTAATTACCTCTTCTTTGAAGTGCCTCTTTGAGACCTCCTCTTAGGGAACTAAAATTCGTCTTTGAGGAAGACCAGAACCTCTAGGATGTTTCTAGGGAAGTGGAGAGGAGAAATTGGCAGGGGTTGGCCGAGCTTGAGTGCTCAAATTGGTGTGACGAGGAGGGGGAGGAGGTGTCCTTTTATAAGGGAGGAGAGGGGCACCTTAGGAATTCTTAAAAATATTAATTTATAATAAATATAACCCCACTTAAAAACCTCCAAAAATGACTCATATTCGAAGCTTAGATGAGATAGGGTTGTAATCCCCTCAACCAATCAAATTTATACATGTTTGGATCTTATTTTAAACCTTATCAATTAGATTTAACTCTAAGTTAAATAATTTAACTTTTACCGTGTCTTTTTGTTTTCTTTCACTATATGGTTAATACACTTACTATAACATGTAAAACGAACCCCAAATTGTATATTATTAATACATATATCCTTATCTAAGTCATTTGGCCGAACCTTAGATTTTTAGGAATAAAATAACAATTAATAATATAATATTTGATTTAAAAACTATTTTGTGTCAATTTTGACACTATTTGATATATGATTTTTTTGAAAGTCATAACAGAATTATATATTCGAACCAAGTTGATTAAATCAACACTAATATATCATAGTAACCTAGAAAATTAGTGGAATTCATAAAAAGTCTTAAATTTAATTTATTTTGGTATTTATATTATCAATTATGTCAATATTTCATTAATAAGATAATTATTGCATCATCTTTGTGTCATAAATAAATTATATTATATGCTGTCTAAAAATTACAAATAAAATACCATCATGTAGGAAATCTTTTTAGGTTTCTAATGAATATTTATAGTCGAATTTAGCTTATGTATAACCCCATATTAAAAATGATTTACTTATTAAACTTTGATTTTAACTATTTTAACCCTTCTTTAAATAAATTAATAATAAATGTCCTAATCTAATCCAAGTGGGCCTAAATGGTCATATTTTATTCCTAAGTTTGTTTTTGGTCGAATTACACTTGTCCAATAGAATTAGGACATGTGTTAGGGTAATATTAATATCATATTTACCCTTAGTTACCCTATTTACTATTAACCGTGGTAAAAAAAGTAAAAAGTTACTATTCACCAAAAAATTATTTTCATCTTATTGAACCACATTTTAGTCCTTGATATTAACCGTGTCTCTCGGATTTTCGAAATTCCATTCACAGAAGCGGTAAAATTAAGTTTTATTCAAAATTCCGTTTTTAACCTACCACTTAGTGGTTTCACTATTCATCAAAAATTGAAAGTTTTCAGAAAAATGCCAAAATTTCATCCTAAGCTATATTTCATATTCCGAATTCAAAAATGAAGTCTATTTTACCAAATTCATAACATAAAGTTGCATTAATTAATTTTATAATTAAATCCCGCTGTTAAAACAAATAGCGTGTTTTTTAAGAAACAAAATCTATCAAAAGATTGACACTTGATTATGTCTGGTTTAAATGTGAAATTACAAACAATGACCAACATTTTATTAAATTGTAAAAATATATTCTAAATATACTTTAAAACCACTCAAATTAATAATTTATCACTATTAATTATTTCGATTAAAAAAGTTGTTTTTAATTATAATTTAGTAATTTTCACTATTCATTAGAATATGAAAGTTATCCGAAAAGTACCAAAATTTCACCTTAGGCTAAATTCGATACTCCGAATCCAAAAATGAATTCCATTTTGAAAAATAAAATTTACAAAATTTCCAAAAAGTGGTTATTACTATTCATAACGGCTAGTTTTAATAATATTTTAATAGCATATCGTTGTTTCGTGAAACTCAGTATTGCGTACTACACACGCTATCGAGGAAGGTCGCGATTGCGTGTAACGGAAGGAAAGTCAAGGATGCGTATTGTGAAATCTTCTTTTGTTGTAGCGTACAACACAAGACATTAATGAAATTAAAAAGAATATTTTTCATAAAATCTTGGGGCGTTACATTCTACCCCCCTTAAAATGAATTTCGCCCTCGAAATTCGTCGGGGTTATAAATGGTTTACTATTCAAAATTTTCTTTGATAGAAACCCACATCGTAAAAAGGAATACCAAAACATGGCTTTAAAAACTAAAGTATGAAATGTAACGATTACCCAAATATACTAATCACTGGGTTTCCACATAGGTGAAAATATGGATATGGAAGAAAAATCTAACCATCATGTTCTGATGGAGAGTGGTAGAGAACATGGCTATGGAAAAGCCAGTAATCACAAATCCATAGATTTGTGATGATATAAGGTACCATCTGATTCATCAGGTATAAGATCACTAGGACAACATTTTTGGTTTTCAAGATCATTTCCCTAAAGTTGAAAATTTGCTTAGAATAAATACTTACTTTATTTTGGTAAAATCTCACTTTTGTTCGTGCCTTGAACAATTTCTACTTCATCTCTTAAATAAATGAAGTTGAATTTGTTATTCGTGAAGTGTTAGCAGATCATGTGATAGAATGACGGGTCATTCCATCTGTCTCAAACAAAAGGTTAGCAAAAATTATATGCATATAGTGAGATTAATCATATATGGTTCCTAAAATGGACTTATACTTCATATATCATACTGCTTAATATAATAAAACTAGTTTCTACTAAACAGGGACTTCCTGTAGGCCAGTGGTAGGCGATAAAGGCCAGTCGCACTTCGGTTGTGGGTTCGATTCCCACATCCTTGTCCGACGCGATGGGCTGTCGCCCATCCTGCAGGTTGTCCTTTTTCCAAAACTATAACATCCCATCAATAATATCGAAAAAAATTTCTATCCTTAAACAATACTAACTTACGTCCAACACAATCCATTCCAATCTTTAGGCTTATCCATAATACTGCAGTCCACTCTCATAACATAGTGAAAACAATTACCAGAGATTTAATATCATCGTTGATCCCCATATATCATAAGATATGTTTTGTTGGTCACATTCCAAACATTCAAAGTCCTTAATCACGTATACTCTTGAATACCCATTGACCCTTAGTGAAAACTTGAATGCAGTTAAAAGTTAACACTTTACACATACCAAAATCCTCAAAATTCTATATACTCAAACCATGATATCACTTAGTCCTTATATCAATCATGAGCTCATGAATACAATCAAACATCTCATTATCTTCTTATCCTTTTATTATGCACTTATCATCTACTTTCCAAAAGTATCTGAATAACCTTTCATGGTTACTGGTAACATTAATCAGACAACAATGTAACAATCCTTACATGTCTCTTTATTCCATAGTACCATGAGATTACTTATACAACATTACACATGATAAACATGTAATCATTCCACTACATTCTTAAACCATTGACCGAGCTTCAACAATTCTTTCATCTTACATATCATTGGTAGTCTCTTCATCATCATCCACATAAATACTTCCCATACGACCATACTGATTATCTTCATGAGACTTTCCCTTAGGACATTGGTTTGCATAATGCCCATACATTCCACATTTAAAACACTTAACCATTTTTGATGTCGTAGAAATACCATTATCCTCATCCATGGTGTTAACTGAACCTTTTCCTTTTCACTTACTTGCTTTGTGTCCTTCTTTTCCACACCCAAAGCATCTTCTAGTTCCTTTGAAACATTCTCCTTGATGCCTCTTCCCACATGAATTACATAGGGGAAATTGAACTTTCTTTCCTCTATGATCATCATGAAACTCCATCTTTCTCTTATTAGCCGAGTCAGGAAACTTACCAAATTTTACTTTATTGATCATATTATGAGATTGCTGATTCGGCATAATAATTATGTTTGGACTTCCAAATCCCATTTCATTTTGAAGAATATCATTCCATTGTCCATCATATCCTCCATTATCGTGAATCATCTTGTTTCCAGCCATTTTCTAAAACCCAAAAAGAATAGTGTGAGAGGCAAAAATCATAATAAAGGGGGAGTAACTTAAATATCTAACATCTTTGGTTTAATCTAATATCATTACCATAGTTCTAGGACTATATCCTATACGTATACTTATCCTTAGGGGCATCCCTAGACATACCTTATAAATATCTCTAGGGATCTCACTAACGTTTTCGCATCCTAGTTTCCAAAGGTTGACTAAACCTTTCCTCTGATACCAACTGTAGAGACCCGAAGCCTGACGTACATGGACTTTACATTACTTTTGCGGAATACTTAGTACATTACAAAAACACACACACAAGGACCGTAATAGTTTAGTGTCTTTGGAAACTCGGACTATAATCTTCTAATCGTGGTGAAAGATCTTCAACATCTCCCATAAAGATCTTCTTTTTTTTTACCTAAAACCTTTCTTTATATCCTGGGGAAAAGAAAACATAAAAGGGTGAGCTCAAATTCTCAGTAAGGGTAAACAAAAGAAATATCAATCACATCATATTCATAAGAACATAACATTTTGGAAATCATAACCTGCAAAAGAGAGCATAATTTCATAACATGGGATAAATCATGGCAGTGAAATGTAATCACAATAATCATAACATAAAACATGGAACTTTGTGGCATACACACATAATCATAGAGAATCATTTCTTGTTAGTCAAGACTCATTGCCAAGACTATCTTAGTGGACAAAGTCCCTTTCTGAATCGAGTAATCCTCGTTTCAGTCCTGTTTCACTGAACCGGTATAACCTACCATTCCAGCCATGTCTATCTCATGAGATATAAAATCTTTACCCAATGCATTGGAGGGAGATATAGGTCCCACCCATCTCTTAATGAATCCTTTCTTATGTGTGCCACAAAATCATAAATCATACATCATTGCATAACCCATGTAATAAAAATGGGATTCTTGAAACATCATGACATCATAAATCAATTCATATAAGATAAAGGAATTCATAAACATAATTCCATCACAACATAGTCAAACCAATGTAAAAATATGGATAGAAACAGAACCCTTTATTATCTTAGATGGAAAATAATTTTGATAAAACACTTGAATTGAATTCTTGAGGAAAATATCCTTTCTTCTTCAAAAACATTTTTCCTTTCATAACATGTCATACAATTTTAAAATAAAAGAAGTTAATTAAAAATAAACTTGAAAACTTGTAAAGTAAGCTTCTTTGAAGTAATGTTTTAAAAATCCATTCATTCCGTATAAGTTAAAAAAAACATTCTTCGTACTTTTGTCGGAAAAGTCAAAAAGTACCTCGTACGACAAAAGATTCCTTTTATACATATTACTAAAAACACACCGAAGGGTAAAAATGGATTTAAACAATTTTAGGTGGATGGAAATAATATTACATATTGATGAAACATGGATGTGGATGATAAAATACACCCCAGTAAATACTTACGAATAAACAATCTCGGATAAAAATGAGATTGTGATATTTCCCTTACCTTAGGTCCGACTTGCTTTGTAAGTGTCCGAACCTCCTGTATAATGATTTAAATCATGTTATTGACTTATTACAGAATCATATTCATTGTTATGATATCATATATGGTTCACTTATGACATTATATTACCCGTTCTTTTGTAAATTCCATGTTAAAGAAGCGTTTTGGGTAAAATCGTTTCATTTATCGTAGGTGTTTTGACTTGTTGTTCTTGACATCATTATTACTTATATCATTATTTACTTACTTCCAGAATATAAAATATGATTTATATATCATATATATTCAGTATATATATATATAATAGATAGATAAATAAAATGAAAAACACCGTTCATGGAGACGGTAGTCCGTACGTACGCATGAACGCTGTTTTACTTTCCTTATTGTCTTGAAATGGAAGTAAGTATATTACATACATATATATATATACATAGATCCAGTAGATTTATAATGTCATATATTTCATTATTATTTCTTATATATACTTTATAATCATTCTTAAATGGTTAACATGGAGAATGAATCTCATCGCGTCGTGGAGACGGTAGTCCGTACGTACGCACGAGCGATGATATCATTTCTATAAATATTGAATTGAATTGGAGTGGATTATACAATATATCAGAATCAATATGATGTTGTAATAACTATGTATAGTTATTCTTTACACCATTATACCCATCCATGTAAGGTTGTGGTGGAAAATAGATTACACCACGGCGTGGAGACGGTATTCCGTACGTACGCACGCGCGGTGATTTCTTTTTCCGTAGGATGGATAGATGGTGAAATAGGGTTGTTTCATACATATAATAACATATCAGTATATGAGTGATACTGATGTTATTACTTCATAATGAAACAACCTAAGAAGAATAAGTGGAAGAAGAAATAAAGATGAAATAATTGGTAACGGTAATTACCTCTTCTTTGAAGTGCCTCTTTGAGACCTCCTCTTAGGGAACTAAAATTGGTCTTTGAGGAAGACCAGAACCTCTAGGATGTTGCTAGGGAAGTGGAGAGGAGAAATTGGCAGGGGTTGGCCGAGCTTGAGTGCTCAAATTGGTGTGAGGAGGAGGGGGAGGAGGTGTCCTTTTATAAGGGAGGAGAGGGGCACCTTAGGAATTCTTAAAAATATTAATTTATAATAAATATAACCCCACTTAAAAACCTCCAAAAATGACTCATATTCGAAGCTTAGATGAGATAGGGTTGTAATCTCATCAACCAATCAAATTTATACATGTTTGGATCTTATTTTAAACCTTATCAATTAGATTTAACTCTAAGTTAAATAATTTAACTTTTACCGTGTCTTTTTGTTTTCTTTCACTATATGGTTAATACACTTACTATAACATGCCAAACGAACCCCAAATTGTATATTATTAATACATATATCCTTATATAAGTCATTTGGCCGAACCTTAGATTTTTAGGAATAAAATAACAATTAATAATATAATATTTGATTTAAAAACTATTTTGTGTCAATTTTGACACTATTTGATATATGATTTTTTTGAAAGTCATAACAGAATTATATATTCGAACCAAGTTGATTAAATCAACACTAATATATCATAGTAACCTAGAAAATTAGTGGAATTCATAAAAAGTCTTAAATTACATTTATTTTGGTATTTATATTATCAATTATGTCAATATTTCATTAATAAGATAATTACTGCATCATCTTTGTGTCATAAATAAATTATATTATATGCTGTCTAAAAATTACAAATAAAATACCATCATGTAGGAAATCTTTTTAGCTTTCTAATGAATATTTATAGTCGAATTTATCGTATGTATAACCCCATATTAAAAATGATTTACTTATTAAACTTTGATTTTAACTATTTTAACCCTTCTTTAAATAAATTAATAATAAATGTCCTAATCTAATCCAAGTGGGCCTAAATGGTCATATTTTATTCCTAAGTTTGTTTTTGGTCGAATTACACTTGTCCAGTAGAATTAGGACATGTGTTAGGGTAATATTAATATCATATTTACCCTTAGTTACCCTATTTACTATTAACCGTGGTAAAAAAAGTAAAAAGTTACTATTCACCAAAAAATTATTTTCATCTTATTGAACCACATTTTAGTCCTTGATATTAACCGTGTCTCTCGGATTTTCGAAATTCCATTCACAGAAGCGGTAAAATTAAGTTTTATGCAAAATTCCGTTTTTAACCTACCACTTAGTGGTTTCACTATTCATCAAAAATTGAAAGTTTTCAGAAAAATGCCAAAATTTCATCCTAAGCTATATTTCATATTCCGAATTCAAAAATGAAGTCTATTTTACCAAATTCATAACATAGAAGTTGCATTAATGAATTTTATAATTAAATCCCGCTGTTAAAACAAATAGCGTGTTTTTTAAGAAACAAAATCTATCAAAAGATTGACACTTGATTATGTCTGGTTTAAATGTGAAATTACAAACAATGACCAACATTGTATTAAATTGTAAAAATATATTCTAAATATACTTTAAAACCACTCAAATTAATAATTTATCACTATTAATTATTTCGATTAAAAAGGTTGTTTTTAATTATAATTTAGTAATTTTCACTATTCATTAGAATATGAAAGTTATCCGAAAAGTACCAAAATTTCACCTTAGGCTAAATTCGATACTCCGAATCCAAAAATGAATTCCATTTTGAAAAATAAAATTTACAAAATTTCCAAAAAGTGGTTATTACTATTCATAACGGCTAGTTTTAATAATATTTTAATAGCATATCGTTGTTTCGTGAAACTCAGTATTGCGTACTACACACGCTATCGAGGAAGGTCGCGATTGCGTGTAACGGAAGGAAAGTCAAGGATGCGTATTGTGAAAGCTTCTTTTGTTGTAGCGTACAACACAAGACATTAATGAAATTAAAAAGAATATTTTTCATAAAATCTTGGGGCGTTACAATTATCATTTATTATTTTCCTTTTGGATGTGCGTAGAGATATTTTTTGTTAAGGAAAATTCTGATTTTGTTGGAAAATATAACAAATTCAATTATCTATTGTAGTTCATGTTTAGGGACATGTTTCTTATTGATTCTGAAGAATAAAAAATATCCATGAAGATATATATCCTGAGTAGTTGTAGATGTTTATTGATATCAATTATACAAAATCAAATAAGGTATTTGATAATGTATTAGTACATTTACATGAATTTCAAAAAAAAAATTAATAAAATTAATATTATTTTCCTCGAGTATTAAAAAACTATATCATCAAAAGGTGTAAAAAATACATTACACACTCATTAGGATTTAAAAATTATCTATAATAAGATCGAGTTATATAATATTTTAACAATTATTAAATATATATTTCATCTTAAGAAATAAAATTTATTTAACAATTTTTTTCATTCATGAAATTTGTCAATCATAGGTTTTGTTAAACCCAGATATGGTTCAAATTTAACAACAATGTGGATTGAAATTATCTATATACACTTTTTTAAATCCTTGGAAAAATATTTAAATTAGTATTTTAATTTATAGATTTAATATGGTTTATTAAATTTTGATTTATTTGTGTGTTTAAAATAATGAGGCCAGGGATGAAATTCCATCATAGTCCTAAGTACTCTCCTAGGGAAATGGTATTACCCATGAATTGGAAAATGATAATGTCATTAATGTTTAATATATTCGTTATATACTATCCACATCACATTTTTTTGGGAGATACAAATCATCATTCTCTACATCACATACTTCCATACATCTTAGTACTATAAACATTACTACTTTTGAATTATATATGAAAATCTCTATTCTAGAGAATAGTGTTCAGGGGTTTGAGTAATTATTAACGGGTGAATATGATTGGTTCAAATTGGTATGGGGTGTATTTTATTGTATATTTTAGAGGATCGCAGGGATAATTACAAAAAAAATACATCATTGATAAGCTAGAATTCATCAATATTGAATTAGTTACCTTTATTAATCATGGTTTATATTGTTAGTTTAGTTACCTATATTTTTTATTTAATCCCTTTAAATATAAATAATTCATAAATATTGAGGGTTTTTCATGGTTTTATCAGCATTAATAAAATCCCACGTCAATGAAAAACAAAAAACGAAAAATAATTTAATTTTTTTTATTTTTTTAGAATACACATGAACAATTAATATATCCTCATTAAATAAATGTTTATAAATTTTGAAAATTTGGCTTTGTTAGGAATATTTGGTTATACCAAGGGGTGTAAATTTCATTGTGGTTCCAAGCCTCATATGAAAACTTTTCAAGAGTTCATAAAAATTAATCTTCTTCGAAAATGAAAACAAAATCCCTATTTTTAAACATGATTCGAAACATATTTTTAAAAGAAATATCAATTTATGAAAAACAAAACTATAAGATTTTGTTCAATATTTTTTCCCATCAAATTCATCAATGAGATAATGAAATAATTAAAAGGGATAAGGTTTTAAAGCTAGGATGAGTATCCATCATTGAAGGTAATAATTAAATATTATCAAAACTAATTTTGATCATTATTTATTATATAATTATTCCTCATCTATAATTAAAATTATAATATATAACATATTTTTATAAAAATTATTTAGGTAGAGGTGATTAAAAACCATAAATATGAAAACACCACAGGAACCCTTTTGATCCAAGCCTCATTCTTCCACACAAATATCAAAAAGCACCCACTATGACCATTAATAATTCTATAGTGGATTTAATTTCCCCTGATGATAAATTTTCCCAATGTACTAGGTTTACAATGAGGATGCAACAACCTTCATCCCAAATCCCCCTAAAATGTGTCTTGAAGGTCCATCATGGTGAATATTGATTCCTCCTATAGTACCATGCATATAATGATTCTAGACTACTAAAATACCTAACTATAATATTGCTACAATACCTATTATAGTAATTAGATTGTTCATACAATGCAATAGTGCTCATATAGTTTTCTGGAAGAAAATTTATTCTATATATTTCCATGAAATAATAATTTCAATGTTGTTTTATGTGAAACCCATATTTATATAAAATTTTATTTAAATATTTTCATATATTTATATTTTCATTTTCTATCTTTTTTATAAACTCTACTTCCATAATTATATTATTTATTATTTATTTTTGGGGATTTGGTTCTAGAGTAATGATTTCATTAAATGGTTAGAATTGAAATTGATAACAACTTTTATATGTCCCATATACACTTTACTTAAAAAATTTATATTCCCCAATATCATTTTCATTGGATATTGGTTTGAAAACAACATATCAGGGAAGTGGTTTGGTTAATAAAGAGGTACGGGGGTCACCCTTATAGGTGAAGAAGTGTAATGGAGAATTTATTAGGGTATATATGACCATAGGATTGTGAATGGGTCTTAGTGGTGGATATCCATATTAGTATAATAAATGAAGGTAGTTATTGGGATGACACTGGAGGATGATTATTGTGGAAGGTGAGGATGTTTGGTGTTCGGTATAGGAGATGGTGGAAGTGGTGGGCATTATAGTAGGGAACTAGGGCTGTGAAAAATACAGAACTAGTAAATAATACCCAAAGATATGTAATGTATCCAAAATAACACAAAGTTTATATATTTATCAGTGGCATTCTTAGGCTTCCCATGAACAAAAAATTATCACACAGTTTTCATCTTCATGGTAATGCTCATGTATGGTCTTCTGTAATGACTTGAGTTTACGTGTTATGTTAAATTTCAGATGGTGTTTTATTAGGGTTCATAACCCCTCTATAATATCCCTTGAAACATAAGTTATATAAAATTATGTTCATAACTGACACCTAAATTCAAATATTATGTTTAATAATACATACATTCCCAATATATCAATGATATGACATTGGATTCCATATAATTACATCCCCATTAAACATAGAGGTCCAAAAATGATGCTCTAATGTAGGGAACAACATGTTGGTTAATCCCATATGAAAGAGTATAGTGATTCACACCCGGAAAACACCGTAAAATTATTGAACTTGTATAAATAACAACATTTTATATACTAGTAATTATTTAATGTGTTTTGTAACTTCTCACCCTTGTATCAGAATTTGATATGTGAGTATTCCATTGTTTTTGTTTTTCCACAAAGAAAATGATTATTCATATCTCGTTATCATAGGGAGTATTTTTACATTAATTTTCTAGATATTGATGTTACTTATCTTTTTAAAGGTGATGATGATGTGTGTCCATGCTGTTTGGAATACACACAAGGTTAGTAACCCTCACCCCCATTGAGAACTGATAATATTGTGTGGGCCCCCCATTCATTAAGTGGAATAGGTAAAACCCCTTATTGAAATGTTGTGAGTGCATAAAATATGTTGAATGTCCCCCCCCCCCACCATTTAAATGTGCATACTAGCTGGTGTGGTGTAGTCATTCCATAGGGATCATACCCCCTTGACTGGTGTATACTCCTCGGTGAGGTATGGTGGCATCTCTATGATTTGATAAATGATATGTGTATTTTATGGGAATAGGTTTCCTCCTACACGTAATTTTTTTGAGTCATGTACTATTTTTTTATTATAGGTTCCATTAATTGCATGGGAAGTGATGATATGTGATGGAAATACTATGATTTTCATTTATTCTTGTTTGAACAATCCTTAGGAATACTTAGGCCAATCTACTATTTTAGTATAATTATTACCTTGTTCTTCTTTTGGGTTTTCATGGTTTCCTATTTGGTATGTTTATTATCATCAGAAAATATCCCTCATGTCCATGAATATTTTGTATATGTATAGGATGCAATGTTCAAGGGTGACTTTAGTGGATCTGTATTTAGTGGAGAAATATCTTATTGGAACTTGGTGGTGATGTTTGTTGATAGTGTACATACATGGAGTTAAATGTTATGGTTTCCTCTATTATTAACTATTGTGGTGTATATTTATTTTGAGATATTGGACACATGTATTTTAACTATGTTAGGTAACATTCATTTATTATAAATAATGTATACCTACTTTGTGTAACATGAATTTTACATTATATTTGATAGTTACATTAGTAGTTCAGTGTAATATTCTATTTCAGAGTTAGGTGGTTTGTACCAATATTATTATGTTATGGCCAACCATATTTCTTTTACTCATTATTTGTGAAAATAACCATCCATTTTCATATTGTATATGTTTTCTGGATGAAACACTTAGCTTAATACCATCCTAGGTGGGGTATTGGTGGGTCAAGTCATGTATGAGTCATATTTGAGAAGTTTGAATTTTTTGGAAGGATATTTGGGTAAGTAGTCTTGTGTTGTTTGGTTTGGAAATCTTAGAGAAAAGTGTTGTGTGGTATCAAGTTAATTTTCAATGAATGTTTCATAATGTTTAATGATATAGGAAAATATATATTTTCAATAATACACAAAAAAATATGTAACTAAATTCATAACTTGAATACATTTGTTACGTTATTTAATTAGTTATTACTTGCATCATATAGTGTTTCAATTTTGTTTCTTATCCAAGTATATCATGCTCTAACTCTTCCAGATATATGTTGATAAATATGAGTTTGTATTTTTAATAAAAATAATTCAATCCCATAGATAAAAAATCATATATAGAGATGAAGCATCTTGATGAGCTCATTCAAGTACGTCAACCTCTACTGATCAATCATTTGAGGAATGGGGCATCAGTATAGAGACCTGATCTAAAATAATGTCCTCACTGCGAGAATGGAATATATAATCAAATAATTACATATACAGTGGGCCAAACTATTAAGTATATGGTTGTAATTTTCTATTTTAGAAAACCCCTTGATGTCCCAAAGTGAATGTTGGATAGTACATCAATTTGTTTTGTTATATTACTTCCACAAACAATGAAGGGTTCTGACACTATCTAGGTAAATATTTAGAAACTCTTCAAATCACCTAGATAATATTATATTTAGGATTATAGTTTTGAGAATATTTTTGGAAACCTATACAGAGATGACATCACAGTGTTGTATATAGTTCCACCAACAACAACATCCTATAATAATTCTCAATTCACATCATGTTAGTGGAGGAGTCTATAATAAGATTTTAATACCCATTTATGATTGATCATTGAATTAACCCACTCCAAAGATGGGCACACTAATAAGACCATCTTGGTTCTTAAGGATATTTTAGGATCATACATGATGAATATTTATAAGAGTAGGGTTAATCACCAAACATTTTGGAATTTGTTTAAAATAATATCTTCCAATCTACTATTAGCTAGAAATATTTTTATGAAATGTATGTGAGTCCTCATGCTCCTCCTCTATGTTAATCATATGTTAGAAACACATACATTATGGTGATATATTTTTTGTGTTTGATGATAGAGAAGGTATTGGTGATCTCAGTGTATATGTTGATATTTCAGAACTATTAGAATCCTTATGTGATTAGAAGATAAATAAATTTTATGTTTGAGGAGGGATTACATATGTTTATTGAAAAATTTATTTAATATGGTTTCACGAGATAAAATTAGGGATGAAATTCATCCCTAAGATTAATTTTTAATTTCAAGATTCTATATATTATATGTGAGGTTGATTAACAAAAAATTTAACCCCTATATATGGATATAGAGAACAATCCATTCCATGTGTCATAGCTACGGAGGTATGTGTATAATTCATCACCCATTAACAAGTAGGTAGAATTGGACTTTGATTATGACACTAATTTTAGTGAATTCCAAAGGGATATTGAGGATTGAAAAGAGAATATTATTTATGTCCATGATATTTCATTTGTATCACTTATCTAACCGCATGGGAATCATCAAGATATCTCATGGGAGAGTTAGAATCAATTTTTATCATGGTACCCATAACTATTTAAGGGAGTTTCCATTTTCAGAATAAAATTCTTCAACATTAGAGAGAATTTATTGACTTATATTTTACATTTACTCCCATTAAATGTCATTAATAATTTTTATTTTGGTGTCCATGTGGTTGGATCTATTTTAGACTCATCGCTAATCATTGAAAAATATATTACATTTTTGAAATATTACTTTTAGTTCTTGAAAAAAGTAAATAATTAATATCTTATAATCAAATAAATAATTGGACATATTGAAGTAGTGATTGTTTCTAAAATAGATGGATTATACCAAGGATATGTGTTGTTTTCATTGGAGTTTTAGTCCAAAAATTAACACATTAAGGGAGTTTGTTAGAACATATTCACATTGGATGACCGTAAATCTATCACTTATTTGTAAATAAGTGGTTACTATAATTTAAATGGTTGTTAAATATTATTAGAAAATGTAAAACCAATATAATTATAAGAGGAATGTTCCTCAAGTTATTGATTTCAGTATTTGAGGGGCTAACATATTAATGAATATGGGATGAGTGTTTAAAGAGATGGTGATTGACCATAAACATGGTTGTCATTAAAAATTCCATGAATTAATTATTTTAATGATTTATTATATATTTGTTCCTCATATTAAATTGGTGTTTCATGGATTATTGTGAAAATATTCTTATAATATTCATACTAAATGATTTTTTTGTAGATATTTTATTATTTATTCATGAATCTTTTTCTATTAATATTAAACAAAAAGATTCACTATTATTTAAAAATAATAATCCCACCGTGACTTCTTTATTTTTAAATACATTCATCATGGATGAATTCTTCCTGAAATTCCTTGATTTAATTTCATATTGAAATCTATAATATAATTATTGATATTTTCTATATAATCATCAATTATCTAGACTTTACTAGTTAGATTTGTTTCCAAAATAAATTCCACTAAGATTATATATATTTATAAACAGGAAAAACATAGATAAATGAAAAACAAATTATTTCACTAATGAAGAATGTTTCATTAGTCTGTAACTAACACCATAAAAAATCCAAACTTTTCCATGGGGAAATATAAAATAAGATAAGTATAATTGAAAAAATTGGATCTTTCCAACCTTCTTGAATCATAACCACTATGAAAAACACCATAAGAAAGTTATAGATTATTATAAAACCAATTGAAATTTTAGATGATAAAAAATATAGAACCTTTTGTAGAATTTATGTGATTAATGTATGAAGAAATGAAGAGGTATTTATAGAGAATACTATGATTTCTGTTATAGTAACATAACTATTGGAATTATAATCTAACATTTATTCAATATGACTGTTGGTATATATGACCGTTTAGAACTATAACAATCGGTATTGAAGTTACTGTTAGATTTAGTGTTTCGAAAATCTATAAACCAATGAAAATTGATTGAGAAATGAGAAACGATGGCCTCAATTAGTAAAGTAAATTTTTTCTAATCATTTTAGTCATCGCATGGGAGGGAGGATACATTAGAGTGGTTTTCTATTAACCAATACCATTAATAGATTCATATTTAGAGGCTCTAATGAGATTGACTACAGAAGAAGTTCAAGTAACTACCGACCACCACTTGGTCATTGTAAGAGAATCCAATGCATAAAACTACCACCACTGCACACCTTAGCCTTATAGATTATTCAGGTGTAATAATCGGGTTTCTATATAAATCTTAGTGTCACAAAAGTGTAGTTTTCTTTTCATAAAGAAAATGATTTTTTGTCAATCCCATTTTTAGTATTTGTATGTTTATTAAAATATTTATCCAAATAAGATTAATTTGATAATTTTATTTGAAGATAAAAATAAAATAGTGTTTTTAGAAAATATATTCTATTTTATAAATAGACAATGTATTCTATAATAATTTTATTTTCATGATAAATCTTTTTAAAACAATATTTATTTATATATATAGGATAATATAATATTATAGTGTCCTAATAAATTTTTAAATGTGTCAAAAATGGACTTAATCATAAAAATAATATTTTCCAATAAATAAATATTCTTTATTTACAATAAAAACTATCATATTTAGAAAAAAAATTAATAAAGTAAAAACCTATTTGAAATAAACTTTCCAAAATTGGGATAAGGCTAATTTTTTATAATTCTCTAAAATAATTTATTTTTCAATGAATGTTAAAAATAAAATTTTGTTTTTTCAGTATGTTTAACGGCATTATATATTTGAACTAATGATAATATAATTAATTAAATAAAATTCATTACCTAAAAGACTTTATTTTATTAATGTAGTTATTTTAATGGATTTAAATCAATTTCCAAACCAAAAATGACTTTCAAAATTATAAAATAGAAAGTATGCTTGAAAAAAATCAATATTTTGTTTGATATAACTCTTCCATGTCCAAAGTAATATTAAAATAATTATTTTCACTCCAATAGATTAAAATAACATATAACAAGACTCAAATTTATAATTCCATGGGTCAACTAATGATTTTTCATTTTCCACAACCTTGAATTCCACGACCTATAATTGGAAATTATTAAACAATTACACTTAATTTACTATAAATACACTCCCATATCCATTTCTTCCCCACTCAAAATTCATAATCCACAAATCCTAGTCATTTTACAACCCAAACAGTCCTTAAAAAGTGTCATTTGGTCCTCAGGGATCTATACTCATGTTTTAGAAACACGTATTCAAGGTAAGAAAATTATCCCTCAGTTCTATCCCATTCATGTAACTCATTTGTGTCATATATTCTAAATATTGTGGAATTTTATTTTACCAAACCTAGGATTATCCATTGATATCTTAAATATTTTTTAACTAATGGGTTACCTTCATTAACACTCATTGTTCCTTATCTTTAATCCATTTTATATACCATCATGCTACAAAATTCATATCACGAATTTCTAACTTTTACATGAAAAAACAAATATTCTGAATTATAAAACCATTTATTTACCCCTGTGTTTTTAACTATATGTAAAAAAATTATTGATTTGTGGATTTTGAAGTACCAAACCCATATTACATTTATAAGGGTATCTAGGATGTAATTTACATGTCAGTAATAATATATGTATATAATGATTTTATAAGGAATCCATTAATTATTTTCCACATGTTATTGAAAAATGATTTATTATGATTATTAGGGGTCACATGAATTAATAAATATGAAGGGAGTTCTAGTATTACACTATAATTCATTCACCAATAAAATAATATTTAGAGATTACATGTTTTATGATTACTTTCTAAATAACCTTTAAAATTAAAATTTATGAACCCTTGAGGATAATACTTAGTGATATGATTATAAATGTTTCATTTTTAAAATATATACACATTTTCATGTTTTATTTCATGATCATTCTATTACTATATTCTTTATTTTGTCATTCTCATTCCATATTGAAATTCCTCTTAGTAACATTCTAAAATTTTGCATTTTTATACCCTTAATTTTATTTATGATCATCCCATTTCTTTGATGTATGTACCTATGATATGGGATGTAGAAAAAGTACCATATGATAAACCTATAAACAGTAATTTCAATTATATTAGAGTTCTATAATGTTTTATATATATCACATCCCTAATTCAAGTGAAACTAAACCTCAAAAGATCCAATTTCTGAATAATTATAGTATTATATAATTAATGTTTTTTCTATTAAAAAAGGGATTTAATAGTTGATATTATAGGTAGGTTTAGTTATTTTATGAAATTGGGATTACAAAAGTTGAGTCAAAACCTAGGTATAATTATAAATCTAGGAAATTGTTTTGTAATTTTGGTGAAGTATTAAATTAGTGGTTACGAACAATTGGAACCCCTTTCTTGATACTACAAGTGAATTTTTATCTTCAATATCTACACCTGGTGGTAATATGCCTCAAAAGTGTCCATTGGTGTTTTTATCGATCTTATCCTAGTTTATGACATTGGTCATTACTACACACCAATTTGGACACTCCTGGGTGATAAGTTTTGTTAATAAAAAGTTTTTTATGAACCATTGTAAAGGATATTTGAAATATATAATTTTTATTATAATACACTAAAAATTACATCATTAAAAATATTTTTTTGGAATTAAACTTTCCTTATAATTACAATATTCAAAAAATTAATATGTTTCAGCTGATCATATTCATCTTTAAGAAAAAATGATGGCATGTAGAAGGAATTTTGTAAAGGATGATTGTAATAGATGATGAAATGATGGAATTTATAACATGATGAAAGCTAGAATAGAATAGTTCATGAAGATAAAAAATCAACTATCTCATATATTAGATAATAAACTAATTCACATTGAGTAGCGAAATTCACCTTGAATGGAACAATTTTTATTTGATTCTTATAAGTGTCAATGAACACATAATATGCTATTTATAAGAGGAAGTTGATTTTTGGTTTACATTGACTACGAACACAAAATTAAAATTGGATACTGATGCTCTCAAGTGGTAAGATTTCATGAGAATATTTCTCAACAAATGTGTTCCCCCAATGAATTATAATAAGAATTGGAAGGAAATCCTAGATCTAAATCATGAGGGAAAATAATTTTTTGGAAGGTATAAATTAACATCACAATACATGCATGAAACAACTCTATCATTATTATGGGTTCTAATGGATAGTTTGATAGTTAATTTAGTGATATGAGACACCAACTATAGAGGAATATTGAAAATATATAAAATGAGTGCTTTGATAAGATATTAAAGACTTCATTAAAGGTTGAAATGGTGTTTGCATAGACAAAGTGGCCACTTAGTTTTAATTAAAATAATATATAAATGGATCCAATCATAGGGAATAATTTTTATTACATACGAAGAGGAAATGTAGTGTAACTACTTACATGCAAAAAATTTGTGAGGAAACTTTAGAGGAACTAATTTTATTGGAGTGGAATGTGTTAAATGATTTTAGGAGATGTCCATATAGCTCATAACAATAATAGTGAGATAAATCCTTAACATGTCAATGAAAATAAAAAAAATGTAAGATATTTTAATCATCGACTAAGGTTTAATGATTAAAGTGTGGAAAACATGGAATAATTACAATTCAATGTCCTAATTATAAGACAATTACGTGTAAACACTATCAAACTGAGCATAAAAATGGATCTTGGTCACTATTTTTCAATCGTAATAGGTGAAGTAGAGGCTCCAAATGATGTGGTGGTAGGTACAATTTTTTATATCAAATCTATAATCTATTTTTTATGGTTCTACACATTCCGTTATTTCTTCCATGTTGTAAAATAATTTATTATCAAACCCATATAATCTAGTAGTTGAGTTGTTATTAGAAATTACTAGAGGAATTATATGGTTATCAAATATTTTTAGAAACTCTAGTATCAACTTTGGAAGGTATAATATCATAAAAAATATATTTTTCATTCCCTTGGTGAAATTAGGCCCTATTCTAGTTATTGACTCTCTCTTATAGTATGATTTTAAAATAAACTGCATGAGAAAGTAAATTTTAATGGGATTGAATGGAAACTCAAGTTTTGTTTCCATTGGAGGTACATCCCATGCTAACATTTTTCTAGAATAACCTCCTATATCATTTTTTATTGAAAATATTAGTGATAAAAAAATTGAATTTATTATTATGTGAATTATTTCATTATGTGGGAATAAATTGGTTTATTTTCTAATTAAATACCCTAAACTCCCACAGAAATACATGTATATATATCCATATATATAATAATTGAATCAAAGACAATATTTAAGACTATAAATATAATATACTATATGGAGTTTTAAGAATTAATGACTCAACTAAATTAACTTTTAAGGATGGGTTTTATTTGACCATGGGTGTCTCCTTGCGGAGAAATTATTCACTTTTTGAATAATAATGATGGATTTTTGTGGTTATTCATTGATTATGGAGAACATAATGGGATCGTATTGATTGAAAAATATAATCTACGAAGGATTTAATATTTATTCGATTAGCATCATGGGGCTCAATTATTTTAAAATATTGACCTCTGATCAGGGTGCCATCTGTTAAGGGTGAAGAAATAAGATATCCTTTGGACTTCCTTCTAATAAATATCTGGTCATTATGAGTTTCTTATGATACCCTTTTTATTTACTAAAGCTCCTCATATATTTATGAATTTTATATAGTGAATATTTAAAGAATACTATGATAAATTTTTGGTTGTATTTTGTGTTGACATTGTAATATATTCAAAAATTCATAACGATCATGAGGATCATATAAGGGTCACGGTAAAAATATAATAAGTAGAATCAATTAGGAAAATTTAATAAATATGAATTCATAATAAAATATGATTTATTCATGAGGCACATCAGGACTAGTGAAATAATCTTAGAGAATCCTTTGAAGACAAAACTCATTGAGGAGTGGGCACATCCTACCACTGTAACTGACATCCATAGTTTTCTTGGTCTAGTAGGATACTATATAAGGTCTCTAAAAACATATCAAGGATTTCTAATCCACTAACCATGTAAACTCGAAAGGGAGAAAATATTATCTTGAAAAGAAGTTTGATGAAAATTTCAATGAGCTAAATATTGTTTTGGTTTCTGAAACTATGATAACTTTATCCTGAATTGGGGAATATTTTTCATTTATAGTGATTAATTCTTAAAAGTAAATTGGGTTTTACTCATTAAAAAATATAAAGTGATTTCTTATGCATCATGATAGTTAAATTATCATGAATATAACCACATTTCTCATGAACAATAGTTAGATGCAATCATCATTACGATGATTATATGGAGACACAATATTTATTTCGAAAATGTGATATATTAATTGTGGAGAAATGTTTTATGTATATATTCTCACCTATGTGTATCAACATGAATTAGAAAAGAGATATATAACTAATAATGTACTAGTTTTACTCTATTCAATACCATCTTGTAATGGTAAATAAGGTTTCTGATACTCTTTATAGAAAATATATAGCCAGTTTATCTATGTTGGGGATTAAGAAAGACACTATCTTATTTGATAAGAAAAATATGGACATGGGAATAATAATGAAAGGTAATATATACAACCTTTATTAAATTATTTTCTAACTATCTATCCAATATAGGATTAAGGAGTTTAAATGGGTGATATTAGTGTTCAAAATAATGTGAATGTAGTAAAGGAGGGGAAGCTTCTTGAATTTATCATTAATTAATATGATTTCATTAAATTTTGAACTAGATTTTTTATGCCTTCATCACCGAATATAAGTTAAGATATATTAAAATTTCATATAAATCATCTTTCACCATCCATTCAATATGTACCATGATGTATCATGATCATTAAAATAACAGCTAGTCAGGAAACATGAAAAATGAGATCATTGATTATATCTCATATTTCATAGATTGTCAAAAATTTAATTTAGCGTGAAAAAAATTCTAAGGGGATGGTGAAACCATTAACAATTCCCATATGAAAAATGGAAAAAATATCCATGTAATTTTTCACTTTTATCTGAAAGACATCCAAATGAAATAATGTGATATGGATTGTAGTGGATTGACTCACCATGACTGTCCACCTCATCAATATTTTAGATGACTAATCTATTGAACAACATTGAAAGATTTATAAAAAATATGTGTTGAGAATACATGGAGTATCAATTTTAATCATTGTTTATCATGATATAACTTTTAAATATAAATTTTAGAGAAGTCATAATGATTCCCTAAACACTGAATTAAATTTTATTTTGGCATATCACACCCCAAATAATTTCTAATCTAAAAGGACCATTCAAATACATGGAGTATCAATTTTAATCATCGTTGACGATGATGAGGAGGGTAGGTCGGTTGAAGACGTCCAACATCGGTAGAAGCTCCGAGGAAGAAGTCGAAGAAGGTCGGTGTTCTTTGTTCTCTGTTGGGAGAGTTCTTCCCTCTTCCCCCAAGTTTCCACCAAGATGCCAAAGAAAATAATAATATATATTTTTATCTATTATTTCATGGGCACAGAATTAAAAAAGGTGAAATAAATTAATTGGATCCACCAAATAAATGAGGAGGATTGGCACAATTTAATTGAAGGGAAGGTGGCACCATAAACGAGGGAGTGTGTGGATAAAATCTCCCTCATTAATGAGGGGAGTTGAGAGGTTTCCACTCCTGCCATTAATAGGGGAGTTTATCCCCACGTGGTCCCCATGTCACAACCTCTCGGAGAAGGTTATGTTCAAGTGGGACCCACCACCATAACTTCTCATGGGACGTTAAGGTGTTATGGTTTCACCTCCAACTTCCATGAAGAGGTTTTAACCAACAAACACCCACATGGAGGCTCAAATAAAACTAAATGGAAGCTCACTATATTAATTATTTTCCACTAAAATCTAAAAAATAACTTTTATTATCGACCCACAGTAATTGTAGTGAAAGACTCCTTAAGAGAGTACTAGCACTGCGAGTTCAATGGTGTCATCAGATTTCAATTACAAGCACCGGTTCAAAAGTAATAAAAACCTTCTCATACGTTTATTGAACGTACCCAAACAAAACTTCAAAAAATGACTCCGGGCACACTAAGCCTCGGAATCATGCACCGTCAATTATCACGGACTCGAAAAATTCCAATGTATTTAAAACAAAATCCACGGAATTTCTGCGTCTTTACATTCTCCTCACCTCAGGGATTTGTGTCACTATAAACTACAACTCTAACTAAGAGAACAAGTGGGGGTTCTGACCACACATATGAGCCCCCCGCTCCCATGTGCTCTCCTGGAGGTTCCCGTGCTTCCAGCGAACACGCAGCAGAGGTATCAACCATCCACATATGACACACTCATGTCGATCATGAATCTCCACTGGAACCTCCGTGAATGTCTCCCCATCATCGACGTCCATATCTCCATGGTCGATGATGTGACAAGGGTTGTGAACGTATCTCCTCAGCTGAGATATGTGGAAGATTTCATGCACCAATTGCAACTAAGGTGGAAGGGCTAAGTGGTAATCCACCTCACCAACTCTGCTAAAGACCTGAAAATTTTCGATGAATCTCGGAGATAACTTCCCGCCTTGGCCAAATCTCCATAGAACTCATCGAAGTGAGACCCGTAGAAAGACGAGGTCACCATCCTCAAACTCTAGAGGACTCCATCTCCCATCGGCATATGACTTTTTCCTACTCTGTATAGTCTTCATTCGCTCCTGGATGATCTGAAACTTCTCCGCGGTATCCCATTCCATCTCTGGTCCCACTAGTGATGACTTCCCAGGGATAGTCTAGCACAAGGGTGATCTACAAGGTCGACCATATAATGCCTCAAAAGGTTACATCCCTATGGTGGAGTGATAGATTTTGTTGTATGAATACTCCACCAATGGTAAGTGGTCCTCCCAGCTATGAACAAAGTTGAGGACGCATGCACGGAGCATTTCCTCGAGAGTTTGAATAGTCCTCTCAATCTGGACATCTGTCTGGGGATGGAAGGCGGTGCTCAGATGAAGCTGTGTTCTGAAAGCCTCCTACAACCCCTTCTATAGCTAAGAAATTACCATGCATCACGATCTGAGATAATAGAAGAAGGTACTCCATGTAGCCGCACAATATCCTACATGTATAGGTGTCTCAAGCTATCTATTGAACCCTACTCTCTGGTCGGTAGGAAGTCGACCGACTTGGTGAGTCGATCGACGATCACCCAAATCGAGTTGTGACCCTTGTATGTATGTGGAATTCCTGTCATGATGTCCATGGATATCCCATCCCACTTCCACTCTGGGACCTCTAAAGGGTGAACCAATCATGTTGGTACCTGCTGCTCCACCTTCACGTGCAGAAAAGTGAAGCATCGAGATACAAACTCTGCTACCGCCTTCTTCATACCTGGCCACCAGTGTTGTCACCAGAGGTCCTGGTACATCTTTTCCACTCATAGATGTACCGCTTAAGGGGATGTGTGGAACTCCCCCAACACTTCATCCTGAAGTGACACTGGTACCATAGTACATCCTCAAAAGAGGATGACGTGCTCCCCACCATCAGAAAATCCATCAGGTGCCTTCCCTGTAGATAACTAAGAACGTCGTGTCTCGCAGTTAGCGTCTCATTGATGTGCCTCTGTTACTCGCTAAAGAAGTGGGGGAGTGACTGTAAGAGATTGTAGAATGGCTGCTCCGTCTCTATTCACAAAGGATATATATAAGGCATCCAGCTAGTATGTTGCCTCTCCTGGTAGCAGTATACCCGATCTCTTACTGAGTGCATCTACTATAACGTTCCCCTTTCTAGGAGAATAAACTATCCCGAAATCATAGTCCTTGAGGAACTCAATCAATCGCCACTGTCTCAGGTTCAGGTCCATCTGAGAGAAGATATACCTGAGAATCTTTTGATCAGAGTACATAGTAAAAAAATTTCCCATCCGATAGTGTCGCCTTATCTTCAAGGTGAAGACCACTACTGCTAACTCCAGGTCTTGGATAGAGTTTTTATTCTCATGCTATCTCAACTGGTGAGAAGAATATGTGATCACTGCTCAAACCTTCTTCTAGACACACCAGAGTCAGGTCCCTGATGTGTCTTAGTGGACTATGTACCCTATGCCTTCCACTACCACAAAACTGGGTTTCCGCTGCACCTCCCTTTAACAGTGTTAAAAAAAAGTGCTGATAAAGGGTCCCTTTTAACAGCACAAAAAAAAAAGCGCTGTTAAAAGTCACCTCTTATCAGCGCTTTTTTTAGCCCTGATAAAGGCCCCCCATTATCAGTTCTATTTTTAGTGCTGTTAAAGGGTACCCCTTTATCAGTGCTTTTTTAGTAGCGTTGATAAAGGAGGGATTTATCAGTTCTTTTTCCTAGCGCTAATAAATTTAATATTACAAAAAAAACATGAAAAATAATATATTGTTATATGAGTATATTTATATTGATATAAATATAATATATATTTTTTAAATATGTTTTAGAGAAGTATAAATAGACTATTACATTTAATATATAAGAAATTTTGTGAAAATGGATTTAAAGTTTATTAAAAAATATTATTAATTAATAATTTACTAATTATCATCGATTAATAAAAATTTAATCACAATTTTTAGGCAAAAAAAATCAAAAAAAAAAGTTCTAAAATACGTTGAAAATGTTACTCAAACTTCAAACAGCCATAACCTTTGATCCAGGTGTCTGTTTGAGCTCTACAACATATCAAATCGAAGCCTGCGAGAATCTCTATGAGCAAGTGATCAAGAAAAAGAATCTTTCACATTTTTCAATTCCAAAAAGGCCCATAAGGCCTTTAAAATTGAGTTTTTAGTCGGCAAACCTTGATTTATTAACATTCAAATAGGTTTAACTTCTGATCTGGATGTTCATTAGCACTGTACCACATATCATATCGAATATTGTTTCATTTTCTTCCATTTGACTAGTTGTATAGTTGAAACAAGCTTCTTGATTATAGGTTATGGTCATTTTAACATTCTTTGTCTTTTCAAATACATATATATATATATATATATTAATACGTAAATATATATGTGTATGTGTGTGTGTGTTGTATATATGTATATATGTATGTTTTTATTTATTTATTTATAAACACACATAAAAAACTTTTATAAATCTATTCATAACTAATCCTATAAATATATATTAATATACAAATAAATATACAGATAAAATATTGTAACTAAAAATATATATATAAATAGATTTGAATATATATTAATATATAAAAGAATATATATATATATACTAATATATTAATAAACATATATGTATTAATATAACTAAATATATTTACATTATTATGAATATATATTAATATACTAATAAATATAATTATATATATAAATATATATTAATATTTATTAATATACGAATATATATATATATTAATATAGGAATAAATATATATGTAATAATATAACTAAATATATTTTTATTAATATGAATCTATATTAATAAACAAATAAATATAACTATATATATATAAATAAATTGATGTATCATTAAATATATAAAAAATGAAATGGATTAGTGGTAAAGCTGCAGGCGCGCAAGGGGGAGGTTGTGGGTTCGAATCCGGGTGGAAGCAAGGAGGGGCGTGCGGGCAAGTATAGAATGCACAGGAAAGGGCAACGCGCGAGAGTAGTAGGGGGCCGCCTAGCGCTAATAGGGGGGTCAAGCGCTGTTAAAAGCTCCCCCTGAATATAAATTATTATTTATTTATTATTCATTTTTTTTCGAGTTTTATCAACGCTTTTTAAAAGCGATGATAAACATCGTATTTTATCAGCGCTAAAAAACAGCACGGATAAAATACCCCTTTTATAAGTGCTTTATTTTAGCACTGATAAAGGTGGTCTTTATCAGCGCTTTTCTGAGCACTGATAAAAGGGACCCCCCCCCCACCACCCCTTTATCTTTGCCTCGATTAACAGCACTTTTTTAGCACTGATAAAAGCCATATTTGTAGTAGTGTTCCTCTAGAAGCCTCAAGATGGGGGCACTAGTCATCCTCTACCTAAGCTCCTGAGAGGTCTGTTGGCATCTCTCCGACCATAGGAAGGGTTTCACCTTCTTTGTCAAGGCTGATAGTAGTGCTGCAAATCTAGAGAAGTCTAGAATGAACCTCTGATAGTAACCAGTGAAACCCAAGAAACTTAATACCTCTGTTACACTCATATGTGGCTCACAAGAAAGTAACACCACAATATTCGATGGATATACTTCAACTCCAGCCTCTGAGATAATGTGTCCCAAGAATTGAACCTCTTGGATCCATAATTGTCTCTTCGAGAGCTTACCATAAATCTAGTGCTCTCATCATGTGTCCAGTACTACCTGAAAATGGTAGGAATTCTTCTCCTCAGTGGTCGAGTAGATAAGAATGTCATCGATGAAGACTATGACAAATCGATTGAGGTATGGCTAGAAGATCATGTTCATGAGTCCCATGAACACTGCTAGATCATTGGTTATGCCGAATGAAATAACCAAGAACTCATAGTGGTCACACCAACATCTGAAGATTGTCTTCTGCACATCCTCATCTCAAACTCTGAGCTGGTGATAGCCTAATCTGAGGTCTATCTTCGAGAACCATTGTGCTCTATTAAACTGATCAAAGAGGTCGTCAATATTTGGTATTTGGTACTTGTTCTTTACGGTCACTTGGTTTAGGTGAAGGTAGTCGACACAAAGCCCCATGATTCCAAACTCCTTCTTGGCGAACAGAATCGGGGTTGTCCATGGAGAAAAACTGGGATGGATGAATTCATTCTCCTACATGTCCTCTAGCTATACACGCAGCTCGCGAAGCTCTGTGGGAGCCATCCGATATGCTAGTCTAGATATCAGTGTCGTCTCGGGGTACAGGTCAATGTAGAAGTCCACCTCTCTACAAGGAGGTAGTTTTGGAACATCATCAGGGAAAAAATCCACATACTGGTCCACCACTACAGGATAATTCAGACTCTCCACATTAACTACTCCAAGTTTAAGGCAGCCCAACTGATGATTGATTGGATGCACCCTCCTCCAGTAAGACTGTCCTGTGCTGAAAAGGCTCCCTTCTCATCAGTGAAGGTAAACCTGGCCCCATATGTGTGGAAACACCACACTTTGTGGATAATACAGTCGATCTGAGCATGGTCTATTGATAAACAGTCCATACCCAAGATGACGTCATAAGGCATCGAAGCCACTGTGAGGAGATCCCAGCCGAAGCACTCGCCTCCTGGAGTAAATATACACCGCCGGTACTAGTGCGTAATCATTGAGTATGCTCCCATAGGAGTCTATGGAAATAAGGATTGATCCAACGACTTCGTCAGAATTGCCGAGCTCTGAATGAGGGAAGTGGAAATAAAAGTGACCGACACCTATGTCTATAAGTACTACAACTACAGTGGAGTAGACAAAGATCGTACCTCGAACCATCTCGGGAGCTCCATGATCGTAAGCCTTAGATTCCTGGATCTGAGGTCTTGCATGTCCACCTGCTCCCTATGGTCGGGGTTGACCTCCTAGTGGTGGTGGCGGTAACACCTCGAAATGTCTCCCACCGCCAGTTGCTCAACCATCTTTTCTGCCACGTCTGCCTGCTCCCTGTGGACTACCTCGATCGAATCTCTATTTCCGCCTAGGTGGTCCTTCGACCATCTTCTGATCATTTTAAAGGCGGTTCGGACAGTCACGAGCCAAGTGACCATGCCCTCGGCATGAGTAACACTTCCCGCTCTTGGCATGCCTGGCTCTGTCTCCAGTGCCCCGCATAAATGAACATGAGTTATATAGTCATCCACCCGTGGGTCTGGTCCTCCTAGACCTCTGTGATATCTTTCCACTTCCAGCAGTAGAAGACTATGTTGTATGTCGACTAGTGGTGGGTCTCGCTGCTGGAGAATGCTCAGCAAGAAAACTCTCCACTAAGAGGGCTCACTCCAACACCCCTGCCTACGTCAGGATGCTAAGGGAGATCATTTAATCCCTGATCTCTCGCCTGAGCCCCGGCTCGAATTTATGGCCCCTGAAGAATGGGTCTCATACCATATCTGTGGATTAGCACGAGAGGTCAATGTACCTCTCTAAGTACAGAGCTACAGTCATGATACATTTCTACAGATGAAATAGCTCCTATATGGGAACTTCGTGAAGAGTCACTCGAAAAAACTCTGTCCAAAACAGGCTCTTGATGTCTGCCTAGAGAGGAATCATCTTGTCATGCACCTGGAGAATCAGGCTCCACCATCTGCCCACTACTTCCTATAGAAGGATGGCTGCAATAATCACCATGAAGTCGGCTGGTGTCCCTACTAGTTGGAAAACTCTCACCACAGCCTCCATCCAATCCTCAGCCGCCTGTGGGTTTGTCTCTCCCCTGAACCTGGGTGGCTTCTACCACTAGAACTCTTGTAACATGATCAAGAGGCATGTATAGTTTTCTGCTGGGGTAGGTGGAATCAGTGGCCCAATGGGAAGTGGTAACGCTGGTGCATCCACTAAAAAAGGGACACACACCGAGGCCTCATCGCTCGGTGGGCTATCTGTGTGTGCAACTCTCGGGGCACTAGCTAGTAGTCCATGCGGAGGCATCCTGAAAGAAAAATATGCGACACGATCAAATATTATACCTGGCGAGCTGACCAGGTTGAGATGACTTAAATAAAACTTTTGAAAACACACACGCAATCAGTGTTTTCGTGCACTGAGTCGAAAATCAGAAGTCAGGCTCTTGGTGTATGGATATGTCAGCCACCACACCAACACTGGACTCCCTAAATTAAAAATCACACTCAATACTCATAACACTATTCCTTCATAGAAAAGATGAGGGTCCTATGTTTTTTGGTAGCATCAACTCCTTTAATACCAATTTGTCATGACCTATCCCATAGGGCCCGTGTCATGACTACCCCAAGCCCACCTTCCACAGGACATGGGCAGGCGACTAGCACCAATGGCATAATTCACTAAAGTGGGAAGGCATTGCCATTTTAACTATAAAAAACACAATATAGTAAAATCTGGAAGCAATAAACTAACTGAAACTATATAAAAAAGAGAATGTTAAATAGTAAAGAGGGGTCGGAAATACAAGACCAACTATAAAGTACATGTACAACTGAAAAGGAAAAAATAGCTAAAAGGAGAAAAAAAACTCTTGGATCATCCACCATGGATCCTACTAAAAGGGTAGGTATAGATGGTCTCCTCAGCACTCCGCGTCTTTCGATCTCTTCCGTGTACCGACACGTTGTCAGGAATACCTCTGGGTACTCTGATCCTCAGTCAGCGTTATCCTTCGTCTGCAAAGATCACAGCGAGGTACAGACATAGCCCGTGCAGTGGTGAGTATAACAACAATCAGTAGGGACCTAGGGACCCTCAAGGTCTCATGAAATCCAACAATGATAAACCAAAAAGTATGAAATCAACGGATAACCTCACTTAGGTATATGCTCATACATATACCTAAGTTATCATGTAATCCATCTCAATCATGAGGTAAACACAAAAGTTACTGAATCAACTCAACAAATATTTTTATTCTAGGGGTAGTAACATTTAGATCCCTCGGCTGCTAGAGAACTATTCCTAAATTGAGTACAGTGGGCCTGCCGCGTCACATCGACGCACTTCCCACTAACCTTGTACTGTTGAGTTACTCTCCCTGTCGTGTATTGTGGGTCTGCCGCGTCACACAGAGGTGCTCCCCCTTATAGCCTGCTGAGGTACTCCTCCTGACGAGTATCATGGGACTAACGTGTCACACAGAGGTTCTCCACACCGTAGGTATTCCGTGACACCAAGGCGCTCCCCACTGGGCATGTAGTGTCACTCAGAGTCGAAACGGTCAGCAGTCTTCAGGTCTCATCCAACCACTAGGTTCCCGCACAAATGCTCTCTTGTCTGTGGGAGATCTGCTCCACAAGCTACGGGTCGATGCATTAACTTCCACAAAGTCCCACGAAGAAGTATCTTGAAGGTCCAGAACGTCATAGGGTTCTCAATGCAATATACAGCGCGTCAATATGACGCCTGGTCTGTGATTTATTAGCATTTTAGTCATGGGGGCCAGTAGGATTCATGCACGATCCAACCTGACCATATCTCAAATTTACCCCAAACTCCAGTGGGGTATACTCAAAGGGACTGTTATGCTCCAAGATTACCAGCGTCCCTGACAGTTCATCAAATGGACATCCGGTTCCAATGATATGGCCAAAAGAAAGTAAAGGGGTCGGTAGTGGGTCGAGGTCCGGTCCGACCCGGTCGGACAGAATCGGTCCGACCTGGTCTGGGATGAACCCGTCTGGTTTTACCCTGTTAGACCTGTTGGGTCTGGCCGGGCCCAGTGGGCGGGCCAGCCAGTTAGGTTCGGCCCGGCCCAGTCGGCCCAGCCCAGATGGCCGCGTGGGCGGTTCGGCTCGGGATCGGGGCCAGTTCGGCTCGAAGCGCCGCGAGGGTGCAGCCTGGCGTGGCACGACCCCGGGGGTGGGGTCAGCCCTATTTGGACAGGGCATCGTGATGGGGGTTGTGGGCCATATCGGGAGACCAGTGCTGCCAGGGTTCCAATTTGGTCTAGTGGAGACCGGGCAGGCCGGTAGGCGGCTGGAAGGTAGTGGTCCAGGCTGGCCGACGGCCGGGCAGGCCACTAGGCGGGCCAGTGGGGAGTCGATCATGCCAGCAGGCAGTCGGGCAGGCTGTCAGGTGAGCCAGAGGGTGGACGGGCAGGCCGCCAGGCGGGCAGGCGGGCGGCCAGGTAGGGTGCCAGGTCGGCCGACGAGCAGCCGTGCAGGGTGCCAGGCGGGCTGGCGGGCGTACGGGCATGGCGCGGACAAGCGAGCCCATGGGCTGCTGGGCAGGGCACGACCAGGACATGAGACATCCAAGAGCCGGTGGTGTAGGCCAGTGGTAGTGTGGACGGGGTGGCACGGCAAGAAGGTCATGGTTCAGCAGGGAGCACCGAAGCGTCGTAGGGGCGGCGCGGTTTGCGGAGGACGAGGGTAGCGCTGCCTTTGTCGTCGCCTCGATCATCATTCTGTCGCCTCAACACCATGCCGAAGATCATCACAAATACGAACGACGGAGGGTTCGGGCCATGTTGGTTTGGCCCGCACCCTCCGCATTTAGGGTGGTATCAATTGGCTCATCAAGAAGAAAGAGGATAAACAACAACTCACCAGAAATAAATTCTTTTCCAACCGTTGATAAGATTCAAGGAAAGAATCAACATGTAAAACCCCCAAAAAATTGTTCGTCGTTCGTCGTTCGTTGATGGAGTCACAGAAAGTAGACGAAGAAGATCGTCGTTCGTCGCATTCGCTGCACGCTTCCAATCCCGAGCTGCATCACCTCATTGATGATGATGTGGAGGGTAGGTCGGTTGAAGATGTCCCACATCAGTAGAATCTCCGAGGAAGAAGTCGAAGAAGTTCGACATTCTTCATTCATCGTTGGGATAGTTATTCCATATTCTCCCATGTTTCCACAAAGATGTCAAAGAAAATAATAATAGATAGGTTTATCTATTATTTCTTTGGCATAGAATTCAAAAAGGTGAAATAAATTAATTGTCTCCACCAAATTAATGTGGAGGATTGGCACAATTTAATTAAAGGGAATGTGGCATCATAAAGGAGGGAGGGTGTGGATAAACTCTCCCTCAGTAATGAAGTGAGTTGAGAGGTTTTCCACTCCCACTATTAATAGGAATGTTTAGCACCGTGTGGTCCCCACGCCATAACCTCTCATTGATGGTTATGTTTGGGGGGGGGGCCATCACCATAACCTCTCATGGGAGGTTAAGGTGTGGTGGTCTCACGTCCAACATCCATGAGGAGGTTTTGACCAACCAACACCCACATGGTGGCTCAAATATAAATAAATTGAAACTCACTTTGTTTATTATTTTCCAAAAAACCCCAAAAACTAACTTTTATTCTCTACCCACTGTCGTCGAAGTAAAAGTCTCCTTATGCAAATACCGGCACTGAAAGTTCAACTGTGTCCTCAGATTTTAATTCTGATCACTGGTTCAAAAGTTATAAAAACCCACTTGTACATTTACTTAAGGTACCCAACCAAAACATCAGAAATTGATTCTGGGAACACCGGGCCTCGGAATCACGTGCTGTCAATTTTTGCAGACTTGTAAAATTCCAATGTATTTAACAAATAAAATTCCATGGAATTTCTGGGTCTTTACATTAGTAAAACAGTTATGCAAAACAGTTCATATAAATTTAGCAGACATGTAAAGTAGTTCTAGAAAATATTGACATACATTTATATCTGAAATATAAATAAACAATCAAGCAACATGGTCATCTGCCAAAATTTATGATTGTAGTAACCAGCAATAGGGTTCCTCACTCTCTATGTTGACTCATAAAAATGTGTAGACAGATGTCCATATGACACTGGCCAAATGAGACTTGTCACTAACCTATCAGGGATGTGATCCGCTGCAAGTATGTTTTAGAATGTTGTTATAGCATAGAGTGTATCCAAAACACTCACTAAGTATATCATGCGTTCTTACATGACGGGTGAACTATTTTAAGACTACTTAAAATACAATAAATCCCATTCTTCCATTTTTTAAAAATTACAATTTCATTCCATTTAAAACCAAAACTGGATTTATTAAAAAACATGCCTTTTTTTACAAGATAAAACCATTGGGGTTCTATAAAATAATTTAATCCATTTTCATGAGTTTGATATCCACTCATAACTAATTCTATTTAATTTTAAATTAATTTCCACCATTAAATTCAATAATTTAGTTATGAAACATTTCCGTCAAATCCATAATTTAAATTAAACAATTTCAATTATCCAATTTCCATAAACCCAACCCAATTTGATGGAATTTGGGGTTTTCCATGTTTCTATGCCAAACCCATTTCAAATTTCCTAATTCATTAGAATTAGGTTTTATTTCATCAATTGAATGCATGATTAAACACTTTTTTAAATATAAAATTGAAATAAATCAAGCAATTTGATGGTAATTAAATTGGAGAATCGAGACGGAACCACGAACCTCTTTTCCAAAAAACAACACTTGAAACAACACTCTTCAATGAGAACGAAGGTGTATAAGACATAGATACTCTACTTAGAATAAATATACAACACCACAAGACCTGGATCCACCAATCCCTATAAGATCCATTAAAACCCCAGGAGGAGAGGAGGAGATTAACATGGATAATGAGGGGGGAACACTTAACAAGGAATCGCACCACAGGAATAATGAAGATCCCAAGACATTTGGTTTGATCTGGATGGATTTATTTATCTCAATAATTAATACAAACTTCTATAGGTCAAGATCCGAGAAGTTTTGAATGAAAATAACCATGTGAAATATCCAAACACGAGACTTTAATCTTGGTGCAGGCAGAGTCACAACGTGTTCCTTTGGGTCACGACCTGTAGACCTCACCAGATAAGTATGCCGAAAAACCCATCGCCTGGTGTTAAAAGTAATATTTATAAACTAAAAAATGTTTACTCCAGGTACACGATGTGTACTTGCTCATGGCGGGACACCCTCTTTACTACATGAATCTGTCCCCGAGTACACAGTGGGTACTTTGGGCACACGACATGTATGTGAGGTACACGACATGTAACTATCCTAAAATCCGGAGTAAAACCTTGAAAACTATTTTTACAGATTTTTAACAAAATGAGGATTAGAAAAACTATAAAATTACTTATTCATAGTAATAGGATATTACAACCTCCACACCATAAAAAAATTCTTTCCCCAGTGCCCCATGTTCCCACATCTCATGATTATTAGAGCCATTATTCCATTCTACATGAACCAAAGTTATATTATTCCCATAAAGCACCTTGGTCTCAAAATCAACATTCCCAACTGGTTTCTTAGTCAAAGATAATTCAGGAACTATCTCTAGATCACTCTATCTCAAAACGTGATATTGATGAGATAGATACTTTCTCAACTATGATACATAGAAAATGAAATCAATTCACATTAGTTGGGGTGGAAGTTATAAGTAGTACACAACTTTTCCCACCAGTTCAACAACTTCAAAAGGACCAAAAAAACGAGGAGAAATCTTCCCATGCCTCCCGACCCGTCGTTTACCCAATCGGGGTGAAAATTTCAAAATATTGGGTCACCAACTGAGAACTCCAAAGGTCTACTATGTCGATAAACATAAGACTTATATTGACTCTGTGTTGTCAAAAATCACTAATGAATTCACTAAATCTTTGATGTCATCTCTTGAACAATGCTTGGTCAAACCAAAGAATATTCACCGACCACCGACTAACACAATGAAGATTTACAAGGCCGACCATGTAAGGCCTCAAAAGGTGCCATTCTAATCGTAGGCTGGTAAAATTTGTTATTAGAAAACTCAACCAAACTCAATTGAATATCCCAAGACCCACCAAAGTTGAGAACAAAGGCAGGAAGCATATCCTCAGGAATATGTTTAGCTCTTTCTGGTTGGCCATCTGACAGTGGATGGTAGTCCATGCTCAAATGGATCTGAGATCCTTGTGCCACTTGATGGCCTCTCCAAAATCAAGAAGTGAGTCGGGGATCCCTATTAGAGGCTATTGCATTTGGAACTCTATACAAACGAACAATATCTTTCACATAGATATTGACTAACCCTGCAAATTCGGTCGTCTCTCCGAGGGGTACAAAGTGTGAAAACTTGGTTAGCCTATAGATCACAACCCATATTTCATTTTTCTTTTGCTGGGCATGAGGAACCCCATCCACAAATTTTATAAATATCTCATCCAATTTCCATGTTTGTACTAGAAGTGGATGAAGAAAACTTGAAGGTTTCTAGTGCTCAGCTTTCACCAGTTAGCAGGTAAAGCAACGAGAGAAAAACTCAGCAATATCTTGTCTCACACCTGGCCACCAAAACTACTCCCTCATTTCATAGAAAATATTAGTGGTTCTAGGGTGAACAACCCATAGTGAACTATGGGAATCCCCCATCACTACCTTTCTTTTCATTAAGGTCACAATGAAGTGATTCTTATAGCATAGAGCATCCCTTTCGGAGAAAGTCCATTGGGAAACAATCAACCCACCATTGAGGGATTGTCGAATGCTACGAAACACCCCATATACCTCTTTGTCTAGAAGAAGCATCATGAGGAGAGTGGAATTCAACTACACAATGGCCAAAGAAACATCATCCCCTTCCTCCTGAACACCAATATGAAATTGTGCAAAAAGAGCCATCAAATTCTAGTCTTCCGAAGATTCTTTCACTGTCTGGGTTGGATGTTTCCTTCTCCAAGAATCATAAATGACATTCTATTTCCCCTTGGTATAGGCGATGTCAATGTCGAAAGACAGCAGGTACTCCAACCTTCGCCTCGGTTTATGATCCAAATCATTTTGGGAGATGATATAACTCAGGTTTGTTTTGTCTAAATACCCCCATAAACCATTCTCTAAAAAGGTTATGCTGCCATCTTTTAAGCATGTTCATCAAAACAGCATGTTCCAGATCATGGGTAGGATAATTATTCCCCTGTGGCCTAAGATTATGTGATCCATATCCTACTACATGATCACCCTGCATAATAACGCATCCCAAGAAAGAACATTATGCATCACAAAAGACCACATCACCCTTCCCAACTTCTGAAGAGTTAAAATAGGCACAGTAGTCATCATATGTTTTAGATAAACAAAAGAACTCTGAAATTTATCATCCCACACAAAATTCAACCCCTTCCAAGTAAGAGAAGTCGTTTGAGAATCCAACTTCGATAAGTCATTCAAAAACATACAGTAATATCCAGCAAAGCCCAAGAAGCTCTGAATCTCGAACAAATTTTGTGGTTTCTCCCATTTCATGACCACCTTTACCTTCTTAGGATAAAGCGATACACCCTCCTCAGACACCACGTGTCCCAATAATTTATCACCCCAAAACCTAAAATCACACTTTCAAATCTGGGTATAAAGGCAGTGATTTCTTAGAAGACATATAACTGTTCTCCGATGTTGAACATGATCCTCCATGGACATGTAGTATACAAGAACTTCATCCACCAAGATTTCCACAAAGGTATCCAGATACTCATGGAAAATCATGTTCTTTAATTTCCTGAGAACTCCATGATAATTTTTCAAACCAAAGGGCCGAACAAGGTACTCAATGTACCTATACCCGCTCCGAATGTTGGTTTTCGGAATGTAAGATTATTTTATCTGTAAATGATGGTAACCAGATTGAAGATCGATAATTGGAAGCCACTTATCACCCTTTAGATGATCAAAATTTCATCAATCCATGGAAATTGATATTTTTTCTTTATCGTAACTCGATTGAGCTTTTGATAATCAACGCATTAAAGAAGGGAACCATCATCCTGCTTAGAAAATAAAATCAGAGCTTCCCATGGTAACACACCTGGATGAGCTAGGGCCATGAAATAAAGGGGATAGAGACCAGTTGAGTGTCAAAAATTATTTCAATGTAAAACTCAACCTCTCTCCCTGGTGGTATACCAGAGAAATTTGATGGGTACACATTGGAAAACTCGGAGACAATTCGAGGAAGATACCCACCCATTGGATCTTGCTCCAATTCAAAAGAAAAAAAATGATATAACCTTCTCCAACTCTGGATAAGATATTTCAGCACTGCTCAACCTTGGGTCCCATTCTCCTTGAAAAAAATGGGCACAACATTGGGGGTAGTAAAGTATACCCGTCGAAGGTAATGATAAATTTGGGCTTCGTTGGTAAAGAGACAATCCATACTGAATATGATATCAAGAGATTTCATATCAAGAACCAGAAAACTCCAAACTCACTCAACTTCTTATAGATAAAAGACACAGGCCGAACTATGGATACCCTACTATCTCTTCATACCAAGGGGTGTAGTAATATCCATTGAAAAAGATAGTTCCTCCATAGGAATATTAGGAAGGTTAACTATATGGGTTGAAGTAAAAGAGTGAGATGAAACAGTATAAAAAAGTCCAGTCACTAATGATGAATCAATCGTAATTTTACCACTCACAATCATATAACTTATTTCTGCATCTTCTAGATACTCTTTCACTGGGTGAAAAATCTTCATTCCAGATTCTTGTAGTTTTAACCCTTTTGAATGTGAAGAATTTTATTTCCACTTGTGGTTAATAGGACATAATGATATCGTTTCAGTATGTGGGGTAGAGAAGTGATGGAAGAACCTCTATATGTATCCTGAACATCCGTAGAAGCTCCAGTTATTGGGAGACTCAATGCAAACACTCTTAGAATGTCCTGGCTTTCCACACTAGTATCAAGTAAAAAAACTTCATCCTTGAGAGGTAGGTGTCTGGAATGACTCTTACATTGAGAACATTCATGACGATCATCACAGATCTATTTTCATTTAAAGGAAACAATATTACCACTAGGGGAAAAAGAACTCTCACCAAACATGAATTTCCATCCATGTCCATCTCAACCATCATTTCCTTATCCAACACATCATAAGAAGTTGGAAGATTCAATAAGAACACCTGAGAATGGATATCTATTTGAAGTCCCAACATGAACCATTGAGCCATCATCCACTAATTAGAAACAATCATAGGAGGAAACTGCACCATCTCAGATGTGATATTTGAATACTTTGTCATGGTTTTGTCAGTCCACACTGGCTTGAAAAACTCCATATCCTTATCCAACACTATAACTCTGGATAGAACTGATTTGTGAAAAGAACCTTTAAGTATTCACACTGTAATCCCTCATGTTTCATAGGTATCACCATAGTGTCCCACCATATCCTACTAGGTTCCTTCAGTATAAAGGTAGAACACTTCAACCTGATCACTTTTGGTGTATCCAAAAACTCAAAGAGACGTTCTATATTTCCAAATAATTCCATAACATGTAGATGATTAGTAGAGCATTTGATGACAGGTGGATTTTGGTGAAGGAACTCTTGAAAGTGATTATGATTAACATCCCATTGAAGATCCACAACTGGAGCCTGAGTGGGAACTAGAGGTGGTTAATATCCCATTGTTAGGACAGTGTGCACAATCACCATAAAAATATTCTGGTTGACAATAGGATTTTATTACTAAGGTTCAGCATCAAGATTTTCCTATATCTGATTCACACGTCTCCTCAGAGGCATGATGCTACACCACATCAATAGATAAATGGATAATAATATATTAACTCTCAAACTGAGTAAAAAGAGAAATTATTCTTAATATAAGGGAACAACATGATTTGGATTTCAACCTATCCAAATTTTTATAGTGAAAATACTAGAACTAATCCACAAGACACAATTCCCTAACCACCCCTATCGAGATAAGGTTCACTGCGGTGATAGATGGCCAGGAACTCAATCGCAACTACCTCTTATGTCCTGAAAAAATTTCAAAAATACATAATGAACTAAAGAAAAAGGACGATCAACAGCCTCCTTTGATAAAAATTTGTCATGAACCATCCTGGGTACCCTGGTTAAAGAATAAATGAGATAGACCTGACCTGACATAAAGGGAGTTCCTGATCCCAATGGGTTGGGGACCAGCACGTGGCATCATAAAACATACAAGTGGGAATGTTTTTTCCACAAGAATGCAGAAGCGAAAGATAAAAGATAGTATTAATATCCATAGAAAAACTCCATTGGGAGTAAATGTACCATGACAAAAAAGGGCATAAAATAAAAACCACTAAAACCTAAAGCACAAAATAGGAAAATATCCCCAAGGTCCCTATGGTCACCACTCACCATGTACAAATCTTAACAGCTGGATCCACCTCCTAGATATCCCTTCCTTTTTCATCATCCGGGATAAAGAACTTCTACAAACACCTGAATTAAAAAGTTGTATGTGAGCCCAATCCCAGTATGATACCACCAAGGACTCCATAAAAGAGGTAAAATATAGATTATCCAAACAAAATCATTCAATTTTAGAAATAAATAGTTTTCGTAATTCAAAATCATATTTAAAAAAAACATGATAAAAAGTTTTGATATGATTGAAAAATTATTTTAAAGCACAAAATATACTTTTCCAAAGATGGAATATTTTTTAAAAAATAGATTAAGTAAATCAAATATATAAAAAGGTTTATATAAATTCATGAGGCATGTAATACAGTTTTTAAAAACATTGGCATTCATTTATATCTGAAATATAAATAAACAAGAGGGCTACATTGTAATCTATTGAAAGGTATGATATTATTAACCATCTACAGGATTCTGCACTCTCTTTGTGAACTCAACAAAATTTGTATACAAACATTCCTATGAAACTTGAAAAGGAAGACTCATCACCAACAAATCGGGAATGTGACCCACCGTAAGTATGTTTTAGAATGTCTTCATCATGTAGAGTGTATCCAAATGACTCACTAACTACCTATTCCTTGTATTCTCTCTTACATGATGGGAGAACTATTTAAAGACTACTTAAAATAAAATCAATCCCATACATCAATTCTTCAAAAATTACAATTTGTTTCCATTTAAAACCAAAACATGTTTTATTCAAAAACAATCCTTTGTCACCAGATAGAAACACTGGGTTTCTATCAAATAATTTAAGCCATTTTCATTAGTTTAAAATCTATTCATAACTAATTCCATAATTTTTGAAATTAATTTCCACAATTAAAGTCAACAATTTAATTTAGAAACATTTCCATAAAATCCCTAATTTTAATTCATCAATTTAGATCAACCAATTTCCATAAACCCACCCCAATTCAATGGAATTGGGGGTTTTCCATGTTTCTATACAAAAGCCATTTCAAATCTCTTAATTCATTGGAATTGGGTTTTATTACATCAATTAAAATAAATATGAAGAAATTGTATTTAAATCAGTAATTGATATAAATGAAGAACTTTGATGGTAATCAGTTTGGAAAATTGGGAAGTAACCACCTACTTATTTTCTGAATAAAGACACTCGCAACAACAGTCTACAATGAGAAAAAAGGTATATAAGAAATCAAAACTCTACCTAGAAGAAATATGAAACATCACAAGACCTGGATCCAATAATTGAAATATTATCTATTGAAAACCCAAGATGAGAGGATGATAGAAGAATGGATACTGAAGGAAAAAACTTACCTAGGAATCACACAATAAGAAGATTGAATATCCCAAGCTGTTTGGTTCGATCTGTAGGGAGTTCAGTCTCTCAAAAATGAACCATAACTTCTATAGGTTGAGTGGAAAGAAGCTTGGAGGGAAAATCACCAAGAGAAACATTCAAATGTGTGACTTTAATCTGGGTGGGGGCCAAATCACAATGTGTACCTTTGGGTAACAATGTGTTGTCCATGCTGGAAACGTATGCCAAAAATCCTGTCTCGTTTGGTTAAAAAAAATATTTAAACACTAAATGATGTGTACCTCAGGTATAAAAATTGTACTAGCGCACGACTTGACCCCCTCATGACATCAAGAATATGTCCCCAATTAGACAGTGTGAAATTAAGGTACATGATGTGTACTTTTAGTACCAGACAGTTAATTGTCATGAAATCTACAGTAAACCCTAGAATTGTTTTCATATTATTAACCGAACAGGGACATAGAAAATGTGGAAAATTGCCTTTTCAAGGTAACCGGATGTTAAAGTACATAAATAATTTTATAAATATATATTTTATGTTAGATATGTATGAAACAATTATATTCGAATTCCCTCTTTTTCATAATGTATTTAAATCCAAATTAAAATTTATCATCTAAAATTACCACGTAACATTCTTGATGTTCTAAACTTCTCAATTTCCAATCTCTAGTGTCTGTAAGAGGAAATCATGAAAGAGGTCGTCAAAGAAGATTTAATCTCATTACCTAATCATTCAAAAAAAATCTTCTTCTACTTCCACTTCATGTGTTTATTCTATAGTAAAGTAATAAATATAGTATCAATTATATAATAAATGGTTATTATGATTATGTCAAAACCATATTTGTTCATTTATTTATCCTATGAAATATGAAAGTACAATATGTGCGTACATACAGTCTACCATCTCCACGTCGTGGTGTAATATTTTTTTATCAACAATTTAATTAGATTCATAATATTATGGAAATTTTAATTATAAATGATGATAATAACATGATATTTATTCTTTAAAAAAATATACCATCCACTCCCTAAAATTTTCCCATTTTGGGAATCATATCGTCGCTCATGCATTGGTACGACCTACTGTCTCCACGATGTGATAAGATTCATCTTCCATGATAACCATTTAAAAAATGAGTATAAAATATATAATAAATAGAAATAAAATATATGAAATAATAACGATAATGTAAAATTATTTATAATCATATTATTAATTTACCTTCTTCTATTCAGTAAGATAAAAAATGGAAACATCATTCAGGCGTACGTACAACTTACCAACTCCATGAATGGTTTATTTCATTTATTATAATTTATATTTATATTTATTTATATACTAAATATATATGATATATAACTTATTTTTTACATTTTATAATTAATTAAATAATTGTAAAATTAATATCATCTAGAATAATATTCAAAATATGTATGATATACAAAGTTAATATTACCTGAAATGTTTCTTTAACATGAAATTGTCGATAAATGGGTAATATAAAGTCATAAATGAATAATATATTTAATTATAAATATTATTATGATTTTTTATGTGTTGATAATATATTTAAGACAACTATAATGGATTTTAGGAGATCTACAGATTGAATCATGCCTAAGGTAAGAGTTATTTTCATAATCTAATTACTCTCTGAGATTGTATATATGTATGTATTTATTAGGGAGTGATTATATTTCATGTAAAGTTTTCATAAAATTGTTACATAGAATACTTTTTCAATTAATCACCATTTTTTTAAATTTATTTTTTCCCACATATTATTTTTAACTAAACGGTATGAAAGAAATCTTTTTTTTTTTGTTTTCCATACAAGGTTGTTTTTGTTTTATTTAGAAAAAGAAGGTGAATAATTTTTTTTAAATTATACGACATGAAAAAAAATTATAATTTTAATGATTACATAATTAATTGAATATATAATGAAATTATTAAATGGTTATTTCCTAAAAAAAATTCCTTTAATGTTGCATGTAATTTTAAAAAAATCATAGAAGAATTTATATTTTGGGAATGAATTGTTTTCAATTGATCTCTCAATATTATTTTCCAAATCAGAAAATGTTATTTAATGTGGAATATGTTTTACTAGGGATATGTTTCAATGCTATAAATATAATTCTTTCTAATAAAATATTATTTTTATTATGGAATGACATTTATGAAACTCATTTCTTTTCCATGGGTTATGTTATGATAAAATGTTTTTGAAACTCATTTATTTTATGGGTTCTGATATGATTTGTGTTCTAATGGAACATATAAGTATGGTTTTCATTATAATATCTATGGGAACTATATCTCCCTCCAATTAATTGGGTATAGATTAATATCTCATAAGATAGACTAAGATGGTATTGGGAGTGAAACATGACTACTAAGATGGCCATGGGAGTGAACCATGACTACCAAGATTGTATGGGGAGAATACTCATACTACTAAGTTGGACATGGGAGTGAACCCTGACTATGAAGGTGGTATGGGTAGTGAACCCATACTACTAAAATTTCCTTTGTATAAATTTATCTACTACTATGGAAATCATTTTATATGTTTATGTTTTTTCCAAAAATTCCATATCCTAATCTCATATTATGATTTTATGGATTGTGTTCCTTATATAATTAGGATTCATGAATTCTGAATTACAAATATTTATGCCAGTATTCATATTTATGATCACTGAAAAACATGGTATGACCTTCTATTTTCATTTTCATGTTCTCATAGACTTATTCTCATGATTATCTTAACAAGGCCCTATTTTTTGCCCTTATAGAGAATCTGAGCTCACTCATTTTCTTATGTTTTATTTTTAGCATGATATAAAGAAATGTTTCAGTTATTCTTAATAAAGTTGAATATCTTTAAGGTATATTTTAAAGATATATCATCATATTAAAATATTGTGATCCAACCTTCCAAATCCAGTAAACTAATAGAGTCTTTGGGAAAAAATTTAGTAATGTACGAAATATTCCACCAAAATGCCACAGTGTCAATTTATGAAAATGGTGGTTGAATTTATAGTCCACCGTAACCATTATTTTATTTTTCAATTCCTTAAAATTTATTCATATTATATTCGAAAAAATTATTCCTTACCAATGTATTGTTATTTTTTAAATGGGTTTTAAAAGGGAATAGAAATATCAATTTCTGGAAATGTTTTCTTATGTTTTTAATGACTTCTTTGAAAAATAAAATTAATTTTTATGATTATGTTTTACTTCTTGGTGATTTTTCTTGATGGTGGTTGGTAATAATAAAAATTGAGAACATGTGAGCACATTATATCTCTCTAATGTATTGGTTAAATGGATGGAGTTAACTAATTAGGTTCCTCCTCAAAGATTCTTGGAACAAACTATGAAGGTTACTCCACAGATAACCATATTATTATTCAATGTGTAACTATGAGTTTCACTCCATATTTAATAGTGATATGAAGATGATTCCATATGTTTCCCACATTTTTATCCATGATTTATATGTGTTTTAGGATTTTACTTATGGAAAAAGTGTGTTTTTTTACTACTTAAATTATTTATTTCGTAAGATCAAATAATAATTATATAAAGGTAATAATTTTATGGGTCTTCATATTTTTCACTAGACTAATGAATTTAATTTATATTTATGTCCTTTAATAATATTTTTTTCTCAACCCACATTTTCAAATTTTTATATATGATGTGTCTGTACAAGGATGATGTCTTGTTTAAAAGGGTGAATATGTGTCATTTAAAAAACAATTTTCTTTCACAAAAAATATAGTAAAAAAGAAAACTAAATAGAATTGTCTACTTTTTATTATTTGGATCTTATATGGATGATTTATGACCTAACTCACAAAACCACTCAACCAAAAAATTATTTGAGAATGTATGAAAGTTAATTATAGTAGAAATTACTATAATATGTGCTATTTAAGGTCAATTCCTTAAAGAAAAAAAATATATAAGTCCTACCTGTTGAGATAAATTTATTATAAGAAAGATACTAATACCTGATCTTGTGCAGGAGATAATATAAATATCTCAACAAAACCAAAAATAGATAAAATATTCTCATATTTTTTATATTATCTATGCTAACAATTGTTAAATATATTTGTAGTTTAATGTAGGATACAAAGTCTTCCTTTGAATATCATCATGGAATAGAGTCATTATGATTAGAAAGAAGGTAAAGCTTAACCCTATGTACATTGATCCCTTTTATATTCTTGATCACTTAAGAAAAGTTTTGTACTGGTTAGAACTTCCACAAAACATGGCCCATGTTCTTGATGTGTTCCATGTATCACTCCCAAGGAATTACATACATGATCCTTCACATGATCGGTATCTATATATTGTACAATTAGAGAGTGAAATACATTATAATGAGTAACCGGTGAATATATTAGACAATATAGACAATGTTCTAAGAAATAAGAAAACTAACCTTTTCAGAGTTATATATTGGACCTATAGATATGAAGAAAAAATTGGTAACTCAGGGAAAAATGAAATAGAAGTACCCTCTTCTATTTGGAAATAATAATGTATGATGAAATTTCAAGGAAACTTTTTCATAAGGGGATCATAATTTAATGATAAAGTTTTATTAGTGACTTTTACTTATTAAATAAATGAACGTTGTGGTTTATAACTTAATACAGATGAAACAAAGAGAAAAACAAACAACATTGAATTTTAACCATAAAGAATGTTAGACTAGTTAGCTAGTATACCATTGAAAATGTAAAAATTGAAATGGTACAAAGAATACAAAATAAGGAAAATAGAATGGGAAATATAGGATGTTTCTAATATCCTATGATCAAAACCCCTGTAAATGAAACAATATAATGGAAAAAAGTATTAGTAAACCAATCGGCATTTTAGAAATGAAAAACTATAAATCCTTAGAGCGTAATTTTTGGGAATAATGTAGTAAGAATTGAGAGTTATTTATAAATGGTAATATTTCCTTTGTAATTTTAACCACATTACTGAAATACAAGTCTAATAGTTACTCAATATGAATATTTGTAACCATGATTATTATAAAAACATTACAATTAGTTTTAGTCTCCATAAAATTGAGTTATAAATAATTATTTACGGAGAAAATAGAAATGATGGTCCCATGAAATAAAATCATGCCCTTTTTAAGCCTATTTGTTTGAGCATCTCATAAAGGTAGTGCCACTGAGGTTCTCCCAAGAAAAATCTCAAGCCAATCACCAAAACGTGTGGCAAAAATGAAATAAACTATGTGAAAAGTTCTAGTTAATATAGATCATACCCAGTTCAATGTTTTCTTATCAACCACATTAAACAAGAAATATTGCACACCCTACCCTTATAGAATATATCATCGTAATAACGGCTTTTGGGTCTATACCTTAATAACAAAAAAGTGTAATTACAATTGTTTAAATGAAATGGGTTTTTAATCAACCCCGTTTTTAATATTATTTTGTTTAATAAAATATTCATGAAAATAATAAATATTTGAAAATTTAATTTTTGGGTAAGAAAAAAATTATCTTTTTAAAAAATAAATTCACTTTTATAATAAAATTAGGATTTCTATATAAAGTATATTTTCATGAAATGTCCTTTTAAAACACTGTTCTTTTAAATATTAATTCAAATGTAATTTAATAATTTTTTATGAAATTTATATATGCTTAAAAATTTGGACTATGTTACAAAAAACTATTATTTTTCAATAAATATTGAGTTTTTATTTAAAATTTAAATTATCATGTTTAGAAAAATATTTTGATAAAAAATTATATTTTAAATTATAATTTTGAAATTTGGATATGGTGAAATTTTAAAAAAAAATTAAAATATATTTTTTTATCATAGAGTAAAAATATAGTTTTTTGTTTCCAATATGTTTGGGTATAATATCTATGTTAAAAAACCATTAAATGTAGTTGGAGATCAATTTTGGAGACAAATAATTCCTTTGAATGTCACCATGGAATAGAGTCATGATGTTTAGAATTAAATGAAAGCATATCCCTAGGTACATTGATCCCTTTGAGATCATTGATCTTATATGGGGAGTTTTATATCTGTTAGAACTTCCAACAATCATTGCTCATGTTCTTGATGTATTCCATTTATCACTCCTGAGTAAGTATATACCTGATTCGTCACCTGTTTTGGATCCATATATAGTACAAATTGAGAGTGACCTCACATAAGGAGTAGTCGATTGAGATCTTGGAGTATAGAAACAATGTTATAAGAAACAAGAAAATTAATATTGTCAAATTTCTATGTTGGGCCCTTATATATGAAGAAACAATATGTTAACTAGAGGAAATAATGAGAAAAAAGTACCCGCTTCTTCTCTCAAATAAGAATTTAAGTTGATATTTTAGGGAAAATATTTGTTAAGGGGTGAAGAATGAAAGGATCAAGACATTATTAGTGACTTTTACATTTTATATAAATAAATCTTATGATTTTTTTATCATTATACATATGAAACACACTTAAAAACAAATCATATTTAATTTAAATGATGAAGAAAGTTATAATAATAAACAACTGGACTCTTGAAAATATCAAAAATTGTAATGGGAAAAAGAATAAAAAATAAGACACAAAGAATGGGAAAATTTGTGTCTTTAAAATATTATATTATCATTGCCCATGTGAATGAAACAATATAAAGGAAAAATTATTAGTAAAACAATCAAAAATTTAGAAAAGAAATAGTATAAAACCTTAAAGTTAATTTTAGTGAATAAATTAGGAAGAAATTAAGTGTTATTTATAGATGGTAATATTACCTTTGTATTTATAACCATGATTTTCAAATACTAATCTAATAGTTGGTCAATATGACTATTTGTAACTATGACCATTGGAAAAAATTACCATTAAATTCATTATTCATAAAACATAATCACAAATGATAATTGATATACAAAGGAGAAAAGATGGTCCCAACTAATACACTCATGCTTTTAGAATCCCATTTGTAAGTATATCTGATAGAGGTAGTGTCACTGAGGTTTTCCCTTTAAAAATCTGAATTCAGTCTTAAGAAAGTGTGGCACAAACGAAACAAACTATGTGGGAAGTTCACATTAGTGTAGATCACAACTACTTCAATGTTATATAAGCCACCTCATCAAATGACCATCATCAAACACCATAACCTTATATAATATACCGGTTTAATAAGTGATTATCTGACAATACCCTAATAACAAAAATCAATAATTACATTTTTATAATTGAAATGGTTATTTTAAAATTTTTGTTTTTAATATTATTTTGTTTAATAAAATATTCATGAAAATAATATAAATTTGATAATTTGTTTTAGGTAGAAAAAATTATATTTTTGTAAAATAAATTCACTTTTATAATATATTCAGGTATTCTATATAATGTCTATTTTCAAGAAATATCCTTTTTGAAAACCCTTTATTTAAATATAAATTACAATGTAACTTTAAAATTTCTTAATAAATTTAAATATTTTTCAGAAATTTGACATTATCAGAAAAACAATTACTTTTCCATAAATTTTGTATTTTTATTTAACATTTAAAATTATAATATTTAGAAAATAAATATGATAAAATAAACATTATATTTTAAATATTAATTTTTAAATTAACTTGTCATGAATTTTTTTAAAAAAATTTAAATTGCATTATTTTGTAGTTCAGAGTAAAATTACAGTTTTGTCTTTTCAATAAGTTTTATGAAATCATATATATATGTAATAATTATTTAGTAATTAAATAATTAGAATACAAGACCTGAAAAATCTTATTTTATCATTAAAATTATTTTTATGGATTTAAATTATCTTCTAAAACTAATTTTTGTTCATAGTATGAAATTGAACTTATGGTTTTAAAAACTATATACTATGGTAAAATAAATTTTACTTATCCAAAGTAATATCAAAATATAGATTTTGGTTGAAATATATTTTAATTATATAAAAACAAGTCTCAAATATCTAATATCATGAAAAAAACCATGGACATGCCAATGGTTTTTCATTTTAAACAACTTAAAATTCCATGACCTATATTTTAGAATTATTAAATAATTATTCCCTTATTACTATACATACACTTCCATATCCCCTTCCTCTAAACTATAAAAACATAATCCATGATTTTCAGATAATTACCCCCTCCCTAGAGTCCCTCCAATGTTTCCTTGATCCCTCAAGGTTTCATCATCATGTTTTAGGAAGAAACTCTTCAACGTAAGGGAATTATCCACTTCTTCATTTCCATTCAAGTACCTCAATGGACTTTTTGTGTTCAAAATGATGAATTTCATTCTTTTACAAAACCATTGAATATACCATTACTAAATAAATATTTTTCACCAATAAAATTGCTTTGTTCCCTATCATTATCTACTCTCTTTAAAATAAAATTCTGTTATCATGTTGTTGAAATCAAACATGAATTTTTATCATTTACATGAAAATTTAAAATATTGTGAATACCCAATCCTTTTATTTTTCAATAAGCGTTAACCTATATTTAAATATAAGTTTTTTATTCTTTGATTTACAATTATATAATACCCATTCCCCTTGCATGGGTTTACAATAATGTAATGTTCACATTTTTAAACATTTTTGTTGAAAAATATTTTATACGAAACCCTTGGGTTGTTGATAAAATTATTTTTTGTGATAGATATGGATCATATTGTTTAATATATATGAAGGGTGTGACCAGATAGTGCTCTAATGAATTAGGTAATGAATTAATCTCTAGAGATTAAATATTTTAATATACCTTGGTGAATAACCTTGGTAATTATGATTTTTGACACCTTGGTGATAACCCATGGTGATATGCTTATGAATTTATCATTTTTATATTATAGACACATTTCCATGTTTTGATTCACGATGTTTATACTAGGATAGGCATCACATTGGTGATCATTCTTTTTTCAAATTCCACATGGTCACCTACAAATTTTTTCCTTTGTTTATTCTACTAGAGGGATTTGTACTCACCATATATTTTGATTTATATCCCCAAGATATGATATGTATGAAAATTAATAAAACATGAACCTATGAAGAAGGATTTCAAGTGGATAATAAATTTTTCATGTTATTCATGATTTATATTCCTAATTTCAAAATAACTCAAACTTAAAAGATCACTTTTTTATTAATTATTTTACTAATTAATAAATGTATTATGATGTATAAACTGTAGGATAACATATACTCAAATTTAAAAATTTTATAGAATAAAATTTATTGATTGTAATTTAGGACATAGAAAACTAATTTAATTGAATTTTTTCAATTGATTTAGCTTCCAACTTCTATATTTTTCATCCACTATTCCATTATTCAATTAACATTCACCAAAAGACTTATATTAATTATGATTATGAAGGTGATTTCATAGGTAATAAGCTAAGAAAATGATGATGTGGATAATTCACATTTTCTATAATGTTATCATTAAAATTAAGGTATTGGTTTGGAGGTGAATAGAAGATCAGACCTAGGTTTGGTTGGCAGACCAACCTTGTTTAAATAGAGTATAGTTGTGGCTAAAGGGATGTCACCATGTTTTTATGATTAAATCAATCATGGGATACTTGAAATTGATAATTGGTGATGGTAAAATTGTTGGATGTGAAAGCCTTCAATGATGGTGGTCAAAATTATAGAAGTGGTGAAGAAATACATACTACATAACAAGTATCATATAAATCACACAATTTGTAAGTTTCTCGTTAGTGGAACTAGGGTTTCCTAGAAGTTAAATATCACACAAAATATAATTTTAATGGATATTTACTTTAAGGTAATCTGGTAGGGATGGTGTTTTCTTACATTGTCATGATTCACATATTGTGTTGTTATAAGTCACATTCCATGCATATATAGTAACATTTATTATGTTATTGGGAGGTAAATTTAATACAAATAATTTTTTAAAAATTTCATGTGGAAGATTTGGCACGTCGTGTCTTTCAATGAAACGAATCAATCTCCCATGATATTACAGACACAACAAGCCTGTAGGTTCCACATGTCATTTACCTTAATAGGGAATTAAATCTTGGTAAACCCCACATTATATTGAAGTGTAAGAATACTCCTTAATATTGATTGAATTTTACAAGTCATGTATGGTGGATATATTCCCAGTACTATGTAGTTAATTGTTTTTTTTTAATTTCATAGAAATGTATCATAATTGAATAGTCAATGAGTGAATTCTATGTTTTTTAGAGAACATGATGGTTCATATCTCTCTATCATTGGTAAATGTTTCTCATGTTTTTTAGCTATTTTAATTAGCTTTATAATTGTGGTGATGAGGTGTCTTATAATCTTTTTTTGTAGGAAAAACTTTGGTAAACAATTAGAGACACATTGATACAATGGTGTGGGTCCTCCATAAAAATTTTAAAAAGGTAACCACCCCCAATGATGGGGAATGGTTCCTCCACTTATAAAGTAGGTTACCCCTCTATCTGATGGACATACCACATGCTAAGGTGTGGGTCCTTCATTGGGGTTAGTACCCCCTGACTAAAATTCACTCATTTGTGATGTGTGAGAGAACAACTACGATTAAAGAGAGGTTATTTGTAAATTAATGAAGATGGGATAGGTGTTTATTTTTTTCATTGATTCATGAGTTGTTATATGAATATCAGGTTCTTTATTATAAAAAAATACTATGTAGATATTCATTAATGAATGAGATTCGCCATTATCCTCAATCAACATGTCTCTAAATCATATCATATTCATTATATTATTTATGTAAAAATTTTCAATTTTTCATCATTTTTGTTTTTTGGGTATCCTAATATGTATGTCTATAATAACCCATACAAGAGACACATGCTACCATGAACAAACATGGGCTACCCAAACCTAGTACATGAGATAGTCTACGACAAGGCCTAAAGGGAATTATTGTCACTATAAGATAGAAACTAGTTTCTAGGAATCAAGAAACAAATATTAGTGAATTATTTCTCCAAAATATAACAACTATTGAAAAAAGTATCCAATCCAGAACCTAACACGACCTCGATAGTGTTTTTGCATCTTGAATCCGGGAAAATAAAACTATAACAATGATCATCAACATAGAACAAACAAAAATAAAATCTAAAATAATTAAATGAAATCTACTTACAACAAAATAATGTTTCAACGATAACGTAATAAAAATTTTCAAGCATGAATATATTAAAAGGTAACATATATGAAGAATAATTCGAAGCACTTGAGTAAGTCTACAATAAAAGATAAAACAACCAGAATAGAAAAAAATATCCTACCAATATACAAGTGACATGATGGATCCCTCCCAACATGTCACCACCTCTAAAAAAATAATCTTGAATGAACATCCCCAACCTCCATGAAGTTATTTTCTATTACATGTTTTAGTAGAAACTCTTTCTACACTAACCTATTAGGTGTATATAGAGTGAAAGTATAAAAAGTTTAGTATTATCTTTCTAGGTGTTCCATAAGATACAATTTTTAGATAACCTAATAATATTAGTTTACATTAATCAATAATTCTAGTTTGAAATTAAATTATTCTAGTTTGAAATTAAATATCACCCTAGAATGATTCGGTTAGAGGATATGTTATAAATATTTGAACCATTTTATTATGAAGAAATTGTTTCCTAATAAATGATTCAAATATCTTCATCTAATGTGAATCACTCCCTTGATACTATAATATATAAATTGTTAAAATAGATTATCAATGTATTAAATTATCAAATGAGTAAAAAATATAAGCATCTTTTCATTCATTGAAATATCCTTCTCAAATTACAAATTATTCATGTTCAAAACATGGGTGGGATCAATGTTGTTTTTCATTAACATAAATAAATGGAATACATTGAGAATTTATGTCAATTTAAGAGTAAATTAAAACGTAAAAGTAACATTCCCAACCCTTTTTCGTTAAAGGTCATGCATACCTCAAAGTCATATTCCTGTAATTCTTTTTTCATCACTACACTAAAAATTGTGGTAGCTTTTTTAACATCAAGTCTACAATTATAAAATAAAAAGGAATATATTTTCAATCCACCTAATATTTATAGAAATATTGAACTATCCCCAAGGATTGTAGGATATTCTAGATCCTACCTATCACCTTTAAATGATCCTCATTCCAACTAGAGAGGTTTCAACCACTGATGTTCTATATATTTGAAACTGAAATAACTAACCGTACAATGGTTTGAAAGGAGAAATTTCGATAGAAGATCAACATTGTTTATTATAAGATATCTCAACTAGTACCAACTCATCTTCCCATATGCCTTTGAATTTTAAAATTTAATCTTCTATTGTATCATATAATGACTATAATTTCATATCCATAAGCTCGTATTTATAAAGATGATATATCATACCCATATTCACTTGAATTCCAGTAATCTCTTATAATAATTTACACAATTTTAAGGTGAATCATTGGCCTCTATTTGAAATGAGAGTAGAAGAAACCTTGTTTAGTCACAAAATCTATTACATGTAAATATTTGTAAAACCAATAACTTTATGGTTGTCTCTAATTGGGATGATGTGAGATAATTACATCATTCAATAAATCATATGACATTGATCATTTTTTCCCTGAGGGTTCAAGGTAATCTGATACTGATTTCCATGGATTTCTCATCCCATTTCATTCTGGATACAAGAAGAGTTAGCAGAAAATAGAATGTTTTTAATGGTCATATTTGACATATTAACATGTATAAAAACATAATATAAAATCATAGGTGGAACATATTATACATGGAAATAAGTATCTATGCATCAGGTCACAATACATCTTGGTTATACTTTGATGTACTTCCCCTGAGAGAGATACAATAAAACATCACCACATTCCTCATGGATAGAGGAATGACATAATTTATTTCGAAACTGGGAATTTTATCAAAAAAATAGATACCTCTATCGAGTTGTATCGCCACTAATTATGATCCCTTTAAAATGATGCAATTACTCAACTCTTAGTTTCTATAAATAATAAGAGCAAAAAATAAATTTTCATGATTATTACTAGTAATAAAAATGACCTCCTAATCTTTCATTTACTCTAAGTGAATATAAGAAAACATGCTCATCATATTCTATTAATCGTAAGATTATTCAGAATAACTAAACTGTTAAAACCTATTAAGAGAAACTATAGCTACATTCTCCTTTCATGGTGTATGGGTGGGATCCAAAAAAATTACTCATGGTATTCAACCCATTATATCAAATTGAGAATAAAATATTTTTTCGAAAATATAAAACTCAAAAAAAATTACAACTTGAATATCACACTAATAATAAAATTTCATCAATATTTAAGATCATGTATAACCCCCACAATCTCAATGTCATAGGTTTGGTAATTTTTTTCAAGTGGGAAAAGTAACCTAGAACTATACAATACCACATGATCACTATGTATAAGTACACAAACAAACCCCATAACTGGAATAAAAAAATAAATAACATATACTCATTCTTTCTCAACTAAAATAACAAAATGATTTCAAATTAAACATAATCTCATTTGAATATTTTTTTAAAAAGCATAAATAAAAAATTAAATTACTTGTTTTTTAGTAAGAGAAGTCAAAGGTGATGAATGAACTCTAATTACTTAATAAATCACTAGCATAAGGTTCATAAATCCAAGAAGATATATATATCAAAAATATCATGCAGTGTTTTATAATAAATAATAAATCTCACCAATTCAGTATCAACTAAATGACTTGTTCCAACAACACATTACCTAAAAACCTGACTTCCTAGATCCAAAAAGGTACACAATTACATTTTTACATAATAGTGATTATCATATAGGGTACCAAAAATGAACCTTAAGACCCTCTTATAATCATATTTAAATTTTAAATATAAAAAAATATCATCCATGAATTATATGAAAATGGATATAAGGTATTAGTGAGATATTTGGATCATAATATCGATAAAAACTATTGGAACCAGAATCAACTCAAAACGCATCACTAGTAATCCATAATGAAAATTCTAGTTTCTAAGAGAGATCATGGGAATATGTGGCTCCTTCACCCTCAGATATTGATACATTGAAATATGTTCCATCATTGATAACCACCATTATTATTTAAATTGATCAAATAGATCATCAAGGTGGGGTTAGAGATATATATTCTTGATGGTCAACCGATTTATATTTATATAATCATTGAATAAGTGTAGAGTCCCATTGTATTTATTTTCAAATAGTGTAGGAGTATCCCATTGACATACATTGAAGAAGATTAAGCCCCTAACTATCACGACCCATCCTCAGGGCCCGTGCTGTGACTACCCCAAGCCCGCCTTCTATAGGCACGAGGCTGGTGACTAGCCCCAAAGGTGTAAACCCCCATACTGGGAAGGCATTGCCTTTATAAAAGTAAACAAACACAACAGAGTATGCAACTAAAGTAAGAACTAAGTAAAAGTGTATAAAAAAGTAAGTGTTGAAAAGATGGGGGGCCATAAATACAAGCCCAACAGTAAGTACAGTACAACTGAAAAGCTAGTACAACTGTAGTAAAGTAAAATAGCAACAACTGAGTCGTCCTCCGGAAATCCCACCTAAGGGGTGGGTACAAATGGTCTCCTCAGCAACTCGGGTCCGTCTGTCTGGTCCGGGTACGTCTCGCCAAGTGGTCCACCTCTGGGTACCGCCCAGCTCTAGAAGTCTCTACCTCGATCAGTGTTGTCTGTCGTCTGCATCCAACACGGCGTAGTGTGGGCATGGCTCATGCAGGGTTGAGTATAAGATATTTAGTAGGGACCCCGACACCCCCGATGGTCTCCCAGAATCTACGAAGGATAAACCACATAAGAAAGATAGAATCAAGAAGTATCAACAAACTCTACTTAGGTATATTCCCATACATATACCTAAGTCATAAATCCCAGTTCCGCTCCAACTCTCGAGCCCAAGCACAACCCAGTCCGCATAGGAAGGAAGTCAATCACATCGATGATAATGATTGAAAGTCAAGACTCAACTCACATAGATATACATCTTTCGTATAGCGATAAAGATGATTATATGTAGTCACTAATTCATCTATGTTGTCGGACCCACATAGGATACTAGACCAGGAACTCTGTCGGACCCACTCAGGATACTAGTACAGAAGTCAAACTGTCGGACCCACTTAGGATACAAGTACAGTAGTCACTACTGTCGAACCCACGAAGGATTCTAGTACAGTTTTCGTCATTGTCGAATCCATGGAGGATTCCATTACGGTAGTCGTCGTCGTCAAACCTGCGATGGATCCTAGTACGGTAGTCGTCACAGTCGCAGCCAGCTCTAGGGTTCCCGCACACTTCACACTTGATTCCAGGAGGTTCTACTCCTCGATTCGAGGGGGTCGATATATCAACTATCACGAAGTCCAAATTTGATGGATCCTGAAGTTCTGTCTCAACAAAAGGAACCCAACGCGATGGACGTCGCGTCAATCAGAATCCCGGTCTGAGAGATATTGGCTTTTTCGTTCCTAGGGCCCGGTTGGAATTAAGCTCGTTCTAAACCCGAATGTTTTCAAAAGACATCCAAAACTCACTTACAGTATCTCAAAAGTACCATCTTCTCACGAGGATCTTAGTTCCACAGACGGCGCATCGTTCAGACACGCGGTCTGGAAGATATTCGCGTTTAAACGAAACAAGCCCAACTCGTCAAGCCCGGTGGGCTGGCAGGTTAGCCCGACTTGGATCAGTGGGTCTGTCCCGGATGGGGGGGTCATCCAGGCCCTGTGACGTGCGGCTCGGCCTAGTGGGGCATAGCCCGGCCCGATGGCAGGCGGCCCAGCCCGCGGCTGGACAAGCTGATGCAGGGTGCGCCCCCCCCCCCCCCCCTGATTTCCCAAAATGGCAGCACCGAGCAGCGCCGCCCCTCCTGTCCAGCAGGCTGAAGCTGGCTGGTCTTCCCAGTCCGAGCGGCCCACACAGGCGGGCCATGGTTCTCTTTTGTGTCACCTACGGGTGCCTCAACCTTCTTCAACTCGGCCGGCAGGCGGCCATCCGGTTCACAGCCGAAGAGGCCCGTGGGGCGTGGGTTGCGGTTCTCCTCAGCATAGTGCCTAATAGGCGCCGCAGTTCTCCAACCCGGTCGGCTATGGCCAGCTGGTTCTTCTTTGGTTGAGCGGACCGCGGATACGGGACGTGATTCTTCTCTTCGTGGCCGAAACCCGGCCGCTGCTTCCTCCAGTCTCCACTGCATCTCATTGCCACCACCAAAATAAATATTCAAGTATCATCGGAGGTTCGTCGTGCCAAGTTCGTTCGGCCCGCGCCCTCCGCGTTAGGTGTTTTCAATTGGACGAAGGAAAATCAAGCATTCACCAAGGATGGGATATAATTTCATTCACTTAAAAATTATATCAAACCCCCTACCACGATTTCAAGAGCGGATCATGTTAACGAGTCATGGAAGACAAGCGTCTCGGAGGTCGAGCGTCGTGGAAAATGGATGTCGATTCCGTTGACGTCAGGGTGCATCCGAAGGGTAGCGTCGTTGGTGATGTCCTTCACGTTCTTCGTCAGAGTTGATCTTCTCTGAATAATGGTGCTCTTCGTCGGAGTGGAACCCTTTCTTCTAATTCTCCCGAGGTTTCTCCTGCAAAATATTTTCCAAGAAAATATTATAAAACCTACCCAATTTTAATAGAGTACCCATGCAATAGAAATTGATATAAAATAGAGGTTCCAATTAATTGTTTAAGTCATTAATTAATTGTGTTGGAATACTTAAGGAGAGGGAGGTGGAGAGGCTCCACTATAATAAATGAGGTGTGTTGTCTAAATAAATAAAGGGGGTGTTAATGGGGAGATTATGGGAGTTGAGGGGAGGTGAAAGGGTTTGGGTTAGTGTGGGCCCCACCACACTAAATCCTCACATGGGAGTTTATGTGGGGTGTGGGTCCCACTCATAACTTCCTCTTAGAGGAAATAACCACCTCTTAAAATAAAATTGTGCATCACCACAATTTTATTTAATTTAAGATAAATCCCCAAATTATAACATTCAACTCGCATAAAACTCAACTACAGTAATGGTCCCCTTAAGAAAATACCGGTGTTGCGAGTTCATCGGTGCCTTTAGATTTTAATTTCGAGCACCAGTTCAATAGATAGAAAAACCTGCACGTACATTTACTAAACATACCCAAACAAAACATCAGAAAATGACTCTGGGCACACCGGGACTCGAAATCAGGTGCCATCAGAAACAGAAGACTCGTAAAATTCCAAAGTATTTAAGAAAATACATTTCCTTGAAATTTCGGGGTCTTTACATTAATCCCACCTCATGGCTTTACTTCCCCGTAAATCTACTACACACACTTGGGGATCAAATGGGGGTACTAAACACGCATCTGAGCCTCCCGCTCCTATGTGCTCTCCTGGAGGTTCCTGTGTTGCCAGCGAATGCGCACCAGTGGAATTGACCATCCACGTAGGACCTGCTTATGTCGATCCTCGATCTCCACCAGGAGATCCTTGAATGTCGCCCCATCATTGATGTCCATCTCCCCATAGTCGATGATGTGGAACGGGTCATGCATGTATCTACTCAGCTGAGATACGTGGAAGACGTCATGAACCCTGTGCAACTCAGGTGGAAGGGCCAGGCGGTAAGCCACCTTGCCTACTTTGCTGAGGACCTGGAAAGGTTCGATGAAGCGCAGAGATAACTTCCCACCCCATCCAAATATCTGTAAACCTTCTCGATGTGAGACCCGTAGGAAAACGTGGTCACTATCCTCAAACTCCAGTGGTCTCCATCTCCTATCACCATAGGACTTATGTCTACTCTGTGTAGTCTTCATCCACTCCTGGATGATCTGCACCTTCTTGGTCGTAGCCTGAACCATCTCTGGTCCTATAAGTGCAAACTACCCTAGGTCAGTCCATCACAGAGGTGATCTGCAAGGTCGTCCGTACAGTTCCTCGTAAGGTGACATCCCGATGGTGGAGTGATAGCTGTTGTTGTATGCAAACTCCACCAAGGGTAAGTGATCCTCCTAGCAGCAAAAAAAGTCGAGGACACATGCACGGAGCATTTCCACGAGAGTCTGAAGGGTCCTCTCTGGCTGGCCATCCATCTGGGGAAGGAAGGCGGTGCTCAGACGTAGCTATGTCCCAAAAGCCTCCTATAACCACTTCCATAGCCAGGAAGTGAATCGAGCATCTCAATCGAAAACAATAGATGATGGAACACCATGAAGCCGTACGATCTCCTGAACATATAGGTGTCTCAAGATCTCTACTAAGCTCTACTCTCTGATCGTTAGGAAGTGGGATGACTTGGTGACTCGGTCTACGATCTCCCAGATAGATTCGTTTCCTCTGGATGTACGCGGATTCCCCGTCATGAAATCCATAGATATCCCTTCCCACTTATACTCTGGGACCTCTAAGGGTTGTACCAAGACTACTGGTACCTGGTGATCTGACTTCACTTGATGACAAGTGAGGCATCATGATACAAACTCTGCTACAACCTTCTTCATACCCGGCCACCAGTGTTGTCATCTGAGGTCCTGATACATCTTCCACACTCCTTGATGTACCGCTAGAGGGGAAGTGTCAAAATCCCTCAACACTTCCTCCTGTAGAGAAACTGGTACCATAGTACGTCCCCGGAAGAGGATGACGTGCTTACCTCCTTCAGAAAATCCATCAGGCGCCTGCTCTATGGATATCTGAGCACATAGTGTCTCACAGTAAACGTCCCTATGCTGTGCCTCCCTGACTTGCTGAAGAAGTGGAGGAGTGACTTTGAGATAATGAAGAAAGGCTGCTCCATGTATATCCACAATGGATATTTTCAACATGGCTAGATGCTTCGTCGCCTCTCTTAGTAGCTGAATGGCCAATTTCCTACTGAGAGCATCAGCTATAACGTTCCCCTTCTCAGGAGTATAGACTATCTCAAAGTCATAGTCCTGGAGGAACTCAAGCCATCACTGTTATCTTAGGTTCAGGTCCTTCTACAAGAAGATGTACCTGAGACTCTGGTGGTCAGAGTAGACTGTAAAGTGCTCACCCATCAGATAGTTCTGCCACATCTTCAAGGGGAATACCACTGATGCTAACTCCAGTTCATGGGTAGCATAGTTCTTCTCATGTTGTCTCAACTACCGTGAACCATATGCGATCACCACTCGCTCATACATCATGACACACCTATTTCTAGTCCCTGATGCGTCGCAGTAAACTACATACCCAACTCCCCCCTCCAGTAGCCTCAAGATGGGCGCATTGGTCAATCTCTGTCTCAGCTCCTAAAAGCTATACTAGCATCTATCTGACCACACAAAGGTTTTACCCTTTTTCGTCAAATCAGAAAGCGGTGCTGCAACTCTCGAGAAGTCTGGAAGAAATCTTCGATAGTACCCAGCCAGACCTAGGAAACCTTGCACCTCCGTCACACTCCTGGGTGGCTCCCAGGCAAGTACTTCCTCGATCTTATCTAGATCCACTGCAACTCCAGCCTCCGAGATGGTGTTTCCCAAGAAGTGAACCTCACGAATCCATAACTGACACTTCGAGAGCATATAAAAAAGCTGGTGCTCTCAGAGTGTATCCAGTATAACCCGCAAGTGGTAGGCATGATCCTCCTCAGTAATTGAGTACATCAGAAGGACATCAATGAAAACTACAAAAAATCGATTGAGGTAAGGCTAAAAGATCATGTTCATGGGAATCATGAACACTGCTGGAGAATTGGTTGCACTGAAGGGAATAACCAAGAACTCGTAGTGGCCATACCAACACCTGAAGGTCGTCTTCTGCATATCCTCATCTCAAACTCTGAGCTCGTGATATCCTGACCTGAGGTCAATCTTCGAGAACCATCATGCTACCTTGAGCTAATCAAAGTGGTTGTCAATCCTCGGGAGTGGGTACTTGTTCTTTACGGTTACCTGATTCAGGCAATGGTAGTCAACACACAGTCCCAAGAACCCTTCCACCTTCTTGGTAAACAAAATCGGAGAATCCTAGGGTGAAACACTGGGTCGGATAAATCCTTTCCTCTACAAGTCCTACAGCTATACCTACAGCTCACGAAGCTCAGCGGGAGCCATTGGATATGCTGTAGTAGATATCGGTGTTGTCCTAGTGTACAGGATAATGTAGAATTCTACCTCTCTGCGAGGAGGTAGTCCTAGAAGGTCGTCCGGAAAAACGCCCACATACTAATCCACCACAACATGAAAACTTAGACTCTGCACATCAACCGCACCGAGGATGAGACTAGCCAACTGATGTGCGATCGGCTTCCCCCTCCTCTACCTAAGTCCATCATGTGCTGCAAAGTCTCCCTTATCTCCAATGAATGGGAAACTGGTCCCATCAATGCCGACACACCGCACTTTGCGCCTAATAGAGTCAATCTGAGAATGGACTCTAGACAACCAGTCCATAACCATGATGGCTTCGTAATGCCTCTATGCCTCTACAAGAAGATCCCAGCCGAAACTCTCCCCTCCTAGAGTAAGCTCACATTTCCAACACCAGTGTGTAATCATCGAGTCTTCACCCAAAGGAGTCTCTAGCCATAAGGATTGTGCCAATGGCTCCGTCGGAATATCCGAGCTCCGAACATGGGCAGCGGCAATAAAATAACGACTCACACCTCTGTCTATAAGCACTACATCAAGAGTGGAGTAGACACAGATAGTACCTCAAATCATCTCAAGTGTTCCATGGTCATAGTCCTCGACTACCTGGAGCTGAGCCCACCTCTACCCGCCATCTCTCTATGGTCGGGGTGGACCTCCTGGTGGTGGTGGTGGTAGAGCCTCGAAACGTTGTCCACCACCCACTGCTCGGCCAGCTCCTCTCCCACATCCGTCTGCTCCTGGAAGACCACCATAGTCTAACCTCTTCCTCATCCTGGGAGGTCCCTCTACTGTTTCTTGCTCGTCTTCAGGGCGGGTCGGGTAGTCATGAGCCATGTGGATTTGCCCGCCGCATGCATAGAACAGCCTGCTCCTCGTATAGCTGGCTCTGTTCCGTGTGCCCCACACAACTGAACCTCTATCCTGAGTTCGCCCACCTGAAGGCCTGGTCTTCTTGGACCTCTGCGTCAACTATCTACTGCTTGCTGTAGAAGACTCCACTACGTTTCACCCTGAAGTGGGTCTCACTACTGGTGTCGGCTCAGCAAGAAATCTCTGCACAAGAAGGGATCGCTCCTTCACTCCCACCTGTATCGGAATGTTGAGGGAGATCATTGAAACCCTGATCTCATGTCTAAGTCCCTGCTCAAAGGTCTGGGCCCTGAATAATGGGTCTCATACCACGTCTGTAGAGTAGAGTGAGAGGTCGGTGAACCTTGCTATGTACTGAGCTACTATCATGCTGCCCTTGTGTGGAAGAAGTAACTCCTAAATCCACACTGCATGAAGGGTGGATGGAAAAAACTCTGATCGGAAGAGACTCCTGAAGTCTGTCTATATTAAAGATGCATCTTCAAGCACCTGGAGCATCAGGCTCCACCATCTGCCTACTGATGCATACAAAAGACTCACGGAAAGGATCATTATAAGTTTGGCTGGTGTCCCTACCAATCTGAAAACTCTGACGACAACCTCCATCTAATCCTCAACTGCATGTGGGTTCGTCTCTCCACGGAACCTGGCCAGCCACTATCACTGGAACTCGTGCAACGCACTCAGGCGGTGTGCACTGTCTGTTGCTGGGGCTAGTGGTATCGGTGGCCCAGCAGGTAGTGGTACCACTGGTACCTCCGCTATGATGGGGCCCTGCACTGAGGCCTTCTCCCTCGGTGGGCTACCATCTCGTATGTAACTCAGAACCCTAGATGGATGCCTTCGTGGGGCCATCCTTAAAAGAAATAGGTGTGCCACGGTCAAACAGTATACCTGGTGAGATGACACAAATTAATCACAAATAAAACTTTTGAAACACAAATGCAATCATTGTTTTCCACTAATTCTATGTTTTTATGGATTATAACCCATATGAAATTCTTCCATAACATTCAACATGGTAAATCGGGCATGAATGTGAAACACTACACATTGAAAGGCTCTTAATTCTAATAAAGTTCAAATTTTTTTAGTAATCTTCCGAAAACACTAATCCTATGGAAGATAATTGCTTCCTAAAAATTATATAATCATATAATGGAGAAACTCTTGACCTCAGTTCTTATCTAGACTCAGACTTGATTCATTTTCCCTATCCTAATCAAATCAAAGGAATTCTCCTTGATCTATGGAATGAACAATTCATAACATTTTATCAATATGATTTTGGTCTACTAGATTATTAGATGATGGAAAATTATTTTTTTATTCATTCAGAGGGTTTACTAGGGGTATTAAATGATTCATAGTAGTAACACCATCATATCTTAGAACATGTTTTTCTTTAATTTAAGTGGACGATTTCGATTGCTTTTTTAAAACGTAGCATCGACCTTCGAATGAACTAGGATATAATACAATATAAATGTTAAATTCAAGGGTATGAATAGGATTAAATACTATATGGAATGTATTTATATATATTACTGAATTAAAATTTATTATTTAAGGTATAATATTAAATTTCTCAATTTTAGTTAAAGTTATATGTTTTTCAAAAATATGATTTAATAAAAATGGTTTTTATTTTATTTTGTGTGTTGATATTATGATTAATTTATACTATTTTTTAAAATTTATGTTAATAAAAAGAAAGTTTTTTTTATTTTATAATATCAAAATAAACATAGGGTGGAATTTTGGTAATATTTTGAAATGATTTATTTTTAATTTAATCGTGAAGGATACATATTTTGTAAATACTATCATTTATTTTAAATAAATCAATTAATTTAAAGTTTCCATTATATTTTTTATTTTTTCTTAATATGTAAAATGATTTATTTTATTTATAATAATCAAATCAATTCCAATTGAATAATAAATATTCTTGACTTAGATTTAATTTAATTTTTATATTTAAAAACATTTTTTTCTAAAAAATATTTTTTGTTGCATTTTATGAATTTATATTAAAAATGATTTCTTCCAATTCTAGAAATTAAATAATGAAAATATGATATCATTTTTTTAATTAGTAGGTAAAATTTATTAAATTATATACTTTTTTTACATTATGAATAATAATTATAGAAAATATTTTCCACCTCGTTAATGGTAAAATAGGTAAAGTAGGGATAAAACCCTAAGAAAATATCTCAAAATCAACCCGTAACATTCCATTATTTTGTTTTATACAATAAAATTGAACATAGAAATTAATAATTATCAAATATTGAATTTTGGTCTCTTTTTCCCTTGATAATTAAATTTAGATTACTTTATGTAATCAAATTTTCAAAATGTCACTCTCTTATATTTAATATATCTGAAAACAGTCATAGGGATAAAAGAGGATAATTTCAATGATAAATGTGTATTTTAATTAATTATTAATTTTATTATAATGTAAATTTATTAATAATTTATATTAACTAAATAATTTCATTAAATTCCTCTGCAATTCCGACACAGAATTTACCCAATGAATAGACAAATAAAATAAATAATCTTATAAATGTTGTAAGAAATATAATTTGGGTTAATTATTTTATTCCATCAGTTTTTTATATAAATAAATCATCTAATTTATTATATAAATTTTTTTGCGGCTAATTTTATAACTGTCTTGATGAATTTAAATTAAAAGTAAATGTATAGTTTCAAAAATGGAATTAATGATATTTTTAGAAAATTGTGTTTAATTAACTTGTTTAAGAATAATAGAAGAAATATATTATAATAATTACTTAAAAATTTTGTACATTATCCATTTTTGAGCCAATTGTTACATTATAATTACTTTTATAACCCTTCAATATTAAAATATTTTTTTACTACAGTTAACATCATATTTTTTAAGGAAGGGATTACAATAATAAATAAGGATTAAAAAACAAAAACATATATAAATTTCATTGGATGATGATATTTTAGAAATATACTATATTTATTTGAATATATTTTAGGTTGTAATTATTTTTCTTGAGGATAACAAAATTATACTTTAATAGTTTTTGTAATTCAAATTGTGTCATTCCCTCACCTGTAAACGGACACTTTTTTCCCAGTTTTACTTACATTAAATTGAGCCATATATCTTTAAAAACCCCACCAAATTTTATTATAAATTTATATAGAAACAAATATAATTTCTTGTTATATTAGAAGACCATTATGACGGACCATGAAAAATAATCTAGAGGATTTCTATCGGACAAGGGGTACTCGTCTTTACCAACTCTTTATATTTTCATTCACTTTATACATCCTCTAGATCAGACATAACCATAATAAAATATTAACTAAAATATAATAAATATATTTATATTCCATTATTATTATGGGAAAATAATTTTCCATCATCTTTAAATCTTATCGAAAGTGAAAACATCTCTTGTGCATATGCACAGTTTACAGTCCCCACATTATGGTGTATAGTTTTCGTCAATATTTTATTTTGATGGTCATAAATAAGGAAATAACTTGTATATATGAAATTAATTAAAGAATTATGTTTTGGATAATTTAATAAATCATTTACTATTTTACACTTATATCCTTCAAAAATTTATAATGTTTCGCGTGCGTACATGTGGACTACCACCTCAATGAAGCGATGTGATCTATTTTTCATTTTTTATTCATATGGTTGGTAATAATGATAGATTCAATAAATATAATATATATATGTATATTATATTATAATTATTCTATAAATGTCACTTTAAATTGACCATTGGTTCATTTTATCTGTTGAAATTTGAAAACAATATTCATCGTATGTACAACTTGTTGTCTCCATGAATGATGTAATTGATTATTTTTCTCTACATTTTATCAAAAACTCTAAATATAAAATTATAATTAATATTTAAAATATATATCTCTTTAATGAAATATTATTTTTGATTTAAATGTGATCAAAGTACAGTAATATAAACTACCAAACCAAAATTCTCAAAAAAAACACAGAACCCTCAAAATGATTATTTTAATAAAGAGTTATTTATAAGTACGTTTTAAAGTGTTATTGGTTGGTAATATGAGATATTATAATTATATATATGGTTATGTTAAATAACTATAATAAATTTAAATTTACTATACAGGTGTCTAAAATCTCTTACAAAGCATGTTGGATCAAAGGTAAGGGTTCTCTTGTTTCAGTTTTGTTTTCATGAGATGTATTCCATATTAAAAGCATGATTCATTCATGGGGTGTATATACAATACCTTTGATATGATATATCATGAATCCGTTTATATTTTTGGTATTTAGAGTTTTTTTGACGTTATTTCTTTCATGGGGTTCATTGTTGAAAAGATACCAATGTAGTAAGGGATTTCTTTTTGAATCTCATTGTATATCGGGATTATTTATGTTTAAATTTACATTATGGGAAAGTATATGATAAATATTTGATAAAAAAGATTTAATTTTATTATCCACTAGTAATTTATGAATCTATTTATTAATACTTTCTCTTTACTCTATGGGTTACATAAAATAATTGTGAAATTTATTTAAGAATAATTGTGATTATTTCCTCTATGTTGGAAATATTTTTCATACATTTCAATGTTTTCTAATAATGTTTTCAATATTGATTTTAAAATTAAATATTATTTTTTTCTATAATTTTTTTGATGATTGAATTTAAAAAAATTAATATTCTTATCTTCTTCAAAATGATGTAATTTTAACATTTATTAAATATGTAAAAGGAATATTTTTTCAAAGTACACAACATGAAAAGAATTTATTTCCATTATGACCAGTAAATATTTTCGAGATTGATTTATATGTTTACAAATTTATTTTAAAATAAAATAATTTATTTTATATTAGGTACATTTGTAGATTATAAAATTTTATTTCAAAAGTGAAATGGGTATTTTCCTCCTGAAATTTACCATTGTTATTTAAAAAGTATTTTCAAATATGAAAGTAGTAATTGATATTACAGTAGATATGATATAATGATACCGTAATTATTATTTCTCCAATTTTTTATGATGATGAAGTATTGATTCTCATTACTCATAATTAAAAAATTATAACAATTTTGTTGTAAGGAATTTTTATAATGAATTGTATTGATCATATATAATATAAGATATGTATATGAAATGAAATTTATTAGTGGGGGTCAATTATATATAGCCTCTCGAGGCATCTATTTTTCTAATGAAACAAAAAAACATAGCTTGATGATTAGGTTTTTTATAAAATATCATGTCGTAATATTTATGTATATCTTCTATTCCTTCCAATGCAATGATATTGTCTTAGTTGATATTTGTCGATGAATTGATTATGTATTGGATAAGATGACTTGATGGTAATATTAATCCTTTATTAGTTGATAAGACTTGATCATGAATATCTAATATTTTAAATCCCAATTTTTTATAATTCATTTTTCATTATCCTTGTGTTTTTTATTTTCATATTTGAAATGTATGCTCAACAAACTCAAATTTTTTATTACATGGAATGTGTTATTATTATACACATTACCATGATAGTTATTCCTTATTTACACATGATATCTTCTACTCTTGTAACCCTTAATGAGCATCTAATCTAACCATTTATTTTTTTCCTCCCCTGGATATGATGAAGAATATTATGAATGATATTAAACATAAAATAATGTTATTTATTAATTGTTTTTATATTCCTAATGTAACATGGGAAGCATATATGTATCTATTTTACCAAGACATATAAACTATTTGGTCCTTTGGGATGTGATTATTTATATCTAGTGCTTCTATAATAAAGAAACCAATGAATCGTTGAAACTAGGGTTGATGTTATTATAGTTGTAATCTGAGCATGTTTCATAGAATCATTGTGAAAAATATTTTAATGTATCATAGAAATTAAGATAATTATGATAATCCAATATAATAATTGATAAAATTTAACATATCGTTAATTTTTATTATGGATCAGTATTCATGATGATTATTAGATAAATAGTTATGTTCCGTTTTTTAGTGATGTCTCCTAATGAAAGAAATGGAATCAATACCCATTTTTTATTTATGGATTTCCCTATATATAAAGAAAATATAGGTGGTGTTTTAGAATATTGGATCATTTATATATTAGTGATGTTGTCTCAAGTTATGATGAAAATCCATTATTTTATTGAACAATATGGAGTACCATGGTATTATTCTCCTATGTTGGATATCTTCATGTGAGAGGATACTTCATATTTTAAGGTAACTCTGAGTCAATCAGTACTTTGATTATGGATTATGTCATTAAAAAATATTCCAAACTTTGGGAAGTAATTAAATTTAAAAACGTTATTTTGGAAATTAATTTTTTTGAAAGATATTTTGATCATTTGTGGTCATTGATCCAGAACATTAAAGATGTTGATGGAATAGAAATAATGGTATGGATCAATATTAATGTGAAATATTTTGAAAAATAAAATACTCATGAGAAATGATATGATTTTTAATATAAGTTCCCCAATATAAAATAGAAATAAGAGAAAAAATTTTCATATTATGAGTCAAATTTATAGGATTATTTGCGCATGTTATAAACTACATTCACAATATGGAAATTAATATTGATTGTTTTATTTCTAGGATTAATATATTCCTATGAAGCTCCCTAGTCACTCAAAATATTTCATTATAAGATGATATTTCATCATGTTCCATTAGAAAAGGAAAATAATTATCTAATTAATATACTATCTATGGAAATAGTGAAAATTATAGGTTGAATTAGAGACAAGAAAAAAATCAATAAAATAAAAAATATGGGAAGGATGGAACATGAAACATGTGATAATTGTGGAAAGATACACTTAGGTACTTTATTCATGGGAACAAGACTTTATTTCAAGTGTGAAGAAATTGGTTATAAGGATATTGTATTAAATTCAATGAATGAAACCACTAATATTCAAGGATTAATCCTTAAACATATGTTAAATTGTTCAAACAAATTCCTCAAGTTTCATGGGAACATTCCACTGTAGAAGATAAGTGGATAAGGCCCATCTTATGCAATTACTACAACTAAAGTCAACCTCCATTATCTTGTTATAATCGGTATCAAAAACTTATTATTTATTTGTTTCATTATCAATGAAATTTATTCATGGATATTTAATTATCCCTTAACACTATGAGGAAATAATTATCAGTCAGGAAACCATGTTAGAATCATGTTATCTAGCGATTTTCGTTAAAATGAAAAATTAACCCGTAGTTGAAAACATGGATTTTATGTTATTGTTTGGATTAAAATAATACTACTTTTGTGTTTTTTTATGATTTATTATTATATTATGATTCATAAAATAAAATAAACAAAGGATCATGGGATTAAAAAATTATTCATTTATTGTCATTTCTAATAAATTGGTGGTCTTTCCACCCTTCACAAATTTTTTCATTTGTTTTCATTAACATTACTATAATAATATCATATCAAACTTTCTACTGGTCTTAAATTCTTTTTTCTCTCCTCCAAGTCTATGTTTTAACTTCCACTAATGATCCCATTATTTGGGAACCTAATTATTTTTTATTTCTAAATACCTTTACATTTCTCACTTCCCTTTTTTGGAGAATGTTATATTATCCCTTTAGATGATGAGGGTTTTCAACAAATGGGGTTTCCAATTTTAATTATTTATTTAACAAGATAAAAATTTTAAGGGAATAATTTATTTAAGGGGGAATAATTTAACACCCCAAGATTCGAGAATATATTTTTACTAAATGAATTGTAATTGTTCAATAGGTTTCTTAACATTCATCACTAAACTTAAAAAAACATTATATATTATAACATAAACCTTAAATTAAAGAGTATGAATAGTATTAACCATTTTATTAAATATATATAGGGATGTTTTACATAATTGAAATTTATTAGTAAATGAATAATATATAAGAACTCAAGTTTTAATAAAATTATGTAATATTTTAGAAAATATGTTTTCTTTAAGAAGACATTCATTTTCTTGTGCAAATATATTTTTTATTTTATAATAATTTTAGAAACATAATTTTATAAAAATAAAATAATTTTTTATATAATATAAACATTAACTTAAGGTAATATTTTTGGTATATTTTAAAATGATTGATTTTTTCAGGAATGGGGAAAAACAATTTCTCAATTACAGTCATTTATATTTATTAAATAAAAAAATATAAATTCCTATTATATTTTGGATTCTATATTAATTTTAGATATGGTATATTGTATTTATAAATTTATAATTCATTACATTTCATTAGTAATATTCAATATTTTTTATAAGTTATGTTTTTTATTTTAAAATGAGTTTCTCTAAAAACAATTTTTTTCTGTTCACATTTATATTAAAATTTATTTCTTTCAATTCTCAATAATAAATCATTTATAATGGATAACATACTTGATATTATAATGTTTTAATTTGGTAATTAGTTTTAAATTGGATATAGCCATTATGAGTAGTAATCATGGAAACTATTTGTCACCATAGTAGGATGAAAATCGGTAAAGGAGGGTTATTACCTTCAGATGCGGTTACAAAATCAACCCAAAACATGCCTTTATTAAATTTTATAGAATTAATTCATCTATTTTCACCCGAAATTTAATATATAGAAATTTTTTTCATTTTCTATTGATAATTAATCAATATACCTTTATGTTCAGAAAATTCCAAAATTTCACTCTCTTAAACTTAATATTTCTCAAATTTTTCGTAAGGATGAAAAAAGGATAAGCTAGTTTCTAAATGTTTATCTAAAATAGAACATTAATGATTTTATCAAGGTTAATTATTTGTATATTTATTTATTAAATAATTATCTTAAGTTTTTATGCAACCCTCACATCATATTTATAGACATAATATAAAAATTAAATAAATGATTTTAAAAAAATTAAAACTATTAAAAATTGGTTATTTATTTTGTTCAAACAATTTATTATATAAATATTAATATTTATGGATGTGTGCAATATTTATATTTTAATTCCATAAATATCTTGATGGCTTTGAAGTCAAGGTAAATGAATAGTGAAATAAATTACATTTTGGACATATTATTAATGATATTCTTTAATGAAATTTTTTCAAAATAATAAAAAGATTTAAATGTGAAAATTATGATAATTTTTTTTCATAAATATAATATATTTTACATTTATGATCCAATTTTTAACTTATAATTAAAATTATTTCCCTTCATGATTAAAAACGTTAACACTGCGGTTAAGTTTAATATACTATAACGAATGTGCTAAACCAAAAGATAGTGTTGTAAATTAAAAAACCAATATAAATTTCATTTGGTGATGATATATAAACTTTATCATTTTTTATTATATTTAAAATCCAATTATAATAATATTTTTTATAAATTAATTAATTATATTTTAATATTTTTTAAATTCCATGTGTGTTAGTTCTCTCCATTATAAAATGAGACACCTTTTATCCTTTATTTAAACCATATTGATTCATCCAGAACAGACATATAAAAAATTATAATATAAACTTCTATAGACACTAAATAATGCATCCATTCTTCTTGAAACCCCATTTAAGGAGTCCTAAAGATGTGATCTAAAGGAATTCTATAGAAAAAGTCGTAATCATGATTACCGACTCTTTCAAATTTCATTATTATTCAACATTCCCTTAAACAATTTAAACCATTATAAAATAATAAATAAAGTATCATAAAAAATAATAATATTTTTTTATTATTAGGGAAACACCATTTTTAATCACTTTTTCATCTTATGGAAAGTAAAATCATTGCTCATGAGTACACAAAGCCTATCATCTCCACATAATGAGGTATTCAGTTATTCATCACCATTTTCAAGGGTGATTACAAAAATTTATGTAATTAGTAAATATAATATTTTAGATATTATTACTTTTATATAAATATAATATATAATTTATGTTTTTACTTTTCCATATATTGGAATATGATTATGTCAATTATGCCTACGTGTAGACTATCACCGCCACAAAGCGATGGGAATCATTTTTCATTTCGGATATACATAATTGGTAATAAAAAATATTTAATATATATATATATATATATTATTATATAATAATAATTTCTTATATGTTATCTTTCATTTACCATTCTTTCATTTCATTCACTAAAAAGTAAAAACATCACACATGCGAACGTACGATATACTATCTCCATAAATAGTGTAATTTATTTTTATAACTGTATCATCTATGGATAAATATATATATATATATATATAACGAATAATATTAAATTTTTAGGATTAATGATATTTTTATAGTTTTTAAAAATGTTTAATATATAATTACTCGATCTAAGGAACTAAATTTCTCATAAAAAAACCAAAAATAGTTAACACTCAGAAATGATGATTTTAGTAAATAATTATTAATAAGTGAGTGATGAAATTTTAAATATGGGAAATATAATATATTATAATTATTTATATTATTTTATAATATAATTATAAAAAAAAATTAATTTATTATAAATGACTGTAAAAGTATTTAATAGGGAAGTTGGATCTGTGGTAAGGGTTTTCTAATCTCACTTTTGTTTTGGTGAGACATATTCCATTTTCACCAGTTATTTCATTCACTTTGAGTAAATACAATACATTTGGTTTTTTATATCATGATTCACAATACATTCATGATAAATAATTTCCATTTTATGTTATGTATTTCATGAGTTTCATGATTCAAATGATATCAAAGTGGAAAAGAGTTTATTTCACAATCTCATTTTATTCTGTGATTGTTTTTTATTAAATTTTAATAGAGGGAAATTATATAAAAATAATAGAATAAAATTATTTTATGTTCTTATCCTCTAGTTATTCATTTTGTTTTAATTTAATATTAATATTTTCCCCTTTTGGTATATAAAAATATCAAGAAATTATTTTTATAAAAAATTGGCATTATTTTATCATTAGTCAGGAATCTTCTTCTTCCATGTCCAAGTATTACAAAAATATAACAAAGAATGTTTTAAATTTTCTCATATAATTTTTTAAATTAATTATTACACATTATTAAATATTTTAAAAAAAATATTGTAAATGGAATATTATTCTCACTTTTAAAATGAGGTATTCTTGGATTTTACCAAAAATGAAAAATAATTCTTTGTTTTAACATACATGGAATGAAGGTAATTTCAATCCATTATGATTCTTTAATTATTTGAAGAATCCTTTAAATCATCAAATATATATTTTCAAAGAAAATATTTTATTTAATATTTAAAAAAATATGGATGTTAATAATTCATTTCAATGTACAGAGGGAATTTTCCATAGGGAAATTTAAAGTGTTACTTTTTCTGTATTTTTAAATATGAAAAAATCATTGATATTAATAGGGATATGATCAAATGGTAAAATATTTGTTATTTTTATATATTTTTTAATAATGAATGTGACACATGAGCTCAATTATATATATCCCCTTGACGCGAAGATAAGTCTCATGAGAAAAAATAGGTTGTTAAGATGCATAGCATGTGGAAATAAGATTCAGTCATACTAGTTGGGTATATGGTGTATGTCTACCAATTACAAGATATAGTCTTGGTTGAGAATCCCCTGTAAAATGGTGATGTCTTGGTTAAGAGGCCATGATTTTAGGATTCATGATTTCTTAGAAGGGAGGCATAGATCATTAATTTATAGAATTAGGAATTTTATTTTTTAAGAATTCATTTTTCATTATCTATGTGTTTTCTATGTTTATATTAACCATGGATGGTTATTTTACTCATGATACAAAATAAATGGAACGTATTTTAATTATCCATACTTCTATTTAACTATTAATTATTCAATCATGATAGATTCCATTATATATAACCCTTATAAAGTATCTAATATCACCATTTATTTTTTTCCTTTCTCTAGGATATGAAGAACGATATTATGAATGAAGCCCATGATACAAGAATATTTATTATTCTAGGTATTTAAATTTCCAATGTAATATGAGAACCATTTATGTTTATAGGTAACCAACACTACTAAACAATTTCTACATTTGGTATTTGATAACTTGTATCTAGTACTAATGTTATTATGTAACCATCAACTCTAGGCTATTAGGTCGAGGTCATTACAATAGTATTACTTGAAATCAAAGATAGAAAAACATGTTCATTCGAATGGGTATATGAAATCAATAAATGATATAAATTACCATTAAAAAATATGATTAAAAAGAAACCATTTAAAATAAGTAATATATAGAAACACTTAAATTCAAACTATAATAGGTGACATGTGCGATTTACAAAATTGTGCACCATTAGTGTGGATCAAACTGAATGTATGAGGTTTATCTATATGGTTAGGTCACATAGTTTTCAAAACAAAGATCCATGTTTATAGAATGAATTTAACTCCTCTATTAGGGGAACACAATTTGGCCTCACGGTCTGTGGCCCATGTTCCATAGTCGTGCGCAAGTCCTCCACCTCTTTATTTTATGACCTAACTTCCATAAAAAACCAAAATAAATTTAATATGAATTCCAAAATACTCATTTAATTAAATACCAGGGAGAATTAAGTATCGTTTTGAAGATTATTGGAAAGACACTCACCCACGTACTACCCCTCATGTCATAAAAAAATTATGACTATTTTAAATCTCAAATATCTCCAATAAAACTTCAGAGTAAGTCATTTATTAAAAAAATTGGGGGACTTTAACTAGCAATGTTTCACCCACAATCCCATATTATCCATGGTTCACATCCCTTCGGGCACCACCACACACCGCACAAACACTTTTCACCCCTATATTGGCATGATATTCTTCCCAGATTGTCACTTAGTAGTTGAAAAAAAACCCTTATAGTCCAACATATTTTCTTTTGGTGTGATTGTTCCTCACTCACACAAAACCTGAAAATCATCCTCAGAGGTCACCCATCCTGGCACTACTCTCGGATAGGCATGTATAACATCAATAGTATAATCATGTAGGTTCCCAATAATAAATGTGTTACTTTTTTGAATTTAAAGAACCATGTATTTCAGTAAGTATTTATTTTTTATGGGAGTTTCACTCTTCTAATTTTAAATAAAACATAATCATTTTGGATCACACACTCAATCACAGTCAGTTCCCCTACAAATCAAGATGGTCACGTGCTCTGATGACATTTTATAATGAACCATGTCTAACAAACATGACCTTTTAATATAGTATCTCGAAAATAGGGGAAAAATAGTGACCATGATCTCCACATGTTAGAAATATTTACATTGTAATTATGAAATATAAATTGGGAATGGTTTCACCTAATTACAACCACTATTAAAAAATGTGTCCAACTAGGAACCTGGCATAACCTTTTTTTAATTTGGTGAATCACACATGCAAAGTAAAAAAACAATATTAATTTTCTTAAAAATGGAATAATCATAAATAAAATTTACATAATAAATAAAAACTAATGAAAAAAATAAAGCCTAATTGATAACATTAATAATGGGGTCCAACAAACAAGTAAAAAATGGTATGGGATGATACATTGAATAATTAATACAACAACAAGTCTATAAAACATAATAATCCAAAATTACACTACCCCTGTCTGTATGACACAAGGGCTCACTCCCACCTTATGAAAAACTCCATCAAAAAAATTCTAGAAGAAATATCTACCAAATCAAGGAGGCACTTTTCTATAACACCTCATGATTTCATAGTATGTTATCTCTTTATAATCCAATTGCTTGCGCTACACGCAACACCGAGTTCGAGCGCACAATCACTTACCAAACTAGACGTTCAAAAGTAGTTAGGAATGGTATTAACAACATTTTTAATATTATATAATCCATATATTTTCATAATCTATATTATGAGTTTCTTAGACATAATATAAGAACAAATTCATTTTTTTGAGATAAAAGAAGTATTTTTCAAAAAATGCAATTTTAGCACCTTTTATTAAAGAACCCTTTTAAATACAACATTTTAAAATTTTATATATTCAATTTAATGAAATTAAATTCTTCTTTAGAATATGGCCAAAAAAATTTAGGAAAAATTTTTGGTACTTTTTTGATAACTTCCATATTTTGAAGTACAGTGAAAAATACAAAATTTATATTGAAAACAACTTTTTTAATAACAATAATTTATAGTATTAAATTATGAATTTGAGTGGGTTTGAAGTATAATTAGATTATATTTTTATCATTTAATATAATTTAGGTCATTGGAATTGAATTCTCACTTAAAATTTACATAAACACATGTCAATCTTTTGATAGTTTTTACTTCTTAAAACCCCACTTTCTGGTTTTGACAATGAGAATTAATTTAAAATTAATTAATGATAATCATTATTTTTGAATTTTTTAAAATAGAAATCAGTTTTTTATTTGGAATATCAAAATTAACTTAGGGTGAGTTTTTTGTATTTTTCTGAAAACTTCCATCTTTTGATGAATAGTGAAAACACTACATTATTGTTTAAAACCAACTTTTATTTAAATAATTTTTATTTAAATTTAAATTTATTTTAAATTAAAAATATATATATAATAAAAATATTAGTTAAATGTAATTCATTGGATTCATTTTATAATAATATTATATTTATAAAATTTTATTGAATTTTTTAACGCCTTTTACCCACATTCTAGCTACATTTGAAAATTTGCCTAAAATGTAATTATACCACTTCTGTGAATTGAATTTCGAAAATCTAAAATACACTATTGACCTCATTAACTGAAATTTGGTTCAATAGGTTTGAAGTAATTTTTTCTAAATAGTAACTTGTAAATTTTATTTACCGCGTTTAAAAGTAAATACGGTAATTAAAGGTAAAAATGACATTATAATTACCCTAACACAGGTCCTAATTAAGTTGGATAAGTTTATTTAGACATAAATCAACCATAATAATAAAATATGATCATTTTGGTCCACTTGTATTTGATTAGTACATTTATTATTATTTTATTTATGGATGATTTAAGGTGTTAAATACAATGTTTAATAACTAAACCATTCTTAATATAGGTTTATATATAAGATAAATTCAACTATAAATATTAATTACGAGAATAACAAAAATTCCTAAATCATGGTATTTTATTTATAATTTTTATACATTACATAATAAAATTTATTTATGACACAATGATGAGACAGTAATTACCTTATTAAGGAAGGATAAAAATAATTGATATTATAAATATTATAATAGTACTAAATTGAGACTTTTTATGAATTCCATTAATTTTTTAGGTTAATATGACATTTTATAGTTGATTTAATGTATTTTTTTCCTAGTATTAATTTTTTTTACTTTCAAAAAATTACTAAATAGTGTCTAAATTGACATAAATAAGTTTTTAAAACAAATGCAATATTATTAAATGATATAATATTCCTAAAAATATAATGTTATTCCAAATGACACATATAATGATAGATATTTCATTAATGATCCACTTGAGGTTCCCTTGGCATTTTATAGTAAGGTTTTTAACCACGTAATATGAAAATACAATAAGACATTGTAAAAGTTAAACTATTTAACAGAGAATTAAATCTAAAAGATAAGGTTAATATAGTGATCTAAACATTTATAAAACCTGTTTTTGGAGAGGAGTTAAACACATAACCACCTTATCCTAGAAATAAATTTTTTTGGAGCCATTATAAACGGAAAATTATTTTATAATAATACAATATTTCATGCTTTTCCTAAATTGACCCTAACCTCTCTTATAAAATGGCACGTCCCCTTCCCTTAATTCCACACCTCCAATTCCTTTTGGCTCGTTCAAACCATGCTCAAATATCCTCCCAAATACACTCAATTCATCGTAGAGGCATTAATTTTATCATAAATCCAACCTAAGGAACCCTTTTGTTCAAACCAAAAGGAAGAACCCAAAGAAGAGGTAATTTTTTTAATCACCTCTTTCAAAGTTATTTTCTTCCTCCACATCCTCTTTATTTGTTGTTTCCAACTAAAATAATAAATCCAGTACCTTATACATACTGAAATTTTATAATAAATATTGTACAACCATATTCATTATTATATCCATCCTATGAATAAAAAAGTCACTATATGTGCGTACGTACGGTTTACTATGACAACCTTGCTTTTTATTACAACTTAAACATGCTTTATTACATAAAAGTTCACTTGATACAACAAAGAAGATCGAGAGGTTTAGTGTCTTTAGGGCTTAGGATCATTACATAAATACTTTAAACTTGAAATACATAATCTTTATTGAAAACATCCTTTACATGACCACTACATTCCTTCGTACTTAGCATTGCATGGGATAACCTGAGGACATGCATAAGAAAAGGGTGAGCTATAAATCCCAGTAAGGGAGTACACATGGAATAACATGAGGAGTAAAATACATGTTAGGGAATAGGCATATCAATATATCATAATAGTAACATGAAAATAAAGGTATGATAAAGCATGATAACCATAACATGGAAATGTGGAAACAACACTAAACATTGAATTAGCTTGAGCCAAGGCTCATTGCACATGGAGCATGAGTAAACCCTCATTTCACTTGAAGCACAAGTAAACCCTTGTTGCACTTGAATTATCATGAGTCAACACTCATTGCACATGACGTATCATGATACTATACTTTACCCAATGCATTGGAGCGCTATAAAGATCGCACCCTTCTTAAACACTTCATTTCATGCATAAGTGTGCCAGATGGATCATAAAACATAGATTCATAAAACATAATCATTTATTCCATGATAAAGGAATGTGGAATTCATACATGAAACTTTATAATCAATAAGTAAATGTGCATAAAGGGTAATACCCTTGATGGAGAAATGGGCATGGTATTCACTACACAATGATATTGGCTTAGAAAATCGGTGTGATTTCGGCAGCGTAACGACGTGACATAAGAATTCATAAAAAAGGTTGATGAGAGAGAAAGGGGTTCCTCATCATATTTACATGTAATGTACAGTAAGTAGGTCATATAGATACATGTCCCAACAATTGAAAAGGAATTTAGATTCATGATACAAAAATTATTGCTTGAATATAAAAGAGGAGAAAAAGGTTCCTTTCGGAATTTTGGCATAGTAACGGGTGTACATGGGAGGATTTTAATGAGAGAGAAAGGGGTCTCCCATCATTAAACCAATAATAGGGCAGTATGGGGGAGGTGAAAACCATACCCCAACATTCATAATTGAAATTAAAAGGGCAATACAACTTAAAAAATTGACAAAAAAGAGAAAGGAAGAAAAAAACCCTTACTTGGAAGTGTGCTTCCAAAGGCTAGAGAGAGGCTTATGAGAGGCTTCTTGGGAGCTTGGGGCACCTTGGGAGGATTTTAGAGAGAGTATGTCAGAGGTTGGACGAACTCCAAGGGATTTTAGTGAGGAGTAAGTGGGAGCTTGGGTGGGTTTATATAGGAAAGGTGAGAGAATTCTTTATTATTTAGGTTTGGGACCCCTTATATTAAAATAATCCAAAACACAAACCATTCCATGGTATTTGCCCATGGTTTCTGGAAAAGGAAAGAGGAAAACAATATTTTACAAGGACAAGGTCCGAAAATATTAAAAAATTAGGGTTGCTTATGTGGAGGTGAGTCACACTCCCATGGAAATTAATTTAAAAAGGCAAAGTGTTGAATAAGTCTTGAGGGCTCCATTAATTCTTTGAAAAGTAAGTCAAACAAACCCAAAACCTAATTATTTTAATGATAAAACACATATTGGCCGAACATAAGGATTATGTTACTTTATTACATCACCATTGGGTCATTATGATGTCATAAAACACATTATATAATTAAATTGTATTTAATTTTTACCCAAAATTTTGACTGTCTCGGAAAATTATGAAAAATTCACCGTTGGATAATTTTGACGTCCTGATTCCAAAAATAATATTTATTTTATCTAAGTAATTTTCTAAATATGTGAATTTTCACATTTAAATTAAAAACCGACATTTATATAAAAAAATTCACGGGTTTTGAAAGAAATGGCTTTCAAACCTTAATAAAAATTTTAATTGCATTCATAAAATTATAAGATCATTTATACTTAATAAAAAAAATTAATTTAATATTAATAATAATATTTTATTAAAATGTTATTTAATTCAAAAATCCTTTAATTTAATAAAATATAATTCTTAATTAAATAATAACTAAAAAAACCATTTGTACTTTAAAATCTAATTACAATAAATCAAAAATGACTAGAAATTATATTCATTATTATATACAAAAATAATGTATATGAACATAGTGCTACTTATTTGTTACATAACCCCTTAAAATATCCGCATAAGACCTAAGGGTAAGGTGTGCGATGGTGACAGACTCTTGGGGCGGCTCGGATAACATCGCTCGAGTGGTAATTTCAATCAACTTCCACTTTTCCCGTAGACGATCATGTTCGAGCTTGACTTGATGAAGCTCAGCTTGGGCTTGGTCAAGGGCAAAGCCCAAAGACGCCACCTCTTTTCCGAGCTCTGACAAATAGGCTTCGTAAGGGGCAATTCTACTGGATGAGGCCATCGCTTCCTTTGTCTAAGAAGAAATGGGTTCTTTAAAGCCTTATATTTATACTACTCAGGATCACTGTTCAACGGCTATAAAAGTAACAGTCACAAATCATAACATAAAACTAAAGAAGTTGACATCTTATAAAAACATTTTTCATAAACAAACATTTAACTGGATCAAGAGGGATTTTCTATTAATGAAACTTTGGGTCATTACAATATTCCCCCCCTTAAGAAATTTCGCCCTCGAAATTTTCCTTTTCCCACACTAAAACAAATGTGGGTGACTTAGCTTCATCATATCCTCCGACTCCCAAGTTGCTTCTTCAAACTTGTGGTTTCTCCACAACACCATGACGAGGGGCATTGTCTTATTTCGTGGAACTTTTTCTCTACGATCTAAGATCTTCACTAGTTGCTCCTCATAAGAAATATCATCTTCCAATTGTACCACCTCGGAAGAGAGTACATGTGAAGGGTCCGGTATGTACTTCCTAAAGAGGGATACATGAAAGACATCATGCACCTTGGCCATAGTAGGTGGAAGTGCTAGTCGATAGGCCACAGCCCCAACACGATCAAGAATCTCGAAGGAGCCGATGTACCTTGGACTTAACTTCCCTTTCTTTCCAAACCTCATGACCTTCTTCCATGGAGATATGTGTAAAAACACCATGTCTCCGACTTTAAACTCAAGGTCTTGTCTACGATTATCTGCATAACTCTTCTGTTGACTTTGGGCTACCTTGATATGTTGCTGAATGGTTTTCACCATCTCCACCATTTCTTCGACCATTTCTAGTCCAAGAAGCTTACGTTCACCGACCTCATCCCAACATGCCGGTGTTCTACACCTTTTCCCATATAGGGCTTCATATGGTGCCATTTGGATGCTCGAGTGGAAAATATTATTATAAGAGAACTCAACTAGAGGAAGATGTTGATCTCATCCTCCTTTAAAGTCTATTGATCACGCTCTCAACATATCCTCAAGTGTTTGGATAGTCCGCTTGGATTGGCCATCAGTTTGAGGATGATAGGCCGTACTGAAGTTCAGTTCAGTATTCAGAGCTTGTTGAAGAATCTTCCAAAACTTAGAGGTGCATCTTGGATCTCAGTCAGAAACAATAGATAGTGGTACGCCATGCAACCGTACCACTTCCATGATATATACCCATGCCAGTTGATCTAAAGATAAATCCTCTCGAATAGCAATGAAGTGTGCAGTCTTTGTAAGACGATCCACAACAACCCAGATTGCATTGTTGCCTTTGGATGTACTTTGAAGTCTGGTGACAAAGTCCATGGTGATGTTCTCCCATTTCCATTCTGGTATCGGCAATGGTTGCATCATCCCCTTAGACTTCTGCCTCTCTGCCTTCACTTGCTGACACACCATTCACTTTGATGTATATTCAACGATCTCCTTCTTCATATTATCCCACCAAATGTTTTCTCAGAGATCTCGATACATCTTTGTGCTCCCTAGGTGAATAGAGAAATTTGAACTATGTGCATCATACAAAAGTTCCTTCTTCAGCTCCAGACTTGATGGAACACATAGTCTTTTCCCAAACCGCACAATTCCTTCTTCATTAACATTAAACTCCGAGGATTTCCCCTTTTTGATAGCTTCCACTTTTTCTTGGATTCCCGTATAATCCTTTTGAGCATATTTTATCCTTTCCAAAAGATATGGTTGAGCAATCATTTGTGAAAGGATTGATGATGTTCCCTTCTTTATGATTCCCACGTCTATCTTCATCAAGTCTAAGAAGATTGGATCCTTTTCAATTCTCATCATTGATAGAATCGCTGGATCCTTTCTACTTAGGGCATTCGCCACCCTGTTCGCCATCCCAGGGTGGTAATGTATTGAACAATCATAATTCTTAATGAGGTCTATCCATTTTCTCTGGCACATATTAAGCTCTTTCTGTATGAATATATATTTAAGACTCTTGTGGTCAGTATATATCTCACATTTCTCTCCATAAAGATAATGCCGCCAGATTTTCAAGGCAAAGATCACCGCCGCCAACTCCAGATCATGCATTGGATAGTTTCGCTCATGGATTTTCATGTACCTTGAGGCATAGAATATCACTTTATCATTCTGCATCAGCACACATCCTAAGTCCTTCTTCGAAGCATCACTGAATACCACAAAAAGCTCCCCACTTGTGGGTAAAGTGAGCACAGGTTCAGTGATAAGCCTCCTTTTCAACTCCTTGAAGCTTTCTTCGCATTAAACACTCTAAGAAAACTTTACTCCCTTTCTAGTTAGCTTGGTAAGAGGGTTGGACAATCGAGATAAATTTCTCACAAATCATCGATAATATCCAGCTAACCCCAAGAAGCTACGGATATCAGTTACCGATGTTGGCCTTGGCCATCCCTCAATTGCATCTGTTTTGGAGGGGTCCACAGATATCCCATTTCTTGTGATGATATGTCCCAAGAATGAGACTTCCTTCAACCAAAACTCACACTTGTTGTACTTTGCATAGAGCTTCTCCTTGCGCAATGTCTCTAGTACAGTTTTTAAATGCTCCTCATGGTCCTCCTTGGTTTTGGAGTATATTAGAATATCATATATAAAGACTACCACAAATTTGTCAAGGTAATCTCTAAAGACTCTATTCATCAAGTCCATGAATATTGTTGGAGCATTGGTGAGTCCAAAAGGCATTACTATGAATTCATAGTGCCTGTACCTTGTACGAAAAGCAGTCTTGGGGATATCTTCCTTCTTCACCCTTACTTGATAATATCCTGACCGCAAGTCCACCTTGGAGAAGTATTGGTCTCCACGCAGCTGATCAAATAAGGCATCGATTCTTGGGAGAGGATACTTGTTCTTTATCGTTATTTTGTTAAGTTCACGATAATCGATGCAAAGCTGCATTGACCCATCCTTCTTCTTGACGAAGAGGACTCGTGCACCCCATGGTGATGCACTTGGGCATATAAACCCTTTATCCAGATTCTCCTGTAGTTGTTTCTTCAGCTCTTCAAGCTCAACAAAAGCCATTCTATATGGAGTCTTGGATATTGGTAGCGCCCTAGGTATATGTTCAATTGAAAACTCAACATCTCTTCTTGGAGGAAGACCAGGAAGTTCCTCCGGAAATACTTCAGCGAATTCCCTCACAATAGGCATTTCTTCAAGGGTGGTTTCTTCCTTGGACTCAATCATCTGAGCCAGATATGCGTGCTCATAAGGCAGTAATATCCATGCTTGAGATGATGGAGATAAAGGAGATTCATCTTCCTCCTGACACTTGTAATGAATCGGGGGTCGATTCTCCATATGGAGTGTGATTTCCCTCTCCCGACAATTTATGTTGGCTCTATATAAGGAAAGCCAATCCATGCCAAGAATTGCATCAAATTCCACCAAATGGATATGATGAGGTTTTCCTGGAAATTCAATCCACAGATTATAATAGGGGAGGACTTATATTCATGGGATGCAATGATTGCCCCATTTTCCGTACTCACCGACATCTTTACTTCTAGGATTTGTGGTGGTGCTCGGATTGTTCTACTAAACATTCGAGATATAAAGGAATGCGTAGAACCTGAATCAAAAAGTATGTTCGCTATTCTTGAATGAATAACTAGCGTACCTGTCACCACTTCGTTTTCGGGGTTCACTTCGGCAGAAGTGTTGGAAAAATCTCTTCCTTGCTGTCTTGGAGGTTGTTGGTTGCCTCTGATAACCCTTGGATTAGGGCACTGATTCGCAAAATGACCTGGTTCTTTTCATTTGTAGCATTGAACAATGCGTTGAGGTTCGAACGGAGCATTCCTCTCCTCTGTCGCAGCCGCGGGTCCTTCTTGCCGACAGTTAATAGCTAGGTACCCTTCTCTTATACACCTAAAGCATTTTCTCATCACCTTAAGGCAATTTCCAGGGTGCTTCTTTCCGCACTTTTGGAAAGTGGGGTGCTGGAACTTCTTAGCACCGTTGGATTTATCCATCGGACCACCAGCATTGAAGTCCACCTTCTGCTTCTTGTCCCCATGATACCCCTGTGATTCTCCAATCTCCATTTCAACCTTGAGGGCACATCGGACAATTTCCTCATAGCTGTCGAAGCCACGGATCGCTAATGCTTTCCGCAAGCTAGGCTTCAGCCCACCAAAGAAGCGGTCAACCTTGCATTCGAGGGTAACGACAAAGCCAGAAGCATATCGTGCAAGCCTTGTGAAGTTTTCCTCGTACGCTCCCACAGATTCTTCATCTTTCTCCTTGAGGGAAAGGAAGTCCCTTTCCATCTTAAGACGGAGGGTGCGCGGAAAATATTTATCGAAAAACATCTTCTGGAATTCCTTCCATTCCAAGCCTCGATCTCCCCCTCAGGCTTCGTATTTTTGATAAACGTCCACCATTGATCAGCTTCACCCTCCATATGATAAGCCGCAAGGAGAACCTTCTCTTTTTCAGAACATTGAAGGATAGAGAAGATCTTTTCAATGGATTTGATCCATTGCTCAGCGATCGTGGGATCAGATGATCCACTAAAAGTAGGAGGCCTTTGTCTCATGAAGCTCTCGATAGCGACTTGTTCTTTCTTAGGGGGGTTTAACGTTCCTCTTGACCAGTGTTTCTATTCAAAACATGAGTTAGCTGATAGAGAAGTGTGACAAAGTTTGCGATTCCCGCTCCCATTGGATTGGGCATCTCATTCGTACAATCATCACACTGATCTCCACAACGTTTGTTAGCCCGAGTTCTCCTATTACCGGCCATTGGCTGGAATAAATGGAAAGTTAGGGGTAACACATAAAGGGTAATCCAAAGACAAAAGTTGATGACTTATAAATAAACTTTAATCTCTTTAACACATGAGTCTATAGGATTCAATCCAGGATTTTCATGATCTTCCTTCTAACATATATTCTTATGGGCATTTTTCCCTTAATAAGGGTTCATACTAAGATTGTGAATTTATCAAAACATATCCCCTGGGAGTGTCATAACCAAGAGTGAAGCAAGACCCGTTGTCGTGCACCAGTTCCTGTTCGAGTCTAGCTCAAAGCGGTGTTTTCGGGTTTTACCCCTAGGATACATATGTGCCAGAGCCGCCTCTACCTGTTCGTATCCAGAAAGGGATGTATTTGTTTTATAAACCACTTACTTAGTATTTACCAAAACTTAGGTATGTTTTTATTATTCTTAGTCTTGTATCTAAGGCTTTACTAGGGTTTCCTAATCCCAAAAATAACTAAACCTATCCTCTGATACCAACTATGACAACCCTGCTTTTTATTACAACTTAAACATGCTTTATTACATAAAACTTCACTTGATACAACAAAGAAGATCGAGAGGTTTAGTGTCTTTGGGGCATAGGATCATTACATAAAAACTTTAAACTTTAAATACATCATCTTTATTGAAAACTTCCTTTACATGACCACTACATTCCTTCGTACATATCATTGCATGGGATAACCTGAGGACATGCATAAGAAAAGGGTGAGCTATAAAGCCCAGTAAGGGAGTACACATGGAATAACATGAGGAGTAAAATACATGTTAGGCAATAGGCAGATCAATATAACATAAGAGTAACATGAACATAAAGGCATGATAAAGCATGATAACCATAACATGGAAATGTGGCAACAACACTTAACATTGAATTAGCATGCGCCAAGGCTCATTGCACATGGACCATGAGTAAACCCTCATTGCACTTGAAGCACGAGTAAACCCTTGTTTCACTTGAATTAGAATGAGTCAACACTCATTTCACATGAATTATCATGATACTATACTTTACCCAATGCATTGGAGCGCTATAAAGGGCGCACCCTTCTTAAACATTTCATTTCATGCATAAGTGTGCCACATGGATCATAAAACATGGATTCATAAAACACAATAATTTATTCCACGATAAAGGAATGTGGAATTCATACATTAAACTTTATAATCAATATGTAAATGTGCATAAAGGTGAATACCTTTGATGGAGAAATGGGCATGGTATTCACTACACAATGATATTGGCTTAGAAAATCGGTGTGATTTTGGAAGCGTAGCGACGTGACATAAGAATTCATAAAAAAGGTTGATGAGAGAGAAAGGGGTTCCTCATAATATTTACATGTAATGGACAGTAAAGAGGTCATATAGATACAATTCCCAACAATTGAAAAGGAATTTAGATTCATGATACAAAAGTATTTATTGAATATAAAAGAGGATAAAAAGGTTCCTTTCGGAATTTCGGCATAGTAACGGGTGTACATGGGAGGCATTTAATGAGAGAGAAAGTGGTCTCCCATCATTCAAACAATACGAGGTCAGTATGGGGGAGGTGTGAAACCATACCCCAACATTCATAATTGAAATAAAAAGGGCAATACAACTTAAAAAAAATTGACAAAAAAGAGAAAGGAAGAAAAAAACCCTTACTTGGAAGTGTGCTTCCAAAGGCTAGAGAGAGGCTTGTGAGAGGCTTCTTGGGAGCTTGGGGCACCTTGGGAGGATTCTAGAGAGAGTAGGGAAGAGGTTTTACGAACTTCAAGGGATTTTAGTGCGGAGGAAGTGGGATCTTGGGTGGGTTTATATAGGAAAGGTGAGATAATTCTTTATTATTTAGGTTTGGGACCCCTTATATTAAAATAATCCAAACCACAAAACCATCCCACGGTATTTGACCATGGTTTCTGGAAAAGGAAAGAGGAAAACAATATTTCACAAGTCCAAGGTCCGAACTTATTAAAAAATTAGGGTTTCTTATGTGGAGGTGAGTCACACTCCCATGGAAATTAATTTAAAAAGGCAAAGTGTTGAATAAGTCTTGAGGGCTCCATTAATGCTTTGAAAAGTAAGTCAAACAAACCCAAAACCTCACTATTTTAATGATAAAACACATATTGGCCGAACATAAGGATTATTTTATTTTATTACATCACCATTGGGTCATTATGATGTCATAAAACACATTATATAATTAAATGGTATTTAATTTTTACCCAAAAATTTGACTGTCTCAGAAAATTATGAAAAATTCACCGTTGGATAATTTAGACATCCTGATTCCAAAAATAATATTTATTTTATCTAAGTAATTTTATAAATATATTAATTTTCACTTTTAAAATAAAAACCGACATTTATATAAAAAAATTCACGGGTTTTGACAGAAATGGTTTTCAAACCTTAATAAAAATTTTAATTGCATTCATATAATTATAAGATCATTTATACATAATAAAAAAATTAATTTAATATTAATAATAATATTTTATTAAAATATTATTTAATTAAAAAATCCTTTAATTTAATAAAATATAATTCTTAATTAAATAATAACTAAAAACACCATTTGTACTTTAAAAACTAATTACAATATATCAAAAATGACTAGAAATTATATTCATTATTATATACAAAAATAATGTACATGAACATAGTGCTACTTATTTGTTACATAACCCCTTAAAATAGCCGCATAAGACCTAAGGGTAAGGTGTGCGATGGTGACAGACTCTTGGGGCGGCTCGGATAACATCGCTCGAGTGGTAATTTCAATCAACTTCCACTTTTCCCGTAGACGATCACGTTCGAGCTTGACTTGATGAAGCTCAACTTGGGCTGGTCAAGGGCAAAGCCCAAAGATGCCACCTCTTTTCCGAGCTCTGACAAATGGGCTTCATAAGGGGAAATTCTACTGGATGAGGCCATCACGTCCTTTGTCTGAGTAGAAATGGGTTCGTTAAAGCCTTATATTTATACTACTCAGGATCACTGTTCAATGGCTATAAAAGTAACGGTCACAAATCTTAACGTAAAACTAAAGAAGTTGACATCTTATAAAAACACTTTTCATAAAGAAACATTTAACTAGATCAAGAGGGATTTTCTATTAATGAAACTTTGGGTCGTTACATTTACCGTCTCCACATCATGGTGTATTTTTTTATTCACCACTTCATTATTTTTATGGGTATGATAATGAGTATAATTAATTTAAACAATAAATATAACATTTTAATTATTATTTTTATTTAATATTCCATACAATTACATATGATTTTACCATCAATAAAATGATATCTTTTCTCGTGCGTGCGTACGTCTATCGGCTCCATAACGCGATGAGATTCGTTTCCACATTCTCCATTCAACGATGATTATAAAATATATATTGTTAATATGTATTTAATATATTAAATAATAATTATACTGGAAATATAAATATATTTATGTATTTATGTATTTACATATATCTCATTCACTTACTTATGTCTAATATGATCTGAAAACAGAAACAACGTTTATGCGTGCATACAGCCTACAGTCTCCATAAATGATGTTTTCCATTTCATATATCCATCTATTATACATACTTATATTATGAACATATATGATAAATAAATAAATTTTTATATTCTGGAAGCAATTAAATCATGATATAAGTGATATGATCAAGAATGAAAAGTTAAAACATGTTCGATAAAGAAAGAGATTATTACCCAAAATATTATTTTTAACATTGAGATTATTATTAAATGTGTAGTATAAATCCATAAATGAATAAGTTATGATATCATAAATATAAATATGGTTTTGGTTCTGGTAAAATTTAATAAAAAACTATTGTCATTATAAATAAGGTTAAACGTACCCTCGACCAAATAAGAGTACAAGGTAAGGGTTATATCCAAAATCACATTATTATCCAAGATTTTTTATCGCTTTGTATCTATAAGGAAATATTTTTCATCCAGGTCCATGTTTTATAATTTTTTTTTCAAAATGAGTATTTTAAGGTTTTTTGGAAGGGACTCTTTATAAAAATTATCATTTTAAAAGTTTTAATTAATTATTTATTTAAATGATTTTAATTAAAGTCCATGTTTTAAAAATGATTATAAGGATTTATTTATATGGACATGACGATTTTTAAATGTTAATTCCTTTCAGAATTTTCAAATTGGTATGGGACACATTGATTAAAAAATCTATTTTAAATGACTTCCCCTATAAATTAATGCCTTTAAAAGGGTTTCACAAAATGGGAATTTCTCTCAAAGTGTTTTACTCGTCATTTTCATCTATGTCAACATCCTTTTCTGGATATTATTCTTGATTGAGGATGATTTATTATAATACAATATTTCATATTGTATTGAATCTGTTATGATATGTTTGACTATGGATGTGTTGTTTTTATACCATTTAAGTTTTATGGTCAAAGTACTGACATTCCATATTCTAGTTTTAATACAAATGATTATGTTATGTTTCAAAATTTTAATATGAGGAAGGCTTTGGACTTAGTAAGTAACGGGTGGAGCCCGCTATATCTCCTCGATGCATCGGTAGTTCTCATGAGACAAAATAGTGTCTTGGAATAATGCTTTGACAAAAACTTTATTTTAAGTCTTGGAAAAAGGCCTAGACTAAGTGGTTATGTTGTCTAGCATTATGCATTTTATCATTTATGAAATTTTCTATTGATATTACATTTGAATATTTTACTACTATAATATCCATGTAAATAAGTAAATAGCATTATTTGATTTTTCTTCTCAATATTATGCTGAATATTAAGTTTAAAAAGTATTTTTTTGGTCCTATAAATTACCTTAAATGTTTATGTTTATTTATGATATTTTTCTCTATGTTGTTATCCATACTAAGATTCTAAGCTCACCCCTTTCTAATGTTTTATTTTTTCCAAGATGAGAAGAATTTTGTTATGATTGATATTTTTTGTTAAGCTAGGGTAATAATGGTGTTCCCAAAGGATTATTTTTGTTTTGATTTATTTTAGAAATTATAATTTAATATTTAAATATGTAATCTATTTTCCAAGAATGCTAAACCAATCAGTACTTCGGGACATGATTCATTATAATCATTCCAATTTATAAAAACAATGCACTAAATTTGGGTAACTGGGGTCAGGGTGTTACAGTTGGTATAAAAGAATGTTTAGTACGAATCATGGAAATAATATTTAGGAAAACTATGATCAGGAAATATAAGCTTAAGATAGACATTGAGGAAAAGTATAGAATAACTTATAAGAATTTTGGTAATGTAGAGATTTTGTGTATTTTCCAAGAAATGCATTGCTTTCGGGATACGAGCATGTAGTGGTGGATCTGGAACAGATATACCTAGGAGTGAAAACTCTGACAAGGAGTTTCGGGCTTAACCTGGGTATCTTGGTATATGACAATGTGCCTTTCTACACTCTTGGTTACAACACTCCCTAGGTATATGTTTAGAATAATCATGATTTTATTTACCAAACCATTATGATGTATTTTTGAGTAAATACCTCCTAAATGTTTTTTTATGATTATGGGTTATATGCATAAACTATTCAATTAATTTTAGTTATCTTTCATTTTTGAAGTTATGAATTCCAATTCATAAAATAACCTAGTGTATTGCATTGTTTATAAATGGTGTCTAGTAGAATAAATGAGAACATTAGTAATACGCATGATCCAAAGTGTAAGAAGTATCATATATTTCATGGTCCTAAGACAACATTTAGAAGGGAAATATTATCCCACATATTCTCATCATATAAAGAAAGAGTATCACGTGTTAATAAGATAAGTAAATTATTATATGATTCAAATTCCATTGAAGGGAAGCCAAAGAAGAAATGGATGGCAGAGAGTAAGATGGATAAAGGGAAGAAGGGAAAGAAAGAGTTTCCTATATGTGATAACTATGGAAAGAATCATCTTGGTAAATACTTGAAGGGAACGGTGTTTTTTTATAAGTTTGGAGAAAAAGGGAAACAAGTACGTTCTTACAAGGGAAAGAAAAAGGTTTAAAATGTACAATGATTCATCTTCAACGAGTTGGGACACTATGTGAATCAAGTTTTGAATCATCAGAGTATATATAAAATGATGCTATTGGATAATAATCATGTTATGATGCTACCGTAGAAGAAGAATAATGACTGGTGTTCATATGTTGATATTAAAGAATTATTTAATTTGAGTTTTGTATCAACGATGTACTGGTTATAAAAATTATGGAGTATATAAGGATTGTGCTGCATTACTATTTCGTTAAGAATTTGAGATTGTGTGGAACCAGGAAAAGTGACTCAATATCAAGTTAAACTTTTTAAAAAATACATGGTTAAAGGAAAGATAATCTTTAATATAGTCCTAATACTAAGGTGTTGATTTTGTAATAATAGATGATTAATTTGGATAAATTATATTGGATATTATTGACTACCTAGGAACTAATTAATGGTTTGTTTATCCCATCATTGTTGCGGATTACAAAAATTTTGGATTTAAGGAGTGTGTTCAGTATTCTATGTTTTACAGAAGTAATAAAGAATTATATACCTATTCAAATATGTTTTTATAATAATTCGTTTTATTACCTCATTTTAAGATAATACACGATGAAGGTATTCACATGTATATTATGTGACCTTCCTTATAAATTTAGGACTGATAGTTCGGAAAGAAGTGTTTTGGATAAATCTAAAGGTTGGAATGGATTAATTTTGACATTGGATACTATTTGTAAGTTTAAATCATTTCTTAAGATTATTTTTCTATTATTATAAAAAAACAACCCGGAGGTCGGGCGATAACCCATCATGTCCGGCAAGGCTGCAAGACTAGAACCTTTAACTAAAGGGGGGAAAGGGTGCATCACCTACCACTGGCCTATGTGATGTCATGGATTATATAATGTAGTTTTTTTAATGGTCTGATAGATGAATTATAAATTCATTTTTTAAACCCTATACGATTAAGATAAATAGAATATTTTTGAGTTCTATTATCTTTTGGGGCTGAAAGGTGAGTTTATGGAGGAAATTAGTTAAAATATTGAACTCTACTTTTCATGTATTTTTTTCTTATTCAATGAATATATTAATAAATATACATGAGTAAAAGGATATAAGAACCAAAAATGTGATATCTTAAATCCATATTTATTGATGAACCAATAATATTTTAAGTCATTATAGATTTATGGATTGGAGACCATAAATTTTGTATTTATTATTCCCTTGTTTGTGACTGATGACCTAAATAACTACCTCTTAATATTTATGTTTTTCCTCCAATTATGTGTCTCAAATTGTCACCAACTTCCTATTATTCGAAATTCTAATTTGATGGAGACATTTTCATTTCCCTTTCCCTCTTATTAAGAATACATTTTTTAACCCTATTTCTGATGTGGGTTTTCCACAAAGTTATTTTCGATTTTAAACATTTTATTTTGGAAGAACAATTTCAAATTGTGAGGATTCGATTTATTTAAGGATGGGAGAATGTAACACCCTAGGGTTCTATAGTACGCTATCTCTTTAAAGTAATCCAATATATTGCGCAGCATGCAACACCGAGTTCGAGCGCACCACGACTCACCAAACTAGTCATTCAAAAGAAATTATGAATATTATTAACAGTATTTTGAATTTTATATACACTATATAATTTTAGAATACATATTATGAGTTTCTTAGATGTAATATAAGAACAAATTCATTTTTTCAAATAAAAGATGTATTTTTCAAAAAATGAAATTTTACCACCTTTTAATGGAGAACCATTTTTAAATCCTATATTTGACACTTTTATATATTCAATTTAATGAAATTAAATTCTTCTTTAGAATTGGGAAATAAAAATTTTGTTTGGATAATATTATGGTACTTTTCTGATTACTTTCATATTTTGATCAATAGTTAAAATTACTAAATTTTAATTGAAAACAACTTTTTAATCAGTATAATTTATAATTTTAGATTATGAATTTTAGTGGTTTTAAAGTATAATTAGATTAAATTTTTATCATTTAATCAAATTTATTCCATTGGATGTAAATTCACATTAAAATTGTACATATACACATGTTAATCATTTGATGGTTTTTACTTCTTAAAAACCTGGTTTCTGGTTTTGACAATGAAAAATAATTTTAAATTAATTAATGAAAATAATATGATTTGAATTTTGTAAAATAGGCATCATTTGTTTATCCAAAATATTGAAATTATCTTAGGGTGAATTTTTAGTATTTTTCTCAAAACGTTCAAGTTTTGATGAGTAGTGAAAAACATTGTGTTATTCTTTAAAAGTGACTTTTATTTAACTAATTATCATTTTTATTTAAATTTATTTTAAAGTCAAAATAGATACATAATACCTATATTAGTTCAATGTAATTCATTGGAGTCATTTTTTAATAAGATTAGATATATAAAATTTTATTTTATTTTTTAACGTCTTTTACCCACCTTCTAGACACATTTTCAAATTTGTATAAAATATAATTTTACCACCTCTCTAAATTGAATTTTAAAAATACTAATGACATGTTTTACATAATTAACTAAAATTTGGTTCAATAGGATGAAAATATTTTTTGGTGAATAATAACTTTTGAATTATATTTACCAAGGTTAAAACTAAATATGATAGTTAAAGACCAAAATGGTATTATAATTACCATAACACATATCCTAATTATATTAATAAGTTTATTTCAACTAAATTCAACATTAGGAATAAAATATGAACCTTTTGGTTCACTTGGATTAGATTAGGACATTTATTGTTATTTTATTTAAAGAAGAGTTAAAATTGTTAAATTCAAAGTTTAATAACTAAAACATTTTTAATATAGGGTTATACATAAGATAAATTCAACTATAAATATTCATTATAAATATAAATATATTTCCTACATCATTATATTTTATTTATAATTTTTAGATATTAAATAATTAAAATTATTTATGACACAATGGTGATGCAGTAATTACCTTTTTAATGAAAGATTAAAAAAATTGATATTATAAATATGAAAATAAATATAAAATGGGACTTTTATGCATCCCAAACAAAATTAGGTTAGTATGATATGTTAGGGTAGATTTAATGTATTTTTTTATAAGTAATCATGTTTTTTTGACTTTCACAAAAACAAGTACTAAATAGTGTCAAAATTGACATAAATGATTTTTGAAAAAACATACTATATTATTAAATGATATAATATTCCAAAAAATATAAGGTTCAGCCAAATGAAATATATAATGAACTATATGTCATTAATGAACCACTTTAGGTTATTTTGGAATTTTATATTTTTTTTATTACCCATTTAATATAAAAATACAAGAAGACATTGTAAAAGTTAAACTATTTAACTAAGAATTTAATCTAAAAGATAAGGTTAACATTGTGACCTAAACTTGCCTAAAACCATTTGGTTGAGAGTATTTCTACACATCCTCACCTATCCTAGAAATAAATCCATTTTGAGACATTATAAACCTAAAATTATTTTATAAGAAAATAATATTTTTAAGCTTTTCCTAAAGTGACCCTCACCTCTCTTATAAAAGGGTAATTCCCCTTCCCTTAATTTCAGACATCCAAGGCATTTTAGATCGGCCAAAACATGCTCAAATATCCACCCAAATACCCTTAATTCAACCTAGTGGCCTTACTTGGATCATAAATCCAATCTATGGATCCGTTTTTTTCAAACCAATATAAATCACCTGAAGAAGATAAAATTATTTCATCACCTCTTTCAAAGTTCTTTTCTTCTTCTACTACCACTTTCTTTGTTGTTTCCATACTAAAATAATAACTTCAGTAACTTATATATACTTATATTTTATTATAAATATATTGCAAAAATATTAATTCTTTTATCCATTCCATGAATGTTAAAGTCACCATATGTGCGTGCGTACGACTTATCGTCTTCACGCCATGGTGTAGTCTGGTATTCACCACTTCATTATATGGATGGGCATGACAATGGTTATAATTAAAGTAAATAATAAATATCTTAGGTTAATTATTATTTTTATACAATATACCATCCAATTATATACGATTTTACCATCAATAGAATTATATCGTCGGTCGTGTGTATGTATGACTTACCATCTCCACGATACGATGAGATTCATTTCTAGGTTCATCATTCAGTGATGATTATAAAAATATATATTATTAATATGTATGTAATATATGACATAATAATGGTATTGGAAATATATATATATATGTATGTATTTATTTATATATATCTCATTCACTTACTTCTATTCAGTACGATATGAAAACTGAACCAACGTTTATACGTATGTACGACCTACCATCTCCATAAACGGTATTTTATATTTCATATATCTATCTATTATACATATTTAAATTAATAATATATATGATACATAAATAATGTATTTTATTCTGGAAGCAACTAAATCATGATATAAGTGATATGATCAATAATAACATGTTAAAACATGTACGATAGAGAAAGCGATTATTACCTGAAATATTATTTTAACCTGGAAATTATTATTAAATGGGAAGTATAAAGACATAAATGAATAAAGTATGATATCATAAATGTTAATATGGTTCTGTTATAATTTAATAACATACTATGTACATTAAAAAGGATGTTAAACATATCCTAGACTAAAGGAAAGTACAGTTTAAGGGTTATTTCCTCAATCTCATTATTATCTGAGATTGTTTATCTATATGTATCTATTGGGACATATTTATCATCCATGTCCATGTTTCATAAAAAAATTAAAAATAAATATTTTAAGGTTTTTTGGATGGGACTCTTTATCAAGATCAACATTTTAAATGTTTTAATTATTATTTTTTTAAATCATTTTAATTAATGTCCATGTATTAAAAATGATTTTAAATATTTATTTATATGGACATAATTGTTTTAAACTGTTAATTCCTTTCAAAATTTTCAAATTGTTATGGGAAACATTGATTAATTTTTTTTTAAATGACTTCCCTTATAAATGCGTGACTTTAAAATGATTTCATAGAAAGTGATATTTCTGTCAAAGGGTTTTACTGATCATTTTAAACTATGTCAACATCCTTTACTAGATATTATTCTTGATTGAGATTGATTTATTATAATAAAATCTTCCATATTTTATTGAAGGAGTTATGATATGTTTGAATATGGATGTTCTATTTTTATAACACAATTGGTTTATGGTTAAAGTATTGACATTTCTTATGCTAGTTTTAATACGAATGATCATGTTATGTTTCACCATTTTCATTTGAGGAATGCATTGGACTTAATAAGTGATTGGTTGAGCCCTCTATATCTCCTCGACGCACTGGTAGGTCTCATGAGTCAATATAGTGTCTTCGCAGTAGGCCTTGATAAAATCTTTATTTTTAGTTTTGGAAAGTGGCCTTGATTATGTGGTTATGATGTCTGGAATTATGCATTCGATCATTTTTGAAATTAGCTATTGATATTACGTGGGATTATTCGACTAGTAGAACATCCATTTGAATAAGTAAATGCAATTATTTGATTTATCTTTTCAATATTATGATGAAGTTTAAGTTGAGAAGGATTTTTTTGGTCTTATACATTTCCTTAAATGTTTATGCTTATTTATGATAGTTTACACTATATTGTTATCATTACTAAGTATCTAAGATCACCCATTTCTTATGTTTTATTTTTATGAGTACATGAAGAAGTGTGTTATAATTGATATGATGGGATAATCTAGTGGAATAATGGTGTTACCAAAGGATTATTTATGTTGTGTTTAATTTTATAAATTTTTATATAACATTCATATATGTAGTCTATTTTCCAAGACTGTTAAACGGATCTATCCTTTGAGACTTGATTCCTTGAAATCATCCCAATGTATTTAAATAATTCATTGACTCTGGGTAACTAGGTGTGGGGCGTTACACTTTCCCTATACATGTGTTAGTCAAAAAATGGTCTAAAATCTCCCATTTGGTGAATATAGTGTGTGATAATGATAGTCCCACTATAATTCCATGAACTGTTCAATGAGAAACCATTTTTATGTCGTCCAAAAAAGCTAGTTTGAAATTAAAATATATGAAAGTATTCCCCTACATAATTTTAAATTAAAATAACTAATAACATGTTTTTAATAGTTCAAATATTAATGTAAATACATTATGAATGATAATTTTAAAATAATCAACATATAGAAACCTTTCATATCAAATCAATCAAGGGCCACTAGGGACAGATACATTACAATCGTATCGATATGGTCACACCCTATCTTGGTGGAACCATATTTATATCATCTTAGTCATAGATGTGTTATAGCTATTTTTTGTATGATCCAGGGCTTGATAGAGAATATTAAATTCCTACTGGTAATTATCCAAGGTTTCCAACCTAGGAACCTAGGGTTCCCATGTTCCATAACCCTTTAAAATAATTATATTTCCATAATTTAAACCATTTTTAGTAAAATAGGTTTTTCATCAAACATATTTTGGGGAGAATTCATTTACATATAAAAATTATTTTTAAACATACATTACAAACCAATATCAAAATGGAACAACTTCAGAAAATTATATCATATATGTATTCCCTCTGAATTTTAAAACTTGTTTTAAACATTTTAAAACATTCATATAAAAGTAAGAAATATTTCATTTTTATGCAAATAGAAATATCATATAAAATCACCCATATTTAACTAATGAAGACACATTCCAACGGTGGAAATGAACTAAATAAAGAAACCTTCAATGGGAAAGATAGAGACCAAAAATACAAAACCATTATCAGAGAAATCGGTTAAGAAAAACCAAAGGCTGGTATGAACATAGGTGATCCTAGAATGGTGATGGGACTTCATTCTGAGGCCCGGTGATCCCAAAATGGTGGTTAAAACATTTTTTAAGTTAAGTGAGTCGGCACTTGTGTGTGGTAGTGGCAATTTCCAAATGAATGCCCAGATTAAAAATCAGAGGGCACTATTGCGTCCGGGATGATGACTTTACTGAAGAACATGTCTAACCTCGACCGTTGTGGGTCGAGGGGAAAAAGTTATTTTTCAGACGTTTTTAGTAAAATAAAATAAAATAAAAGGAAAAGTTCATTTTATTTGTTTTTTATTTGGAAACATTCGATGCAGCGCAAAGAAGGGGCAGCTTTTTAATAATTAATGCCATGTCATAATGACACAAAAATGAAAACGTGACTCATTAATTCTGAAATGTGATAGAATTGTAAAATGCTCATCCCCTTTTAATGGGCTAATCGAATGATGGTCGTTGATGGAGAATTGAGAGAAAACTCTGGAGAATCATTGGAGACTTGGAGAAAACTCTCGGCGACGAACGACGACGAATCAAAGCTGAGAATTGTTGTGCCTATAACGACCCATAAATTACATACATTTTTATTACATCATAATTGAAGTACACTTATTACAACATATAACAAAACCATGAACGGTCCGTATAGGTATAGTGTCTTTAGAAACTGGGAAACATAAACAACTGGTTCATAAAGCGTCTATACTGTCTCCCATTAATTTCATCATATCTATAGTCCCTTTTGGCATATATTACTTAATAACCTTCTTCCTGACCTGGGGAAATAAAATATACAAAAGGGTGAGCTCAAATGCTCAGTAAGGGTAAGCAAAAGAAATATCAATCACATCATATTCATAAGAACATAACATTTTGGAAATCTTACCCTGTAAAAGAGATCAAAATTTCATAACATGGGATAAATCATAGAAGTGAAATCCAATCACAATAATCATAAATTAAAACATAAAGCTTTGTGGCATACACACATAATCATAGAGAATAATTTCTTATTAGTCAAGACTCATTTCCAAGACTATGTTAGTAGACAAAGTCCATTTCTGAACCGAGTTCATTCCTCGTTTCAGTCCTGTTTCACTGAACCGGTTTAACCTGCTGTTCCAGCTATGTCTATCTCATGAGATATAAAATCTTTACCCAATTAATTGGAGGGAGATATAGGTCCCACCCATCTCATAATGATACCATTCTTATTTGTGCCACAAAATCAAAACAAATCATACATCATTGCATAACCCATGTAATAAAAATTGGATTCTTAAACATCGTGACATCATAAAAAATTCCTATAAGATAAATGAATTCATAAAAATAATTCCATCACAGCATAATAAAATCAATTTAGTAATAGGGATAGAAATATAACCCTATATTATCTTAGATGGAAAATAATTTTGATAAAACACTTGAATTCCATTCTTGAGGAAAATATCCTTTCTACTTCAAAAACATTTTTCTTTCTTAACATGTCACATAATTTTGAACTAAAAGAATTTGATTAAAAATAAAATTGAAAACTTGTAAAGTAAGCTTCATGGAAATAATGTTCTAAAAATCCATTCATGCCGTATAAGTTAAAAAAGATTCCTCTCGTACTTTTTTCGGAAAAGTCAAAAAGTACCTCATACAAAAAACGACAAAAGATTCCTTCCATATCTTTTACTAAAAACTCACTGAAGGGTAAAATTGGATATAAAATATTTTAGAAGGATATAAATATTACATATTGAAGAAACATGGATGTGGATGATAAAATACACCCCAGTAAATACCAAAGTATAAATAATCTCGGATAAAAATGAGATTGTGATATTTCCCTTACCATAGGTCCAATTTGCTTCGTAAGTGTCCGAACCTCCTATATAATGATTTAAATAATGTCATTTACTTATTACAGAATCATAATCATTGTTATGATATCATATATGGTCATATTCTTAGCTTATTATTAGTAATATTTCATTGCTACTTGTTATTCGGGTGTTTATTACTTTTTGTTCTTATGTGTGTTTTGTCGAATAAATTCTTATTCTTCTTTTTAGGTTATAGATACCTCATTTATAGAATGGTATTAGTGTAATATATATCATATTTATTCACTAAATTCATTTATGTAATCATGATGCAATGAAAATCATGTAGAACGAGTCGCATCACATCGTGGAGACGGTAGGTCATACGTACGCACGAGCGATGATATCGTTACCAAGATCGTGGAATTGTATTGGAGTGTATGTATACTATTTCAGAATCAATATCTGTTTACAATAATCATATATATTCATTATTTACACCATTATACCCATCCAAGTATGGTGGTGGTGTAAAATAGATTACACCACGGCGTGGAGACGGTATTTCGTACGTACGCACGCGGGGTGATTTCATTTTCCGTAGGATGGATAGATTGTGAAATAGGGTTGTTTCATACATATAATAACATATCAGAATTTGATTGATACTGATGTTATTAATTCGTAATGAAACAACTAAAGAAGAAGAAGTGGAAGAAGAAATAAATTTGAAATAATCGGTAACGGACATTTCCTCTTCTTTGAAGCGCTTCTTTGAGACCTCCTTTTAGGGAACTAAAATTGATCTTTGAAGAATACCAGGACCTCTAGGATGTTTCTAGGGAAGTGTAAAGGAGAAATTGGAAGGTTTTGGCCGATCTTTAAGGCTCAAAGTGGTGTGAGGAAGAGAGGGAGGAGGCTCCCTTTTATAAGGGAGGAGAGTGGCACCTTTGGAAAAACTAAAAATATTAATTTATTATAAATCCATATTCAGTTTTAAATAGCTCCAAATTGATTTATTTCTAAGAAAAGGTGGGAATGGGTCTAAAGCCTCTCATCCAATAGAATTTGGACAAGTTTAGTTTAATATTTTAACCTTATCATTTAGATTTAACTTTAAGTTAGATAATTTTACTTTTACCATGTCTTTTTGTGTTCTTACACTATAAGGTTAATAAACTTACTATAACAAGCCAAACGAACCCCAAGATGTTTATTATTAATATATATAACCTTATCTAAGTAATTTGGCCGAACATTATATTTTTAGGAATAAAATAACAATTAATAATATAATATTTGTTTTAAAAACTATTTTATGTCAATTTTGACACTATTTAGTAATTGATTTTTGTGAAAATCATAACAGAATTATTAGTTAGAACGAAGTCAATTACATCAATAATAACATGTCATATTAACCTAGAAAATTAGTGAAATTCATAAAAAGTCTCAAATTACATTTATTTGGGTATTTATAACATCAATTATGTTAATATTTCATTAATAAGATAATTCATAAGGTTTTTTTTGGTCGAATTACACTTATCCAATAGAATTAGGACATGTGTTAGGGTAATAATAATATCATTTTTATCCTTAATTACCCTATTTACTTTTAACTATGGTAAATAAAAGTAAAGAGTTACTATTCACGAAAAATTATTTTCATCTCATTGAACCAAATTTTACTTACTTACATAAACCGTGTCTCTCAGATTTTTGAAATTCCACTCATAAAAGTGGTAAAATGATGTTTTATGTAAATTTGAAAATTCTCCAAGGAGGTGGGTAAAAGACGGTGAAATGTTCAATAAAATTTATATATGTCTAAAATTATTATAATATTACTCCAATGAATTACATTGAACTTATATAGGTATTATGTATCAATTTTGACCAAAAAAAAATTTAAATAAAATAAATAATTATTTAAATAAAAAGTCGGTTTTTAAATAGTAACCCAGTGTTTTCACTATTCATCAAAAATTGAAAGATTCCAGAAAAATACCAAAATTTCACCCTAGGATAATTTCGATATTCCTAATCCAAAAATGAAGTCCATTTTGAAAAATAAAATTTACAAAATTTCAAAAAGTGGTCATTACTATTCATAACAGCTAGTTTTAATAATATTTTAATAGCATATCATTGTTTAGTGAAACTCAGTATTGCGTACGACGCATGCTATCAAGGAAGGTCGCGATTGCGTGTAAAGCAAGACAAGCTAGTTTTGTGTGTAGTGAAAGATTCCTTTGATGATTTATATAAAAAAAATATTTCTTATAAAAGTCTCGAGTGTTACAAGGAGATATTCGTAAGAACACTTTATCACTCACTTCAAACTCTAAGTCTTTTCTTCGGTTGTCAGCATAACTTTTTTGTCGACTCTGAGATGGTCTTATGTGTTGTTGAATAGATCGGACCTTTTCTGATCTCATGAACAAGATCATGTCCTAATAGCTTTCTTTCCCCCACTTCATCCCAGCAAGTTGGTGTCCTGCATTTCTTTCCATAGAGAGCTTCATAAAGAGCCATTTGAATACTAGAGTGAAAGCTATTATTATAAGAAAATTCCACCAATGGTAGGTGTTGATCCCAACCACCTTTGAAATCCATAGAGCAAGATCTCAACATATATTCTAGAGTTTGAATTTTCCTCTCAGACTGACCATCTGTCTGAGGATGATAAGCAGTGATGAAACTCAACTATGTATCCAGAGTATGCTGAAGACTTCTCCATAACATTGAGGTAAATCTCGGATCTCGATCAGATATAATAGAAAGTGGTACTCCATGCAATCTTACCACTTCCTTTACATATAACTTGGCAAGCTGATCCAGAGATAAATCCTCTCTAATAGCGATGATGTGTACAGACTTTGTAAGACAATCAACTATGACCCAGATTGCATTATTTCCTTTGGATGTTTTAGGAAGTCCTGTGACAAAGTCCATTGTGATGTATTCCCATTTCCATTCGGGTATAGGTAATGGTTGTAACATCCCCTTAGACTTCTGTCTCCCAGCTTTAACTTGCTGACAAACCAAGCATTGAGAGACATATTCAGCAACATTTCTTTCCATGCCATCCCACCAGAAGTACTCTTTCAGGCCCCTATACAACTTCATGCTTCTAGGATGAATAGTGAATGATGAACTATGAGCTTCATCCAGCAGCTCCTTCTTTAATTCGGGGATGGGAGGAACAAAAACCTGAATCCTGAACCGTATTATTCCATCACAATCAAGGTTGAATTCAGGAACATTTCTCACCTTCTTTTGTAACTCTACATCTTCTTTTTGTTCCTCTTTAATATTAACATGTATAGATGGTTGAACATTCATTTGAAAAAGATACAATTTTCCCCTTTCATTATAATTCCAAGATCCATCCTTTGTAAATCCATAAATATTGGATCTTTTGTGATCCTCATCATGGATAAAATGGCATGGTCTTGTAGACATAATGCATCTGCCACCTTGTTTTCTTTCCCAGGGTGGTAATGAATTGATGAGTCGTAATCCTTACTCATCTCCAACCATCTTCTTTGGTGCATATTCTGCTCCTTTTGTGTGAAAATATACTTTAAACTATTATGATCAGTATAAATATCACACCTTTCTCCATAAAGATAATGCTCCCAAATCTTTAATGCAAAGATCACTGCAGCTAACTCCAAATCATGAGTTGGGTAATTTTGCTCATGGATTTTCAACTTTCGTGAACCATAAGCTATCACCATATCATTTTTCATAAGAACACACCCCAATCCCTTCTTATATGCATCACTTTAGATCACAAACCTTTCTCCACTACACGGTAGTGTGAGCACAGGTGCACTGGATAACCTTCTTTTCAACTCCTTGAAATTCACTTCACATTCATCCATCCAAAAAAACATAACTCCTTTCCGAGTCAACCCGGTGAGTGGATTAGAAAATCGTGAAAAATATTTCAGAAAACGTCGATAATATCCAGCCAAACCAAGAAAACTTCGGATCTCAGTTACTATTGTTGGTCTCGACCATCTTTGGATAACCTCTTTTTTTGCTGGATCCACAGATATCCCCTCTTTTGAGATAATGTGACCCAAAAATGAAACTTTTTGAAGCCAAAATTAACACTTGGTAAATTTGTCATAAAGCTTCTCCTTTCTCAGGGTCTTCAATACAATTCTCAAGTGATCTTCATGTTCTTCCTTTCTCTTTGAATATACAAGAATATCGTCTGTAAATACTACCACAAACTGATCAAGATAGTCTGTAAAGACTTTATTCATCAGATCCATGAAGATAGTAGGGGAATTAGGAAGACCAAATGGATTCACTATAAATTCATAGTGTCCATACCTTGTACGGAAAGCCGTCTTTGGTATATCCTCCCTTTTGACCCTTAATTGATGATACCCTAAAAGAAGATCAATCATGGAAAAGTATTGATCTCCTCATAGTTGGACAAATAAGTCATCAATGCGTGAGAGATGATATTTTTTCTTGATAGTGATCTTGTTAAGTTCTCGATAATCAATGCAGAGTCTCATTGATCTATCTTTCTTCTTAACAAACAGAACAGGTACTCCCCAAGGTGATGCACTAGGGCGTATGAACCCCTTATCAAGATTCTCATGGAGTTTCTTCTTCAATTCCTGCAACTCAATTTGGGCCATTATATAAGGTGTCTTTGAAATAGGTAAATCACCCGGTACGAGTTCTATTGAAAACTCAACTTCACGATTTGGTGGAAGACCCGACAATTCCTTCGGAAAGACATCGTCAAACTCCCGTACAATGGGAATATTCTTAATCATGAGTTTCTCACCAACCATTTGAGATAAATAACCTTCATTTAGTGTAATCAAGACCCATAAGATGGAAGAAATTTCCACTAGAAGGTTATGTTCATCCTTTCATCGATAGACGATCAAAGATTGATCTCGAATATGAAATGTGACTTCCCTTCTTTGGGAATTGATATGAGCTCCATATAAAGAAAGATAATCCATTCCATGAATCACATCAAATTCCACTATAGTAAGGATCACAAGATTTTCAGGAAGCACTTTCCCACAAACTCCTATCAGAGAAGAATTATAAACTTTTGATGCGACTGTTGTGCCATTAGGGGTTGTCACACCTAACTCAACATCTAATTGTTGAGGTAATATGGCGATAACCTTAGAAAATTCTTCAGAAATAATTGATTGGGTGGATCCATAATCAAATAAAACATTTTCTACTTTAGAGTGGATGGTAAGTGTACCTTTCACCAAATTGTTATCATACTCCACATCGCTAATAGAAATTGCATGTGACTTTCCTTTTTCATTAGCCTTAAGAGTTTGTTGATGTCGACCATAATCATCAACCCTTGGATTTGGGCATTGATTGGCATAATGCCCCATCTCATCGCACTTGTAACATTGAAGTGTAGGAGGTTCACTCTGGGTAGCCTTTACATTGTTCACATCAATAGACATCTTCTTCCCATCATTGTGGCATTCAAATGCCTGATGACCTTCCTTTCCACATTTGAAACATTTACTTGTCCCTTTAAGACAACTCCCTCCTTGTTTCTTTCAACACTTTGAGTATAAGAAAAAACTCATCTTCTTTTTAGTGTGTTATTTATATTTTTCATTGAATTTCATTTTCCTATTCTTATCAAACCCGTATCACTGTTGGGTTACTCCAATCTCCATCTCAACTTTGAGAGCACATCGAACAATTTCCTCGTAGCTATTGAAGTCCCTTATGGATAACTCCCTTCGAAGACTTGGTTTTAAGACACTAAAGAATCGATCGATCTTACTCTCAGGTTGGATAATAATACCAGAAGCATACCTTGCAAGTCTTGTAAAATTTTCTTCATATGTACCAACAGATTCATCATCCTTTTTCTTTAGTTCAAGAAACCCCTTCTCCATATTTTTTTGGAGAATACGAGGTATGTACTTTTTGAAAAATAAGTTCTTGAACTCGTCCCATTCCATGGACTCCATTTCATATCTTGGCCTCGTATTCTTGATAGGATTCCACCATTGATCAAAATCACCTTCCAAACGATACACTGCTAAGATGACATTATCATGTTCAGAACATTGAAGAACTGAAAAAATCCTTTCAGTATTACTTATCCATTGTTCAGAAACTAATGGATCAGTAGACCCTCTGAATGAAGGTGGACGTTGTCTCATGAAAGATTCAATAGAATGTTGCTCCTTCCTTTGCTCGTTTGGAAGTCTTGAATAATTAATAGCTTGAAAAGGTTGTGTGAGCATGGCTACAAGATTTTTCATTCCATCTCCCATAACGTTTGGTTGCTCAGGGGGACAATAATTGCATTTCCCGTCGCATTCCGAATTAACACGGTTCCTTCGGGTTCCAGCCATTGACTAAAACCAAGAATAATAGTGTGAGCAACACTAATTATAATAGGAAAACCACATAATCCAAAATAAAATTTCACACATAAGGTCTTATCATAGGTTATTCATGGCCATTTCTAAAATACTATGATTGTGTTCTAGGCTTAGACATATCCTTAGGGTTCTTACTAAGGCTTTCACATCCTAGTTTCCAAAGGTTGAATATACCTTTCCTCTGATACGAACTATACCGAGCCATAATTTACATACATTGTTATTACTTCGGAATTGAAGTACAATTATTACAACATATAACAAAACCATGAAAAGACCGTATAGGTATAGTGTCTTTAGAAACTAGGAAACATAAAATACTGGTTCATAAAGCGTCTACACTATCTCCCATTTATTTCATCATATCTATAGTCCTTTTTGGAATATCTTACTTAATAACCTTCTTCCTGACCCGGGGAAAGAAAAAATAAAAAAGTGTGAGATCAAATTCTCAGTAAGGGTAAACAAAAGAAAAATCAATCACATCATATTTATAAGAACATAACATTTTGGAAATATTACCCTACAAAGAAGATCAAAATTTCATAACATGGTATAAATCATGGTAGTGAAATGTAATCACAATAATCAAAACTGAAAACATGAGGCTTTGTGTCATACACACATAATCATAGAGAATCATTTCATATTAGTCAAGACGCATTTCCAAGACTATCTTAGTGGACAAAGTCCATTTCTGAACTGAGTTCATTCCTCGTTTCAGTCCTGTTTCACTGAACCGGTTTAACCTGCCGTTCTAGTCATGTATATCTCATGAGATATAAAATCTTTACCCAATGTATTGGAGGGAGATATAGGTCCCACCCATCTCATAATGATACCATTCTTATGTGTGCCACAAAATCAAAAAAAATCATACATCATTGCATAACCCATGTAATAAAAATGAGATTCTTAAACATCGTGACATCATAAAAAATTCATATAAGATAAAGTAATTCATAAAAATAATTTCTTCACAACATAATCAAATCAATGTAATAATAGATATAGAAACAGAACCCTATATTATCTTAGATGGAAAATAATTTTGATAAAACACTTTAATTCCATTCTTGAGGAAAATATCCTTTCTACTTCAAAAAAAAATTTCTTTCTTAACATGTCATATAATTTTGAACTAATAATTTGATTAAAAATAAACTTGGAAACTTGTAAAGGAAGCTTCATGTAAATAATGTTCTAAAAATCCATTCATGCCGTATAAGTTAAAAAAACATTCTTCTCGTACTTTGGCGGAAAAATCAAAAAGTACCTCGTACGAAAAACGACAAAAGATTCCTTCCATATCTTTTACTAAAAACTCAACGAAGGGTAAAATTGGATATAAACTATTTTAGAAGGATATAAATTTTACATATTGAGGAAACATGAATGTGGATGATAAAATACACCCCAGTAAATACAAAAGTATAAACAATCTCAGATAAAATGAGATTGTGATATTTCCCTTACCTTAGGTCCGATTTGCTTCGTAAGTGTATGAACCTCCTGTATAATGATTTAAATAATGTCATTGACTTATTCCATAATCATAAACATTGTTATGATATCATATATGGTCATATTCGTTTCTTATTGTCAGTAATATTTCATTGCTACTTGTTATTCAGGTGTTTATTACTTTTTGTTCTTATACGTGTTTTGTCGAATAAATTCTTATTCTTGTTTTTAGGTTATAGATACCTCATTTCCAGAATGTTATTAGTGTAATATATATCATATTTATTCACTCAATTCATTTATGTGATCATTATGAAATTAAAATCATGTAGAACGAGTCGCATCATATCGTGGAGACAGTAGGCCGTACGTACGCACGAGCGATGATATCGTTCCCATGATCGTGGAATTGTATTGGAGTGTATGTATACTCTTTCAGAATAAATACAACTTTAAAATAATCATATATATTCATTCTTTACACCATTATACCCATCCAAGTGAGGTGGTGGTGGAAAATATATTACACCACGGTGTGGAGACGGTATTCCGTACGTACGCATACGCGGTAATTTCATTTTCTGTAGGATGGATAGATGGTAAAATAGGTTGTCTAATACTTATAATAACATATCAGTATATGAGTGATACTGATTTTATTAATTCATAATTAAACAACTAAAGAAGAATAAGTGCAAGAAGAAATAATGTTGAAAGAATCGGTAACGGACATTAGCTCTTCTTTGAAGCGCTTCTTTGAGAACTCCTTTTAGGGCACTAAAATTGGTCTTTGAAGAATACCAGAACCTCAAGGATGTTTCTAGGGAAGTGGAGATGATAAATTGGAAGGGTTTGGCCGATCATTAAGGCTCAATGTGGTGTGAGGAAGCGAGGGAGGGGGTTCCCTTTTATAAGGGAGGAGAGCGACACCTTTGGAAAAACTAAATAAATTATTTTATTATAAAGCCATATTCGGTTTTAAATAGCTCCAAATTAATTTATTTCTAAGATAAGGTGGGGATGGATCTAAATCCTCTAATCCAATATAATTTTTCCGAGTTTATTTTACTTTTTTAACCTTATCATTTAGATTTAACTTTAAGTTAGATAATTTTACTTTTACCGTGTCTTTTTGTGTTCTTACACTATAAGGTTAATAAACATACTATAACAAGACAAAATAACCCCAAGTTGTTTATTATTAACATATATAACTTTATCTAAGTCATTTGGCCGAATCTTAGTGTTTTAGGAATAAAATAACAATTAATAATATAATATTTGTTTTAAAAACTATTTTATGTCAATTTTGACACTATTTAGTAATTGATTTTTGTGGAAATCATACCAGAATTATTAGTTCGAAAAAAGTTAATTAACTCCATAATATAATGTCATATTAACCTATAAAATTAGTGTAATTAATAAAAAGTCTCAAATTACATTTATTTGGGTATTTATAACATCAACTATGACAATATTTCATTAATAAGATAATTCTGGCATCATCTTTGTGTCAAATAAATTAAATTATGTAATGTCTAAAAATTACAAATAATCTACCATTATGTAGGAAATCTTTTTAGATTTCTAATTAATATTTATAGTAGAATTTATCTTATGAATAACCCTATATTAAAAATTATTTACTTATTAAACTTTGATTTTAACTATTTTAACCCTTCTTTAAATAAATTAATAATAAATGTCCTAATCTAATCCAAGTGGGCCTAAATGGTCATATTTTATTCCTAAGGTTGTTTTTGGTCGAATTAAACTTATACAATAGAATTAGGACATGTTTTAGGGTAATAATAATATCATTTTTACCCTTAATTACCCTTTTTACTTTTAACCGTGATAAATAAAAGTAAAAAGTTACTGTTCACCAAAAATAATATTCATCTCATTGAACCACATTTTACTTACTGACACCAACTTTATCTCTTGGATTTTTGAAATTCCACTCACAGAAGCGGTAAAATTATGTTTTATGTAAATTTGCAAAGTCTCCTAGGAGGTGGGTAAAAGACGGTGAAAAGTTCAATAAAATTTTTATATATCTAAAATTATTATAAAATTACTCCAATTAATTAAATTGAACTTATATAGGTATTATGTATCAATTTTGACCTAATAAAAATTTAAATAAAATAAATAATTATTTAAATAAAAAGTCGGTTTTTAAATAGTAACCCAGTGTTTTCACTATTCATCAAAAATTGAAAGTTTCCAGAAAAATACCAAAATTTCACCCTAGGCTAATTTCGATATTACTAATCCAAAAATGAAGTCCATTTTGAAAAATAAAATTTACAAAAATTTCAAAAAGTGTTTATTACTATTCATACCGGATAGTTTTAATAATATTTTAATAGCATATCATTGTTTAGTGAAACTCGGTATTGCGTACGACGCAAGCTATCAAGGAAGTTCATGATTGCGTGTAAAGAAATCCATGATAGTGTTGTCTGTAGTGAAAGATTCATTTGATGATTTATATAGAATAAAAACAAAATATTTCTTATAAAAGTCTCAGGTGTTACAGTGCCAATGAGTTGAAGGATCTCGACGATGATGGCAGTGACCACTTCATCATCAATCAATCCCTTTTTGAGGTAGGGGTTGTTATTTTGATTCTCATTTCTCAGTTCAGAATTTAAACGACAAACGTGGGTCAACCACGAAAAAGTTGATCTGCAGATTTGTGCATTCTTATGGGAGGGTTTCCTCGGGTTGATCTCGGGGAATTAATTCATGATTTTTTTATTACTTTGATCCTTCTCCTTTTGATCAAACTAACGGGAGTGGATCAACACCATGGAGAACGATGGTGGAGTTTCATTCCTCCATTTCTTATTTTGGATTTCCTCCCCCATTTCTCTTCGTTCGTTATTTGCGTTCTTCATTGGGTGATAAACAATAGACCGTTGTGAGTCTGTTTTACAATGAAAAAAATACCAAAATAGAGATCAAGCATCGCGATGACCTAGGAGAGGTGCAATGGCGATAACAGCAGATGAATCGGACTTGATCGGGAGAGATCGTTCTTCGACTGTTCTTCGTGCGGGTGAATCAAAACGCATTTTCGAAGTAGATCGGAGGCCAAAAAACAACGGAGACGTCCTCAAGATGTTGGGGCGACCTAGATTATAGAGTTTTGTGGCGATCGGATGGCCAGATAGATGATCGGGGTAACACAGGAGGTGGGTCAGCAAAGACCTTCATTTCTGGAAAATTTTTGGATACATGGTGTGCACTTCTGAAGAACACTCCGTGTAGTACCGGCGGCGGTGGATAGGGTTTTGTGGGTCAGAGTGGAAAGACATGGCATATTGGACTTTTCCTAAAGCTCTTCATGTATTTTTCACATGGTCATGTGATGGAGTGCATGACTGTGTACTCTATCACACTGCCAGGTGAGGCCAGTAATGCGGGTCACCTCGTGTACCAATTACACAGGTTGGATTGCACGGGTTTAGGCCATGTATGGGAATATGGCTAGTATACACGGAGAAGACCCCAGAAACTCAGACACGGCATGGACACTATACTACACACCATATACTAACTTTTCAACATCACTAGCCTTATGACATGGTTCGTTGTACACGGGTAGTACCCGGGGTCAGATGACAGGGTGTGTAACCTTTATACACGCCGTGTACTTTTTGTAAAATATCATAGCCCTCTTCTACAACATATCTTGGAAATTTTTCATTTGGGTTAGTTCCCCATATTCTCATTCCCCTGAAGGTCAGGCATCGTTTCATTCTACAGGAGTATGATCCCTTCAACAGGACTTTCTTTGATAGAGTCAGCATCCCTCTGAGTGGCCCGGAGCAAGATCCTCGATCCATTTCTGAACCAGAGGCAGAGTGAGGCATTGACATGACCAACTATACTGGGAGCTGATCCTCTACCTAGCTGGTGAATGAAGATGAGTCATGGTACCCACCATGGCCCTGACAGTAATCCTCATCTGTGTATCGTGATTTTTCCCACTCAGGAGTGTGTCTTCCATAATGAGTGCATCTATCTATCGTGATATTCCCACTCATGAGTGTGTCTCCCGTAATGAGTGTAACTACCTCTCATGATGTTTCCTGATGAATAGTACTTCTCAGACAGACATCATCAGATCTATTAGGCTCGTGGAGTGTGTTCTCCCAGAACGAGTGCTTCTTGAAAATCTTTTAATCGATTCCCTAGATGGGGGTATGCGGTTGTGTGAATGACTCTAGACTACAGGTTTGGGTTTTGATTATATCTGATGTGTGCTCTCATACTGTATGTTTAGTAGACATATACTGTGTAGAGCTGACTTTTCCTTTCCTTTTTGTATTGATTTTTGTTTTTCAAGGTCCTCTACTGAGTATTGTTGTACTCACCAATGCACAAGCTTTGCCCACATGTGGCGTGTCTTTTGCAGATGAGCAGCCTTTTGACTGAGTCCAGGGTGGACCCGGATAGGACCGAGCTTTTTGAGTTCCCTATAGGCCATGGAGTTCCTAAGGCTACGAGTAGTAGTCCCAGTACCTCTATGTTTTTATAGGATGGACATTGCAGTTTTCAGACTCGTGTTTTTAGTGGGCTTGTATTCTGTCCCAGTTTACTTTTAGTACTTTACTTCTCGTTGTACTCTTTTGGTTGGGTTTAGTTGTATGCATGCATTTTGTTACTTAGTGGTTTTTACATTTCAGCATTTGTGGGCATGGATAAGTATTAATGTGTACATGTTCTTAGGAAATCCCTCCCATGTTAGTAATATGCCTACTCAGTTCTAGTCACCAGCCCCTGGCCTATTGGAGGTGGCCATGGGGAGTCACAGCGCAAGCCCCACTGGGAAAGTTCATGACATAGTGGTATCAGAGGTGGTTGGTTCTACTTTAGGACCAAGAGTCTTTGAGATTTGTTTGGGGAAATAGTGTTCAATGTTTTGAGCTCGGCTTTCAGGCCAAAGAGTCCATTGTTGGTGCGGCGTCCAACATATCCATACACTAGGACTCTGATAACCAGCTTTTCGATCTGGTACATGAAAAAACTAGTTGCAGGGAAATAAAAAAATGGTACATGTATCATATCGGAATGGATTGTGTTTTCCATATCCTTTGTGTCATCTATCTAGATATAATCATTGACCATGGTACATCTTGTTTCCTTACAAGATGCCTCCAAGACGCATACCTGATATGATTCAGCAGCACGAACACGAGGATGACCCCCTCAGTGATGATGCTTCGATATGGGGACTACTTCTAGAGGCGTTGCCACCAGTTAGTGAACCTTCTACACCACCACCAGTGGAGCCGCCCATGGTACCTGCAGTATTGATTGACGAGGAGTGTAGGCTGAGCGCGCTCTATGAGTTCTAGAGACAGAGACCCCTTAGGTTCCAAGGCGATCCTAACCCTCAGGTGGATGAGGATTGGAATGAGGCGGTGACTAGAGTTTTCAGTCTAGTGGGGACACCAGTAGACCAGATGGTGATCCTAAGGGTGTGCCTTCTTCAGGGTTCGGCGGGATGACGGTGGAGTCTCACCACATAGACTCACGATGAGGAGACTCTTTCATGGACAGATTTTGAGTGACTCTTTAGGGAGGAGTTCATTCCAATTACGATGTGGGATGTACGCATCCCGGAGCTTCTTCAGCTCTATCAAGGTAGATTGACAGTAGATGTCTATTATTCTAGGTTCACAAACCTCAAGAAAAACTCGATGGATATGGTCAAGGATCACTACTTCATAGCTCAGATCTTCGAGCGAGGTCTGCGATAAGACACTCGAGCTAGTCTGATACTGTAGAGACCTAAATCTTGAAGTACATGGACATTACATTACTTTTGTGGAATATCTAATACATAACAAAAAAATACACCAAAGTATCGTAATTGTTTAGTGTCATTGGAAACTCGGAATATAATCTTCTAATCTTGGTGAAAGATCTTAAACATCTCCCATAAAGATATTCTTCTTTTTTTCTTACCTAAAATCTTTCTTTATATCCTAGGGGAAAGAAAAAATATAAAGGGTGAGGTCAAATTATCAGTAAGGGTAATCATCGAGGAAATAAAACAAAAAATATACATTTGAACTTCAAAACATGAACATAATATTTAAACATCAAAATCCCGATAAATGGCATAAAACATGGTAGTACATAAGGCATAGATCATAATGGACCATCAATATTGATAAAATAGCATGGTAATAAAATATTTAATTGTGGAAAACCATTAATCACATGATATTATTTCCATAGTAGACAAGTCAATGTTTCCAAGATCATCTTAGTGGACAAAGTCCCTTTCTGAATCGAGTTCACTCCTCGTTCTAGTCCTGTAACAATGAACCAGATTAACATACCATTCCAGCCTTGTCTATCTGATAAGATATAATTCTTTACCCAATTCATTGGAAGGAGATATAGGTCCCCACCCATCTCATAATGAAATCATTCTTATGTGGGCCACAACATAAACATAAATCATTCATCATAACTGAAAGAATAAAATGTGTTTCATAAACATCATCCCATCATAACATAATCCATATAAAAAAATAGATATAATTTCACCATAATAAAAGTGAAACCATGTAAATAATAGAAACAATATACTTGAAACATACACATATGAAATAATTTCATCTTAGATGGAAAATAGTTTTGATAAAACAATTGAAATGTTTTCTTGAAGAAAATATCCTTTCATATTCAAAATCAATTTCTTTTCTCAAAATACCATGATATTTTAAAAGAAAATAATTTTGTTTAAAATAATAATGAAATATTATAGAGAAAGATTCATGGAAATAAGGCATTATGAAACCGTAAAAATCCGTTCATTCCATATAAGTTAAAAAAACTATTCTCCTCGTACTTTTGTCGGAAAAGTCAAAAATTACCTCGAATGGTAAACAAAAGAAATATTCCTTAAATACCATGTAGTAAAAGTCAAAAAATGGGTAAAAAGGAATTTAAACATACATAAAACAATTTTTTTGAAAATAGGGACAGGAATGATAAATATAACCCCAGTAAATACTTACAAATAAACAATCTCATATAAAAACAAGATTGGAAAAGTTATCCCTTACCTTAGGTATGATATGCTTTGTATGTATCTGAACCTCCTATATAATGATTTAAATAATGTCATTGAATAATTACAGAATCGTATTCATTGTTATGAAATCATATATGGTTCACTTATGACTTTATATTATCCATTCTTTTGTAAATTCCATGTTAAAGCAGTGTTTTGGGTAAAATCGTTTTATTTATCATACGTGTTTGGACTTGTTGTTCTTGATATTATTATTACTTATATCATGATTTAATTACTTAAATAATTTAAATCACGATTTATATATCTTATATATTCAGTATATATATATATAATAGGTAGATAAATGAAATGAAATACACCGTTCATGGAGACGGTAGGTCGTACGTACGCATGAACGCTGTTTTCTTTTCTTTATTGACTTGAATGGAAGTAAGTAAATAAAATATGCATAAGTCCAATATCATTAATATGCCATATATTTTATGATTATTTAATATATATACTTTATAATCATTCATGAATGGTTAACTTGGAGAATGAATCTCATCGCATCGTAGAGACGGTAATCCATATGTACACACGAGCGATGATATCGTTCCCATAACTATTGAATGGAATTAGAGTGGATGATAAAATATATAAAAATTAGTATAATTTTATAATAACAATGTATATAGTTATTATTTACACCGTTATACCCATCCAAGTAAGGTGGTGGTGGAAAAACAAATTACACCACGGCGTGGAGATGGTATTCCGTACTTATGCACGCGCGGCGATTTCGTATTTCGTGGGATGGATAGTTGGTGAATTGGGGTTGTTTCATATTTATAATGACATATCAGTATATTAGTGGTACTGATGTTATTACATTATAATGAAACAACTAAAGAAGAAGAAGTTGAAGAAGAAAGAAACCTGAAAGAATCGGTAGAAGAGATTACCTCTTCTTCGACGCACCTCTTTTAAGCTTCCTCTTAAGGCACTAGATTTGACCTTTTGAGAATACCAGAACCTCTAGAATGTTTCTATGGAATTGTAGAAGTGAAATGTGTAGGGGTTGGATGAGATTGAAGTCTCAAAATGTTGTAAAGAGAAGAAGGAGCAGGTACCCTTTTATAAGGGAGGTGAGGGGCACTTTAGGAAAAACATAAAATATTATTTTATAATAAAGTCATATTCGGTTAATAATAGCTCCAAATTGATTTATTTCGAAGATAAAGTTGGGATGGATCAAAATAGTCTTAACCAATTGGTTTTAGATAAGTTTAGGATAGTATTTTAACTATATCATTTAGATTTAACTCTAAGTTAAATAATTTAACTTTTACCGTGTCTTCTTGTTTTCTTACAATATATGGTTAATAAACAAACTATAACAAGACAAAAAAACCCAAGTGGTTAATTATTAATATATAAAACCTTATCTATGTAATTTTGAGAGACCTTAGATTTCTAGGAATATAATTACAATTAAAAATATAATATTTGTTTTAAAAACTATTTTATGTCAATTTTGAAACTATTTGGTAATTGATTTTTGTGAAAATCATAACAGCATGATTAGTTCGAAAACAATTAATTAAATCAATACTAACATGTCATATTAACCTATAAAATTAGTTTAATTTATAGAAAGTCTCAAATTACATTTATTTGGGTATTTATAACATCAATTATGTTAATATTTCATTAATAAGGTAATTGCTTTATCATGATTGTGTCATAAGTAAATTAACCTATTTAATGTCTAAAATTGTAAATAAAATACCATTATGTAGAAAATATTTTTATATTTCTAATTTATATTTATAGTCGAATTTATCTTATGTATAACTCTATATTAAATATGTTTTAGTTATTAAACATTTATTTTAACTCTTTTAACTATTCTTTAAAAAAAATATGTGTCCTAATCTAATCCAGGTGGATCTAAAGGGTAATATTTTAATCCTAAAGTTGTTTTTGGTCGAATTACACTTATCTAGTAGAATTTGGACATGTCTTAGGGTAATAATAATATCATTTTTACCCATAATTACCCTATTTACTTTTAACCGTGGTAAATAAAAGTAAAAAGTTATTGTTCACCAAAAATTATTTTTATCTTATTGAACCACATTTTACTCCATGATATTAACAATGTCTTTCAGATTTTGGAAATTACACTCACATAAGTGTTAATACTATGTTTTACGTAAATTAGAAAATTCTCCTAGGAGGTGGGTAAAAGACCGTGAAAAGTGCAATAAAATTTCTATATATCTAAAATTACTATAAAATGACTCTAATGAATTACATTGAACTTATATAGGTATTATGTATCAATTTTAACCTAAAATAAAATTAAATAAAATATATAATTATTTAAATAAAAAAAATTCGGTTTTAAACAATAACTTAGTTTTTTTCACAATTCATCAAAAATTGAATGTTTTCAGAAAAATACCAAAAATTCACCCTAGGCTAATTTCGATATTCTGAATCCAAAAATGAAGTCCATTTTGAAAAATAAAATTTATAAAATATTAAAAAGTGCATATTACTATTCATAACGGCTAGTTTATATAATATTTTAATAACATATCTTTGTTTAGTAAAACTCGGTATTGTGTACAACACACGCTATCGTGGAAGATCGTAATTGCGTGTAATGCAAGCCATGTCAGGGTTGTGTGTAGTGCAAGATTCTTTTGTTGTTTCATATAATAGAATCCAACCATATTTCATTTATACATTGCATATATATATATATAGAGTCAATGTTGCGTAGAATAACTTCTATCAAACGAACATGAAATTGTGTGTAACACAATCCAAGATTAGTGTTGCGTAAACTGCAAGCTAATATGGTGTTGTGTATAGTGGAAGATGATCTCGGTGTAGAGTACAACACAAGATATCAAATAAATTAAAAAGAATACTACTCATAAAATCTAGGTGTGTTACATTCTACACCCCTTAAAATGAATTTCTCCCTCAAAATTCGTCGGGGTTATAAATCATTTACTACTTGAAAGTTACAATAAAAGAAACCCACATCATAAAAAGGAATACTAAAACATCATTTTCAAAGGAATGCTAGAATCATAACGGTCACCCAAAGTAACTCAGCACTGGGTTTCCACATAGAACAGCATAGGTGAAAATATGGATATGGAAGAGAAGTCTAACCATCAAGTTCTGATGAAGAGTGGTAGAGAACATAGCTATGAAAAATCCATCAATCACAAAGCCATAAATTTGTGATGATTTAAGGTACCATATAATTCATCGGGTATGAGGTTACTTGGACAATGTTTTTTAGTTCTCAAGATCATTTCCCTAATGTTGAAAAATTGTTGAATTAAAAGAAATACTTACTTGATTTTGGTACAATCTCACTGTTGTTCTTTCCTTGAACAATTTCTAAGTCATCTCTTAATGAAATGAAGTTGAATTTTTCATTCGTTAAGTGTTAGCAGATCATGCGATAGAATGACAGGTCATTCCATATGTTTCTATCGCAAAAAGGCTAGTAGAATTTATTAAATATATATAAGTCCATCTGTGTTGAGATTAATCGTATATGGTTGATAAAATTGACTTATATTTCATCTATCATAGCACTTAATAAAATAAAACTAGTTTCTACTAACCAGGGACTTCATGTAGGCCAGTGGTAGGTGATAATGACCTATAGTGCTTCGGTTGTGGGTCTGATTCCCGCATCCTTGTTTGACGCGACGGGTTGTCACTCATCCTGCAGGTTGTCCCTTTTTCTAAAACTACATTATTATAACATTCCTGCAATAATATCGAAAAAAGTTAAATCCTTAAACAATACTATCTTATGTCTAACTTAATTAATTCCATTCTTTAGGCTTATCCAAAATACTTTGGTCCAAGCTCATAGTATAAAGAAAACAATTAATAGAAAGGTCATCTACTAAGCATGTGAATATCATCATTTTTCTCCCATATATCATAAAATATATCTTGTTGGTCACATTCGAAATATTTTAATTCCTTAATCATGTATTCTCTTGAAAAATGAATACCCATTGAACCTTAGTGAAAACATGAATGTCGTAAAAAGTTGACTCTTTCCACATACAAAAATCCAAAAATTTCTATATACTCAAAACATGATAAAACATTGTCCTTATATCAGTCATGAGCTCATTAATAGTACAAACATCTCTTTATCTCCTTATCCTTTCATTGTGCACATATCATCTACCTTCCAAAAATATTTGAATAACCTTTCATGGTTACAGGTACCATTGAACATATACTTTCAAATACATTTGGAAAAACAATATTGTAACAATCCTTAGATGTTTCATTATTCCATAGTACCATAGATTATTCTTGATAAACATGAAATCATTCCACTAACTTCATAAAACATTGACCTGGCTTTAAAACTTCTTTCATCTCATATGTCATTTGTAGTCTCTTCATCATCATCCACATAAATACTTCCCATATGGCCATGTTGATTCTCTTCATGAGATTTTCCCTTAGGGAATTGGTTTTATAATTCCCTTACATTCCACACTTAAAAAATTTAACCATTGTGGATGTCTTAGCAATTCCATTATCCTTGTCTATTGTGTTAATTGAACCTTTTCCTTTACAATTACTGGATTTGTGTCCTTCTTTTCCACACCCAAAGCATCTTCCAGTTCCTTTGAAACATTCTCTCTGATTCCTCTTCCCACATGACTTACATGAGGGGGATTGAACTTTATTTCCTCTATGATCATCATGAAACTTCATCTTTCTCTTATTAGCTGAGTTGGGATACTTACCAAAGTTGAGATTATTGATCAAATTATGAGATTTCTGATTATAAATTATAATGATATTCGGACTTCAAGATCCAATTTCATTTGGTTTCTCATGAATAATATCATTCCATTGTCCATCATATCCTCCATTATCGTGAATCTTCCTATTTCTAGCCATTTTCTAAAACCCAAAAAGAATAGTGTGAGCGGAAAAAATCATAATCAAGGGGGAGTACCTTCAATATCTAACAACTTAAGTTAAATTCTAATATTTTTACCGTAGTTATAAAATTATAACCTATACGTGTACTTAACCTTAGAGACATTCCTAGACATACCTTAGAAATATCCCTAGAAATTTCACTAAAGTTTTCGCATCCTAGTTTCCAAAGGTTAACTAAACCATTCCTCTAATACCAACTGTAGATACCCAAAGCATGAAGTAAATAGACATTACATTACATTTGAAAAATATCTAATATATAACAAAAATAGACACTAAATGACAGTAATAGTTTAGTGTCTTTGGAAACTCGGAATATAATCTTCTAATCTTGGTGAAAGATATTCAACATCTCCCATAAAGATATTCCTTTTTTTCTTACCTAAAACCTTTCTTTATATCCTAGGGAAAATAAAACATATAAAGGGTGAGCTAAAATTCTCAGTAAGGGTAAGCGTGGAGAAAATAAAACAAACCATATACATTTGAACTTCAAAACATGAACATAATATTTAAACATCAAAATCTTGAGAAATACATTAAACATTGTAGTATATAGGGAATAGATCATAATGGATCATAAATAATGATAAAATAGCATGGGAATAAAACATGTAATTGTGGAAAACCATTAAAAACATGATTTTATTTCCATAGTAGCAAAGGCATTGCTGCCAAGACCATCTTAGTGGACAAAGTCCCTTTCTGAATCGAGTTCACTCCTCATTCCAGTCCTATAACACTGAACCGGATTAAATTACCATTCCATCCATGTCTATCTCATGAGATATAAATCTTTACCCAATTAATTGGAGGGAGATATATGTCCAACCCATCTCATAATGAAATCATTCTTACATGTGCCACAACCTAAACATGAATCATTCATCATAACCCAAATAATAAAATGGGTTTCATAAATGTCATCCCATCATAACATAATCCTTATAAACAATGGATATAATTTCATCATAAGAAAAGTGAAACCATGTAAATCATATAGACATTATACTTGAAACATACACATATGAAATAATTTCATCTTAGATGGAAAATAATTTTGATAAAAACACTTGAAATGTTTTGTTGAGGAAAATATCCTTTCATCTTCAAAATCATTTTCTTTTCTCAAAATGCAAGAGATTTTAAAAGAAATGAATTTTGTTGAAAATAATATTGAAATATTGTAGACGAAGTTTCATGTAAATAAGGCATTATGAAAATGTAAAAATCCGTTCATTCTGTAGAAGTTAAAAATAATATTCTCCGTGTACTTATGTCAGAAAAGTCAAAAACAACCTCGTATGGTAAACAAAATAAAGAATCCTTACATACAATGTAGTAAAAGTTACAAATGGGTAAAAAGGACTTTAAACATACATGAAACCATTTTTTAGAAAACAGGTACATGGATAATAAATATAACCCTAGTAAAAACTTATGAATAAACAATCTCGGATAAAAACGAGATTGGAAAATTCATCCCTTACCTTAGGTCTGATATGCTTCGTACGTATCCGAACCTCTTGTATAATGATTTAAATATTGTAATTGACTTATTACAGAATAATATTCATTGTTATGATATCATATATGATTCACTTATGACTTTATATTACCCGTTCTTTTGTAAATTCCATGTTAAAGCAGCGTTTTGGGTAAAATCGGTTTATTTATCGTACGTGTTTGGAATTTTTGTTCTTGATATTATTATTAATTATATAATGATTTATTTACTTACATAATTTAAATAGTGATTTATATATCATATATATTCAGTATATATATATAATAGGTAGATAAATTAAATGAAATACATCATCATGGAGACGGTAGACCGTACGTACGCTTGAACGTTGTTTTCTTTTCCTTATTAACTTGAATGGAAGTAATTAAATAACATATACATAAGTCCAGTATCACTAATATGTCATATAATTTATGATTATCTAATATATATACTTTATAATCATTCTTGAATGGTTAACATGGAGAATGAATCCCATCGTGTCGTGGAGAAGGTAATCTGTACGTACACACGAGCGATGATATCATTCCCATAATTATTGAATGGAATTAGAGTGGATGATAAAATATCTCAGAATTAGTATCATGTTATAATAACTATATATATAGTTATTCTTTACACCATTATACCCATCCAAGTAAGGTAGTGGTGGAAAAACAGATTACACCACGGTGTGGAGACGGTATTCTGTACGTACGCACGCACGGTGATTTCATTTCCCGTAGGATGGATAGAGGGTGAAATGGGGTTGTTTCATATTTATAATAACATATCAGTATATTATTGATACTTATTTTATTACTCTATAATGAAAAACTGAATAATAATAAGTTGAAGAAGAAAGAAACTTGAAAGAATTAGTAGAAGAGATTACCTCTTCTTCGACGCACCTCTTTTAAGCTGCCTTTTAAGGCACTAAAGATGGCCTTTTGAGAAGACCATAACATCTAGAATGTTTCAAGGGAATTTTATAATTGAAATGGGCAGGTTTTGGCCGATCTTGAAGGCTCAAAATTGTGTAAAGATAAGAGGGAGGAGGTGCCCTTTTATAAGGTAGGAGAGGGGCACTTTAGGAAAAACTTAAAATATTATTTTATAATAAAGTAATATTCGGTTTATAATAGCTCCAAATTGATTTTTTTTTATGATAAAGTGGTATGGATCAAAATCCTCTTAACCAATAGGTTTTAGACAAGTTTATTTTTGTATTTTAACATTATCATTTAGATTTAACTCTAAGTTAAATAATTTTACTTTTACCGTGTCTTCCGGATTTCTTACACTATATGGTCAATAAACATACTATAACTAGAAAAACGAACCCCAGGTGGTTCATTATTAATATATATATATATACTTATCTAATTCATTTGGGTGAACCTTAGTTTTTTTGGAACAGAATAACAATTAATAATATAATATTTGTTTTAAAAACTATTTTATGTCAATTTTGACACTATTTGGTAATTGATTTTTTTGAAAATCATAAAAGCGTGATTAGTTCTAAAAAAATTAATTAAATAAATACTAACATGTCATATTAAACTATAAAAATAGTTTAATTCATATAAAGTCTCAAATTACATTTAGTTTTGTATTTATAACATCAATTATGTTAATATTTCATTAATAAGGTAATTACTGCATCATCATTGTGTCATTAATAAATTAAATTATTTATTGTCTAAAAATTATAAATAAAATACCATTATGTAGAAAATATTTTTATCTTTCTAATGAATATTTATAGTCAAATTTATCTTATGTATAACCCTATATTAAAGATGTTGTAGTTATTAAACATTGATTTTAACTCTGTTAACTCTTCTTTGAATAAAATAATAATATGTGTCCAAATCTAATCCAAGTGGATCTAAAGGGTAATATTTTATTCCTAAAGTGGTTTTGGTTGAATTACACTTATCCAATAGAATTAGGACATGTGTTAGCATAATAATAATATATTTTTTACCCTTAATTGCCCTATTTACTTTTAACCGTCGTAAATACAAGTAAAAAGTTACTATTCACCATAACTTATTTTTATCTTATTGAACCAAATTTTTCTCCTTGATATTAACCATGTCTCTTGGATTTTGTAAATTCCACTCATAGAAGCGGTAAAAATATGTTTTATGTAATTTTGAAAATTCTCCTAGGAGGTTGGTAAAAGGCGGTGAAAATTTCAATAAACTTTTTATATATCTAAAATTACTATAAAATGACACTAATGAATTACATTGAACTTTTATAGGTATTATGTATCAATTTTCACATAAAATAAATTTACCTAAAATAAATAATTATTTAAATAAAAATTCGGTTTTAAACTATAACTCAGTATTTTTCACTATTCATCAAAAATTGAATGTTTTCAGAAAAATTCCAAAAATTCACCCTAGGCTAATTTCGATATTCCGAATCCAAAAATGAAGTCCATTTTGAAAAATAAAATGTATAAACTTTCAAAAAGTGGGTATTACTATTCATAATAGCTAGTTTATATATTATTTTAATAACATATCTTTGTTTAGCGAAACTAGGTATTGCGTACAACACATGCTATCATGGAATGTCGTGATTGCGTGTAATGAAATCCAAGTCAGGGTTACGTGTAGTGCAAGATTATTTTTTTGTTTCCTATAATGGAATCCAACCACATTTCATTGATACATTTCATATATATATATATACATTCAATGTTGCGTAGAATAACTTCTATCAAAGCAACATGAAATTTTGTGTAACACGATCCAAGATTAGTGTTGTATATACTGCAAGCTAATACGGTGTAGCATATAGCTCAAGATAATCTTGGTGTAGAGTAAAACACAAGACATCAAATAAATTAAAAATAATACTTCACATAAAATCTCAGGGTGTTACATTCTACCCCCCTTAAAATGAATCTTGCCCTCGAAATTCGTTAGGGTTATAAATCGTTTACTACTTGAAAGTTTCATTCATAGAAACCCACATCGTAAAAAATAATACTAAAACTTCAATTCAAAAGTAATGTTAGAATAATAATGGTCACCCAAAGTAACTCCGCACTGGGTTTCCACATATAACAACATAGGTGAAAATATGGATATGGAAGAGAAGTCTAACCATCAAGTTCTGATGAAGAGTGGTAGAGAACCTGACTATGAAAAATCCATCAATCACAAAGCCATAAATTTGTGATGATTTAAGGTACCATTTAATTCATCGGGTATGAGGGTACTATGACAACATTTTTTAGTTCTCAAGATCATTTCCCTAATGTTGAAAAATTGTTGAATTAAAAGAAATACATAGTTCATTTTGGTAAAATGTCACTGCTTTTCTTTCCATTAAAAATTTCCAATTCATCTCTTAAAGAAATAAAGTTGAATTATTCATTATTGAAGTGTTAGAAGATCATGTGATAGAATGATAGGTCATTCCATCTATTTCTATCGCAAAAATTTTAGCACAATTTATTAAATATACATTAGTCCATCTGTGATGAGATTAATCATATATGGTTGAAAAAATTGACTTATACTTCATCTATCATAGCGCTTAATAAAATAAAATTAGTTTCTACTAACCAGGGACTTCATGTAGGCCAGTGGTAGGCGATAAAGGCTTGTTGTACATCGGTTGTGGGTTCGATTCCCGCATCCTTGTCTGACGCGACGGTTCGTCGCCCGTCCTGCAGGTTGTCCCTTTTTCTAAAACTACATTATTATAACATTCCTGCAATAATATCGAAAAACTTCCTAGCCCTAAACAATACTATCTTATGTCTAACTTAATTAATTCCAATCTTTAGGCTTATCCAAAATACTTCGGTCCAAGCTCATAATATGAAGAAAACAATTAATAGAAAGGTCATCTACCAATCATGTGAATATCATCATTTTCCTCTCATATATCATAAGATTTATCTTGTTGGTCACATTCTAAATATTTGAATTCCTTAATCATGTATTCTATTGAAAAATTAATACCCATTGACCCATAGATAAAACATGAATGTTGTTAAAAGTTAACTCTTTCCACATACCAAAACCCCAAAATTTCTATATACTCAAACCATGATATAACTTTTTCCTTATATTAGTCATGAGCTCATTAATACTATCAAACATCTCATTATCTCCTTATCCTTTCATTATGCACATATCATCTACCTTCAAAAAATATTTGAATAACCTTTCATGGTTACTGGTACCATTAAAAATATACTTTCAAATACTTTAGGAAAAACAATAGTGTAACAATCCTTAGATGTTTCATTATTCCATAGTACCATACATTATTCTTGATAAACATGCAATCATTCCACTACCTTCATAAACCATTGAATTGGCTTTAAAACTTCTTTCATCTCATATGTCATTTGTAGTCTCTTCATCATCATCTACATAAATACTGCCCATATGACCATGTTGGTTCTCTTCTTGAGATTTTACCTTAGGGAATTGGTTTGCATAATGCCCGTACATTCCACATTTAAAAAATTTAACCATTGTAGATGTCTTAGAAATACCATTATCCTTGTCCATTTTGTTAACTAAACCTTTTCCTTTACAATTACTAGCTTTGCGTCCTGCTTTTCCACACCCAAAGCATCTTCTAGTTCCTTGGAAATGTTCTCTCTGATGCCTCTTCCCACATGATTTACATGAGGGGAATTGAACTTGCTTTCTTATGTGATCATCATGAAACTCCATATTTCTCTTATTATCTGAGTTGGTATACTTGCCAAAGTTGATATTATTGATCATATTAGGAGATTTCTGATTAGGCATAATAATAATTTATAGACTTCCAGATCCAATTTCATTTGGTTTCTCTTGAATAATATCATTCTGTGGTCCATCATATCCTCCATTATCGTGAATCTTCCTGTTTCTAGCCATTTTCTAAAACCCAAAAAGAATAGTGTGAGAGGAAAAAATCATAATCAAGGGGGAGTACCTTCAATATATAACAACTGAAGTTAAATTATAAGATTGTTACCGTAGTTATAGGACTATAACCTATACGTATACATGACCATAGAGACATTCCTAAACATACCTTAGAAATATCTCTAGGGATTTCACTAAAGTTTTTGCATCCTAGTTTCCAATAGTTAACTAAACCCTTCCTCTGATACCCACTGTAGAGACCCAAAGCATGACGTACATGGACATTATATTACTTTTTTGGAATATCTGATACATAACAAAAACATACACCAAAGGACCGTAATAGTTTAGTGTCTTTGGAAACTCGGAATATAATCTTCTAATCATGGTGAAATATCTTCAACATCTCCCATAAAGATATTCCTTTTTTTTCTTACCTAAAACGTTTCTTTATATCATGGGGAAAAAAAATATAAAGGGTGAGCTCAAATTCTCATTAAGGGTAAGCGTTGATAAAATAAAACAAACCATATACATTTCAACTTCAAAAGAAGAACATAATATTTAAACATCAAAATCTTGAGCAATGACATAAATCATGGTAGTATATAGGGCATGGATCATAATGGATCATCAATCATGATAAAATATCATGGGAATAAAACATGTAATTGTGGAAAACCATTAAACACATGATTTGATTTCCATAGTAGCCAAGGCATTGCTGCAAAGACCATCTTAGTGGACAAAGTCCCTTTCTGAATCGAGTTCACTCCTCGTTCCAGTCCTGTAACACTGAACAGGATTATCTTACCATTCTAGCCATGTCTATATCATGAGATATAAATCTTTACCAAATTCATTGGTGGGAGATATAGGTCCAACCCATCTCATAATGAAATCATTCTTACGTGTGCCACAACATAAACATGAATCATTCATCATAACCCAAAGAATAAAATGGGTTTCATAATCATCATCCCATCATAAAATAATCCTTATAAAACAAATGGATATCATTTCATCAAAAAAAAAGTGAAACCATGTAAATCATAAAGACATTATACTTGAAACATACACATATGATATAATTTCATCTTAGATGAAAAATAGTTTTGATAAAAACACTTGAAATGTTTTCTTGAGGAAAATATCCTTTCATCTATAAATTAATTTTCTTTTCTCAAAATTCTGTGATATTTTAAAAGAAATGAATTTTTTTTAAAATAATCTTGAAATATTGTAGATAAAGATTCATGGAAGTAAGGCATTATTAAACCGTAAAAATCCATTCATTCTATATGAGTTAGAAAAAAATATTCTCCTCGTACTTTTTTCGGAAAAGTCAAAAACTACCTCGTATGGTAAACAAAATAAAGATTCCTTACATACCATGTAGTAAAAGTCAAAAATGGGTAAAAATGACTTTAAAAAAGCATTAAACCATTTTTTAGAAAATAGATACATGGATGATAAATATAACCCTCGTAAACACTTACGATTAAACAATCTCGGATAAAAACGAGATTGGAAAAGTCATCCCTTACCTTAGGTCCGATATGCCCCGTACATATCCGAAACACCTGTATAATGATTTAAATAATGTCATTTATTATTACAGAATCTTATTAATTGTTATGATATCATATATGGTTCACTTATGACTTTATATTACCTGTTCTTTTGTAAATTCAATGTTAAAGCAGCGTTTTGGGTAAAATCGTTTTATTTATTGTACGTGTTCGGACTTGTTTTTATTGATATTATTATTACTTATATAATGATTTAATTACTTCCATAATTTCAATCATTATTTATATATCATATATATTCAGTATATATATATAATAGGTAGATAAATGAAATGCAATACACCGTTCAGGGAGACGGTAGGTCGTACGTACGCTTGAACGCTGTTTTCTTTTCCGTATTGACTTGAATGGAAGTAAGTAAATAACATATACATAAGTCCAATATCATTCATATGTCATATATTTTATCATTATTTAATATATATACTTTATAATCATTCTTGAATGGTTAACTTGGAGAATGAATCTCATCACGTCATGGAGAAGGTAATTCGTACGTACACACGAGCGATGATATCGTTCTCATAATTATTGAATGGAATTAGAGTGGATGATAAAATATCTCAAAATTGGTATCATGTTATGATAATAATATATATAGTTATTCCTTACACCATTATACCCATCCAAGTAAGGTGGTGGTGGAAAAACAGATTACACCACGGCGTGGAGACGGTATTCCGTACGTACGCCTGCGCGGTGATTTCATTTTCCGTAGGATGGATAGAAGGCGAAATGGGGTTGTTTCATATTTATAATAACATATCAGTATATTAGAGATACTTTTTTTATTACTTTATAATGAAACAACTAAATAATAAGAAGATGAAGAAGAAAGAAACATGAAAGAATCGGTAGAAGAGATTACATCTTCTTCAACGCACCTCTTTTAAGCTTCCTCTTAAGGCACTAGAGATGGCCTTTTGAGAATACCAGAACCTATAGAATGTTTCTAGGGAACTGGAAAAGTGAAATGGGCAGGGGTTTTCTGAGCTTGAAGGTCCAAAATTGTGTAAATAGAAGAGGGAGGAGGTGCCCTTTTATAAGGGAGGAGAGGGGCACTTTAGGAAAAACTTAAAATATTATATTATAATAAAGTCATATTCGGTTTATAACAGCTCCAAATTAATTTATTACGAAGATAAAGTGGGATGGGAATTAATACTCTTAACCAATAGGTTTTATACAAGTTTAGGTTAGTATTTTAACCTTATCATTTAGATTTAACTCTATGTTAAATAATTTTACCTTTACCGTGTCTTCCTGTTTTCATGCATTATATGGTTAATAAACTTAATATAACTATCCAAAAGAACCAGAGGTGGTTAATTATTAATATATATAACCTTATCTATGTCATTTGTCTGTACCTTATATTTTTTTTAATATAATAACAATTAATAATATAATATTTGTTTTAAAAACTATTTTATGTCAATTTTGACACAATTTGGTAATTGATTTTTGTGGAAAATAATAATAGCATGATTAGTTCTAAAAAAATTAATTAAATCAATACTAACATGTAATATTAACCAAAAAATTAGTTTAATTCATATAAAGTCTCAAATTACATTTATTTTGGTATTTATAACATCAATTACGTTAATATTTCATTAATAAGGTAATTACTGCATCATCATTGTTTCATAAATAAATCAAATTATTTAATGTCTAAAAATTATAAATAAAATACCATTATGTAGAAAATCTTTTTATATTTCTAATGAATATTTATAGTCAAATATATCTTTTGTATATCCCTATATTAAAATTGTTTTAGTTATTAAACATTGATTTTAACTCTGTTAACTCTTCTTTAAATAAAATAATAATATGTGTCCAAATCTAATCCAAGTGGATCTAAAGGGTAATATTTTAATCCTAAAGTTGTTTTTTGGTGTAATTACACTTATCCAATAGAATTAGGACATGTGTTAGGGTAATAATAATATCATTTTTACCCTTAATTACCCTATTTACTTTTAACTGTTGTAAATACAAGTAAAAAGTTACTATTCACCAAAAATTATTTTTGTTTTATTGAACCACATTTTTCTCCTTGATATTAACTGTGTCTCTTGGACTTTGGAAATTCCACTCACAAAAGCGGTAAAAATATGTTTTATGTAAATTTGAAAATTCTCTTAGGAGTTGGGTAAAATACAGTGAAAATTTCAATAAAATTTTTAGATATCTAAAATTACTATAAAATTACTCTAATTAATTAAATAGAACTTATATAGGTATTATATATCAACTTTCACCTAAAATAAATTTAAATAAAATAAATAATTATTTAAATAAAAATTCAGTTTTAATCTATAACTCAGTGTTTTTCACTATTCATCAAAAATTGAATGTTTTCAGAAAAATACCAAAAATTCACCCTAGGCTAATTTCGATATTACGAATCCAAAAATGAATTTCATTTTGAAAAATAAAATTTATAAAATTTCAAAAAGTGTGTATTACTATTCATAACAGCTAGTTTATATAATATTTTAATAACATATCTTTGTTTAGTGAAACTAGTTATTGCGTACAACACACGTTATTGTGGAAGGTCGTGATTGCGTGTAATGCAAGTCAAGTCAGGGTTGTGTGTATTGAAAGATTATTTTGTTGTTTCATATAATATAATCCAACCATATTTCATTTATACATTGTATATATATATATATGTATACACTCAATGTTGCGTAGAATAACTTCTATCAAAGGAACATGAAATTGTGTGTAACACGATCCAAGATTAGTGTTGCATATACTACAAGCTAATACGGTGTTGCGTATAGTGCAAGATAATTTTGGTGTAGAGTACAACACAAGATATCAAATAAATTAAAAAGAATACTACTCATAAAATCCCAGGGTGTTACACGTACCTCTATGCATTTCAACTTATTCTGGGTTTCTCGAGCGGGCTTTGGTGATCAAGAGATTCTTAGCAGAGTAGAGACCGCTGATGAAAGTCTGCAGCAGGCAGACAGGTGCGGAGACCATGATAGCAGGAAGCCATCGTCGGACACAGGGATCAGGATATGAGAGACATTAGAGGAGGACCCAGGATAGGGGATCAAAAGTATGGGGCTCTCAGGCTGCATCCAGTCATCCTAGGGAGAAGCGGTGCTACACGTGGGATGGTAGGGTACATCTCTCTAGATATTTCCCAACCCGTCGAGCTGCTGACTGGGAAGTAGTGGATGGACCACCGAGGCAAAGGCAGAGAGTGGAGCAGAGAGACCTGCCAAGCGGAAGATGTAGCAGAGGATCATGGAGAGCTGTAGGTGGTGGAAGACACATCGATCTACTTCCACCACCACCCCAGGAGGTCCGCACCAGGCTAAGAGAGCTGGAAGACAAAGGAGGGGACAACTGCATGTGGTTGAGGAATATGACCCAGGGGTTACTGGGATGATATGAGGTACAATCTATGTATTCTCAACCCTAGATGTCGTACTTATTGACATAGGTTCCAGTCATTCCTTCATCGCCACATGTCTCGTGTGAAACCTTGAGATTCTGGTAGAACCGTTGACTCGACACTTACACTTGGAGACACCTGCGAGAGAAGACTCGATGATCACACACCTTTGCAGACAGTGAAATCTTTACCATAGTGGTGAGAGTTTTGGTGGGAACCTCTTGGTGGTAGCATCGAGGCCTTATGACGTCATTCTCAGTAAAGATTAGTTATCTATTGTCCATGCCCAGATTTACTGTTTTAGGCAAAGTGTACGGTGTTTCCGCCATGATGGGATGAGCTTTTCCTTTGTCGGAGAAATGGAAACCCAGGAAGCACAGAATGGGCTCATCCATAGGGGGGTGCATCCGATCACTCATGAGATGGCTAGCCTTACCCTCGGAGTAGTAGATGTTGTGAGCTCTTAGTTCCCAGCCGTAGTGGCGGAGTACGAGGAAGTCGTTCCCAAAGATGTTCTAGGACTACCACCCTATTGGGAAATCGACTTCTACATCGACTTACACCCTGAGACGACACTGATTTCCTCACCAGCATATCGGATGGCTCCTGCAGAGCTTCGTAAGCTGAGGGAGTTGTTGGAGGATTTTCAGAGAAATGGTTTTGTAAGACCTAGTATTTCACCCTGGGTTGCCCAGTCTTGTTTTCCAAGAAGGCAGAAAGGAGTTTGAGGTTATGCATGGATTACCAGCACCTGAACCAGGTGATGGTGAAGAATAAATATCCACTGCCAAGAATCGAAGTCCTCTTCGATCAGCTGAGAGGGGAACGATGTTTTTTGAAGGTTGTCCTTCGATCAGGTCATCACCAGTTATGAGTATTGGATGAGGATATACCGAAGATGGCTTTCAGGTGCTGCTACGGTCACTATGAGTACTTAGTGATGCCTTTCGACATAAAAGATGCCCCCGCTGTGTTCATGGGACTAATGAATCAGATCCTCCAGTCGTACCTGGACCAGTTCGTAGTGGTCTTCATCGATGACATCCTTGAGTACTTGGCGTCAGAGGAGGAACACGCAAGACACATGTGTATAGTTCAAGACATAATCCAAGAGCACCAGCTTTTTGGGAAGCTCTTGAAGTGCCAGTTCTAGATTCAGGAGGTCCACTTTATAGGACATGTCATTTCAGCAGATGGAGTAGTTGTAGACCTAGCCAAGGTGAATGAAATGCTATCCTAGGAGCCACCTCGGAGCGTGACAGAGGTGTGTATCTTTCTTAGGTCAGAAGGATATTACCGGAGTTTCATCCCTAATTTCTCCCGAATAGTGGCATTGATGATGGCCTTTACTTGTAAGGGAAAACCCTTCATGTGGACAGAGAGGTGCCTGCAGGCTTTCGAGCGGTTGAGATAGAGTTTGAAGAATGTCCCAATCTTGAGATTACTGTAGGAGGGTGTCGATTACATAGTTTTCTGTGACGCATCAGGGACAGGTCATGGCTGCGTCCTGATGGAGAGATAGGCAGTGATTGCTTAATTTTCATACTATCTTAGGCTACATGAGTAGGGCTATGAGACCCATGATCTCGAGTTGGCAGCGGTAGTTTTCGCATTGAAGATGTGGCGACACTACCTTATGGGATAGTAGTTTATCATCTACTCTGACCATAGGAGCCTCAAGTGCATATTTTCATAGAATAATCTGAATCTGAGGTAGAGGCATTGGCTATAGTTCCTCTAGGACTATGATTTAGATATCATCTATACTCCTGGTAAGGGGAACAAGGTGGCGGATGCCCATAGCAGAAGTTCAAGATCACAACTGTTGAGTGAGATGACAGAGTAGTTATCCGCGTTACAGTAATCCTTCCTGGACAGGGAGGATACAACTTACTTACATTCAATGGTAGTCACCCCTCCACTCTTACAGCAGGTTTGGGAGGCGCGGCTAGGAGAAGTCGACTGTGTGGCTTTACATGCTCAGTTATCCACAGGACATGCTCCTATTTGATATTCACAAGGTGGGGAGCACATAATTCTTTTCATGGGATGCACTGTTGTACCAGTAGAGTTTCTAGAAGAGTTCCTAAGGTAGTTTCATACACCCCCCTTGGCAGTACATCATAGAGTGTCAAATATGTACCAGGATCTCTGACATTAGTTCTGGTGGTCAGGCATGAATAAGGCAGTAGCAAGGTTTGTTTCTCGATGACTTACATGCCATCAGGTGAAGGCTGAGAACCAGGTTCCTGCGGAATTAGCTCACCCCCTAGATGTTCCAGAGTGAAGTGGGATGGAATATCGATGGAATTCATGACAGGCTTACCACGGACGTCCAAGGGGCATGATTCCATCTGGGTGGTCATTGAACAACTCACCAAGTCAGCCCACTTCCTAGCTATCAGGGAGTAGATTTATGTAGAGATCTTGGGATGCCTCTATGTGTAGGAGATAGTTCAGATTCATGGAATCCCTTCGATGATAGTCACGGGCCGAGATTCCCACTTTACATCCCAGTTGTGGAAGGCATTGCAGGAGGCCATTGGGACTCGCCTACACCCGAGCACGGCGTTCCATCACCAGACTGATGGTCAGACGGAGAGAACCATTCATGTTTTGGAGGAAATGTTGTGGGCCTATATCTTGGACTTCGGTCACAATTGGGAGAACCACCTACCACTGGTGGTGTTTTCATATAGTAACAGCTACCACTCCACCATTTTTATGGCACCGTTCGAGGCTTTGTATGGGAGACCCTACTGGTCACTACTTAGCTGGACCGGCCTCGGAGAGTCAGCACTCTTGGGTCTAGAGTAGGTGTGAGCTACCACCAAGAAGGTGCAGATCATTCAAGAGCAGATGAATACTGCACAGAGCTGGCAAAAGTTTTATTCTGACAGGCGATGGAGACCCCTGTAGTTTGAGGAGGGAGACTATGTTTTCCTTTGGGTCTCACCTCGACGAGGGTTATGGAGACTTTTCCGAGGAAGAAAGTTATCTACGAGGATCATCAGACCTTTTCAAGTACTCTGTAGAGTTGGAAAAGTGGCATACCACCTAGCTCTACCATCGTAGTTGCATCAGGTACATGATTTCTTCCATGCATCTCATTTGAGGAGGTGTGTGCATGACCCATCGCATATCATCGATTGGGGTGAGCTGGACATCGAGGATAGAGTGACCTTTGTGGAGTACCCGATGGAGATCGAGGATTGGAAGGAGAGGATCCTTTGTGGGTGATCGATTTCCTTGGTGCACTTTTGGTGGAATCATGGGAATCTTCAGGAGAGCATGTGGGAGTGTGAGGCTCAAATCTGTGCCTAGTACCCACATATTTTTGAGTAGTATTGTTTTGGCTTTTTGGGGAAGCAAATCCCCAAGGTGTGGAGAATGTAATGTCTTGTATTTTCAATGTATTAATTTTTAAATATTATATGGAATTATTACAAGACCAGGTGCAGTGACGACACATCATTCTGAGGCTTGGTTATCTCAGAATGGTGGTTCAAACTTTTTAACGTTTAGTGAGTCGACACTTGTGCGCGGTTGTGGCAATTTCCAAACAGATTCCCTCATTAAAAATATGTGGGCACCGTTGAATTTTGTACGAAGACTTTACCTAAGAAAGGTTCTAACCTCGACCGGTGCGGTTCGAGGGGAAAAAGTTAATTTTAGGGTGTTTTCAGTAAAATAAAATAAAATAAATGGAAAAGTTCATTTTTTTAAGGAAACATTCACTACAGCGCAATGACAGGGAACCTTTTTAATAATTAATGTCATGTCATAATGACCCAAAAATGGTGTGCCAATGATGAAAAAACCTATAATATGTGTTTCTTGTTCTATATAGTAAGATCACATGGTTTTCACATACCTAGTAAAATACATGTAGCCAATATAGAACCTATCTCATATTAAAAAAATAAAAATTAAAAAGTACCAAAATCAATAAATAATTATAAAATTCATTGAAAAATAATTCCATACTTGAAAATGACACAATAGTTGTGACAATTCACTCATTTATGTCATGTTATTCCCCTATAAAGTCCACTTGACTATGGATGATAAAAAAGGCGATGATTCGAGTAATCCTACAAAAATGATTCCTAATAAAATAACACATGTAAATCTCTCTAGTTCATCCATAAATTTAAATCTACTAGAATAGATTATCGAAAAATAACTTTATCTTCAGATATGAAAATGTAGATCGGTTACTCAATTACTCAATCAACTGGATCACTTTAAAGATGGGAAAACTTCTTTAAACTTTTATCAAGAATTTAGTTAGTGGTTTTCAAGTAATGGTATCTCAATATGGATAACACAAGTGGATATAACTCAACAATTGTTTTACCTAGGGGTAATAACCCCAAAAATGTTTCATTGGGATTTTACTCAATTTTTTTTAGTTCATGAATACGAGCCCTTTTTAACGGTAGGTTTAACACTTCTTGGGGATATGTTTTTTTAATCACAATATTTTTATTAACCATTGTGAAGGATATATAGAAATTTTAATTATTATATGACAATAAATAAAAACATATTCAATGGTGTTTTCTCTATATAGGATTAAATAAATCCAAAAGGTAACATGATTATCACTAATGTAGAGACCCGAAGCTTGACATACATGGAAATTACATTACTTTTGTGGAATACTTAATACATAAGAAAAACAGACACACAAGGACCGTAATAGTTTAGTGTCTTTGGAAACTTGGAATGTAATCTTCTAATCGTGGTGAAAGATCTTCAACGTCTCCCATAAAGATCTTACACTTTTTGTTTCCTTACCTAAAACCTTTCTTTTGATCCTAGGGGAAAATAAAACATAAAAAGGGTGAGCTCAAATGCTCAGTAAGGGTAAGCATGGATAAAATAAAACATACCATATATATTTGAATTTAAAAACATGAACATAATGTTTAAACATCAAAATCATGAGCAATGACATAAAACATGGAAGTAAATAAGGCATAGATCATAATGGAACATAAACCATGATAAAATAGCATGGGAATAAAACATGTAATTGTGGCATCCATTATGCACATGTAATGATTTCCATAGTAGCCAAGGCATTTCTTCCAAGACCATCTTAGTGGACAAAGTCCCATTCTGAATCGAGTTCACTCTTCGTTTCAGTCCTGTAACACTGAACCGGATTAACTTACCGTTCCAGCCATGTCTATCTCATGAGATATAAAATCTTTACCCAATGTATTGGAGGGAGATATAGGTCCCAACCATCTCATAATTAAATCTTTCTTACTTGTGCCACAAAATAAACATACATCATTCATAAAAACCCAATAAATAAAATAAGTTTCATAAACATCATCCCATCATCACATAATCTATCTAAAAGAAATGGATATGATTTCATAATAATAAAAGTGAAACCATGTAAATCATAGAGACATTATACTTGAAACATACACATATGAAATAATGTTATCTTATATGAAAAATGGTTTTTGATAAAACACTTGAAATGAATTCTTGAGGAAAATATCATTTCTTCTTCAAAATAATTTTCTTTTCACCTAATGCCATGCAATTTTAAAAGAACAGGATTTTTTTTAAAATATTAATGAAATCTTTTGGAGGAACCTTCATGAAAATCTACCTTTATAAAATCGTAAAAAATCCTTTCATGCAGTATAAGTTAAAAAAACATTCTTCTCGTACTTTTGTCAGAAATGTCAAAAAGTACCTCGTAAAAGAAAGATTCCATACAAACCATGTAGTAAATGTCAAAAATGGGTAAAAAGGACTTTAAAAATACAAGAATAGACTTTTATAAAACATGGACAAGGATTATAGAAATAACCCCGGTAAATACTTACGAATAAGCAATCTCGGATAAAAATGAGATTTGCAAAATTATCCCTTACCTTAGGTCCGATATGCTTCGTACGTATCCGAACCTCCTGTATAATGATTTAAATAATGTCATTGACTTATTACAGCATCATATTCATTGTTATGATATCATATATGTTTCACTTATGACTTTATATTACCCTTTCTTTTGTAAATTCCATGTTAAACCAGTGTTTTGGGTAAAATCATTTCATTTATCGTTTGTGTTTCGACTTGTCGTTCTTGATATTATTACTTATATCATGATTTACATATTTCCAAAATGTAAAACATGATTTATATATAATATATATTTATCATATACATATATATTATAGATCGATAAAAGGAATGAAATACACCGTTCATGGAGACGGTAGGCTGTACGTACGCTTGAACACTGTTTTCGTTTCCCTTTTGAATTGAATGGAATTAAGTAAATGTCATACATATATATATATATATATAAATAAATCCAGTATCATTATTATGTCATATATTTCATTATTATTCATTATATATACTTTATAATCATTCATGAATGGTTAACATGGATATTGAATCTCATTGCGTCGTGGAGACGGTAGTCCGTACGTACGCACGAGCGATGAAATCATTCCCAAGATCGTGGAATTGTATTAAAGTGTATGTATACTATTACATAATAAATATCACTTTAAAATAATCATATATATTCATTACTTTCACCCTTATACCCATCCAAGTAAGGTGGTGGTGGAAAATAGATTACCCCACGGTGTGGAGACGGTATTCCGTACGTACGCACGCGCGGTGATTTCGTTTTCTGTTGGATGGATAGATAGTGAAATATGGTTGTTTCATACTTATAATAACATATCATTATATTATTGATACTTATGTTATTACCTCATAATGAAAAACCTAAAAAATAAGAAGTGGAAGAATAAATAATGTTGAAAGAATCGGTAATGGACATTACCTCTTCTTTGAAGTGCCTCTTTGAGACATCCTCTTAGGGAACTAAAATTGGTCTTTGAAGACGAACAGGACCTCTAGTCTGTTTCTAGGGAAGTGGAGAAGATAAATTTTCATGGTTTTTCCGAGCTTGAAGGCTCAATGTGGTGTGAGGAAGAGAGGGAGGAGGTTCCCTTTTATAAGGGAGGAGAGGCGCACCTTTGGAATTCTTAAAATTATTAATTTATAATAAATATTACCCCACTTAAAAACCTCCAAAAATGATTCATATCCAAATATTAGATATTTTAGGGTTGTAATATCATAAAAAAATCAAATTTAGACATGTTAGTAATTTATTTTAAACAATATCAACTTGATTTATCCTTATTTAATCAATTTAATTTTATTTTTGGTAATAACATTCTAAATTTTAAATTATATCAAATAATTACTTATTTGTTGGGAATTGTCCATAATTGGATAATTTATAAAAACAATTACCATATAGATTTAAATTTATAATTTGTAAATATTTTTGTGATTTTTAAACAATTTTATAATATATTATTTTTATAAAATAACAATAGTGTCCATTTTGACACTATTCATTTATTTGAATTTAAATAAAATATATACAGAATATATGTTCGAACTAAAATCTTTAATAGATTCCTAAAAGGTCATATGTATCTAGAAAATTAGTTGAGCACATTAAATGGTTCATATAATATTTATTTTATTATTTTTAAAACCATTTATTTGGTTTATCTCTTAATAAAATAATTACCACATCATTTTTTGTATAATTATTTAATATAGTTATTTGTTGCATAAAAATTAAAAATAAAATCTTAGGATGAATATAAATCTATTACCATTCCCAATAATACTTTTAATCTAATTTATAATATTAAAATCACAATATTTAAATTGTTATATTTATTAAATTATGAAGGTGATAACTTTGGCATCATTTAAAATAAAATAATATGAGTGTAATAATCATATTAATAAGGATCAAAATGGTCAAAACTTCGTCCAATAGATGATTAGGGTTTATATATACACTAATAATAAGTTTTGTGCAGATTTTTGGGCCTTTTGATATGTATTAATATTTCAATAAAAACTATATTATTGATTTTTCACTAAATAAATAGTTTCTGCATCCCTATTGTGTCAAAATTAATGATAACTATTTAATACCTAAAAATTATAAATAAATTTATATGATGTAGATAATTTCATTAGATTTCTAGAGACTATTCATGTTTGAAGTATCATGATGTTTATCACTAAATTAAAATTAATATACTTATAAGATTTAAGAGAGTGACATGTTGTCACTTTCTTTGGTTTTAATAATAATTAAGTTATTTTCATGGAAAAAAGTCCATTAAATGATTATAATCTTACCATTAGGTGATATGGGTCGACTTTTATTCATCCAATAGGATTTTCGCAGTTTTTAGGTTAATTGTATAATCTTATATTTACCCTTAATTACCCGATTTACCTTTAACTATGGTAAATAAAATTTATCGTAGTTACTATTCATAAATTCCAAAAAAAAAGTATGTTATTAAAATAATTTATACCTACTGATTCCAAATATGTAATCCATTTTTCCAAATTCAATACACTAAATTTTCAGAAATTAAATTAAATTTAATCACGTTGTCGAAATAAAACGGGTTTGTGTTTAAAACATTGCAAAAGATTGAATTGATTTAATCTAGTAATTCAAGGTAAAATCAATGCTAATGACATAAATTATATTAAATGGTAAAAATTTATTCTATTTATACTTTAAAACCATTAAATATTATAATTTAACCACATAAGTTATTACGATGAAAAAAGTTGTTTTTAATTAAAATATAGCGTATTTTTACTATTAAGTAAAATATGAAAGTTATCAGAATAATATGAAAAAATTATCCAAGGTAAAATTTTATATCCTGATTCCAAAAAATAATTTTATTTTGTAAAATTTAACTTATAAACATGTCAAAAACTAGATTTAAAGTTGTTTCACCATCAAAAGGCGGCAAATCTTCATTTTTTTAAAAATACCATTTTACCCGAAAAATTTATTTTGTTCTTATACCATGTTCTAGAAAATGTTTAAGATGAATAATAATGTTATAAAATTCAAAATTTAGTTAATACTACTCATAATGTCTTCTTCATAATAATATTATAATAATATGTCGTTGTTTATTAACACCCGGTATTGCGTACAACACACACTATCGAGGAAGGTCGTGATTGTGTATAATGCAAGCCGAGTCAGGGTTGCGTGTTGTGCAAGATCCTTTTGGTGTAGCATACAACACAAGACATTAATGAAATTAAAAAGAATATTTTTCATAAAATCTCAGGGTGTTACAACTAAGTTATTGTTTTTTTTATTAAAAATCGATATAAATAAGAGTAATCAAGTAAAAGATGACTATAATGGATGATTCCATTAAAGCCTTCCTATAATGTTGTAATTTGGAATGGAAAAAAACATGAGGATAATGAATCATATATAAAACATTATGACATATAAATTAACTCATTTTGATCATATATATTCACCTCAGAGGTAATAACTTATAGTTGATTCCATCATTCACAAGCTACCACATTCCATTACTAGATCTATTGAGCCATTAATTTTTGAACAATGCATTTAGAATAAATTAAAAATATTATATATACTCTATTGTTCAGCAATTGATATATTTTCCTTGGTATTATACTTCTTATAAGGGGATTTTGATTAGTGGTAGACACTAATTATGAACTTGAATCTACAAGTGGGTTTTGATTGTTTCAATGGGAGGTGTTAAGGATAATCTTTTTCCATAGATACTTTCCCCATTAAATAATAAGATAAATTGAGAAAGAATTATTAGAGATAATGAAAAAGGTAAACATACCTATTAGAGGCTATGAATTTAACTTTATAGTGCTTAATCAGTACACCCCTAGCATTCATATGGATCTTAAGGAAAAGGAAAATATGTTATTTGATGATATGAGACACTGTCTATGAAAGAATATAGAAATAAAGACCATGAAATCTACTAATATATTATGAGGAGTTATATAATGGTTTAAATGTAATTTTAAAAGATGTGGTGGTCACATAGGTCTAATTAAAAGAAGAGAGAAATGGGTTCAAAATTAGGGAATAATTTTGATCATAGAATATGATGAAAGAAACTATTACTGTCCATGGGAAAAAAATTGGAAGAAGCATTTATGGATTTTTTTTTGGGAGTGGAAAGTATTAAATGTGTGAGAGAAATTTTCATATGGATAATAACTTTTTTAGGTAAGTGAATCCTCAACATATATTTCAAACAGAAAAGGGAAGATTGTGTAACCACAACCGGAAGTTCAATGATTCAAGTGTGGACAGAATTGAAATATTAAAATCAATTTTTATATCAAAATACATTGGAGGGTATCCACAGACATCCACAACATATGATAAGGGATAAATCTCAAAACTTCCCAAACATAATCTTTAAAATAGAGTCTCTATATTATGTGGTTGAAGGTATACTATTTATGCTTTTAAATCTATAAAGTCATGTGGTTGATTATAGTTATATATATTCTTTTATTTCATCAAAGATTTCAAATAATATAGAATCAAACCCAGAACTTCAAGAATTTTATTAATTATTTATAACATATATAGGAATTACCCAACCATCAATGATGTATAGAAACTCTATTATCTACTATATAAAGTGTAATATATAATAAAATTTAATAGTTACTCATATGGTGGAATTTAACATTATACTAGGGATGGAATTTCTCTCTATGTGTTATACTCAAATAAGATGTATAATTATGAAAATTATATTGGTATTGAAAAAAAAAATTGCAGTTATTTCCCAATGAGAGATATCACATCCCGGACTCTTTCTAGAAAAACCTATTATAACCTGATTATAATAATTATTTCTAAATGAAAATACAAAATAGAATGTATTAATTTTGAAAATGTTCTCATTGTTCATGATTACATTGATTTATTTCAAAAATTATTACCTAGACCTCACATAGAATTAGAGGTATCATTATTCATTATATTCATTCCTGGATCTAAGATAATTTCAATGACCCAACATAGTATGGTATGTTTGGAGTTTGAAAAATTAAATAAGAAACATTAAGATATTTTGGGCAATTTTTTTATTTGACCAAGTGTGTCTGCTTATGGAGAACCTATTATATCTATGTTGAATAATGGATCAATACACCAAATCATTAATTACTGATAACTTTATGGGATCATAATAAAAATAAATATCCTCTTTTAAGGATTAATGATTTGTTTGACCAGATTCGTGGGGGTCAATTATTTTCCAAGATTATCCTCTACTTTGGGTATCATCAATTAAGGATGAAGAAAGAGGGTGTCCCAAAGTTTTCCTTCAAAAAAACAAATGTTCATTACAATTTATTAGTTTTTCCCTTTGTCTTGAATAATTCTCCTACAATATTTATGGATTTAATGAATAGTGTATATAACTATTACCTTGAAATTTTTTTTGGTCATCCTTAATGATATTATTATATATTTGAAAAGTCTTGAGGATAATAAGAATCATATAAGGGAAATATTGAGAATTATTTTTAAGGATTCATATTTTGGTAAATTCAATAAATGTGAATTATGGTTACAATAAGTTAAATTCTTGTGGCACATCATGACTAGTAATGGTATCTCAGTTGATACTTCCAATAGATAATCCATGGAGGAGTGTCCATGTCCTATTACAGTAATGAATATTCATATTTTCCTTTGTTTATCGGGATAATGTTTAGGTTTTTTGGAAAAACAATCATGTGTTTATAATCCACTAACTATGTAAACTAAAGTGGGAGTTAAGATAATTTAGAAAATTGAGTGTCAAGAAAGTTTCCACGAACAATATATGAGATTGGTTAGTGCAACTATGATCATTTGACCCTATAATAAGAAAATATTTATCATAGTAATACATTGTTGAAAGCACATGAATATATAATCATGAAAGGAGATATAGTGATTTCTTATGAATTGGAAAAATTAGAGCCTCATGAATTGAAATATAGTACACATGACATGGAGTTAGTTGTTGTCATATTTTCCAACAAGATATAGAGATACTATCTTTATGGAAAAAATGTGATATTAAAAATAATAAAGTTTAAATTATATATTCGAGAAGATATATTTATTAAAAATCTTTTAAATATATACATAAAGGAAGTGTTATGGATTTATGGGTCACCACATTCATTTTTTTTATCATGATCTGAGGATCACATCTAAATTCTAGAGAATTATTCAATATGCTCTGAATACTGAATATAATTTCATTATGGACTGTCAGTCTCAAATTAATTTTCAATCTAAAAGGATGATTAAGACACTCTAATATATTCTATGATTTTTCACAATCGATTTTAATGGTTTATGGGATCAAAAAACCCATTGTTTGAGTTATCATAAAACAAAAACTTCTACCCTATTATTAATATATCTCTATATGAATAAATATATAAAAAGTAATGTTTATCTCCAATGTGTTGGGATGAATATCGTGAAAGAAAACAAATTATTCCAAATCCTGTGGAAAAGATGGAAATAATGTTTAATAAATCTAACAACATATGAAATATTCTTACATTTTTCATAAGATCTATATTGAAGACCATAAAAGGGACGTTGAGTTTGATGTAGGAGATAAATTCATCCTTTAAATATCATCAGTGAAGTGAGTCATGTGTTTTGTAATGAAATAAAATCTTATCTCTAGATAAATTTGTACCTTTGAGATTCTTGATTTCGTATGTGTAGTGGATTATCATATTCCATTACTAAAAACATGTTTCTATTTCATTATGTGCTCCAAATATCACTCATGAGGATGTACATACCTTATCCCTCACATATATAGAATCTAGATGTGGTATAACAAGAAACTCACCTCTCTTATGAGTAATATCCAGTGAAAATATTAGACCTTAGAGATGAAGTTCTATGAAACAAGACAACTAACCTTGTTAAATTGTTGTGTAGGATCTATAAATACGATGAGGAAACATGGGAACCATAAGAAAAAATGAGATAGAACTACACTCTTCTATTCTCAACATATAATATATGATGAAATTTTTGGAGATGAGATTTCGTAAGGGTGAAAAATGGAAAGGCCTGGACTTTATTAAAGAATTTTCTTAATGAATAAATGTTTCTTACATTATATATCATTATACACATTAAAAACATAGAAGACCCAAAAATACTTTATATCAATAATGATGAATGTTATATTAGTCATCAACTAAAACCATGAAAAATCCGAACATTTAAATGGGAAAAATATATAATAAGAAAATTAAAATGGGTAAATTTAGATCTTCCAAAACTTATAGGATCTTCACCCCCATGAGTAACCCAATATAATATAAATAAAATATTATTATACGAATTGAAATTTTAGAAAATGAATAATGTATAACCTTGACAGGAAATGTAGATAATATCGTGTAAAGAAATAATGTGGAATTTATAGAAGTTAATACAATAATTGTAATACTAACATGTATATTGGAATAATAATATGAAAATTTGTCAATATGACCATTGGGCACTGTAACTATTTATAATAGTTTTGACGTAGGATTTAGTGTTTCAAAAAGTTAATTTCAAATGATAATTAATTTTCAATGAAAAAAGTATAGCCTCAACTAGTTGATTAATTATTTATTAATTCCATTTTTTTGAACCTAGTAGGGAGGGAGGATCACTTAGTTTCACCCTTGACCAATCCCAAACAGAGATTCAACAAGTGAGGCTTGAATAAAATCAACTAGAGGATAATTTCAATTTAGTGGAGAACACCACTATGTCATTTTTTGATGATCCATCCTATAAAACTACCACTATTTCATACCTTACCCATAGGGTATGTGTTCCCATAATAATTAGTTATGTGTCTATAAATTAGTATCAAAAGGAATTTAATTTCATTATTATAAATTTAATTCTTATTTTCTTAAATTCGATTATTTGTATTACTTCGTTTAATAAAATATTCATGAAAATCAGATATATTTGATAATTTGATTTCTGGATACAAATAAAGCTGTATTTTCAAAAAAAAATACACAATTTTGTAATAAAATATTTTATTCTATATAAAATTTGTTTTAATGAAATTTTCTTTTAGAAAATATTTATTTAATTATAAATGATAATGTAATTTTATAATGTCCTATGATATTTTTATAAATGTTAGAAATTTGATTATTCCATAAGAAGTGTTATTATTCAATACATTATGAGTTTTTATTTAAATCATGAAATTATAATATTTAGAAAACTATTTTTATAAAATACAAATTTTATTTTATTTCAACATCTATAAATTAGAATGATTTCCTAATAATTTTTTATAATACATTATTTTTCCTTAAATAGTATAAATACAATTTTTTTTTCAATATGTTTTATCAAATCATATATATGTACTATGGATTTAATAATTAAATTAGTTGAATTCAGGGAAAATATTATTTAATTTCATTAATATTAACTATTTATTTGATCTACTCCAATTTCTAGACCCACAATTTACTTTTCAAATTCAAAAATAGAAATTATAATATTAAAAAGTATATTTTGTGGGAAAATAACTTTTCCATGGAAAAAGTAATTTTAAAATGTTGATTTTGATTTTAATATATTAAAAAAATATACAACATGATTCAAATGTCTAAAACCATTCTATTATATCTTGGACAAGACAATGTATTTTCATTTTCTCTATCCTATAATTCAAAGACCTATGTTTCAAAATAATTAAATAGTTTATCCCATTGTACTATAAATACACTCCCACATCTCATTCTACAACACTCAGAATCTATAATAAATTATATTTATGTCAATTTATCTCCAAAACCATCCCTCTATAGTTTCCTTTTGTCCTCTTGGTTCCATCATCTCATTTTAGGAATCTACAGTTCATGGTAAGGGAATTATCCACTTATTCTATTCCACTCATGTGCCTTGATTGTGTTATTTCTAATAAATTATCAAATAAATTATTTTAAAAAACCTTTTATAATCCCTTTAAATCAAAAATATAGTTTCCCCAATGGAATACCTTCGTTCCCTCTAATCATTCCCTCTCTTTAATCTACGTTTTATGTCGTCATGTTACTGGATTCACTTCATGAATTCCTCCATTATACATGAAACTTTACTCTATTATGAATAACCAAACCATTTATTTTTCTTGGAGTATTCACCATGATATATATATTATTTTTATATATATGTTTTTACATGTAGAAAAATCACATTACCTTTCCATGTGTTTAAAATGATGTAATACAAAATTCATTAAGCATTTATCTACATAATGATTTTATATAAAACTCATTCAGTACTCTCCAAATAAAATTGATAAAATGATTTATTATGATCAATATTGATCTTATAATTTGATACATATGAAGGGTACATCATGATATCTCTCCAATTCACTAGGAAAAGAAAACTCTATAGATATGACATGTTTTATGATACCTTGGTTAATAAACTTATTGATTTTCGTTTACAACACCTTTCTGATAAACCTTGGTGATATGATTATGAATATCTCATTTCCTTTATTATAGATGAATTTTAATTTTATGATTTCTTAACATTAAATAATGATATGAATCATTTTTTTATCGTCATGCCTAATCGATATGCCTCATGTTTACCTGCTAAATTTCTCTTTTTTATTCACTTATAGGGATTTATTCTCACCAATTTATTTTGATATATGTCCGGAGGATATGTTATACAATAAAAGTAACGTAGGATGATCCTATAAGGAATACTTTCAAGTTGATTAAAATATTCTTTATGTTACTCATGTAATATGTTCCTAATTCCAAGAAACTAAACCTAAAAATATTTTCAATATTATCATGTCTTTTACCATGTATTGAATGTTTTATGTGTTAGAAAAGGCAGGATTCCATAACTCTTTATTTTACTCAAACTCTCAAGGATCAATTGAACCTTCTCTGGTATCACCTTCTCCTGTTTTTTCCTAATAATATATTCCTCTCTACACACAGTCCAATATAAGGATGACCATCAGTGTATCTTATACAGTGCCTCAAATAGTGTTATGTCTATAGTGGAGTAATAATTATTTTTATAGTTGAACTCCAAAAATATATATTCATCCTCATAGATCTAGAAAATGTATAAAATATAAAATCTAAAAATATCTTCTAAAACTTGGTTGTCATTCTACATTTGGACCTCAGTTTTAGTTTTAAATATCATTTTCATCTGTAACGATGCCCTGAATGCCTTCTGGATGCCTATCCACAACTGTAACATGAACCAGTAATCATAGTTAGATATAATTTCCCTATGAAGCCAATGAACCTAGAAAATATCTCTAATATACAAACTCCACCAACATTACACTGAAATATTATTATGTATGGAAATCAATTGCACTACATTTTTATATATATCAATGTTCACTAAGATAGATCTATGGACTCTAATTTTCTATGGAATCCCCAAAACGAAATCCATTAATATTCCATCCAACTTCAATTATATGATCTCAATAGTTATAATCATACATATTGGTACTATATGCTCACCCTTTACCTATATAATTGTGAGGAATTGAGAAACAAACTCATAAATTCTCTACCCCATGACATCTCACAAAGAATTCCACTAAAGGTCATTATATATATTTTACAAATTAGGATGTACTATTATAGAGAAGGTTTAAAACTCCCTTAGAACGTATTCATGAAGAATTTTTAGAACTATCATCAATCCCAAGAAAAGAATGATTTCTTCCACACTATTGGAAAAATGATCTGGTACATCTTTCATGGATATTGGGCTGAACATAAAATCATATTTGACAACACAAAACTAATCCTATCTCACACATTAAATAACTAGTAGAGTATACACCAATAGGTGAAGATAATATTTCCCTTTATCCACCACTAGGTTTCATTGTAATAGTTTCAACTGCTCTGTCACATCCTCCACTAAGCGAGAAAAATATTTTATACTAACTAAATATTCCCCCATGTTTCCCCTCCCTTGATTACAGAATATTTTGAGTTAATAGTATAACAGGAACTCCAAAAAATTCTGTTATATCTGGTTTAGTTCCCTCTAGGTAAATATGTACTTGGGACTCTGTTGGACTGGGTAAATAATGAAATACACTCTCAAAATTTAATTCCTCTACATATTTTTATTGAAGACTATCAATAGAAATACCAACTTTTGGGTCACATTGTTCTACTAGTGTGGACTCATATGCCTCACCTAATAAGAAATTTCAACTTGCATCTTCATAAGGATGAATCTACACCCAACTCTAAAGGCATCCCAAAATAGCACGTAATCCACTACCTCCTCTAGTAGTTTCAATACTGAAGCATTGTCTAATCTCTTCCTCAACTCCATCAAGGCCCACTAATGTTAATAAATCTAAGGAAATGGTTTCCCTTCCAATATATAGACTGTCAATGGGGATAAAATACAATATGATTTTTATAAAAACCTCCCGTCATACCCTATTAAATTTATGATACCCCAACCATGATAAAAACTCTTTGGGGGATCTCAAGTGAAAACAAAATCAATATTTTCCCAGCCCAATTCCTCACAATTCTCAGAGATTTCATTCCCTCGAAATGGACCCTCTAAAATCCAAAACTGACACTAGAATACCTTATTATATAATCAATGATCTCAAAGTAAGTCTAGGATTAGCCTAAAAATCTCTACATACTCCACCGCAGACATTTAGTAAATAAGTATTTCATTGTTAAAGAAAACCATAAATAGGGATTTTAGGTGTCGCCCAAGGAAGGAAAACAAGTTTGGTGATGCATTAAGTAGTAGGGACCATAGAGTAACCACCATAATGGGAATTATCAATGATCCTATCTAAATAGACATAATAAAGATAGATATGGTGACTTTTAGGTAATGTGATCCATCATTCCATTTTCCTAGAGATTTATAATCCATCCTTACTAGAAATTATTGAGAATTACCAATATTGTGATGAGAGATTACAATGGAATATTACATAAATAAATAATGAAAAATTGATATAATTGATCTATATAGATAGGGTTTTTTGTGGTTAGAAAGTGGTTATTTGTTCCATCTATATTATAGTTGAGAAGGTTACTACTATACAAATCATGTAGCCTTAATTTCTATATAAACCCTATTGGTCAAACGATGTATATGGATTTAATTAAAAAAATTATGGGATGGTATGAAGTGGAAATCTAAGAACAGTGTGTCTAGATTGTTATAATTATTTTAGTTGAAGAATGGTAGATAACATCCTAATGGATTCATTAAACCTCCACATATTCCTAAATGGAAGTGAGATGGTGTTACAATAGACATTATCACCAGACTCCCAACGACTCTAAGGAGGAACAATTATATATGGGTCATCATTGTAGTTCTTACCTAGTCATCTCATTTCATCCCTGATTACACTAAGAAGTTAGCTCTGTCCTCAATAATTACACTAATATGTTAGCTCCAACCTCTAATTGTGATCTATTATCATCACTGATTACACAAAGAAGTTAGCTCCATCCTCAATGTCTATCTCACCCATGTCAATAACGCATTCCATTTCATGCACATATGTCCTCAATTGTGATACATGGAAGACATCAAACACCCGACCCAACTATGGGGTTATGTCCAAGTAGTAATAAATCTCTATACATAGAATCTAGAACAATATGATAAACATAAGGGATATCTTTAGACCCTGACCAAATCTCTATATTCCACATTTTGAGGATATTGTTAGGAAAATGTGGCCTCCCTGCCCAATCTCTAATAAGATGTGACCTTGGTCTTCTTGATATTTTTTCGACTCTCATATTGACCCAGACATTATTTGGGACTTTTATTTCTTGAATAAATTTTATTATATTATATAGAATTATAAACAAAAAACCTAGAAAAATGAGAAACACTTTATTCCAAATATGAATATAATCACATTTGTTAGAAATTAAACACATTAACATTCTAAACTATATAATGGGAAAAATGTATAAAAAATTGAAAATAGAATGGAAAATTTTTGGATAGTTCCAAACTTCTAGGATCATCTCCCCCAAGAACAACTCTATAGAAAATTTGTAGAATAGAAGTAATGAAATAAAAACTTTAGAATAAAAAATATATAAATCTTTTATATGAATTGTAGTTAATAATATACGAATAAATGAAGAGGTATTTATATAGGGAAATATGACCATTGTAATAGTATCATAACCATTGGAATTGTAACATAACCTCTATGTCAATGTCATCTAAGCCACCCTATAAAACAACCACCATCACACACCATACCATTATGGTATATATCTATATAATAAGGGGTTATGTTTCTCGAAATTTGTATCAATAAATTTTAATTCCCATTTTATAATGATTTGGATTTTTTTATACCATTTTAAATATTATTTTATTTAATTATATAATCATGACAATAATATAAATTTGATAATTTGATTTTTGGAAATTAATATATTAATATTTTTAGAAAATATATAAACCATTATAATAAACCCTGATATTCAATATAGAGTTTATTCTAAAAAAATATCCTTTTAAATAATTATTTATTTAAATGTAAATCGTATCATAATTTTACAATAGATTATAAAATTTTTATGTGTGTTCGAAATTTGACTATGTAATAATATTTTTTTCCATAAATAATGTTTTTCCTTTAAAATTTAAATTAATAATATTCATAAAACTATTTTTAATAAGTAAAAATATATTTGAAATCGACACATCAAAATTAGTATATGGTTATTTATTTGGGAATTTTTTAAAATACTTACTTTTTTACTGAGTAGTAAAAGTAATATTTTTGTGTTTTATATTTGTTTTTCGACATCATATATATGTAATAATTATGTAATAATTAATTAAATACAATCCTCACCCTAAAATATAAAATTTTACTGGTATTGAGTATTTTAATTAATTTAGTTCAATTTCCAAAGGTAAAAAATTACATTCCAAAGTCTAAAATAAAAACTATAACTATGTTTAATATGAACAATGTAATATTAAAATATGGATTCTAGTTCTAATTGATTAAAACAATATAAAAATGACTCAAATTTTTAAAACCTTGGGAAAAAATCATTAAAATTCTAATAGTTTTTCATTTTTCACAACCTTGAATTTCTAGACCTATATTTAGAAATTATTAAACAGTTTACCATTTTAACTATAAATAACCACACATTTCACATTATTCTCCACTCAAAATACATAATCTATGAATTTTAGGTCATTTTACATCACAAAGAGTGCCTACTGAGTTTCCTTAGATCCCCATGGTGGCATCATCCACTTTTAGGAAGCACCTCTTCATGGAAAGGGAACTCTCCACTTATTAATTTCCATTCAAGTACCTAATTAATGGTATCCATTTTAAATGTATAATTATATTATATTACCACACCTTCTATTAAACATTAACTACTAAAATATATTTTCACTATTGGGATACCTTTTTCACATAATTATCCCCCTCTTAAATCCATGTTTTATATCATCACATAATCAAATTTATTTCTTGAATTTCCATAATTTAAATGAAATATTATTATAGTCTAAATAGAAAAACAATATGTTTATCCATGTGTATTAAACAATATTTAAATTTAATTTAGTTTTCTGGGGATTTTCAAGCACAAAACCCATGTTCCTATTTCCTGGGTTTAAAATGATGTAATGTTCAAATATTTGAGAATTTATATAAACAATGATTTTATATAATACATATTCATTATTCTCCATGTGTTATTCATAAAATGAATCATTATAATAAATTTAGATCAAATGATTTAATAAATATGAAATTCTCACCCTAATATTACTCCAATGCATTGTAAAAATAATTAATCTTTTTAGATGACATGTTTTTGATACTATATTGAATAACCTTACTAATTATAATTTATGAAACACATTCGATAAATCATAGTGATAGGATTATGAATATATAATTTTTATGTCGTAACCACATTAATATGAAACAATCCATCATAAATTATTACGATCTGCCTCATTTTATAAAGATTATACCTTATCGATGTGCCCTATGGTGACATGTTATATTTCCACATTGATTTCCCCCTTACTTGGCTATATGATTACCTCTTTATTTTGATGTTTGTCCCAACAATTTGAGATGAAATAAAAGTTTCATATCATGAACCTATGAATAAGCCTTTCATGTGTAATGGAATATTGTTTATTTTTTTCAAATACAATATTTTGAATTTTCAATAAACAAAACATCAAAATATCCTCTGTATTATTAATTGATGTATCACGTAATGAATTTTTTATGTATTAAAACAAGGTGGGATTCCATGAATAGTATCAGAAGTATTTTTTGGTTATTTATTGAAATTATTATCAGAAAAAATTAGGACAACATCTTGGGATATCTTTAAAGATAGGAAAACTTCTTTAAATTTTTCTAAAGAATTTAGTGATTATTTTCCATGTAATGGTAAGTCAATATGGATAACATAAGTGGATGTATCTCGGAAATAGTTTTACAAAGGGGTAATAACCCCAAAAAAATTTCATTGGGATTTTAACCAATTTTTAATTTTTTCATGAATACGAGCCCTTTTGAATGATAGGATTAACACTTCCTGGGGATATATTTTTTTAATCAAAAGATTTTTAATAACCATTATGAAGGATAGATAGAAATTTCAATTATTATATTACATTAAATAATAATATATTCAATGATGTTGTCTCTATATAGGATTAAATGAATCCAAAAGGTAACATGATTATCACTAAGGTATTATCTTTTTATAAAAAAATCGATATAAATAAGAGTAATCAAGTAAAAGATGACTACAATGGGTGATTCCATTAAGGCATTCCTAGAATTTTGTAAGATGGAATGGAAAACATCATGAGGATAATGAATCATATATAACACATTATGATTAAAAAATTAAATCATGTTGATCATATAGATTTACCTTGGAGGTAATAACTTATAGTTTAGTCGAGTATTCATCAGCTAACACATTCATTTACTGGATCTATTGAACCATTAATTTTTGAACAAAGGGTTTCCAATATAGTAAAAATATTATATATAATCTATTGTTCCGCACTTGAGATATTGGCCTTATTAGTATACTTATTATAAGGGGATGTTGATTAGTGGTAGACACTAATTATGAACATGAATATACGAGTGGGTATTGATTCTTTCAATGGGAGGAGTTAAGGATAATCTTTTTCAATATATACTTTCCCCATTAAATAAGAACATGAATTGAGAAAGGGTTATTAGAGATAATGAAAAAAGGCAAAAATATCTATGGGAGGCTAAGAAATTAACTTTATAGTGCTTTATCAATACACCTCTAGCTTTCGTATGGATCTTAAGGGAAATGAAGATATGTTATTTAGGGATATGAGACACTATCTATGGAAGAATATATAAATAAAGACCATGAAATCATTTAGGATATTATTAATAGTGATTTAATGGTTTAAATGGAATTTTAAGAGATGTGGGGGTCACATATACCTAATGAAAAGAAGAGAGAAATGGGGTCAAAACTAGGGAAGAATTTTGATCATGGAATATGAGGAAAGAAACTATTACTGTCCATGGGAAAAAAATTTGAAGAAGCATTTAAGGATATTCTTTTTTGGGAGTGGAAAGTATTAAAAGTGTGGGAGAAATTTTCATAAGGCTCATAAATTCTATAAGGAAGTGAAGCCTCGACATATATTTCATACAGAAAATGGAGGATTGTGTGACCACAACCATATGTTCAATGATTCAAGTGTGTATAGAATTGAAATTTTCAAATCAATTTCCATATCAAAAGACAATGGAGGGTAACCACCAACAACCACAAAATAGTACTGGGGATAAATATCAAAAATTCCCAATCACAATGGTTAAAATAGAGTCTCCAAATGATGTGGTGGAACGTATACTATTTATGCTTTTAAATCTATAAAGTATTGTGTTTCATTATAGTTATATATATTCCTTTATTTCATCAAAATTTTCAAATAATATAGAATCAAACCCAGAACTTCTAGAAGATTATTAATTAGTTAAAACATATATAGGAATTATCCTACCATCAAAGGTGTATAGAAACTCTATTATCTACTATAGAAAGTGAAATATATAATAAAATTTAATAGTTACTCACATGGTGGAGTTTGACATTATACTAGGAATGGAATTTCTCTCTTTGATTTATACTCGAATAAGATGTATAAGTAAGAAAATTATATTGGTACCGAATAGAAAATTTGGAGTTATTTCCCAATGAGAGATATCAAATCCCGAACTCTTTCTAAAAGAACCTCCTACAACCAATATAATAGAAATTATTTGTAAATGAAAATAAGAAAAATAATTTATAAATATAGAAAATGTCCCCATTGTTCATGATTACATTGATTTATTTCAAAAATTATTACCTAGACCTCCCATAGAATGGGAGGTATATTTATTCATTATATTCATACCTAGATCTAATATAATATTAATGACAAAAACATAGTATGGTATGCTTGGTGTTGGAAAAATTAAATAAGGAACTTCAAGATATTTTGGGGAATTGTTTTATTTGACCAAGTGTGCCTTCTCTGGGAGAACCTACTCTCTCTATGTTGAATAATGTATTAATACATGAATTCATTATTTACCAATAACTTTATGGGATCATAATGAAAATAAATATCCCCTTTTAAGGATTAATGATTTGTTTGACCAGCTTTGTGGGGGTCAATTATTTTCAAAGATTATCCTCCACTTTGGGTATCATCAATTAAGGATGAAGAAAGAGGGTGTCCCCAATTTTTCCTTCCAAACAATAAATTTTCATTACAATGTATTAGTTTATCCATTTGTCTTGAATAATTCTCCTACAATATTTATGGATTTAATGAATATTATATTTAACTATTACCTTGAAATTTTTTTGTGGTCATCCTTAATGATATTATTATATATTTGAAAAGTCGTGAGGATAATAAGAATCATATAAGAGCAATATTATGAATTATTTTGAAGGGTAATATTTTTGTTAAATTCAATAAATTTTAATTATGGTTACAATAATTTAAATTCTTGGGGCACATCATGACTAGTAATGGGATCTTAGTTGATCCTTCCAATAGATAATCCATGGAGTAGTGTCCATGTAGTATTAAAGTAATGGATATTCATATTTTCATTGATCTATCAAGATTATTTATAGGTGTTTTGGAAAACTAATAATGTATTTCTAATCCACTAACTATGTTAAATAAAAAGGGAGTTAAGATAATTTATAAAATGAGGTGTCAAGAAAGTTTCCATTAACAAAATATGAGTTTAGTTAGTGCAGATATGATCATTTGACCCTATAATAGGAAAGTATTTATCATAGTAATACATTATTAAAAGCACTTGAAAATATAATCATGAAAGGTGATATAGAGATTTATTATGAATTGGAAAAATTAGATCATCATGGATAGAACTATCCTACACATGACATGGAGTTATTTGCTGTCATATTTTCTAAGAAGATATGGAGATGCTATCTTTATGGGGAAAATGTGATATAAAAAATAGGAAAGTTTAAATTATTTATTCGTGAAGATAGATTTCTTAAAAATATTTCAAAGATATACATAAAGAATGTATGGAGGATTAATGGGTCACCACATTCATTTTTTTTATCATGATCTGAGGATCACATCTATATTCTAGAGAATTATTCAACATGCTCTGAATACTAAACTAAATTTCATTATGGACTATCGTTCCCAAATTAATTTTCAATCCAAAAGGACGATTAAGATACTGTAATACATTCTATGATTTCTCTCAATCGATTTTAATGGTGTATGGGAGCAACAAACCCATTGTTTGAGTTATCATACAACAAAAACTTCTACCATAGTATTAATATGTCTCCATATGAATAAATATATAGAAATTTATGTTTGTCTCCATCATGATGGGATGAATTTCAAGAATTAAAAGAAACTATTCAAAATCTTGTGGAAAAGATGGAAAATGATTAATAAATCCAACAACATATAAAAGCATCTTACATTTTTCATAATATCTATATTGAAACCCATCAAAGGGATTTTGAGTTTGATGTAGGAGATAAATTCTTCCTTAAAATATCATGAGAGAAATGAGTTACATTTTTTCGAATAAAATAAAATCTTATCTCTAGATAAATATGTACCTTTGAGATTCATGATTTCATATGAGTAGTGTATTATCAGATAGCTTTTCCAAAAATCATGTTTCAAGTTCATGATGTGTTCCAAATACCACTCATGAAGAAGTACATACCTGATCCCTCACATGTATAGAATCTAGAGGTGGTATAACCAGAGATTCACCTCTCTTATGAGAAGTATCTAGTGAAAATATTAGACCTTAGATATGAAGTTTTATGAAACAAGACAACACACCTTGTCAAAGTGTTGTAGAGGATCTTTAAATATGATGAGGAAACATGGGAACCATAAGAAATAATGAGATAAAACTACACTCTTCTATTCTCAACTGACAAAATGAGATGAAATTTTTGGGGATGAGATTTCTTAAGGGTGAAAAATGTAAAGGCCTAGTCTTTATTAGTGACTTTTTTCCTAAATAAATTTTTCTTATATTATAAATATTTACACACATTAAAAACATAGATGACCCAACAATACTTTATATCAATAATGATGAAAGTTATATTAGTCATAAACTAAACCCATGAAAAATCCAAACATTTAAATGGGAAAAAATATATAATAAGAAAATTTAAATGGGTAAATTACGATCTTCCAAAACATCTAGGGTCTTCACACCCATGAGTAACATAATAGAATATAAATAAAATATTATTATACCAATTGAAATTTTTGAAAATGAATGATTTATAACCTTGAGAGGAAATGTATATAATAACATTTAAAGAAATAAAGTGGAATTTATGGAAGTTAATACAATAATTGGAATAGTGACATGTATATTGGAATAATAATATGAACATTGTTCAATATGACCATTGGGCACTATGAATATTTATAATATTTTTTATGTTGGATTTGGTGTTTCAAAAAGTTAGTTTCAAATGATAATTAATTTTCAATGAAAAATTTATATCCTCAACTAGTTGATTAATTGTTTTCTAATCCCATTTGTTTGAACCTCGCTGGAAGGGAGGATCACTTATGTTCACCCTTGACCAATATCAACCAGAGATTCAATAAGTGAGGCTTGAATAAAATCAACTAGAGGATAATTTCAATTTAGTGGTGATCACCACTAGGTCAATGTTTGAGGATCCACCATTTAAAACTAACACTATTCTATACCTTACTCATAGGGAATGTGTTCCCATAATAATTATTTTTGTGTCTAAACATAAGTATCAAAATAAATTTAATTTCACTATTATAAAAAAAATGTTCTTTAAAATACCATTTTTTGTATTATTTTTTTTAACAAAATATTCATGAAAATAACTTATATTTGAAAATTTTATTTCTGGATATAAATAAAACTATATTTCAAAAAAAAATATACAATTTTGTAATAAAATATTTTATCCTGTATATATTTTTTTTTCATGAAATTTTCATTAAGATATGATTTATTTAATTATAAATGATAATGTAATTTTACAATGGCCTAGAAATTTTTATAAATGTTTTAAATTTCATTATGCCATAAGGAGTTTTATTATTCAATACATTTTGAGTTTTTATTTAAAATATGAAATTATAAAATTTAGAAAAAGAATTTTATAAAATAAAAATTTTATTTTATTTCAACATGTATAAATTAGATTGATTTTCTAAGATTTTTTTATAATACATTATTTTTCAGTAAATAGTAAAAATAAAATTTTGTGTTTTCAATATGATTTATCAAATCTTATAGATGTAATAATGATTTAATAGTTAATTTAATGGAATTCACGGAAAATATTATTTAATTTTATTAATATTAACTATTTATTTGATTTCTATCAATTCCCAGACCCACAAATTACTTTCCAAATTCAAAAATAGAAGTTATAATCATAAATAGTATATTTTATGGAAAAATAACTTTTCCATGACAAAAGTATTTTTAAGATATATATTTTGATTTTAATATATTAAAAAATATATACATCCTGACTCAAATGTCTAAAACCATTCTATAATATCTTGGACAAGACAGTGTATTTTCATTTTGTATAACCTATAATTCTAAGACCAATGTTTCAAAATTATTAAATAGTTTCTCCCATTTTGATATAAATACACTCCCACATCTCAATCACAACACTCAGAATCTATAATAAATTATGTTTATGTCAATTTATCTCCAAAACCATCCCTCTATAGTTTCCTTTTGTCCTCAAGGTTCCATCATCATGTTTTAGGAATCTACACTTCATGGTAAGGGAATTATCTACTTATTCTATTCCGCTCATGTGCCTTAATTGTGTTATTTCTATTAAATTATCAATTACATTATTTTCCAACACCTTTGATAATCCATTTACATCCAAAATAATGTTTCCCCATTGGAACACCGTTGTTCCCTCTTATTATTCCCTCTTTTTAATCTACATTTTATGTCATCATGTTGCTGGATTCATTTCATGAATTCCTCCCTTATACATGAAGATTTACTATATTGTGAATATTCGAACAATTTTTTTATCCTAGGGTGTTCACCAAGATATAAATATAAATTATTTATATATGCTTTTACATGTATAAAAACCACATTCCCTTTCCATGTGTTTAAAATGATTTAATACTAAATTCATTAAGAATTTATCTACATAATGATTATATATAAAAACCATTCATTACTCTCTATAGTAATTTGATAAAATGATTTATTATGATCAATATAGGTCTTATGATTTGATACATATGAAGGGTACGTCATGATATCACTCTAATTCACTAGGAAAAGAAAAATCTATCGATATGACATGTTTTATGATACCTTGGAGAATAAACTTGGTGATTTTGTTTTAAAACACTTTGTGATAAACCATAGTGATATGATTATGAATACCTCATTTCTTTTATTATAAAAAAAATTTAATTCTATGATTCCATAACTTTAAATAATGATATCAATCATTTTTTTATAGTCATGGCTAATCGATATGCCTCATGGTTAGCTGCTAAATTTCTCTTTTTTATTCACTTATACGGGTTTATTCTCACAAATTTCTTTTGATATATGTCCTAAGGATATGTTATCCAATAAAATTAACATAGGATAATCCTATAAGTAGTACTTTCAAGTGAATTAAAATATTCTATAGGTTATTCATGTAATATGTTTCTAATTACTAGAAAATAAACCTCAAAATATTTTCAATATTATCATGTCATTTACCATGTAGTGAATGTTTTATGTGTTTGAAAAGGTAGGATTCCATAAATCCTTATTTTCCTCAAACTCTCAAGGATCAATCGAACCGTATATGGTATCACCTTCACATGTTCTATCCTAATAATATATTTCTCTCTACTCACAGTCCAATATAAGGATGGCTATCAGTGTATCTTATACAGCCCCACAAGTATTGTTATGTCTATAGTGGAGTAATAATTATTTTTATAGGTGAACTCAAATAATTTAAATTCATCCTCCTAGATCTAGAAAATTTATAAAATATAGGATCTCAAAATATCTTCTAAAACCTTGTTGGTATTCTATATTTGGACCTCTGTTTCAGTTTTAAATATTTTCTTCATCTGTAAAGAGGTCCTGAATGACTTCTGGAGGTCTATCCACTACTGTAACATGAACCAATCATCATAGTCAGATATAATTTCCCATTTAATCCCATGAATCTAGAAAATATCTCAAACATACAATCTCCACAAAATTTACACTAAAATATTCTTATGTACGGAAAGTAATTGCACTGCATTTTTATATTGATCAATGTTCACTAAGAAAGAATCGTGGACCCTAATCTTCTTTGGAATTCCCATAACTAAATCCATTTATATTCCATCCCACTTCAATTCTATGATCTCAATAGGTATAATCATACAAATTGGTACTATATGATCAGCCATTACCTATTTACTTGTGAGTAATTGAGAAACAAACTAATAAATTTTCTACCACATGACATCCCACAAAGAATTCCAATAAATTTCATTATATATATATTCCACTTCAGGATGTACTATTATAGGGAAGGTTTAAAACTCTCTTAGAACGTATTCATGAAGCATTTTCAAAACTATTATCAATCACAAGAAAATAATGATTTTCTCTACACTAGTGGAAAAATGATCTGGTACATCTTTCACAGATATTGGGCTGAACAGAAAATCATATTTGACCACACAAAACTAAACCTCTCTAACATGTTGAAGAACCAGTGGAGTCTACACGAACAGGTGAATATAATATTTCCCTTTATCCGTCACTAGGGTTCATTGTAACAGTTTTAACTACTCTGTATCATCATCCACTAACCGAGAAAACGATTGTATACTAAGAGAATCTTCCCCCATGTTTCCCCTCCCTGGATTACAGAATATTTTGAATTAATAGTACTACAGGAACTCCAAAAAATTCATTTATATCTAGTTTAGTTAAATCTAGGTAAATATATTCTTGGGACTCGATTGGACTGAGTAAATAATGAAATACTCGCTCAAAATTTAATTCCTCTGTATCTTTTTGTTGTAGACTACCATTAGAAATCCCAAATTGTGGGTCACATTGTTCTACTTGTTTACACTCATATGCCTCACCTAATAATAAATTTCCACTTTCATCGACAAAAGGATGAATCTACACCCCACTCTAAAGGCATCCCAAATTAGCATGTAATCCACTACCTCCTCTAGTAGTTTCAACACTGATGCATTTTCTATTCTCTACCTCAACTCCATCAAGGCCCACTAATGTTAATCAATCTAAGGAAATGGTTTCCCTTCCAATATATAGGCTGTCAATGGGGATGAAATACAATATGATTTTTCTACAAACCTCCAGTCAAACCCTATTAAATTGATGAGACCCCAAACATTATACAAACTCTTAGGGGGATATAAAGTGAAAACTAAATCAATATTTTCCCATCCCAATTCCTCAAAATGCTTAGAGATTTCATTCCCTCGAAATAGACCCTCTAAAATCCAAATCTGAAACATGAACACCTCACTATATAATTAGTGATCTCGGAGTAACTCTAGGATTAGCCTAAAAATCTCTACATACTCCTCCTCAGACATGTAGTAAATTAATTATTTCACTGTTAATGAAAACCATGAATCTGTCCAATAAAAGAAGGAAGATCTAGTTTATATGTTCCAAAAATGATTTGTGAGAATTAATCACACCAAAATGTATCATTAAGAAACCATAATATCTATTGTTACAATATAATTCCTTCTCTATAATATATTCCTTGTTAACTCTAAACCGATGATAGTGGGACTTAATGTCAATCATTTATAACCATCTCACACCTTTCAATTGATGAAGAGATCGTCAATCCTAAATAATGGGAACATGTTCTTGATCATCACCTAGTTCAGGAGATGGTATTCAATGCATAGACTCAAGATCACGTTCAAATTTTTGATGAACAACATTATATACTCTTAGGGGTTAAAACAGATTCTTTTAAAACCTATCTCACAATATTCTTCCAATTTCACCCTCATCTCCCAGAGCTTAGTAGGGGCTATATGATATTCTATAGAAGAAATCAGTGTGGTCCTAGGGTACATGTTAGTGTAGAGGACAATATCCCACCTCAAAGGTAGTATCATAACATCTTTAGGGAATTTATCCATATTTACCTCTACTACCATTGGAATTTTGATGTATAAATATCCCACTACGCCATGGACCAAATTCCCTAACTAACGGGGAATGGGTTTCAGTTTCCATTTCATGATCCCCACTCATTAAAAAAAAAATCTATCGATTGAAGGTGAAATTTTTTTTATTCCATAAGTATCTAACTCTTCCATGATGACAATATATTTGGGAACACATTTCCTACAACCTATTCCTACCTTGGATGATGGGATATTGTTTCATCACAATTACTGTGAGGTCCCATGAGAAACTTCTCCCCTAAAAACTAACATGCAATTCCATAGAATGTGGTAAATAGATAAATCACTCCCTTTATGAACCTCTATATAAAGCCAATGGAAAAAATGCTCTAGAGTAATCATTAACTCTTTTAGAAGGTAAATGAAAAGGAATGAATGACTCGAATCTATGTATAAAAGTACATGAGCTTAAATATAGAAGACATAGATCATACCTCAAGTAATCTCATTTTCCACATAGTTATATCCCTCTATATTTTGTAACTGGCCACACCCTCTATCTCTATCCATTGGAGTTTGGTGTGGCACATTTGGTGGGCATGGTGTTAGTGTGACATAGTTTCTTCCTCTACCTTTATCTTTTCACTTATAGGCTCCACCTACCCCTCTATCTATAGAACCACCCAGGGGATACCCTGGCCATGCTATAGAGATCCTCGATCATGGAATTTTATCTTCCATTGAGGAATACCTACTCTCTTTATAATTCATTGGGTTTGTTAGTCATTTTCCATTTCACCTCACCCATTTAAATCATATAATTGACCATCACCTAACTGACAATACCCCTTCATAATCCCTACATAGTAGGTCCCCACACATGATCTGGAACTTTAATATACCTTATTCATCATGATCATAACTGTTGATACCCTCAGGTAGATATAGGAAATTTGGCCCTAGGATGTACATTTATTTCCCTTGCATCTCAACATCCCTTTTCCAAGAATTTATCTATCACCAATTCATTCACCACTACTAAATAGTATATTGGAATGTCTATGGAAATTGTTCTATCTTATATGCCTTAGTGGAGGCCCCACATGTAATTCCATGATTGAATGTATTTATCTCATACCATATAAATGGAGTTGTATATGATGTTAGTAAAACTTGATGTGTACTGGATGACTATCAAATCACCTTGATACAACTAAAATATCCTTAGGGTCTTCACATAAGAAATCAGAAAGGATAATGATCATTATGGGAAAATAAACAAATGTATTTCTAAGAGAGAGACATCTCATGATGGGTATGACTGATCAATCTCTCTTTATTTCTAAAACTCCATGAAGAATATAGGTTGTTAGAACAACCATCTGATAAGTCGGGGTTTGTACGAACCAAAAAAGCCACGAAAATTGACTCAAGCAAATACTCTATTTCCCAATGGTCTAACTCGCAATGAAACCTAAGAAATATCTTTAATTGAAACTTGAAAAATGTCATAAGATGACATGAATCATCATCCTGGCCTACTCAGGATATTTTTTGTACAACAAAAAAATGATCAACCACCTGAAGAACTAGAGGTGGATCCACACACTATCCATCATATGGTATAACTTCTATATACTATCCAAGATGTATCAACATAAGAATCGGTCCTTTCATAGAGGCCTCATTAATCAACTGGTCATCATCATGGACCGCTCTTGGGATCCTAGAATGATATTATTAAGGGTGAATAATGAGGATTTACAATATATACCTTTTTTAAATGTTAATGTCTAGATTATCATGGTCAAAGATTAACATAAAAGGATATTAAATCATTTTAGATGAATATTCATCACATTAAAAATTTACATGCCTAAGAATCATAATATTTTAGTGTCTTTGGAAACATGGAACACATTATTCGAGTCTAGTGAAAGATCTTAAACATGTCCCTTAAAGATCTTCTCCTTTAGTACTCCCACTTAAAACCTTTCCTTATAAGATAGGGAAATGAAACATAAGAAAGGGTTGATATAAAATAATTATTAAGGAAGAATAAATGATATGTATAAGAATAACATGAACACAAGGGTTTTATTACAAGATCATAGCATTTTTAGATCATACCCTTCATATCAATTGTCTTAATCTTGAGACATCGGAAAAAAATTGGAATTTCATAAGACATGAATCATAAGGATGATAAATCATCAAAAACCAATCATGAACCATAATTTTATTTCATACTACTCTTTAACAAGTATAAATATTAAAAACCATTTCTTTTTTCTAGGTTAACTTCTATTACCATCAACATAGTGGATCATGACACACCTGTTTCCTCTTTTTGTATCAAGACACAATTATTTCCATTATTGGATTAGGACACACCTATTTCAAACTTTTTATCATGATGCACCTATTTCCCATTTTGGATCTGTACACACTTGTTTCCCATTTTTTATCAGGACACACCTATCTCCACATGTGGATCGAGCTCGTTGGATTGTTTCCAATTATTATCTCATTAGATATAAATCATCAGCCAATGCATTATATGGAGATATAGGTCCCACCCCTAACATAATTAAATAATAAATACATGTTCCAAAAGTTAATAAAACATTCAACATATCATAACCCATAAAAAATATGGGTTTTATAAATATCATATCATAACCCCTGAAATGAAATTGGTTTCATAAATATGTCATTATATCGTAACTTTTGGAAAACAAATGGGTTTCAAAATAATTTAATAAAAGCATAACCCATTAAAAAAAGTGTGTTTCAAAATCATATAACTCTTGGAATAGAAAAAAGTTTCATTAACAACATGTCATATCAAATATAAACCATTATAAGAAATATATGAATGGAACCCTTGGATCATATCCCTAGAATGGCATGAGTTACAACAACAAGTGTCATCTTAGATAGAAATTATTTTAAAATATCATTTAAAAACATTTCTTAATAAAAATTTCTTTTTTAAGTGAAAAATATTTTTTGAAACATAAATCATTTTGAAAATAATTTTATTTAAAAATAACCATGAAAACCTATAAATATTGCTTGAAAATATTTTTAAGACCATTTTTCTTGAAAAGTATAAAAGTAAATTAAAGATATTTGGAAAACCATTTTCCACGAAAACATATAAAATAATCCTGAATACTTCTTGAAAAAACATCTTTGAAAATATATAAATTAGTCTTGAAACAATATTAATAAAATATTTTTTTGGGAAAACATATATTTTTGACCAAAAAGACTAATAAATATGGATTTTCTTAAGAAAACTTTTTTTAATTATCTTAACTAACAAAGTGTAGAAAAATTCTTCCATTAAATTAAAATACCATTAATAACTATAGGGGAACAAAATTTAATATATTTCTTGAGAGTTCAACAATAATATTCCATCATTAGAATCATAATCTTAAACAATTCTAATAAATGATGACATTGTAGCAATAAACTATTACCACTTTGGTAAATTTTAACCATATTACCCATGAAAAAATAACATTAAATGAATATTTAAATAAAATTAAAATTATTATATTCATTATATAACCTGTCATAGGGTATTATATACACTACCTTGAATAATATAGGTGCATAACATGGCATGTATCTGAAAGAAGAAAACTTGACAGAAAATTACTTTACCAATATGATAGCTTTTAAACCATAAACACCCTGAAAGATAGATCATAAAATGGATATGTGAATGCCCAAAATTTAAATTATAATAATAATAAATATTCAAGGTATGTATATACACAAAACAAAAATAATTGAGTTGTGAATAAAGAATAAGTCTCACATAAAAAAAGTGAGATGAAAAAATCCCTTACCTTAATTATTGAAATTATTCATACACATTCAAACCAATTGTATAATAGTTATTATTTCATTATTAAAACACCATATTATCATATTCTAAAATATTATATCATATATTATTTTATTTTGACTTTATTTTACCATTTTATAAACAATTTCATGTCAATCTTACATTTAGGGTAATATCCACTTTTTTTAATATGTGTTTTGACTTGTTATTATTGATCCTCTTAGTTAGATGCTAATTTAAGTATTTAAATAATTTAAATAATTATTTAAATTTCATATATATTTTTTATATAAATATTTATAATAATATATAAAATATAGATATATGAAATTGAATGCATCAGTCATGAAGACGGTATGTTGTACAAACACATGAACGATGTTTCTGTTTTTTTGTCGTATTTAAAGAAATAGAGTAAATGACATATATTTATTTATATATATATATTCATTAAAGTATAATTATAACTTCATATATATCATATAAATTTACTAAACTCATCCTTAATACCTTCCATGTAATTTTTTAATGAATTTCATCGCATTGAGGAGGCAGTAGTCCACACATCCACATACGAAGTTATCGTATTTATACCAAATTGAAATAATAAAGGTTTTAATTGTTTAATAATTAAAGAATCATAAATACATCATAAATATAATATTTTAAATATATAAATATAATATCCATCATAAATTTCCAACCATGAGAGGTGGTAAAAGAAAAAGACAAACAACATCATTTTGCGAGGTGTTAGTGCACCAAACCCATGAACAGTTAGTTTGTTATCCATATAATGGATGTGGGTGTGGGATTATTTAGAAGCCTTGGAAGATTAAAATATAAGTTTATATAGTATAGTGATGTTATTATATAATCATGTAAAAAGAATAATTTAGTTTGTGGGAAATAAAAATTAAACAAAAGGGCTTGTGGAAGGATGTTACCTCTTCTTTAGGTAATTCCTATTGGTTTTCACCAAATGACTAACTTGGTTTGATTTATCCACATATTTCTGTCTCTAGATTAAGATTAGGGAATTTTTTAGATTATTTTGGAATTATATTGATGATCCAAATCATATTTAGAGTTTTATATATGTGACGGGTCAGAGTGCCCTTTTATAGGTCAAGAGGAGTGGAATTCTTGTAAATATAAAAAGGTAAACACTATTGATAGGTATACCTTACATCATGTCCCTCCAATAATTTTAATTTTTCTATGAAAGGGATTATATTGTAAAAATATATCCATCAAACATCTTTTTTACCAGTTTTTATGGTATTTGGCCCCTTAATATAATGTTTAACCACTAAGTAAACTTTTTTTACCATCATCACTATAAAAAAAATATTAACATTCATTCATGTCTTATTTAAAAAAAATAAGTTGACTATGATATATATTATAAATTATACTAATTCAAAATATGGAATCAATTTTTCGAAATTCTAATGATAGCATTTGAAGAAATTAATTTAAAATTAATCACACAGACGTGTCGCAAAAACGGGTTTTTAATGCGAAGGTGTCCAAAAGATTGAAATTTTTTTGAACCCAATTTCAATATAAAATTTGTGAAAATGAACAATAGTGGATTAATTTATTTATAATTGATAAAAGTATACTTTGAAATCAATTTAATATATTATTTAACTATATAAATAAATTATATGAATAATAATTTCAAATTAAAATACATTATTTTTCACTACTCATGAAAAATTGAAACTTCTCAAAAAAATTCCCAAAAATCACCCAAAGTAAATTTTTATATTAATATTTAAACAAACGAAAATTATTTTTCATAATAATATTATGAAATTTTCAATATTTAAATTTAAAATGGGTTCCCCATTAAACATATGTAAAATCACATTTTAGAAAAATGAATTTTTTATTTATAAAATTTTATTTACTGTTGTCTTATACATATAAAATATATTTGATGAGTATAAATATAATAAAATAGATCTTTATTTAAAGCATGGATATTTATTTCAGGTTTTTTTGAAGAAAAAGTACGAAATTGGAAATATTCTAAGCACACGCTGTGTACTTTTGAGCACATTTCATGTACCCAGTTTTTGTGTGTAGCCTTGTACTAGCCGTCTAACGGTCGAGTAAAAGGACATTTCGGTGACCTGGAGGACTGCCTAAAGTGGGGGAAGATTGAGGCTAATATAGGGCATGTACATTAAATGAACACATAATTTAATTTTCAATTTAATTGATGATTCTGAGAAGGGTGTTGTTTCATCTCCAAAAAAAATTCTTCTCTCCTCGGTTCGTATAAGATAATGAAAAATGAGTGAAGAACTTCGAGCTCCTCCCGATTCTCTATTTGTGCTCTGATTGACATGCTACTAGGTGTGTTGGATTCTGGCCTGTGAGTTCACTCTTTCCCTAGATCCTTTGATCCTAATTCCTCCTCTCTCATGAGTTATTTAAGGTTGATTATTTTTAACCTTTTCGTAGATCTACATCTCTCTAAGCCAATTCAAGTGTTGTTGTTCAAGATTGTTCAACGTACAACATCAAGGTTGGTGTTTTGTGCCTTTCGTTGATTATATATGTATTATACATGTTTAATGTCCTGAATACCCTTGTTTGGGGTATTGCGTATTTGGTAATTTGACCCTGTTTAATACCTACTATGATTTTTTTGTTTTATTAAGAGTGATTACTTATGAATAAGGTTTTATACCTTTTATGGGACACACTATGGGTGAGTTCCCATGTTTGAAAATTTATGGCCTTTTTTCCTAGGTTCCCTATGATGCGTACTTTAATTCCTTGCCTTGAATTTTTTGGAATGGAGTTATTTCATTACATGAATGGTATGTGTTATGATTGGTAATTTTATCCATTTAGTAGTTATAGATTACGTGTTCTACCTTGTAATGATATGTGCACTGTTTTTTGTAAGGACAGTGAGAGACTTGGACAAGAAAAACTTTGGGGGTTTTCATGTTTATTTACATATGACCATGAGATCCTTGGTGTAGACTATAACCTAGAGGTATTGACTGTGAGAGCTAACCAGTAGGTCATTTGTGATTATTTATGCTATGTGGACCCTGGGGGTATTAATAGTGAGAGGTACCCGGAGGTCGTTTATTATTTATTTATGCTATGTGGACACTAGGGGTATTGACCATGAGGGCTACCTGGAGGTTGTTTTTAATTTATTTATACCATGTTGACCTAGGGGTATTGATCATGAGAGTTTCCCAAGTAGTCATTTGTATTTTATTAGTACTATGTTAAAACCAACGGTTTAGACCATGAGAGATTTCCCAGAGGGTTATTGTGAATAATTGAATGACTATAAAGCGTCTTCCAAATAAAAGCACAATCTTGGACTCGATCTTAATTGATTATTAGGCGGTCTTATGAGATATCTTTTGTTACCATTTTACCAGGGGATATAGATATTAGGCTAGATACCATGATTACATTATTAAATGGATTGAAAAATTAATTAATGTAAATAAATGTAATTTTAAACTGTAGGATTGTTAACTTTTGAGTACTTCCTAGTTTATTAATTCATTTATGCATATTAATTACTATATATATATATTCACTGATATTCAGGAACAAATCTTTTGGTGGTTTCCTACTATGATTCTTCTCACACCCTTTTTGGGTCATGCTTTTTGACCTAACAGATTATATGGTCGCATGTATAGACAAGGAAAGCACCCTTCTTCATCTGGTACATGATTTTTGTTGGAGTTGGATATCATGGGGCCAGGTTGAGGATTACGATGCTATTATATTGTACTATTTTTCTATACTTTGGTTTAATATTCTATTTACAGCATTGTTACTTGTTTGGTTTCTTTTCTAAGCACATGTGGCATGCATCATTTATATATATTCTCCTGTTGTTTTTGTTAATATCTGTCTTCCTATGTTTTATTATATTTTATGGTATTATTTCTTCCACTACTGTCTACTATTTCCTTTTTTTCTATGTATACATTTACAATGAGGGAATATTTTCCCCATTATTATACATTGGCCCTCGCTTCTAGTCGACAACCTCTGTCCTTTGGGTAAATGCACCTGAGGTCAGGTGACCAACCAAGTTCAGGGCACCTTGGGGTGGTACCGGGATCTAGGACATTACAAATTTGTTTCAAAGTAGTTTCTTTTCTTCTTTGTCTTACTATTTCGAGCTTATATATAGGTATACGAAGGAATGGGAAGTTGGTAATAATTTGTTCCTGGGAGTAGTTTACTTGTTTACTGGGAAAAGCCAAGTTACCTAAAATATAGTAATTTTCTGATTTTGAAATTGTTATAGTTGATTTAATTTCCCCATTGGGTAATACACATGTATTGTTCTTTTATCATTGATATTATTGAGGTTCTATTTCTATTTCAACCCGATGAGATGAGGGTATGTCATCTCATGCTTCATATAGTCACTTGATAGAGAATACATTCCATTCATTATAGTCATTCCATTTACAATGCATTACTGATTACATGATTTTGTGATAGATGTTGTGATAGATATACTTGTTTTGGTGATAGATATCGTGATAGAATACCTATTATTATGATAGGGTATGGGAATATGTAAAGTTCCATTTGGATTGATGTCAAACATTGGATTTTAAGGTGTTATAGGCCCCCCCTGGATCGGAATTTGGTGGTTCAAGTTTGAACTTCAATTGAATTTTTTCAAGTTATGATGTTAGTAAAAATGCTAAAAATTTATTCTTGGGGATTATGGGATCTCATGGGTCATAATTTGTCATGCCTTGGACAGAATTTTATTTTTTAAGGGTTTCAGAGAAGTTTCATAGGCTTACTATTAGGAAACCCATACAGCAGGGTATGTGGTGTTACGAACACACTCCTTGTGTTCTGTTGTTCTATAAGAATTGACTTTTCTTCAGTACACATCGTAAACTGGGAGTATAATCCATGAAGTGGTTGACAGTGTGACTGATATTGTGAGTGGATACACGGGGTTGGGAAACTTTCAGTATACCACGCCGAGTCTAGATTGTACACGTTGTGTTGTAATAAACCATGTATGAGGCTAAGTGACCAATGACACGGGTGGATGGGACTTTAGTGGTACACGCCCTGTGTAGGGTGAACACACTGTGTAGTGTTACCCATGAGAGATTTTTTTAGTTCTAGATATGTATATGTACTTGGGCTGGAGGGATGATTCAGGTACATGTCGTGTCTCAGTAGGAACAGAACATTTGTAAGGGTGTTACACAGCCAAGATTGGTAGAGGAACACACCATGCTAAAATCATAAGGTAACACATCGTGTAGAGTTTATATACATCGTATTTCCCTGTTCGGTTAAACATGAATGCCTCCTTTATCCTTTTCCTATTTTTCACATAAATGTTTCTATCCTTGATAATCATGAATGGATTTGTGCACTTCACCTTGTAGAGTCATTCCACAAAGACATCCTCCAGTTGTACGATAGATACAGAGAAACAATCAGACACTAGAAATGGTAGATCATGGACTACCAGCTGATCCCCCCATCATGCCCATTTTGGCACCAGCTGTTATACCGGTCACAGGTGTTGATGCACATTTTTGTGAAGGATTTATGTGGATGGTGCAGAATTTTTAGGGAGCACAACATCCTTCCCTGACTATGGAAGAGTTGATGTGGGTGTTCCTACAGTAGAATCCTCCCACTTTCTTAAGGTATGGATGAACAGAGGCTGTATATTCATGGTTGGAGGCCAGTTTATCCATTTTAGAGCATATAAATACTCCTCTAGAGAGGAGGTTGAAGCTTGAGACAAATATTCTACAAGATTCCTCCAAGAGATGGTGTGATGTTGTCTCACAAGCAGGATTTCATTAGGGTATGTCTTGGGAAGAGTTTCGTAGGACCTTCTATGACAACTTCTACCCCCATATATTGAGGGCTGGTCGAGGATGGGAGTTCATGCACTTGGAGTAGGGTTAACTTTGAGTGATGGATTACTCTTCCTATTTCAAATATATTTAGAGATCCACACCTGTTTGGGGAGGTGATGAGTTAACTTTGGCCAGGAAATTTGAGGATGGTCTCAGGTATGACATCTGATCATTGGTGAATGATTTCTGTAGGACTTAGATGATGGATATAGTGAACTAGGCACTGATTACCGAGAAAAATATGAGGGAGTTGGGTGCCTCGAACCTGGGTGGATTAAAATATAGGGATGGTACACCCTCGTTTGATAGCATGAAGCACCACAGAGAGCCTTCACGTAGTGATTCCACTAGCAGGGATGTATCTACAGGTAGCGAGGTGTTGTGTTACCAGTTTATAAAGAGTGGACACATAGGAAAGCAGTGCCTGAGAGACATATTTGAGTGTCTGTCTTATAGAAAGATGTGTCATCTTCAGCATTTTTTCCAGTTTTTCTAACCAGCAGCTAGTGATAAGCGATTAGTTTTGATTCAATATTAAAAATCAAGACCACTATTTTCCCCTCAGTCAGTTAATAGGAGTATGTCAGGCCGTTTAGGCTAAGGAGGTGTTTGTGGTTGTGGTAGCCATATTGAAGGGTTTCAACAACAACTTGTTGGATCAGCTCAAGGTAGTCAGGTAGGGACACGGGGCTATGGTATTGGTCAATATTTTATAGTGGATTAGACCCAGCAAGAGTAGGATCTTATACCTTCTATAGTTAGAGGTACAATTCTAGTTGCCTCAGTTTTAGCTTCCTCTCTTTTTGATGTAGGGGCTTCCCATAGTTTCATAGCAGTTTCCCTTGTGGTGATCCTCAGGCTCTATATATTAACATCTAATGATGTTATGATACTAGACACTATTTTGGGTATTAGGATGACTAGTGTATGTCGGTTCAAGGAGTGACCTCTTGAGGTTGGTGGGTGTGACTTATTATGGGACCTCTATGTCTTAGAGATGATAGCATTCGATGTAATTCTCAAAATTGACTGGTTTGTTTCCCTTAAGTACTTTATTGATAGCTATCAACATATTTTGAACTTCACATCACCATAGGGTGGTAATTTTATAATCAATGGAGAATGGGATGTACTAGCTAGCACAGCAAGACTTCAGCATCATGGATCAGGAGGAATCACATCCCAGAATACTAGTTTATAAATGGATAACCAGGGGACTCCATATATGGACTTAACTCTTGTGGTGGATTTTTTTATATATGTCTTTTGAGAAAAATATTCTGGTTTACCTTCAGAGAGAGTTGTATATTTCTTTGTTTATCTTGTGTTAGGAGCCAAACTTGTGTTTGTTCATCCTTATAGGATGGATTAACCAGAGTTACAAGAGCTCTAGAGGTAGTTAGATGAGTTTTAGGAAAAGTGTTTCATCAGACCTAGTACTTCTCATTTAGCTTTTCGTGCCCTTTTTGAAAAAAAGTCGAACGGTTCCCTCGGACATTGTGTGGATTATCTGAAACTGATCCATTTGATGGTAAATAACTGATATCCCTTGCCAAGGATTGATGATCTCTTTGATCATATTTCAATGTCCCCACTATTCTAAAATATTGACTTGAGATCTGGTTATCATCAGTTGAAAGTTAGATATTCATATATTACTATTCCATCCTTTCAGAGTATGTATGTTCTACTTGAGTATTTAGTTATGTCGTTCGGCCTCACGAATGTGCTGACAGTTTTCATGGAACTGATGAATCGACTATTCCTCCCTTACTTAGATTCTATTTTGGATGTCCTCGTTGATGATATCTTTTTGTACTCTATCACTCGACAAAACCATTCCATCCATCTTGAGATCTTATTGAATACACTGAAATAGCATAATTTATATGATAAGCTCTAAAAATCCCACTTTTGGATGGACCAAATTCACTTATTGGGTCATGTTATCTCAGATACAAGAGTATCAGTAGACACATAGAAAGTGAGAGTAGTAGTTTCCTGGGAGTAGTCAAAGAACATCCATGAGGTAAGGAGTTTTCTGGGGGTATATGGTTACCTCAGGTGATTTATTCAAGACTTTTCATTTTTAGCATCGCCACTGAGGGTCCAGAATAAGATGGGTGTGATGTACTTGTAGATAGATTCTTGTGATTCATCTTTTTAGGAGCTAAAAGGGATATTTAATTTCTCACTGATACTAATTTTTCTGGATCCTGGAAAGATCATCATTTTTTACTAAAATGCATCAGGTATCAGGCTGGGAGCAGTTCTTAGGCAAGGGGACGGAGTCATTGCATACAGTTCGCAACAGTTGAGGCCACATAAGAGGAAATACTAGATGGATGATCTTAGGTTTGTGTCAGTTGTTCATGACTTAGGATGTTGGAGACATTATCATTTGGGAGAGAATTTTTTGTTTTATACTGAACACAAAAGCCTCATGTATATATTTACTCAGTGAGATACGAATCTAAGATAATAAAGGTGGGTTGATTACATTTATTATTTTGACTCTGATATTGCCTATACGCCTAGAAATGGAAATGCAGTGGCTGATGCGTTGATCATGAGGAATCAGATATAGGCAGTTCATGAGGCTATTACTGAGTGGAAACTTATGTCTATGTTCAATGAGATGAATTTGGAGGTTTAGGACATATAGGAAAGAAGTTTATTTCTTCTATAGTTGTTACCTCTACTCTACTAGATCGAGTGAGAATGAGGCAGCTATCAGATTCCAATGGCATTTTCCTACATGAGATTTTTTCATGTGAGGACCCTAATCCTATGTGGACCATAGGTGATGATGAGTTATTTCATTTTCATGGGCATGTATGGGTGTCTACAGATATACGTGAGGAGTTGATGCAAGATTTTAATTCCTCAGTTTTGGTAGTTCATCCTGGTGTCACCAAGATATATCGAGATCTACACCATTAGTATTAATGGCCTGGTATGGAGAGGGATGTTTCTTGTTTTGTTATGAGATATTTCACTTATTAGATGGTGAAGGTGGAGAATCAGCAACCAGTAGGACATTTACAACAATTACCCATTCCCAAGTGGAAGTGGAATGATGTCATGATGGATTTCAGGATGGGTTTACCAAGGTCACCTCATAGGAATGATACAGTTTTGGTTGTTTTTGAAAGACACGTGAAGGTTTAACACTTCTTAACAATTAAGGAATCCTTCAGTGTTGATGAGCTGGGAGGGATGTACCTCCGAGATATTGTATGTTTTCATGGGGTTCCTCATTAAATATTTTCATACATGGACACTCAGTTTAATTCTTGGTCCCGAATGGGACTATAGATGCATTTGGTTACACAGGTACTTATGAGTAAAGCATTCCATCCTCAAATAGAACGCCAGTCCAAGCGTACAACTTAGGTTTTGGAGGAGATGATGCGAGCATGCATCTTGGGATTCGAGGGTTCTTGGGAGAGACACATACCCATATTGTATTTTTCCTACAATAATTGTTTTTATACAGCGATTCAGATTTAACCTTATGAGGATTTGTACGGTAGGCCATGCTGATCACCCATATGTTCACTGGAGGTATGAGAGGTAGCTATGTTGGGGCCTCATCTTGTTCAAGAGACCACTGAGAAGGTGGATTTTATTTTGAAGAGCATATATACTATATAATCTCACTATAAATCTTATGTTGGTCGATGGGGACAACCTCTAGAGTTTGAGGTCGGGCATCAACTTTTCTTATGTGTTGCACTGAGGATAGGACATAGGAGGATTAGGATACAGGGGAATCTTTCACCGAGATATGTCCAGCTATTTGAGATTTTGGAGAGATTTGGGACAGTTACCTATTGTTTTTAGTTACCTTAGAGGTATCAGGCTATGCATGACATCTTTCATTTTTCTCATCTACGACATTAATTTTCAGACCTGTATCTCATTTTATACCAGAGAAGTTTGTGTTTTAGGTGGATGTAACTTTCAAGGAGCACCCTATTTGGATTATAGATCATAGCATGAAGGCTCTCTGTGGCGGGTCAGTTCCTCTGGTATTGGTGCAATGGCAGCACGGGCGAGTATAGGATGAGACTTGGGAGATAGAGGCTAACGTACAATCATAGTGGCTAGAGTTGTTTAAAGTTTCTTCTTATACACCCTTGGAATGGAAATTCAAGGACAAATTACTTTAAGGGGTGTTTGTAAGAACCCAGATCTTCATTTATGGTATGGATCTTTATTTCGGGTTGTTTTTTAGGAAAAATGAATAAATGGAAACTTTTCTAAGTACATGTTGTGTACATTTGATTACATGTCATGTACCCAGTTGCTGAGTGTAGTTGTGTAATGGTCGTGTAACGTCCGAGTACATGGCAGTGCAGGTGACCTGGAAGACCGCCTAAAGTGGCATCTAGTTGAGGATAGTTCATAGTGTGTACATTAATTGAACACATCATGTACTTTAATTTATTATTGATGAGTTGAAGAGGGGTTGAATCCCATCTATATAAAACACTTCTTCACACCTATGTTCGTACAGGAAAGAAACAAATGACCTAAGAAATTCAAGCTCCTCTCGGTTCTTCGTCTGAACTCTAATTGAGATGCCTCTAGGAGTGTTGGATTTCCATTGGTGAGTTCTCTCTTTTCATAGAGCCTTTCTTCCTAATTCCCCCTCAATCATGAGTTATCGAGGGTTGATCATTTTTATCCTTTTTGTATGTCTATGTCATTTGAGGATGATTCAAGGGCCAATGTTCAGGATTTTCATGGTACAACATCATGGTAGGTGGATTGTGTGTTTCATCAATTATATTTGGATTATATATGATTAAAGTGTCGAATACCCATGTTTTCGGTATTTCCTATTTTTGAATTTTACCCTGTTTAATACCTTCTATGGTTTGTTTTTTTTTGATAAATTTTGATAGCTTATGCATGAGTTTTTATACCTTGTTATGGGTCACCCCATGGGTGAATTCCCATGTTTGACTGTTTATGTTCATTTGTCATGGATTTCCTGTGATGCCTACATTGTTTCCATGGATTGAATTATTTAGGATGAATTTGTTTTTTTACTTGAATTTCCTATATTATGCTTGAGAATGTTAGCCTTGTTGTTGTTATAGATTACATGTGTTTCCTTGTTATGATATGTGTGTTGTTTTTTCAATGGACTTTGAGAGCTTTTCCATAGAAACATGTGGGGGTTTTTATGTTTATTTGCCCAGGACTGTGAGAGTCGTGGTGTAGAATTTTACCTAGGATTATGGACCATAGGAGCTACCATGGAGGTTTTTTATCATTATTTATGCTATGTGGACCCAGTGTGTATTGACCATGAGAGCTACCCAGAGGTCATTTAAATTTTATTTATGCTATATAGACCTAGGGGGTGTTGACCATGAGAGCCACCCGAGGATTGTTTATTATTTATTGATGCCATGTTGACCCAAGGATATTGATAGTGAGAGTGGCCCAGGTATTCGTTTTTATTTGATTAGTGTTATGTTAAACCTAATGGGTTACACCGTTAGAGATTTCCCAAAGGGTTGTGGTTAATAATTGAATGATTGTGACAAGTCTTCCCTGAAAAAGCACTGGCTTCGACTCGATCTTACTTGGTTGTTTGATGGTCGTCTAAGATGTCTGATGTTACTATAATACAAGGGGATACAGATAATAGGCTAGATCCCAAGATTACATTATTCAAAGGATTGAATAATTAATAAATATAAATGAATGTAATTGGACATTGTAGGATTTTTTTCTTTTTAATTATTCCTAGTTTATTGCTTCATTTCCGCATATTGCCTGCTATATATATATTCGATGATAGTTAGGAATAGAACATTTGGTGTTTGCCTACTACAATTCATCTCATACCTTGTTTCAGCCTTTCTTTTAGGCCCAAACAAATTATATGGTTACAGGTACAGATAGGGAAATAACACTTCTTCATTAGGTACAAGATTTTTATTGGAATTGGAGAGCATGAGACCAAGATGAGGCTTGCGATGTTGTTGTAGATTTTTGTTTTTCTATTCTTTGGTTTAGTATTTATTTCTATAATTGTGACTTGTTTGGGTTCATTCCTAGACACATGTGATAAGAATTATTCATATATACACTCTAGTTGTTTTATTACTATCAGTCTTTCATTTTTCACTTTTGTTGCATGGTATTATTTCTTTCACTACTATCTACTATTTTTTTGTTTAGTATACTTTTCCAATGAGGACATAGTTTCCCCATTATCAGAACATGGCCCCCGATACTAGTAGGCGGCTTATGGAGTTTGGGGAAATTTGATTGAGGTCATGTGACCAACCTGGTTTGGAGCACCTTGGGTGTGGAACCCAGATCTGGGACGTTACAATAAAAAATATTTATTGAATATATAGTACATAAATATTATTGAAATCATTCATCAAAAGTTGTTTATTTAATTTACTGTGATAATATTTTGTTTGTACATAGAAAAATAGTTTTTTTATTAAAGTAGTTTCTTTTTTTAATAGTTCCTATATTCATTTTTAACTAATTGATAACCAAATGATTAATTTTAAATAAATTTTTAAATATTATTCTAATTGTTTTGTTAGTCTTATTCATAACTTCCATTCATATGGCTAGGTAGTAACTAATATAATATTTCAATAATAATATTAATAGTATATTGTAGTTCAGTAAAACTCAGTGGTTCGTGTAATGAAAGATATCGAAGGGGCTCAGTATTGTGTGTAACACATTCCAAACCTAGTGTTTCATGTACCTTAACCTAATATAAGTGTTTTGTATAGTGAAATATTAATTTTGTCTTGTGTAAAACTGATATCAAACATATTTATTTCGTATAAAAAAAGCTATATTTAGTGTTGTGTGAAATTAACAATATCAAAACTATTTAATTAATTAGAATAAAATAACAAAATATTTTTCTGTTACATTCTACCCCCATAAAATGAATTTCTACCCCCAAAATTCTTATGGGTTAATAAAATTTAATACATTAATGTTCATTTTATAAAAACCTACATCATATAAATGAATAATAAAACATACTTTTATAAAATAGTTAGAATCATAACGGTTACCCGGAGAAACAGATAACAAGGTTTCCACAAAAGTGAACAGTATTGTAAAGTGAAATCACAAACATGGAAGTTAAATATTACTATCATGTTCTTATAGAAAGTGATAGAGAACATCGTCATGATAAAGTTAATGATCAAAAATCCATAACTCAAAGAGTCTTGAAAAGTTCATTGGTATAATCAAAAATGTTGATAACCGGAAAAATATTTATTTCATGACCTTTTTTCATAATGTTGAATAATTTTATTAAAAATTATACTTACATCAATTTACGAAAACCTCACCATTTTTTTCCTTGATCAATTTCTACTTTATCTCTTATACAATGAAATTAATGTTAATTTTTCATTCCTTGAGCATTAGAAGGTCATGATATCCATAAATAAAATGATATGACATTCCATCTATAATTAAAAAGGTTAGAACAAGTTATAAAATATGCATAAATCTTCATATTGGGATACAATACTTGAATCTCTAAGACAAATTCTAATGTTTAACTTAAACCCTTCCAAAAATGGTTAAACTTATAATCCTTATGAAAACATAAAAATTAAAACCCATGGAAATAAGGTCCCTAAATTTATAAAAATCCTTTTAAAATTAATACCCAATATATCATAAAGTATCTCTTGGTTGTCACATTCGAAACAGTTGAATAAATTCATCATGTATTATTATAAAACACAGTAAAATCCTAAATTAGAATAAATGATTATTGAAAGCTTTAATGTTTCATTATTATTCACATAAAACAAAAATTATTGGATATATTCCATAAATCAAAAGAAATTATAAACCTCATACAAAATAACATAGACCAATTTTTTAGAAAACCTTATATCAGTTCTATGTTCATTGATATTATCCAATTTACATTATCTAAACCAATAATCTCCTTAACCAATTTAAAAACAATTTTCTCAACATAAGGAACACATTTTGTTTAACCTTACCTTAATCAAAATATCACCTTTTCATTAAAACACTTTTATATTTCATAAAAAACATTCAAAATATCCTTTTAAATACTTATTGAAAAACTTATAATAAAAATACTTATATATTTCAAGATTTTTATTACCTAGTCTTTGAATTAAAAATCATATATACTCCAATCACCCAACTTTATTCTTATACCATTTCTCGGGCTTCATAATCTTATTACTTAGTACCCCATTCCTAGAATATGAAATACAAATAAGGTCTTAATGTTCTTCAATGTCAATATAATCATGCTTCATGTGTTTAATGTAAACAATAATGTTATAACATACCATACCTTTCAAATGTAGTTTCTGGCCTCTTTATATTCATAGTATAACTGATACTCATAACACCTTCCAGAATATATTCATGATATTTCCATATAGAAAATCAATTTTCATAATTCCCATAATTTCCAAATTTGAAATGATTAATGTTAACCCAGGTTCTTCTAGTTCCTCCTAATCTTTGAAACCAGAAAGCATTAGGGTGAGAAACACATATCATTGAATAAAACAACCTAATCATGACTAATTACATATAGGATTCCAAAATCATGACATATAATTTTAAATCTCTGAAACCTTATTTTTTTCCTTTGAGACATCATTATATATATCTTAAGAAATATCCATACGGACCTCACTAATGTTTTGTTATCCTATATTTAAATGATGGACTAAAACATTCTTTTGATACCAACAAGATCAACCCATGATTAACATAAATGGATTTACATCATTTTTGGATAATATTCATCAAATTAAAAAAGTACAAGACCCAAGACTTGATATTTTAGTTTCTTTGGAAACATGGTACATATTCTTCTAGTTTAGTGAAATATCTTCAATTTATACCTTAAATATCTTACCATTTAGTAATCCTACATAAAATCTTTATTCATAACCCTATAAAAGGAATCATATGAAATGGGTGAGATTAAATTATTAGTTAGGATTAATAAAAGAGATGCATAATTATTACATTAACACAAGGGTATGAGAACATAACCATAACATTTACTGATTATACCCTATATTTCAAGGATCATAATCTGAAAACATTGAATAAATATTAGTATTTCCTAATACATGAATTATAATGGTGATAAATCATTATAAATCAGTCAGGAACCATAATATCAGGTCATATAAGTGTGTCACCAATATAACTATAGAAAAATATTTTATGTGTCAGTGTTAAATACCATTACCAACAACATAGTTGATTCAGACACACCTATTTCCACTTTTTTTATCATGAAACTCCTTTTTCCCATAGTCAATCAGGGCACACATATTTTCCATATTGTATTTGGACAAACCGGTTTCTTATTTTTTTATTAGGACACACCGGTTTACTGTTATGGATTAGGACACACTTGTTTCCCCTTGTGGATAATTCTCAGTGATTAGTTTCCCATCGTTATCTCATGATATATTAATCTTTACTCAATACATTATAGGGAGATATGATTCACACTCATCGCATGATAAAATCATAAACACATGTGACACAAGAATATAAATTTTTAATCATATCAAGACCCGTAAAAAGATATGGGTTTCATAAAAATTATATCATTACCCGTGAAATTAAATTGTTATCATAAACATGTCATTATATAAAAACCAATGTAAAGAATAAATTTTTTTAATCATTTCATCAAATAATAACCCATAAAAACAAGAATATTTAAAAATCATATAAACTGTGGAAGATAAATGGGTATCATAAATTTAAATTCATCTCAAACATAAACCATTAAAAGAAAAAAAAATGAATGGAAACTTCAAATCATATCCCTATAAAGTTAGGAGTTACACCAACGGATGTCACCATTGTTGGAAAATGATTTTGAAATATCATTTAAAAACATTTCTTCAATATAATATACATTCTTATCTAAAAAAATATTTTTGAAAAATAAAACCTTTTTAAATCCATTTTCATTGAAAATAACCTTTAAAACATATAAATTAAGCCTGAAAAAAATTTCAAAAAACTTTTCCATAAAAACTTATAAAAGAATATTATAAAATTTATAAAAAAAATTCCCCTGGAAAACATATAAAAAAATATTGAAAGCATTTTTGAAACCATTTTCATGTAAAACATATAATGGAATATTTATAAGATTTTAATAAAACATGGTTTTGGAATAAAACATATTTCCAACTAAAAGGAGAAATAAAGTCATATTTTATTAAAAACACTTTCTTAGTAATCTTAAGTATCAAAGAGTATAAAAATGGTACCATTAAATGTATATATCATGAATAAAAAATGTTCAATAAAATACAAGAAATTTATAGATATGTGGATCATAATATTTCTTCAATAGATGAATAATCATAAACAATCCCGATAAATGGTGAGATTGTAGCAGTAAATGGTTACCACTTTGGTAACATTAAACCATAATCCCCAGGAATTAATATCAATACATTAAGCTTAAAATATCCTTAAAAGGTATATTAGTGATAAAAAATTTCAAATTATATTAGATACACATTTTAGAAGAATATAGGTTCATAACATGGTTTGAATCCCAATGAAGGAAAATTGTGACAAGATTACTTTATCGATTTGGTACCTTTTGAACTATAAACCCCATGAAAGGGAGCTCATAAAATGGATATTTGAATTACCATATACTTATTTATAATATTATTATAATATAATTTCGAGCATTATATACACCAAAATAAATAAATGATCGGTGAATAAGGCATAAGTCTCAAAGAAATAAAAAGTGAGATGAGAAAAACTCATACCTTAAGTATTGAATTTCTCCATACATGTTCAGAAATCATCTATAAATAGTATGAATTTATTATAAATCTTCCAAGTCACCCTATTCTCATATATAAAACCATATATTATTTTATTACGACTTTATATTACCCATTCATTAATAATTTCATGTCAATGTTATATTTCATGGTAATATTTTCTTTTTTTCATATATGTTTGGGATTATTATTATGGAACCTCTTTAATAAATTCAAATTTATTTATTTATATGATTTAAAAGTTATTTAATTTTCATATATGTTTAGTATATAAATATTTAATTAAATCATCATTTACTTGATTAGTACTTCGGTGTAAATAAAAATAAATTATCCAAGGAACAATCAACTTGGATTTCTTTTTTAAAGAGGTGTGGATAATATGTTAATGAGAAAGAATTTGGGGGGTTATTTCGGAAGTTTTTGGATGATTTAAAGTATCTTGATATGTGTATGTAAGTGAGTGGGGTTAGAGCCCTTTTATAGAGGAGGAGGCGTAGCATTCTTGTAAATATAATGATTTAAACTATATTAAGAGGTCTCCCTTACATCATGTGCCTTGAATAATTGTCCATTTCTGATAAAAGGGAGGATATTTTAAAAATATGCCCATAAATGGCTTTTGGAATTGTGTGTATCATATTTGGACCCATAAGAAAAATTTAACCCCTAAGTAAACTTGTTTATACCATAATCACTGTAATTAATTTTAATTACATAAACTAATATTTTTAGTGAAAAAATAATTTTTCCTCAATATATATTATAAATTATGATGATAGAAATTATTGAATCAATTATCCCAAAATATGACCACATATGTGGAGGAAAATAATTTAACATTATTCCACCAGACATGTCGTGAAAGCCGGTTAAAAAAAGTCTAAAATATTGAAATGGTTTTATATCCAATTTCATTGTAAAATTGGTTCCAATGGCCTAAATTTTTTTAATATGGGTAAAATTGATCTATTTATACTTTAAAACAAAATTAATAAATAATTTAAATATATAAATAAATTATACCAAAAATAAGTTTCGAATTGAAATTCAGTAATTTCCATAATACATTAAAAAATGGAATATCTCATAATAATACCAAAAATTAACCCGAAGTAAATTTATATATTCCAGTTTAAATTAAAAAATTCAATTATATTTAAAAAAATCTTCATTAAAAGGAATTAAAATTACCTTTTAGAGAAATACTTCTTTTTATTCATAAAATTTGATTTATTCTTTTTTATAGCCTATAAAATACATTGGATGAGTATGAAAAATATTTACTGAATATATAATATATAAATTTTATTTAAAACATTCATTAAAAGTGGTTTTTTAATTTATTGATATGAAATTTTGTTTGAACATAAAAAAATAGTATTCTTTAAAAAGTTATTTCTTTACTTTCAAATAGTTGTTACATTCATTTCTAAAAAATTCATAATAAAAGGATTCATTTTATATACATGTGTAAATAATATTTTTAACAATTTAGTTAATATTATTAGTAACTTCCACTCAAATGGAATGGTGGTAAATATAATAGTATTTTAATAACAATATTAATAGTATATTGTAGTTCAGTAAAACTCATAATTGCATGTAACGTAATCTATTAGAGGGACTCGGTATTGGGTCTATCACAAGCCAAAAATAGTGTTGTGTTTACCTCAAGAAAATATATGTGTTGTGTGTTATAAAATATTAACATGGTGTGGCATATAATGCAATACAAACTTAGTGATTTTTTATAAAAAATTATATTTTTTGTTGTGTGAAATGAAAAATATAAAAGGGATTAAATTAATTCCAAAAAATAAATAAATCATGGGGTGTTACATGGGTAGATAAAAAAATAATTAAACGAATTTAAAAAGACCCCATCCTAGATTTTTAATGTACAATTGTTTTCCCAAAAATTGGTGTCTCGTTATGTTGATTCGATAACTTGGATGTTAGATTCCTCATGTATGGATACATATATTGTTGCACCATCATTGGGTCCCCTAGCATAAGATCCAAACTCAGGAAACTTCGACATCATTTCCATAATCACTCAAACCAATACTCATGATAGTTTTAACACCCAAAACAACCTCTTGGAAATCACACTCTAACATGACTCAACCTTTACCCGACACACTGGACCCACTCCAGGACAGCAGTAAGACAATAGAGACACCTTAAACCCATGTAAAATATGTTTAGGGATGAAAAAACGCACTGAGTATAAAGAAAACTGAAATGGGAGGCCTTAGACTAAAGTACCTACATGCACACACCCAACTCCATGAAACACTGAATAGATATATTAATATAAAACTAAAACAATGTAAGAAATGCTTGAAAAAGCCTCTATGAAATAAATAAAAGTATGATAGGTAATATATCAAAGATAGAAATGGGGAAAAACATGCCCAACCAAGGAGGAAAGAAATTCCCAACCTATTATCAATAGAATCTTGGGAAACCATAGGAGAGCCTATATCATGAGACATAATTATGACCACCAAACGTGATCAATGCCTCCATAAAATACTATTCCCAACAAAGGTTACCTTTAATATACCAATAATATGTATAAGATATGAAATGTGTGGGAAAATCATGTTCGGGTTGATTATATAAAAAATCAGTCGGATACCCCGAAAACCAAGAGAAAAAAAATTGGATAAAATAATTTTTTAAAACCATAATTAAATAAATAAAATAATCCCAACATTATATATTGGAAAAATGAATCCCTAGTAAAGAAAAATAGAGGAATCGTGATCCCCACTTCTAGTTGAAGATGATGAGATTATGTGAAAATGTGAAGGTGCCATCTCTCATGATAAGAACCCCAAGAATCCTCATGAGAACTATACTAGATGTCCCACTCTTTTCCACTACATACAATAGTTGATGAATTACTAACTCTTATTGAGGATCTCCTTATCGCTAGAGTTTGATGATTGGGGAGTACCACTCTTTAGATAAAGGTAATGTGCTTTCTTTAGTGTGGGGTACCAGATATTCCTATACATAGGATATGGGTCACCCATTTCCAGATGAGTTAGGAGAGTTATGACCCCAACATATCTTAGATAAAAAAACTTGATCATTACCATTGTCCAATAATCATTATAAGAAGTTTACCACTCATATCGCCTCATTTCATTTCTATGATTCTAAAACAAAGTCCACCAACACAACCTAAATTTAATTTTACTTAGATTGGGATACTCATGGTCCCAAATAAATGTTGTGAGTAATAAAGAACTATTGAAAGGGGTAAGTTGAGGATATTGTTTTTTATTTAATGGTGGTTTACACTATCTCCTCATCGTTTAGCAGAAGTTACTAAAACCACTATTTATTGCATGATTGCTAGTCATTTTGCGGTGTCTTTTATAATTTTGTTGTGGTTTTTTTAAGTTTAATTTTTTGAGAATTTAGCAGTAGTTATTTTTTTATTTATCAGTGGTTTTTTTATTCAAATAAATATCTGTGAGAAATATAAATAAAATAAAATCAACTACCATGGAAAATATTAGTGGCAGTTTCTTTTAGTGGCGGTGAAACGAAACCCCTCCAACACATTTTCTTCAATGTATTTAAAGGCGGTTACATAAGACTACCACTAAATTAGATTCCATTTATAAAAATATTAATATTAAACTAATAATATAAAAAACTGACATATAATAAACTAAGACATAAATATAGTATAAACACATCATACATATATCATACATTTGGACATCCATTCATCATAACATCAATCAATGTTAACCTAATATACACATAAAATATGTCCAACAAGAACCATTGCATAATATTCATCCATGACATGACCTCTGATGCCTCTATCTTGCTCAATATCATGCCATTAATAGAAACTGAACATGTCATCTCACCAACCATAACAAAACAAGTATAAAAAATCAAAACATCACATAATTATTCAAAATTAAATTAGAGTAATTGATAAGATTTTAACATACCATAGAAAATAAGAACCCACACATCTCTCATTTGAAGAATGTTGTGGATCAGAATGGTCATCCTCCTACCTAATCCTTTCATTTTTAACCTATAATGAAAACTAAAACATTTATGAAATCAAATGGAAAAGAAAAAGGATATATAATATATTTAAAAGTCTACACACAAAAAATTGTTATTTTTTTTAATCAAATAGAACACATTTTAACATAAACAAATAATATATATTGAAAATTACTTTAAAAACATAATCTTAACTTTTTAATATAAGATTCAATAGTTTATATAGAAAAGGGATGAGTATATATTTTAATTTACTTTTAAAGTGAATTATAGTGTCCTTAAAATTTATATCATAGAAAATTTTTAGAACTTTTGATATCACATCATGTCTTGTATTTTAAAAACAAATCAACGGTGTTTTCCCCATGATTTCATATCAATATAAGGTCATTTTCTATGGTTTTGACCATTTTATGCATGTTTTAGTATTTTAAAACACATAAAATGATTTTATGTTTGTAATGGGAAAACAATAATTCAAAATAATGTGTCATTGGTTCTTGCATTTCAAAATTAAATTAAATGTAATTTTATCATGATTTTAGGGCAATCCAACATTGTTTTACTTCATTTGACCCCCCGACACATGTTTTTAAAGGCATTAATACCTTTTAGAAGTGTATGATGTGTAATTCCAACCAGACTGCACATAGAATTGTTGTTTTTTACTCATACACATCAAAAAATATTCAATGGCCATTTCACCATTGTTTCACATCAATATGTGGTCGTTTTCTATGGTTTATACCATTCCATTCCCCTTTTAGTGTTTTAAGACAATAAAACGCCTTTACGACCATAATAAAAAACTATAATTTAGAATTAAATTCCACTGGTTCATAAATTTCAAAAGTAAATATATGGTTGTTTTACCCTAATTCGGGGGCAATATGATGTCATTTAACTAGTTTGGACCCCACAACACTTATTTTTAAAGGCTTTTACACCTTTCATAAGTGTATACTGAGAAATTATGACCACACTTCATGTAGGATTGATTCTTATTCTAATTTTAAATGTTTAAAATAAATAACATGTGGTGTTCCCTAATTTCACATCAATATGAGGTCATTTTATATGGTTTTGACCAATCCACATAGGTTTTTGTGTATTAAAACACTAAAAAATAATTTACATCCATAACAGAAAATCCATATTTCGTAATGAAATTTATTCGGATCCAACAAGAGAAAATTAAATATATGTTTTTTTCATGATTTGAGGGTAATATGACATAGTTAACTAATCTCTAACCCCAAACACTAGTTTCTAAAGGCTTTTTTACCTTTCAAAAGTGTTTAGTGAATGATTCTGGCCACACTGCATGTCGTATTGACATTTTTCTATGCATACATGTCAAAAATAACTCATAGGTGTTTTCCCCTAGATTTCACATCAATATGAGGTCTTTTTATATGGTTTTGACCATTCTATATATTTTTTAGTGTTTTAAAACAAAAAAAATGAATTTATGGACATAATCAGAAAACTATAATTCAGAATAATATAAAGTCAGTTCCTACATTCTAAAATTAAAAATTTGGTTATTGTACCATGGTTCTGGGTAAATTTGGAATTTTTTTTATGTTTTTGACCCCCCCAGCACTTGTTTATAAAGGCTTTTGTACCTTTCAAAATATTATATTGAGTAATTACGACTACACCAAACCTTGGATTAATATGTTTTGTATGAATACACATTAAACCTTCATCCATATTTTACCCCAATTTCAGATGAATATGAGTTATGTTTACATGTATTTAACCATTGCATCCATGGTTTATTGTTTTAAAAGACTAAAACATGTTTATGGACTTAATGGGAAAACCATGATTCAAAATGATGTGCCATCGGTACAAATATTTCACAATTAAATCTATAGTCATTTTAATGTGAATTCAAGGAAATACAATATCCTTTTCTTTGTTTTTACCCCTTGACACATGTTTCAAAAATATTAATATATTTTAAAATTACTTTTTGACTCGTTCGGAGAACAATGAATGTTAAATTGGTGTGTTGATTACTTGTAAATTTTACAAATAATTCAATGCTTGATTTCCCATTATTTCACATAAATACGAGATCATTTCGTGTTATTTTGATCGTTTAACATTCATTTTTGTGTTTTAAAACAGTAATAGCGTATTTAATGGGATAACAGGAAAACCATAACCCTAATTGATGTGACATTGATTCCTTTATTTAACAAATCAATATGTGGTTGTTTTCCAATGATAAATTTTGTAATCATTAAATATTTTTTAAAATTATAATTGTATAATTAATATATTATTAATAAAATTAATGATTTAGAACTATTTATAATATTAGTTTTGTTAATAACTAAAATATTGATTGATTATTTTATATCATTTGGTGCATCAATTTGATTGAAGTTAATATAACTTCAACTCGATTGAAGTTAATATAACCATTCAGCGGTTGGTTTGTATTCAGTTGGGGATAGTTTTTTTAACAAAAAACTACATATAATAACATAGTAGAAGTTAATATAACCATTAAAAAATTATTTAGCAGTGGTTACTAGGAACCGTCTCTAAATAGATAAAATAATTTTTTTTTGATAATCAAAAATTGAAGCTAAATAGATTATAGATGTCGTATATGTTATTTGAAAAGGTATGAATGATCTATAAAATTTAGAATTCACCTTAGAGGGATTATCTATAAAGATACCTATTTTATCGTAGATCGTGTTGTTCATCTGCTGAAAAAAAAATAACCTAACAATTCTCCATTCATGAGAGCCACTAATATTATATGTGCGTAAAAAATCTTCTTCTTTTACTTTTTCATTCAATCTTGCAATTTATCTTTGTGATTATCAATCAACTGCACTACAACAACCCCCATAGTGTGTAGCTCTAATGGATAATGTCTCCCTACCAAATACACCTAATGGATATGGCCGAGAAGCAATCCATTATAAATTTTTGGGATAAAGAACCTTGAAAGTGTTTGGTAAGAACATATAAATCTTCCTTGCAAAATATCCTTTGAAAATTTCCTAAAATAATATTAGATGGGTACTTTGGGAAGAAAAAAACCTATTGGTCATGGATAATAGTTTTGGTATGGTATTTTGTTGGATCATGGTCTTCATAACATTCTTGGGTGATGTGGGGAATTCACAAGATGAAGTTCACTTTTATAAGTGTGGGGAGTGGTGCTTTGTAAATATTAAGAACATTTAAATATAATAAATATCATTCTTAGGGAAGGTTTCATAACATCATTAAATTTTGAAATATATGCTAATAAATATGTTAAATAATATCATCCATTAACATTTATACACATTTTATAAATATTCTAAACCGTATATCTTAGTTAACCCCCCCCCCCCCCCCAACATCCCTTTTAACTCTTTCCATAGTGATAAATTTTTACCAATGTAACTATTAATTATAACTAGAAAATATGTTGATATTATTTCTTAATATTTATTTTTCTAATTAGAAATATATAATACATTATAAAATATTCAATTTCTAAATGTTGTAAAAATTAATATTAATATAAGATCGTAAAACACAATGGAAAACACTTTTTTTAAAATATATCTTTATGTATAAATATGATTTTAAACCAAAATATTGTATAAAATTAATTATATTGAAACTTATTTGTTTATTAAAAAATAAAATTTAAATTTTTAATTTAAAACAAATAAAAAAATTAACATATCCTTTCAATAACATAATATAATAATATGATCAAAATAGATCTTATATTACAATAAAACTTCTCATTGGTTATAAAATGTCTCACATAGTTCTATAAATATGACAAGATTGTTTCAATTGACTCATCAAATATATATATATATAAATATTCTATGAAAAGGTAATTTAAAAAATTAGATTCATTATTTTAAGATAATGATGTCGTTAGATGATATTATTTGTAAAACGGGTTTTTTTCAATATTTATCCAAAAGACAATTATTTCTAAAAAAGTACACAAACTCACCATAATGATATTTTGAACTTATAAGCACATAAATGATAACCTTTTTTCAAATTAAAATTATAAATGTTTTAAATTTTACTTTTAAAAATAACCAAGAAATATTTCTATTTTAATAATAAAATTACAGCATGGGCATTGGTGAATAGTTTATGGATGTAGTGTTTACATGCTATAGTAGGATATCTAGTGTTATATTCTATATCACCATTAAATAGTTTTTTCTATTAATTTATTATATACGTTATTACATAAAAAATTTTGGTAATCCTTTATCGTAGCTTCTTTAATATCCTTTGTTTCCTCCTATATTTTTAGACTTTTCTAAAGAATTTTAATCGGTAATGTTGTCTAATTCTAAGACACTTTTACTATAGTGTTAAGAATCTATATAATGTATTAATTATATGAAAATTCAGGTTTCAACTATATTACCTAATATGTGATCACATTAATTGGATATTGTATGTATTTACTTGATAATGAAACATGGAAGATGTTATGCACTTTAGAGAGGTTATGTGGTGTAACCTATCGATAATCCACAATTAAAATTATATATAAAATTTCAAAAGGTAAAGTGTTACTTGGTATTATCATACACATTTTAATGAATATTGTAACTCTACTCGATGTATACACTGTTATGAATATGTGGCCCTCCATATAAAATTTATTTCCTTCCTCTGATTATCAACATAGCTCTTTTATATACTTTAAGATGCATTGATGTGAATGTGAATAGTATTTACTTTCACATTTGTCTCCTCAAAATGAACTGTACATAATTTCGTATTTTCTCTAACTTCATACCTTCATTTTAAATTACAACATCTCTTCAAATATAATTCTTTATATGGTTCCGTCCAGATGTGTTAATGTAAGATATTGTTGTAAAAAAATACACCAAATGTAAATATTGATCCTTCATTACGTAAAAGTCAAAAGGGAGTGATCTCATTAATTATTATAATATCTAGATATTCAATTCATATTTCCAATTAGTTTTATATTGATAAGTTGTTCTGAAATGTATCTCAATGTTGATATCCACTTGAAGGCTCTACTAAAATTTTTATGTGAACCAAAATTCATGATCAGATACAATTAATAGAGGTTCACCATGAAGTCTAAAAACTTCATTAATATTGAATAGGGAAATTAAATATAAGGTTTATATCTTCTATTAATTATAGTAAATTTGTATACTTTGTATGTTCATAAACATTAAATCATATGGCCTCACTCATCCTAACAGTATTAGGAATTATTGTGAAAAATTAAATTATAACATTATCCCACATCCATATTGGTATAGGAAGAAGTTGTGTGGTTCCCATAGGATGTTTTCTATAAGCCTTTACATTCTATCACATGAAGCATCTGGACACATAATCTGAAATTTAACACATTATACCATCCCAATACAAATTTTATACTAAATTCATATACATCTTTGTGCTACCAAAGTTTATCGAAAAATGTGAACAATAAGATTTATTAAATAGAACCCATTTTAGCTATTATATGGATGGAAAACCAAAACATTTCCCAAAATTCAACACTATATCCCTATGGATGAAATATATATATTTCTATTACTCACTACATTTATCATCCCTTGTAAATACTTACCATCCAGTTTGGACATCTCTATTTTTTCAGAAATGATGGTTTATCAAATTATTTCAAGAAAACTGATGTTTCTCATTTCATAAAAATTAATATAACAAAATTTACTAAATCCTTGATTATAGGATACTTTTTATTCCATGTTACCTCCTACGTAATGCAGCAGTCCCCTGGTTTTCCTTCCCTTGGGGGTAGTTCATCTAAAAATAATGTTTTCCTGTAGTTCTAACCATATCATTTTCCTCATGTACAGATCTTTATGAAATATTTTTTACTTAAAACATTTAAAGTCAATATTTTTTTTGCATCTTTCACCACAGAGATAGTTCCTCTATATCATAAAGTAAATGATAATAGCTTTCAACTAAAGATCCTATGTTGTACAATTCTATTAATAAATATTTGATTCCCGTGATGCATAATAAACCACTCTCTCATTCTTCATAAAACAATATCCTAGTCCTTTCTATGATGCATCACTAAATATTATAAATAATTTCTTTCCAAATAGTAAATTTAATATTGGTGCATTAATAACTATCTTATTGCTCTCCGTAAACATTATCCACTCTCCCTTAACCATGTGAATTTAACCCCATTATGTGTTACATTGGATAACAAGTTCACCATTTTGGAAAATTTTAATATACTACTAATAGTATCCTACTAAAATAAAGAAACTACATATACTGGTTATACGTATAATTGTGGGAAATTATTTTACTACCTTTTCATAGTAATACCAAAAGATATTCCATCGATGTAGGCAATATGCTGACAAAATTAAAATTCTTAGAGGTAAAATTCATAGTTAATGAAAATTCAACATAAATCCCATTTTGTAAGAGTTTCTTCATTTATCCATAAGTTATTATCTTATTCCCCATAAATTTTATAGTATATCAAGATATCAACAATAAATACCATAATGAATTTATCAAGATATTCCTTGAATACCCTATTCATATGACTTATAGACATATAGGGTGCATTTTCTAATCTAATTGAAATTACCCTAATATCATAATACCCAATCCTCATACAAAAATTTAAATTTATAATATCATCATTTTTCTCTCTTAACTAATGATAACAAAAATGAAGGACAATATTTTAAAAATAATAACCTCTCTAAATTTGATCAAATAATTTATCAATGAATGGAAAATAGATACATATTCATTATAGTAATAGAATTTATCACTCTATAATTGATGTACAACCTTATAGAGGAATATTTATTTATTACAAATGGGTTATGGCCTCCCCAAAGTGAGGTACTACTTTGTATAAATCCATTATCACACCACTCCAATATTTTTTTCTTCAACTCCAAAAATTAAATTATTTACATTCAATAGGGTGTGTTAGATATTGGTTTTGTATTAGGGTGAGTCTAATATAAAACATAATTCTATGATTAGGATAGAGTCCTTATAAGTCATATAAAGATATATCAATTGTTTCCTTCAAAAAAATCACATAATATATCATTATGATGACTTTATAACCCATATATAGTGTTTTCTATTCCACCTATACAATAATTTCATTAAGGTGAGCTATTGGATATGGATCCATAAAATATTTTGATAAGTAAGTCTCTCACTTGAAAAAATAGATTTTTTCCCCTGTATAAATAGTAATTTCCACCTCTTAGTAGTAAATTATTATATTATATTTTTAAATTCATTCCATACTTAGGATTATGTTAGGGTCAATCATAAGAATGACAATCATTTCTGAAAATATGGAATATCTATTCATCATAATGTTCAGTAGTCAATATATATATATTGTTGTAAGATTCCCATAGGGAGTATTTATTAAAAACTCTTTCCATGTATATTTAGGACATGTTATAATTTTATCATTAATCGAAAAAGATATAAAATAGTGTTTAGCTCCATAATATAATAAATAATTAATTAACATTATTTTTATTGTCAAAGTATCTATTACCATTTCATTTGGAAGATTAACCTCAATTTTATTGACCACATAATTATAAACTTTCTCACTTTCCATTTTTTGAGGTAAATTTTCTTTAATCCTTGGGGAATTAATTTGAATAGTGTCCCACTTTCTTATAGATGAATCATTGGATGTTTTCATATTCTTTTTTTATCCTTTCATTCATGAACTTGAAGCCATTTCTCTCCACACTTAAAATAAAACCCTCCATCCCATTAAGTATATTCTATAGTATTTCAATCCATATATATTTAATTTTGTAAATTCCACCATTAACGTATTCCCTTTTGTAGTATTTATTTTTACTAAGGGCTTAGCATCTGAATTCCATTCATGATTACCCAAGAAAATATAAGACTTAGATATGTTGGTATATATCTTCATGGAACTCGATACCATTTCTTCATATGTATAATTTTTTTTAGAGACTAATACCCTTTGAAGGCTAGTTTTTAACACATAAATTAAGTGATCAATCTTACTTCTTTGATGTGTACATAAACTTAAGTATGAGTTGGTAACTTTGTAAATTCATCTATATATTCTGAAACAGTCACCTCTCCCTTTTTCCTTATATTAATGAATTTTTATTTCATAGGTTTTTTTAATTCACAAAGAAAGTATTTTTCAAATAATATCACTTTAAAATTCCTCAATTCTATATTATATATCTCCCTATCCTTATTATTGTATAGTATAAATTAACCTGATTTATCACTGTATTCATTTATAAGATAAAATTCTAAGATATCATTCTCTCTCATGCCACTACATAATGAGAGAAATATGTTCTCTCCTGTCCTAAACCGTTTCTCAGTTTCTAATGGATTAGTATTCTCATTCAATGATAGAGGATTTTATCAGATAAAGTTGTCCAATTTTGTTGCATCATGTTGTGGATCAGTAAGCTACTCTTTATGGGAAAGGTTATTTCTTATGTCCAAAGGAAACTGAACTAATATAGTTATAATCTACTCTTATCTATTAATATCCTCATTGACTTTATTGACTTAATCATTTGGTAAATCCCTACATATGTTATGCGTGTTGACTTAGTTTTTATTCAACTATATAGGTTCCATTTACAAATAATGATATACCTTGGATTAGATAATATAATTGTGTATTTTAAATCATAGTTCATAATTCAACACATGGTTTAACTCTTAACATAAAATAAATGTATATGCAAATCTTATCTCAGAATCATAATATCAGTTTCCTTGAGATTATCTTCAAATCATTAAAATATTTTCATATAGTTAATATTATTTTATAAACAGCATTTCAATCCACTAAATCATATATCCTAGGTGTCTCAAAAAAGGTGTATAGTTAGGAAAACTTTTTATGCACTAATTGGAGATCGGGTTTACAGACAAATAACCTTTTTCATGGTTTTTACCCCAAGGTGCATAAGTTATAGATCCTTAATTCACATGTCTGTATCTATACATGGATGTTATTGATAGGAAACCCCACACACTATACTTTATAAAAAATAATTGTTTGTTTTCATTTAATTATACTTATCCTTAGAGTCTATCATAGGGTTGGAAAATCTAATCTATGTTTTATTAAATATTGTTATAAAGGTTTCAACTTAAAGTTTTTTATTACAACTATAACAACCATAACTCAAAAAAAATAATGATACTGGTTACAAAAATACATCATTATAAGATGAAATAGATCATAAGACACATCATTGAATTGTTTAGTATTCTAAAAACATTATTTAAATATATAATTTTTAAATCACATTCACAAAGATGAAGTAAAACTTAAATTCATGTGATAAAATTATTTTTTCTTTTATTATATCATCAAATATATTCCATGTTAACTTTTCGATACCTTAGGGATATGAAAAAAATAAAATGGTTTGGTTAGATACTTAGTAATGTAAATAATACAATGGATTATCTCATAATATAAATAAGTCGTGAGTATTATTTCATAGAGAAACAATTATCATAATTTTTATATAACTAATATCATGACAGTGGAATATGACCATTGATTGCATTGTGGAATAAATAATCACATGAATAACAACAATATATTTTAAAATGATATATTTAAATTTTTAATAAATATCAATTCTATCATTAAGTTTGTGTGCTAAGAAATCATACATAAATAGGTAATCCATATGTTAAATAATAATGTAATTTTAACAAAGGGTACTTATCGATCCATAGAGGGGATATATAATATACAGTCCAAAAAATCACTTAATATTTATAATGAATTTATAATATGTATTTTTTGAATAATAAATACAACAAATAACCATCATCACTTCATAATAACATCTGTTGAGGAAAGCTAGCATATAGGATGTTAATATTTCCACCAGTAAACAAATAGAACAACAATATCATAATCCTTTGAATGAAACAACTAAAGATGGATTTTTAGAAGCTTATTTATAATTAAAGTGAGATAAAAATAACCAAAGGTAAAAATATATTCCACATGATATGAAAAAAAATTGAATATGGAATACCTCAATGAAATAAAAGTAAGATGACAAACCATTAACATTTAGTCTCAACTTTCACAAAATCTCTTTATCCTATTATATAATAAAAATAAATATCTTAATTACTATTTGTGGAACCATATTCATACTTATAATCTTTTATATTCTTCCATGATATTCATTAACAACACATGCATTAGTTATTTGTTGATTATTTTTATAATATGATGTTAGTAATTACAATTTTTTCATACAAGCTTTCTAATGTATTTGTCAAACCTAATTCATTAATAAAATGTAATAATTAAAATATTATTAAATGTACTAAAATAGAAATACCATGATTATTTATAAAGTCTCAAAAAAATTCCATGATAATTTTATTTAATATTCCCAAAGATGAAATCGGTGATGAGCTTTCTTCGAGTAATTTTCTGATATCAATTGATTACTATATAAAATAATAACTTCATGTTTCATCCATTATGAAACATATTAATTAAAAATTTTACACATTAATTTAATATAAACTTAAAAATATATTATTATAAACACATTTTTAACTATGTGATGAAAAAATAATTATATCACCTCACACATATGGTAGTTCACACATATACACAAGTAAAGATTTCATTTTTTTAATGAGAAAAAGAAAATTACGGTAAATAATAATTTATATTTAAAAAATAATAAGTATATAATATATATTAATTAATTATAAATATATATCAGTCTCTAATAGTTTGTGATTAAAATTTATTTTATGGCTTCGTCGAGTCAGTACTCGGTGCATATGCATGGGCGACACTTCTATTTTCCATTTAATGTAAAGGAGACACAAAATGGTTGGAAAAATTACAAAATTGCATTTATTTTTTTAATAAATATAATGATGTAATTATATAAATATTTTTATTGAATATTTAGATGTTATATAATAAGAATGAAACTTGACGGGGTTTTGTAAGAATGTATACCACTTCCTTGGATAATCTCCTTTCAAAAACTCATTAAGGATTATTGGATAGGAATTTTGAAAAAAATAATAGTATTGGAAAAAGGTTTTTGTTGTTAATTTGAGTATATATTGGTAATTTTAACATGCTCATGTGGTGTGGAGAATCTATAATTTGAGGTTCACTTTTATATGTGAGATCATTGGAATGATTTTAAATATTAAAAACATTTAAATTTAATAAATTTAATTCTTAAGGAAAGTTCCTAAAATTTAGAACCATTTTGTATATAGGATAATTTAAGGTATAAATACACTCAAAGAATAAATTTCAGATAATTTTTATATATATTTCAATCCACCTGACTTAGTATACCCACCCACCCACCCCAAATAGTTAACTTGTTTAACCCTTATCGTGGTGACAAATATTTACCATCATTACTATTCCTTATGAAAAAAAATTACGTTGACCTTATAAACTAATATGAGTTACTATAATTATTGATACTGAATAAATTTTACAAGATTAAAATTATAGATATTGTAAAATTATATTTTAACATAATATAAAAAATACAATGAAAATACTTTTTTCCAAAATTTATTTTTAGTTATAAAAGAAATTACACCAAATTTATGTATAGACCTTATTATAAAGACACATATTAGTTTATTAATAAATAAATATGATTTATGTGACATTAAATATATTCAAAATTTTAATATAAAATTTTAATTACTTAGTTAAAGGAAGAAAAAAAGTTCTTTTATTAGAATAAAACATCACATAGGTTTTAAAATGTCAAACGTAGGATTACGGATCCCAAATAATATTCTTAATTGATTTATTTGACATATATTTGTTCTATAAGATGTTTTCTAGAAAAATTATAGTCAATATAATACAATAATTATTTCATAAAAGTTAGAGTATTTGTAAAATTATTATATTAAAATATTCACCCAAAAATAAATTATTTCTAAAAAATCGAAAAAAATCACCCTAAGAGAAATATTACAATATAAATTGAAAAATTATATCCACTTTATCAAACTAAAAATATAAATGTTTGAAATTTTTCTTTTAAATATACCCTTGAACTGTTTATATTATGATGATAAAAAAATATGATGGGTATTGGTCAATACTTAAGGGATGTCGTGTTTACCTACTGTAGTAGAAACATAGATTTTATAGCTCTAGGTAATTATATTTTCCTAGATAATGGGAAATTTTTTTTAAAAGTAGCCCAAATTGGGTTGAATTTAGAGTGAGACTATGATATAGTAATTAAATGGCAACACCCCATCCATATTTACCTATCATAAACAAAAGTGTATACACCATAAATGAATATCATGAGGGTAAAAAGTTTAATGAAATAAGAATTTTTTATCATAGTAATCATATATAAATATCACTAATACTATGTAACCCCCGGTATTGGGAGAAAACATATCGAGTTTTCTTACATTGGTCCTAGATAGTATTAATTAGATATGGATGAAACAAATTCTAAGAATTAGGCCCGTCACATGGGAAACAAAATCATCTGAATAAATTCATGCAAATATTATAGTTTTACCTTTAGAAATATGGGAAAAGTTATAATAATTTCATGTTCCTAGAGACCATCTAATTTAATTTACTATTACACCCACTACAAGACTACCTTATTAGGAATTATATTATAATCACATACCATTTATAGAAATTATAGTAACATATAATAACCAAAATAAGAGGTAACTCTTTTCAAAATAAATTACAACGTCATCATTCAAAATTTTAAATGAATAAAGCTCATTTATATTAATGAAATATAATTTCAAAAATATAGATAGTGATGAAATATATCATAAAATTTTATTAAACATTACACTTACTAAAAATAGAAAATAATTCATTCCATACAGAAAACCAACTAATAATAAAATCATATAATAAATCTAATCATGTATATTTGGAAACCATAATGTTGATTAACCAAAAACAATGTTTAAAATTGTTATTGAAAATTAGGGGAATTTTTTTTAAATAATGCATATTTTTTTAATTAAATATACTCATTCATATTCCATTATGAAGTCCACTCTATATGTGTATGAAAGGGAGAAGTGTTCACCAACCAAAATCATAAGAGAACTCTCCATGGAGGTTTATAGTAAGATGATATGATACCATAAAAATTATTGGACTAACATAAAATAATTATATTTTAAGTCTTATTCATTTAAAATAAATAAGAAAACATCTAGATAGTGTGAAAAAATAAATTTCATCTCCATTAATTTGATTAACTCCTATATCATTTAGATATGGGGTAGCTGAAGGAATTGAATAATTTTTAATGTCCTGGATTATGAGAATAGGGGATTGATATTCCTTCTTTGAAAAAATAAAGGAGAATAGAATATTATAGGAATTATTTGTTGATACATCACTAAAGATGAGCATGTGCGACTCTAGTAAAAAATTTGGGAAAGTATTGAAGTTAGATTTACATCAGATATTGGTGGAGAAAGGAGTTCATGAGAGGGGATTAAATATGACTAAAAGGAAGATAAATTATAATTTAATAGGTTTTAGTGATCATTTATTTTGGTTTTATGTAATATTGACTCTATATTTTTAGAATAAAAAGTAAATCTCTATTGGGTATCTTTTATTGGTCTACTCTATAGAAGGTAGATCTTAAAAAGGAATTATATCCCAAAAAGTTACACTGGGTTTCTAGTATAAGAACAGTATTTTTCCTCACCCCTTCATCATAATTAATATTATTCTAACTCTTTTCCAATTAATAAGTATACCCAAAAGAAATAAAGTGAAAAAATTTATATAAGAAAGTTACTAAAAAAGGGTAAAGGTCATCACAAACTCTCTACCATCAAGCTTCTCATCCCAAATAAACCAAAGGAAACTTCTTGGGAAAACATGTTTGACCATTGAATCATCATTTTAGTTTCCCATTTTTCTTTTTTTATACAGAATATTTATATATTCCAACCTAATAAAAAAATTAATCACCTTTCCATGCAACACCTTTTTAATTTTTCAAGTTATAAATATGGGTTATATCATATATGATGAATCAACTCATGTTTATTATTTCCATATCGGATTACATATGTTTTATTTTGTATATATTTTCTTAGTTGATAAACAAGAAAACAATAGGAATAAGACAAATTTCATAGGTATATTAAGCTAATAATAATCACTTTAGACACATCTTAACTTTTTTATAAGCTAAAAAACTCTGGAAGTTAAAATCCAATGTTTTCTAAACTATAAACGAACTAATCCTGGTAAGAAACAACTAAAAACAAGAAAAATATTGAAAAAAATATTTTGATCATCATTTTTTATAATCAGATGACTTTTATTGAATTTGAGAATTAATTAGTAATTTTCAATTCAGGATTACCCTCTCTATCACCTTTTGGAAATTTAAAGCTTCATCGCTAATAATTTTCCAATTTCAGCAAAATGGATAGTATAATGAAAAGGACTACCATAAAGTGTCTTAAATTAATGAATTGGAATACGTGATTGGTATCTTTTATTATTAAGGAAATTTATCAATGAGAGATGATATTCCTATGTTCCAATGTGCTTAGGAAGAAAATATCACATTTATATTCTTGAACATGGATATTTCACTTGGATTATCCATCATCATGGGGGTGAAAGGTGGTACTCAGTTTTACCTAAGAATCCCAATCCCATTTCAACCCTTTGAATAACTAAGATATATTTCTCATTCCCCTATCATAGATGATATTTGTAAATTGAATGTTATGTTTTTCAATCCACTTAACATATAATTTTCCCAAATCATCAATGGAAGATGTTTATTTAATAGATGAAATATATGTGATCGTAGTTACACTATCCAAAATCACCTAAATAATATATAAAAATATTTAATACCTTAGAAGATTAGTTATAAATAAATTGTATTATCATCCTGCTTACACACAAATAAAGAAACTGGTTTAAGTTAAATGATAGTTTTTTATGTTCTATTTTATCCTATTGAAAAGTGAAGTATCTAGAGATAAACATTTTAATCTCCTTTTTTATACTAATCCAACAAAATTGGTGAAAACTATCCTTATAAATTTTTATAATACCATTATTTACTGCCTATCATGATAAACGGTATACTTTCATTACATATTATCTCATATCGGTAGGGACTATAGGTCTTTTATAGATATATAAGAAATAATAGAAATATCCATACTTTTTGTCAAGGATCACCCCACCACCAAGTGTTTCTCAAATGATGATATTATTATGGTAAAATATCTTATACTTCATGATGTGTTACAATATATATACTATAAAATTAATATGTTAAAAATATATTACACTACGATCCAAAATCACATTCAAGTGAAGTTAAAATATTAATAACATAAACATTATTTATTCTATTTCCTATTGAGAATTTTGAGGGAGTATTTTCCTATATAGAACATCAGTAACTATAGTGTAATTCCAAAAATAATAATAGATATCAAAATCAAATGATAGAAGATATTAAAACCATTGAAAAAGACTAAAATTAAAATCTCATTAAAAAATATGTATTTAAGGATTTTTTTAGATACTGGATCTCAGGAGTAATTCACCAAATAAATACTTTATCAAACACTTTAAATCATGAACAATAACAAAAAAACTCCAAATAATTGTTATTTTAATTTCATTCAAGAGATTTAAACTATCCAAAACCATATGAAAACCCCAATGATCATGCATGATAACACAAATTTGTCCCACTGAGGATTCATCATAGTACACTTCAAACCCTTCTCTCAACTGAATTAATATTAGAATCAACTTTGTTGTCAACCTTTCCTTCAACTTTTGGGAATCTTATTCAAATTTTTCATACCATATAAAATTAAAAACATTCTTTTTTAAGGTTATCTCTAGTGTGGATATTATAGAAAAATAATGATTAAAATGGATAAAATATCCTACAATTCTAATAAAAATATTAATTTTAGACATATTCAATGTGGATTTATAAGAGATCAGTAACTCTACCCTTTTAGGATTTACAAAGATACTTTTCAAAAACTACACACTCAAACAAAATTAAAACATATTTCTAGAGTGAAAATTTATATAACATATCATACAAATTATTTTTTTAAAGTCTCTAAGATAATCCATTGATGTATACAATGCTTTACTCAATTTTTGTAGTATACTAGAATATAATTGAAAAATAATATAATGTAACTGTATATAAATTAATGAAATATCTTCTTCATTATTTCCATATACATGGTTATAGAAGTAGTCAATTCAAAAGGAAATACTATGTAATAAAAATGACAATATTTTTTGGATCGAAATTGTATTTGATGGACCCAAGAGGAAGGTTGAATGGTAGTTTAGAAATTAATCTAACCACAAAACACAAATCCTCTTTATTTAAAAAAATTATCTGACTCGGGTATTGTCTGTTGATCATAATATTACAATTGGAAATAGAAACAATCTAATTATATCATATTATGTTTTATCGGTATCACAGACTCATTGATTAAAATTTTTATTATAAATATAATTATGAATATTGAATAAATAAACAAATAAATATGGAAAAAATAGATCTTACATAACGATGAAAAATGCATCTTATAAAAGTAAAAATGCCTTATAATATATACTAAAATAATTCACTATTTCAACTTTAAGAGTTATGGTAGTAAGAAACCATGACTAAAGGTCTCCATAGTTTTAAATCTCAGGTAAAGGTCTATATTTTGGTGCCAATAAATCCTTTGATATCATGGTCAGAACAAGATCTATCTTCATATCCTTAGAAACCCCTGATATGATGATCTACATCTATCTTCCTAGACCCATAATAACACAGTTCAATGGATTAGATTCACTATAATTCTACCCTCAGAATCCCTCAATTGATACAAATATCAAACACAAAATACAAAACCAAAATTTTTCTAATAGAAACAAACCTAAAAAGACTTCATAAGAATGATAAATTTCTAAAGTATTACAGATACTAAGAACAAGCAATTCATGCTAAAAAATCATTAGAAGACTTGATTTATGAAATGTATCTACTAACAACACTTCAAATAACCTATTATTTGTAGGGATAGATCCAAGAGTCAAATTTCTATGTTAGTTTCAATGTCCTCATACATCTTTCAATTGATAGAATTGAAATAATGTAATACATGATGTTATTTCCTTCATAACCATTACAATTCTAATTTTTATTCCTTATGATATATATAATTCTAATCAAACATAATTTAAACATTGGATAGTGTGATGGAATTCTTTATTTATTTTTGGTCTCATAAACAGTATAAGGGATAGTTTGATAAATCAGTACCAGGGATACTCAGATGTTCATGAATTTTTTTAAAAAACTCATAAGATAACTTTTAATCAAACCACTAGTTGGACCAATGTAACTGAAGCACCATCAGTCTGATCGATCTGAACGAATAATAAAAAATTTATATTTTTTTCATTTGAATTATCTTAATATTTTTTATGCATTATTTTTTTATAATAAAATATTAAAATACATGGGAAATATAAAAGTTCTTAGATGATGTTTGAATAGGTCATTTGTGATTTCCCAAACCAAAGGAATGTAAAATTAAAATAAGTAATACTTATGACTCAAAAAAATCCCCCTTTTTTAATCCACAATACCCAATACTTAAATAAAAATAATTACATTAAATATATACAATCCTTTTAACATTTAAGAAATACGAATATATACTGTATAACTCCCCCTAAGTTTATAACTAATGAATGATATGATGGAAATAATTAATAATTATCCACCTTGTGATAGTTTCTCCCCTCTTTATAAAAATAATCCCTCTAAAAATTTCATGATACTTTTATATCAAAACATCTTACTCTTTTTATAATATTTTCCCTTGAACAAATATCTTTATAATTTTTTGTCTCAATGTTTCTCCCCATTTTTGTTTTTCAAAAAAACTTGTAAAGTAGCCATGGTTTCCTAAATTTTTTGAAGAGTAATAATATATGAAATATTTATATGTTAACTAACTAGTCATGAAATAAAATAATTGAAAAAACAAACATCCAAAACCATTAGAATATATTCAAAAATCAGTTTTTGTATATAAAATAATTCAAATTTAATCATACGAATTTTTAAAAACCTACATCAATAGTTCATAGGAAAAAAAATTTCCTTCTTTTTTCAAAATCGTCTTCACGATGGAATTAACCTTTTTTAACGCACCATGATCTTTATCAACCATAATGATTTCAGCTTCTAATACTCTTTACTATAATAATTCATACATTACGCTTCCAAGTTCCTTAGAAATATTTTTTTATCTTCCTTTAAAATGATCAAGTAATATTCAAATGACCTAATATGAATAATATCCCACTCTAAACTATGAAACTTTTATTTAATAATTTTCCCTTCTTCAGTGTGATACATATTTATATATGTAAACCCATCCACAAATTTCATATTTTTAGAAATAACTTAAGATAACATTAATAATATTCTAACCTTTCTGGAGAAAGTATCTTAATTTTGATATATTGGTCATCGTGATAGTTAATATCACTATAAACTTGATAAAACCACCTAACCATATAATTATATTATCTCTTCTAAGTCTTATATTATTCTTGAAATTTTTTAAACTCGACCTCAATGTGGATAAATTATTTACTTAAAACATAAAATGACTCTAATTTCCCATTAATACTACTTTTAATAAGTTTAAATCTCGACTCAAGAATAGGGAAATGAGGAATAGCATCAAGGATCCTTTTTAAAGATTGAATAATAAAATCAATTCCTTTTTATGAAACTATAGCCTCTACGTTCGATTATCTTAATGATTCTTTTAGATGTTTTAGTTTAGAATATTTTTCATTAGTTTTTGTTACTTCCACATATTTTCATTTTCCTTTCTCTAAAACTTTATTATCCTATGAGTATACATCAACATCAATGTTATTATGGATTAAATATTTTCAAAAACATGTTTATTTAACTATTGATCTTGCTATTTAGAAATTTTTTAGGTTGATTTTTAGTCCTGTTTTGAATATGAATTTGTTTCATATTATAATGATGATTTTTTAGATAATTTTAAGTATACATCCATATCAGACTATAAAGGTAATTCTGATGATGATGAATATTATTCTAAGGATTTCGTTTCCTATATTTATTTTTTAGATTATATTTCTTCCTCACCATCTTATTATTATTATTATTATTTTTATTCGTCTTTAACCTAAACTTATTTTTTGTCCTCATCCACTTCTTCAAGTTCATTTATTAACTTAAGTAGAGTACTCAGAACTACTTTTCCAACCTTTCTAGAGACCAGTTATTTTTCCTTCTTATATTTCTTATAAACTTATTCGATAATCCATTCTTCAAGAATTTGATTCCATATAACCTTATTTCTTTCTAAAGGCACTAGTAATGGTATAACAGGTGTTTCTAAAAATTGAAGTAAAACATCAGGGATTATTTGATCAGTATGATAAACTGATAAATTTTGATTCTCTAAACAAATATTTGCTCTCTTCAAAAAATATCAACGATATTCAACTCATAAAACCATTTAATTTGTTTCTTATTTTAATTTACATTTTATAATTATTTATTATCATGAAGTTTTGTAGCTAAATCCTCAACTCAATCAATCAAAAGATCTAGGTAACTAGGTTTCTTATTTTCCTTATATTCCACAAATGTTTTTTTACATCATCCAAATTTTTCATTTATTTATTGTTATTATTTCCAAGAGATGATGATTAAGATTTTATTTTCTTCTTTACATTCACAACTAACATAGATGTTTGAGCCTTGGATATAGCTCCATCAAATTTTTCAATGAACTTATCAAGACATTTTCAAATATGGACTTCATTATTAAAATATTTTCTTCACCAATAAAAGAAAAATGTATCACATCAGATATGTTGTTTTCTCACCTTTAAAAAGAACCACAACATTTAAAACTAACTTATTTGTGAAGGAGGGAAACATGATGATCTTTGAATTTATTGAGGAACTCTTAATAGCTTCTACCATAATGAAAACAATCGCTTGGTTAATTTTCCTTATATTGACCAAGAATTCAAAAAAAATGATTGAAATGTTAAGGGTGTCACTATATCCCTTAATAGGTATTAAATACCCTTACATCCATAATTCAACAACCCTAGTGTTAGGTGAAAATGTGATACATTCTTGAGTTTCTCATAAATTTGGAACAAATAAGATTGTTCCTTATTTATCAAAAAAGATCCATGATTATCCAATAAATTTTCTAATAGTAAATAAGGTTCACCTCTCAAAGGAACACCAACCAAATCTAATTTTTTTCTATAATATATTATATTTATTTTCTAAAAAATTAAAATAAAAAATATCCTTATAACCTTATTTTAAAAAATGAGCATATGAAAAACTATCTCCAATATTTTTAAGGTATTACAATTCAAAATTCTTGTCTCATTTTTGTACACATAAATCTTCCAATTCTTATAAAGAAATAACTCATTTGAAAATAAATTAATTCTTGTAAAACAAACTAATATCCATAATTCATTCTAGGAAAACCCCCCTTTTCTGTAATCCTCCTTAGATTCCATAGTTTTGATACAAAATCTGTAGGTCGGAGGAAAGGAAAAATAATCGAATTGGCTACTTTTAGGGATTACAAACATCTGTAGAAAATATGTCAATATTTGATGCGGGATGGGGTTTTCCCCCTATTTTATATTCATATAGAGGTGATAGTTTATAATACAAAAAACTTTTAATGGATGAGATTAAAATTTATCTGATATGACGATCGATATTTAACAGATGAAATTTTTAAATATAAATTTTTACCGGTCAAACCATTATGAAATCTTTCAATCATAATATAAAATAATATAATTAAAAAAAATAGATTGAAAATATAAAAAATTATTAAAAATATAATAAAAATAATCAAAAACATGTAAAAACTAAATTAATTGATAAGTGGAAAAACTAAAAACAATAGAAGATTACCTTTTTGAGTACATGGTTTTACTAGTTTGAGTAAGATGTTCTTATTGGTTATTGTAAAAGGATATGATTATGAAATTTTCTAATTAATGATAATTATGATAGATTTATAATTAAAACTTATTATAATAAAATTATTTTCCCAAAAAGTTTGTAACACTTTTTTAGTATAAAAATTTTAAACACAAAAATAAATTTTATTAAATAAAATAATTGTCCAAAAAAATTTATAAGAATTTTGAGTCCAAAAAAATTATTATGGTAAAAACATAAAGAATATAAGAAAATGTTTCAATAATAATAATTTTTTTTAAAAATAAAACCTTATATGGTCCCCCTATGAATACTAACTCATTAATGTATGGATATTTATTAACAATAAGTAGATATAAAAAATCACTTAACATTGATCTTTCCCAGATTTTGTTTAAAGTATTCATATAAATCAAAGGAGGGTATTTTTTTAAATTTTTTGAAATTTTTTATTATGTCTATCCTTTAAGTGTGTGATCCCAATAAAAATGGTGTCTTATATTTATATTCTTTTCATGGGAGATATTTTATAGGATTTTAATTAAGGAAATGGTACTAGTGTTGTCGAAAGTATTTTATTTTTAGTAAAACTAATTCCATGATTTGTGATTGTGTGTTGCATCCACAATACTTGATCAAAACAACTTCCAGTACCCATATAGTCGGATTTATGAGTGGAAAGTGCTAATGAGTTTGTTTTATTTTATATCCCGTAAATTAAATAATCTCATAATAAATGAAATGTTATAAATTTTCTTTCTCTATCCATTATATATCTACCAAAATTAGAATTTGAAAAACATTTTTGTTACGAAAAATTTCTAGAGGAATTGAAAATTCCTAAATCAATAGTTCTTTTTCCATAATAAAAGATTAATTTTATATCGTCAATATGATATTATTTTGAATTTCATTGATATCTTGAAAATAATCATACTAAAGAACATAAATTTGAACCCCAAGCTATTAAGTAAAGTGAGCTAGAAATCATACCTCTAATTGTTTTCTGATCACCTTGTATCCCAACTTAATCAACATCTAATGTATAAGAGATATAAATAAGAGTACTTATACTTTCAGTTTTTCAAACCTAGAATTTTTTAATTAATTATTTTCAATATTTATGACTATATATAAAATTTCCTTTTAGTTTTTGTGATATTTGAAAACAAGGAAAATATGTTAACTCTCCCATCATACTCATTTCCATCTCCGAATTCCTAAGATCTGAAAAGGAATTTGTAAAGTATTTTCTATTTTAACCAAATATAATTCCATCAACATAAATTTTTACAATCATGATGTTTTTATTTACTAATTTTATAAGAATATTTTGATCTGAATCTCTATCAACAAAAATATTTTTTAACAAATATTTAGTTAACCTATCATACCAAGCCCTACAGTCTTTTTTAAGTACATAAATTTAGTTGGTAAGTTTTAAAATATGTTTTGGATATTTTTTATATCAAAAATGTATCACCCCAATACTTCAAAGTATATTTCTTTTATAATAAATTTAATTTTTTTAATATCTCGTAATGCATGCAACACCAGCTTCAAACAGAACACTATTTTTTCATGTTATTCATAGTCAATTACATTATAACACTATTATGTAATTTATATTTTAAATTTATTCATTATATATCCAATAAAATATTCTTACAATCATCTAATATATTAAAAAGAAAAAATATATGAACAAACCCAATTTTACCAAAAAAAAATATCTTAATAAATGAATTATCACTACATTTTAATGGATTGCCTATTATAAATGTTATTTTTGACAATTTTTTATTTAATATTAAAAAATAATCTTCATTTTTGAACTTTAAACATAAAAATTTGGTTACATTGTTTTTTATATTTTTTTTGAGAGGTTTCATTTTTTATGAATAATGAAAAATATGGAATTTTAATTGAAGGCTACACTTTTGTATAATTTATTTATATGGATTAATTATATTTTAAATTTATTATAAATTAACATTAGATAAATTATTAATCAATAAATACAATTTAGTTCATTTAAATTAAATTATTTAGGGTGTGGTAGACTACAACCTCACGAACTGATGTCGTTCATTCTTTCATTTTCTTTACCAAAAAACATTTCTTCATCTCATACATTCTATCAAAAAAAAATTCTTAATTTATAATTTTGGGTTGTTACATTCACCCCACCTTAAATAAATTTTTCCCTCGTAATTTAAACTAGTCCTTGTTAATAAATAGTTTGATATTCCTAATGTTGGAATCCTATATGGGAGAAGCGTTCGTAAAATATCCCTTTGAAAAGATAGATTGGGAATTGAAAATTTCACATGGACTAACATAAAAATAGTTATCTAAGTAGGATAAAATTATTTTAATGTATAGATATAGACTTAGAGGAAGATTATAAATATTTATGGGGAGCCAACAAGGTAATCAATCACAAACAAGTTAATGGTCAGTGGAATGTTTAGGGACTCAAAACTAAAAATATTTGACTATTTAAAAGGACGTAAATTCAACAATAGTTAAGGTATTATAAAAACATTTTTTTATCATTTTCCTTAAGTTGAGTTATTATTTACGTCCTAGAAATATAAGAAATTTACTTACGTTATAAGTTTCAATTTCATATGAATAATTCCTTTTTTTAAGCGTCGATCAAATTGTAATTAATCATTTACCCCATGAAATGGATATACTTGAATGAACTACCATTTTTCATCACTAAAATCTTCCATTAACGGATGGTAGTACCCATAAAAAAGTCATTATTTTGGTCTCTAATAATTTTCCAAAACTAATATGCTTAATACATTAATATATAAGCTTAAAACTAACACTAATGTATTATCATAAATATTTACTCATCAAATTTCATAGAAAAAAATAAATGACATATAAACAAGGATACTGTGTAGAACAGTGGTAGGTGAAAACCCCAATCTGTCCAACGATCTTGGGATCGATCCCCACCACCTTTTAGGTTTCCCTTTTTTTAAAACTATATAATTTATAAAATAAATAGGATCTACATTCTTGACATTTAATAATTTATTATCCTCTTAAATAAGGTATTGAAAACAATCCCAATTCATAAATATTTCATCCATTTATTTCCACATGGGTCATTCTGTGGTCAATATTTTATCCATTTGAAGAGGGAATTGACTCGGATAATGCCCAGATACCCTACAGTAAACGCAGTGAACTATAAATGGATCATTACGATGAGTTTTATTTCCTTCCATCATACTGATCATTTTTTCACAGAAATTATTTTCATTATGTACTTATTTCCCACAAATAAAGCATTTCTATGTTCTATTAAGACACTTTCATTGGTTCCTCCTTCCACATTTCCTACATGATAGAAATTGTACCTTATTCTATCCATGGTATCCACTACTTGAGATCATATAAAATTCTATTCTTTTATTCTTTGGTGAGTTCAAATGTTGGTTAAGGTATATGTTGTTAATCATATTTTGATAAAACTAATTATATATAAACATGATATATTTCACTCCTATAAAAATTCCAGTTTTTTCATTTTCACCAATTTTTCCATCATGTTCAATTTTAACTAGACTCCATCAGGTTTCAGTAATTAACTAAAAATAAAACGAATAGCATGAGAAACAATTATCATGACATAAAAATTATAAAATAATTTTAAGGGTGTTTAAATATTAACTCATTGTTTTTTATGGGAAACCTCATGTTTAACAAACTTCATTCATTGTTATTATCTATTAAAATCCCTCATAATTTTTTTAAATATAAATTTAAATTTCGTAAGAATAACCCCTGAGACTGTCAAACCAGGTGTGCAGTAAGGGATGTGGTTGTCTACCTGGTTATACTCGATTTAGGATGGATGAACATTTTCTGAGTTGTATTCCCTAGTTACATCTATTCCAAAACAAAATCCACTTATAGTATCAGAATGGGGATGTATTTCTTGGAGGACCCATAAAAATATACCATACAAAAATTCTAGGGAGTTCTACTATAACTATACTCAATGTCTACCTTTGGGAAACGTTCTCAAATTTGTGGATTTTTAAATCTAATTCCCAAGGTTTATACTAGACATCCTCTAATACCAACTATAGAACCCCATCCCTAGAAATCTCAGATATGGTATCATGCCACCACTATATTGGCATAAGATACAAGTAAATTACATCCCATATGACTAAAAAGTACAGTAGTTTTGGTAAATTAAAAACATACATGAGCCTTTTATTAATAATGAAAACACTAATTACAACATAATTATTTTTACGTTTGAGGATAATAACTTTATTCCATCTATTGTATCCTTTTAAATCAATCTTAGTTATGTTTAGGGAATCTTGGGGAAAGGAAACATAATAAGGGTGAGCTCAAATTATTCGTAAGATTAAAGTACAGAATAAGAAATAATGAATCAGCTGGTATAATCAATATAGAAATGTAAATAACTGAAAACATATGACATGTAATCAATGACAAATAAGGTAGTGAGTAAATAATATGTAAAGGTAGATAACATAAAACAAATTCTAGTAAATTAATAAACAAGGAATGAAAAGTATTCGTTGATTTTTTCATAGTAAAAATATCATAGATATTAAATAAATGAATCTAAATGAAATAAGTTATTAATCATTGGACGTCATGTCTAAGGAACCTAGAAACATATACCATCAAGAACTTTCAGCATATGGTCTAAATAAATGGGTATAATCCCATCTATTCTATTTCGAAACAAACTCAATGGATTTTTTCCAACTAATTTCAGCTCATGGGACTACAGATGAATCAAGGGGCTTACTTTTAATAGTCCTCAATCCATAGGTATTACAGTAATTAATCCCCTACCCATAGGTATTGCATTAAAAGGTGCACATCCCGTATAGTGTATATACAAAACATTCCACATATAGTGAAAAAATAAATTTAATTAATAAATATTCTTCCCTACTAAATATATGTACTGAATAATGGAGACGGATTTATCATTTTCTTCTTAGATTATCAAATAATTTCCAAGTTAAGCACCATATGTAAAAATGATATATATGTTAGGAAATAAACATATCCATGATAAATGATATAGATAATTAGGGTAAACTCAAGGTTCAGTTATCATAGGAAATTGAATATTACAAGGTTAGAATAAGGATTCAAGGTAGTGAATGTCATAATATCCTTTGTAAAAATTAATCAAAAACCATCCAAAGGAATAATAAGGATTGTATTAATAAAACATATCCCTTGCGGTGTAAAAATTAAGGTATGTTTTCATTGATGAAAGAAAATACTACTAAAATAACTTTAAAATATATTTTTTAATAATATTTCCATTCCATTTTGTAAATAATTTTGAAAATATTATTTTTTTAAATAACTTTTTAAAAATATTTTCATTAAAAATTATCCTATTGAACTTATAATGGAATATTCAAAGAAATGATGGTCGATACTTTTGTACATGGTGTGGAAGGAAAAAATAACAATCCTTTTGTAAGGTATATGGTTAAAAAAGTAGATTTTTCAGAATGTGACAAGAATATTCCTTTAAATTTTATTTAGAAGAAAAAAAGGTAATATTTATTCAATAAATAATTTTTAAGCCTTAAAATCTTTTTATAAAACAAGGGTTTTAGAATAAAATTGGTTCTCTAACTAAAGAGAGAAATAAAGTCATTTTTTATAACATTTTCTAAAATAAATTGTACCAAAGAGTGGTAAAATGGTACTATTAAATGAAAAAAAATAATTAATAAATATATTATAATAAAATTAAAGGGTTTTTTTAAATAATGATTCACTAATTTCCTATAATGGAAATTCATATGTAAACAATCCCGAAGAAAATGAGATTATCAAGTAAACCCTTGAAAAGACCAAAACATTTATGTGAAAATCAATTGATGAATAAATTTTGTGTTTTAAATATAAATACATATAAAACAAGTCAAAATATAGAAATAGATATTAAAAATTGATTAAACACATAATCTTAGAACATTAATGACAATGAGGAATTATTATAGCCCACCTAAAAGGAATCGTGTATTAAAATTATTTACCACTGGGTAACTTTTTACTCAACTCCCCTTAAGATAGAAAATTGAAATTGAAACTAAAAACACCATGAATATAAAACAATTCATGAATTGATATATCAAAATGGAAAGAAGATACACTATAAAAAATATCTAAGTGGTGAATATGATATTTATCTCATGGATTTAAAAAGTTAGAGTAAAATACCATACCTTGCATTTCTATTTCAAGTAAACATAATTCACCCTAAAATATATTGGTTTAAATAATGATATTAACTTATACCAGAGCTATAATCATATTTATAATGCCATATATTAACTTCTTATAATATCTTATTACCTACCTCTTAATAATCTTTCATTATTTTCACTATTTCTAGAGTTAATTGCCTAGTTTGTTGAATATGTTTTAACTTTCTAATTGTTGTTATTATTAATTATATCATGATTTCATCATATTTATAATTTTAGAAATTATTTTAAATATCATATATTTCCATTATATGTGTATTTATAATAATAAATAAAATTCTGAGATAGAAATTAAATACATCATTCATGGAGATGGTAGGTCATACATACACATGAACACAAATTTTATTTCTTTTCTATGTCTAAAAGAGTGAAAATTAAATGATATATGTGTATATTATAATTATAGTATCATATATATTTCATATATTCTATATTTTTTTAAACCATCATTTATACATTCCATGTATTTCATGAACGAATCACATTGCTTTATGGTGGCGGTAGTCCACACTTCCACAAATGATGTTATTGTATTCCCAAAAAATGGAAAGCATAGAGGTATGTGTTATATATAAATTATATAATCATAAATATATTATAAATATAATATATTTCATATATATATATATATCATTTACATCATAATTCCCAAGCATAATAGGTGGTAAATGAAATAAATGAACAATCATCATTTCATGAGGCGGTAGTCCACCTTACACATGAACAATAAGTTTGTTGCCCATTTGATTGATGTTTGTATAAATTTAGGATAAAAATTTAATATTTATTGAGGATACTTATTTTCTAATTTAATAATTGAATATTAATATTCAATTGGTGGATAATAAAAATATAACAAAAGAGATGGAGGAAGGATGTTACCTCTTCTTTGGGTTACTCTTTTTGGTTTCCACCAATGAGATTCCATGAACAACTTTCTGCCCAAAGTGAGGATTCTAGGATGATGGGAGGGATAGTAGTATATTATTTTACTATATATTTGGTGAGAAAAATGGCGTGATAGTTATGTTTAACTGGGATGTGTGATTACTTTTTATAGCGGAGGAGGAGTGGAATTTTTGTAAATATAAAATAGTAAAAACTATTACGAGGTCTCCCTTGCATCATGTGCCTACAATAAGTGTCCATATTCGATAAAAGGTAGGATATGTTCCCAATATTTCCATAAAACTGATTTTATATATGTTTATAGGAAATTTTTGTTCTTATTTTTAGGGTTTAGTTCTTTGTTAAGATAATTTTCCTCTTAATCACTTTAATTAATTTTAATCGCATTTACTAATATTTTTTATCAATAAATAAGAATACATTAATATAAATTATAAATAATTATTATTAAAAATATGGAATCCAGTTTTAATAATTTCAATTACATAATTGGTAGGAATTAATTTAAATTTAAACTGTAGAGGGGACCATAAAGCGAGTTTTTAATGTAAAAATGATCAAAGTTTTATGAGTTTTTATATCTAATTTTTTATTGAAATTGATTCCAATGATATAAATTTGATTAATTTATATAAAATTAATCTAATTTAGCTTCAAAATAAATTACAAAATATAATTTTAATTTTTAAATAAATTAGAAGAAAAAGCACTTTTGAATTAAAAATCAGAATTTTTCATTATTCCTCAAAAAGTAAAACCTCTCATAAAAATATGAAAAATTCACCTTAAGATAATTTTTATGTTTATCTATTAAAAATGTATATTATATTGACATATAAAATTTATATAATTTAAATAAATTTAAAATCGGTTCTCCATTAAAAAGAGGAAAATTGACTTTTTCAAAATAAATGTTTTTATGCCTAATATTTGTTCGTTTTTATGACTATAAAATATATAGGATTAGTGTAAAAACATTTGATGTGATATATTATATATATAATTTAAAATTTTAGTTAATCATATGAATAACCACCAATTTAATGGATAAGTGATATCTCATTATAATAATAATTTAATATATTATTGCTCGGTAAAACATAGTCTTAACTGTATTGCAAGCCATTAAAGAAACCAATTAATGCATGTAATTGACACTAACTCAGTATCATGGTCATTATAAGATATATTACGGATTGATCATATTTAAAATATTAAATATATTGTAAATTATGGGGATATTATATTCCATTACACTCTTGGTGTTTCATTTAATAAATGTTATAAAATTAAAAATTATAAATTTAAAAATTTTTTGTGTTTCATAGAGATAAATTATTTAGAAATCAGACAACTTATCGGGTAATGGAACTCTGGAAAAATCCAAAAATAGAATAGGTGACATGGGAACTAGAGGAATCTATGATGGAGAACTAACCACATCATTTTAGAAGTTAATACCCCTAAAATTTTGAGGATGAAATTTTTATTGGAGGTTATATATATCACCCCAATACTTTAAAATATATTCGTTTTAGAATAAGTTTTTTTATAGTTTACATCTCATGCAACAGAGCGATTAAATAAAACACTGTTTTGTAATATTTTTCATAGCCAATTTACAAAGTAAATTTATAATTTATGTTTCCCATAAAATAATTTTACATTCATCCAATATATTTTATAGGCATAAGATAAGAATAAACCTAATTTTTCATATAAAACACAATATTTCTGAAAAATCTCTTTTACCACCTTTTCATGGTGCACCTATTTTAAATGATAATTATTAAACTCTCATTAATTTAACAAGAAAAAATAAGGTTCATTTTTGAAATATAAACATCAAAAGTGTGTTAGGGTGAATTTTTGGAAATTTTTTAGAAGATTCATTTTCTGATGAATAGTGAAAATACTGAATTTTAATTGAAAACTGCTTTTTTCATATAATTTATTCATAAGGATAAATTATATATTAAATTTATTTTTAAGGTACCATAGGATAAATTATTAATAAAATAATCTAATTCTAGTAATTCTGATCAATTTTAGATTAGAATTATATATGAAAACATTTCAGACATTTGAACATTTTTACCTTAAAACCCCATTTTGTCATCCCATCTGCGAAATTAATTTTAAATTAATATCTACCACCACTGTGACTTGAATTTTAAAAAATGGATCTCATATTTTTAGTTATAATATTTTATAATATATAATATGTTCAATATATTTTCCTACCAAAAATATTAGTAAAATTAATTACATTTAATTATAGCAAATAAGATAAAAATCAACTTAACAAAAACTAAACCATAAACATAAGGATCATAATAACATATAAAGATAACTAAATGAAATTATATTGATATTTATAAACCTTATCCTAAATTTTATTTAATTTTTATCATTATTTTATCCACCTTACATGGAAACTACAAGGGTGGAAATCTATTTCCAAATATTTTCAAGAATATCACTCGTCCTCCACTATAAAAAGGAACGCAACCCTCCAAATTATTCACACCTCTAAAGACAATTGGATCATCTAAAATATACCCAAATAGTCACCTATATTCCCTCACCTAAACCTTGATTCCTAACATTGGTCATAAATCAAACCAAGGATGTCTTTTTTTATAAACCAAAAAGAAGATACCCGATTAAGAGGTATCTCTCTTCAATGATCACTTTTGTTTAATTTACATCTCCTCTACTTAAATTATTCTTATAGAATTCCTATATAATAAAATAATTATCCTCAATAAAATTTATTTTTTTTATTCTAAGAGTTATACCTACACATCCACACACATCTATCAAATGGGTTACACAATCATCGTTCAGGTGTACGTGTGGACTGCCACCTCCTCAAAGTGATGTGATTCATTCATGCGATACATGGAATGTATTAAGGATGGTTTTAATAAAAATATGTGAAATATATTACTTAAATATTATAATATAATTATTATATACATATATATCATTTCTTTTTTATTTTTTTATTTTTTTAATAATATAAATAAATAGAAGTAGCATTCATGTGTACGTATGACCTACCGTCTCCATGAACTGGGATTTTCATTTCCATAATCCAAATATTGTGAATAATTATAAATATATATATATGTAATATATATGATATATAATTAATGTTTTACATTCCAAATATAATGAAATCGTGATCTAATTAATAGGAACAAAAACTAATAAGTCAAAACATACTCGAAAAACCAAGTAATTAACAACCAAAATAGTGAAAATAATGAAAGGGTCTAAACAAATAGGTAATATTATATTATAATAAGATAATATGTGATATTTTAAATGTTATAATGGTTCTATTATGAGTTTATAACATGATTAAAACCATTATATAGTATATTAAAGTATTTTCACCCAAAAGGAAATGTAAGGTAATGGATTTTCATCTCACTATTTAAATCTGCGAGATGAGGGTCGTATTCAAAATTTACTTATATTGTGTGGCTTATATACTACCCCTTTGTCATTTAATATCATTATTCACTCGTTATAAATGTTATTTTAAGTTTCACTTTGATTTATCTCATCCAATTGGTTTGACTTGAAAATTAAAAAGTGGTAAATGTTAGCCTTGTATTCTCACTTTATTTTGTGATTGTTAACTTTATATTGATAAAATCGCTTCATTATGATCATTTCATCGTACATTAAATTTATCTTAAATATTCGTATTCTCTTTAAATTTATATTATTATTTCCTAAAACATATACCATTTTTTCATGTTGTTTTCACTTTGACTGTTATTTGATTAACTATTGAAATATTCATAAAACGATATTCTCTATTCAATAAAAATATTTTATTAGGCATATTGTTTATTAATTAGATTGATTACAGGATATTAGTAATGTATTTAGCTGGAAGTGATAGATGGGGCCCAGAATTTATATAGACCCTCAATGCATTGATAGTTTCTCATGATACAAATTAGTTATCTTAATTGAATGGGTTTCTACCTGTAGTATTAAACTATCTTGTGAAAGGTCTCAATGGTATTGGTTTTCATGTGCCTCATAAATGAAGTCCAATTATTAATCATTTCCTTCATATATATTTCAGTTATTATTGTTATTATCCATGATATTTTCATATGATAAAATATATGGATTCCTTTTTTATCACATTTTATTGATTTAATGGAATGTGTTTTAGTTATTTCATTTTCAATATTTATTATTCCTAATCCAGATATTTAAATGGAATATATTCGCAGTTATTTTCCTTTCCATGTTGATTTATTAGTATTGATTCATTATTTCCTCCACTTTACTAACCCATACTGATCAATTATTCTCAGCGTTATTATGATTCCTTTCCCCATGTTATGAATAAAAATATATTTAATGAGCTTGAATGATGAAAATATTTTGTTTATGTTACAATTTATTTTTATTTAAAATTTTATTATTCATATAATTTAGGTAATCAACTTCTCAAAAACTGATAAATAGTTAGGTCCTTTGAGATTTGATTCCTTATAATCATGATAATGTAATAAAGTAATGCACCAGATCATGGGTTCTACGGTCGAGGCATTACACAAGAACACGGTGTTTTCTACATAAACATCCCGCTGATCATATCCATTAATGAAACAACACTCCATATCCATTTGAAATATTTTTTAATTTAGGAATTCTAAATTCCCTATAATTATTTCAAGAGCTTCAAGTCTTGCTACTAGAGAGTGGATTTGTTTACTAGAGATAATTTTGAAAATAAATTAATGATCCTATATTAGTAACTTTTATTATTTTAATAAATTTAATAAGAATCTCCTTTACAATAACTCCTAGTTTAATAAGATTTTAGAACTTTTTTGTTTTATAATTATAATACATTTTGGAATTTCTATCCAAATTTCATTATTTCCTAACTTTCTTTTTAATCATTGGATAATATAGTCTAATATGTCCATACTTATTACATTCATAACAAGTAAACTCAGAGACCATTTTATCAATTTTATCCTTAAAACTCTTTTTAGATCTTTATTGAAAATATTTCTAAAAAATTTCTTTTTTTATCCATATAGAAATATTTTTTAATTAATTTTCAAAATGTTTTGATCTAAAAAAATTCTGACTGAATAACAAATTTCCTCTTTTTTTTATATTTTTCATCTTTCTCCACTTAAATAACATTAGAAGGAACATTTGAAGTTGTAGAATAAGATACTTCAACATTTTTATGTTTTTAATTTTCAGTATCTCTCTTCAATATTACTTAATATTGTGTGAGGGTGAAAAATAGGTCATCAAGATTTATATTTGTAGTCTTCCTTGTGTCTTCCATGGTATTTATTTTACATTCCCAATCATTAAAAATTGTAATTATTATTGTTCCCCCAAAATGTTATTATCAAGACCTTTCTCTCCAAAAGTTTGTAAACATTTGATAATATTAATGAACCGTGGGTGAATTTGAGAAAATGTCTCAACATGTATAAAATAAATGTCTTGATAATTAGAATGTACCATAGCTGTTCTTATTTCAATAACTCTATAAGTACCAAAATGTGTGACTTCTAATTTCTTCCATGTATTGTTAACAACTTCACAAAATAAAATATGACTGTATATACTTCTAATCATGGAACATAAAAGGTTATCCTTACTCTTCAATTTAGTTGATATACCAACTTCTATTCCTTTTTTTAAATTATTAATATCCTTATCAGAAATTTTTAATTTATATTGAGTATCAAAAAAGCATCAACCCCAGTATTTACAACAAAATTATTCATCCTATCTCTCAATTATTCATATTTTGCATCAAAAAATAGTTTATCTACTTGGATTCATATTTTCAAGGGTTACAACATTTTACACTTCCATCTTAAAAAAAATAGAATATCTTTTCTACATAAACACATTAGTTTTTAACTATTTATAGACAATAAGTTTATAACAAACATAATAAAATATTAGTTTATAAAGAAAGTATAAGCTCACCATGTATTAACTGTATAACCTCCACTAATACTAGTATTTGGAACAAAATAGTATACTATTGCTGCAATATGGGAGTAATTATAGATTTAAGATTAAAATAAACATAAAACAAAAAAATCAATAAGTAAAAAATTATTGGACATAGGTATAGTCTAATGATCAGAGTATTAGAATAGGATTTACAAATTTTCCTATAATACCAAATTATGTTTTATCATTATCACATAGACACTAATAAAACGTTTTATTATAAATATAATTATTACAACTAACTTTTTAATATAATGAACAGTGGAAAAAATAATATGTACAAACAAGAAATACACAAATCATAAAAGTAAGAATTACTTATAATCTACATTAAAATAATTATCTCTTTTAACCTTAATTGTTAAGGTAGTAATAAACCCTAAATAAAGGTATCCATAATTTTATACCTCCTATAAATCTCTTTATTTCCTTACCTGGAAGGCACTTGAAATGATGATTAGAAAATATATGTATTCCTATAATTGAAATCCCTCAATATGATGATACGAATCTATATTCCTAGTCTCAAAATACCTCAATTTGATGGATTAGATTCATCATCTTCCTATCCTCAGAAGTTCATGATTGGAAAAAATATCAAATGAAAAATACAAAAGGGAATTATTTCTAAAGGAAGAAATACTGAAAAAATTCCTTAAAATGCCAACTCTCTAATGTATTACAATCACTAAGAATGAGTTGTTCATGATAAGAAGTCTATATAAGACCTGAGTTTTTAAATGTATCAAGTTTAAAATCTTCAAATAACCTTCTATTTGTAGGGATATCTCCAACGTTCATATTTCTATGTTACTTGGAACATCCTTAGATATATTAAACATGTCATCTTATAAATATCTTAATTTGTAATGATATTTTTCTTAGAACCATTAAAATTTTATTTTTAATTAATTACAATAGATATAATAATAATATGAATTATATACTTTGGGTAGTCCAATCCACTTCCATATTAATTTTTAGTTGAATAAACTATATAAGTGTCAGTCTAATGAATCAGTACCAGGGTTAGTCTAATGGTCATAATTTTTTCAAAATACATATATTAACCAATAATCACTCCACTAGTCATTCTGATGTAATAGACACACCTTAAGTCTAATTCACTAGAATGAATAATGATAAGGTAATTTTTTTCCATAGAACTATTTCTACATTTTCTATAAAGTGATGTTTTCAATAAAATAACATGATAAACACATAGGATACATAAAAGTTAGTAAACTAGTTTTTTAGAAGGTATTGATGGTTTCAAAAACTAAATGAATGGAAAAGTAAGAAGTAAAACTTCTCACTCAACATATTTCAACTCAATAAATTTATCATTTTAATGTCATCAATTCATACCCAAAACTGAAGGTATCCCAATTATATGATAATATTCAAAAATTACATACCCCCTTCAACTGATCAAATATATCATAAATTGAGGGAAAACATAATGATTCTTAATCACTACTTGATTTATATATTGGTAGTCTATACATTGTTTTAGACCCACATAGTATTTATTTATTAATTTATTTATTGTACCCCAAAATTAATTGATTTTTCTAATAAACCCTTTTCCACAAATTATTCCAAGATAATTTATATTCTATAAATTCAATTGGTCTTATGTGATATGAATGAATATTTGTTGGTTCACTTTATGGAAAATATCGATATTAAATTCCAATTATCACTAAAGAGGTTAGCCTAGAAAATATTAAAATAAAATGTTACGAAAAATATCTAACATTATAGGTAAAACTTATAATTTTATAGTTTCAACCACTCCTGGAGAAAAAACTATCCATTTATATAGAAACCACTCTCAACTTACCTATATTATAACTTGATAAACATTCCTAAATCTAAAATTATTTTATTGGAGTATATTTAATACCAACTTCATATATGAATGAAACCATCCCTTATAAAAATATAAATTATCCAAAAACTAGATTAACATTATATACCATGATCACATAAAAGTATTCCGAATTTAAAACCATTATATTCCAAAAATTACCATAAGAATCGACTACTAAGGCAAAATTAGAAACCATATCATTTGAAATATATTTTTTCTAATGGGGTTTCAAAACTCGTGAGTGAAGATAATTATTCCACATTTAGATTAAGAAGAGATTTTAATTTCCAAAAAAAATTATGAGGCCACTATATAAAATACAGTACACACTAAAATAGATGATACCAGAATAGTACCTCTAAAAGTATAGAAGTCTTCTCCATCATATATGATATATTACTCTGTGATGTGATTCTTATATTAGGGTGACCCGAGTATAACATACATAAATATTGCTTCATTTTAAAAGAATATTCAATGCATTTCACAATAATATGCACTCATTGAACATATGATTCAGTGAATTTGGATACTAGATACACAATCATCTCATTTTATGATCTGTATTCAATATCTCCCAAAAAATCTTCTTACATAGTACACTTTTTATTTGTACCCTACCTAAAACCTTTCTTCATTACCTGAGGAAACGAAACATAAGAAAGGCTGATCATGTTTTCCCAGTGTTTCTATACATGGTTGATATAAATATATTATTATAAGTGATCATAAGACAATAATTTTGGTATGATAGAATGGTCTAAACATTATTAAATCATACCCAACAATTCATATTCCATAAAAAAATTTAACATTGAATCAAATTCCTAGAAAATTATAGGAAATATTAAATGATGTTTTTATTGATGAAAATGCCTTTGAAAATCAGTAAAACATTTCTTCATAAAAATACCATTTCATTTTGAAATCACTTATTTGAAAATTCAAAATTTAAATAATTTTAGGGAAACTATTTTATTATAAAATAAAAATGGAAACTTTTAATGTAATATGAAAATCATATAGTATTCAAGACAATTAGAAAACATATCCATGCTAAACACATCCAAAAAAAGATTCCTTTCAAATTTTTAGTAAAATGTCAAAAGTATCATGTTTAGAAAACTATAATAAAATTCATTTTAAAAATGGGTAGAGAAATTAAAATATAGTTAAAATGAATTTAAATAATATTTCTATAATAGAAAAATCAAACTTGAAGATGGATATAGAAGGGAAAATATTCCTGAGCAAAGAGATAAATAAAGTCGGCTCTCCTCAAAAACATTAATTTGGAATTATGTGTACATAGAGATAGAAAAGTTCAAGAAAAAAATTTAAATATATAGAAATGAATATGTACATAAAATATATGAGATATAGATAATTTAATTTCTTCATCATAAATTTGTACAAAATTTATCTTGGTAAATAGTGAGATTGTAACATAAAACTCATACCACATTGGTAACTTATGAATCATAACCATCTTGAAATAAATAACATAAAATGAAACATGAAATACCATTAGGTTATATATATTCATGATATTAAATATCAAAGGGGAACTATATAAACCACATGAATTAAAAAAAGTGATGGGTACTACATATGACTCCCAAAAGAAAAAGTGAGATGAGAAATCCCTTACCTCAAATATCACTTGATTTGTAAGCACTCTAACCTCCGGTATAATAAATTTAAATTTATTATAATTTTATAATATAACAATATCTGTACTTATAATATCATACATGGTTTTATTATAAAATCTTATCACCCATTCTGTAACTTCATGGACCCATATTCCACTGAACAATGTCTCGATTCGGATTGGTCACATGGCCTCAAGTGCATCCTATCAAACGCAATAGGATTCTGACTAGTAGTGAGGACCTAGGGTGTATCTTTGGTGATACACTTCTTCATATTAGACTATGAAAAATCATAATAAAAATTACATTCAATAGTGTAACCATTAAAATAACGAAATATGAGGTAAACATCAAATATATGAATATATAACATTTCCAAAAGTAATCTCATATAAAATGATTATCATGTAATGTTCCCTTAAATAGACCAAAATTTTTATACATAAATTAGTAAAATACATATACCAAAATACCAAAAATACCAAAAAAAACTATCTCTAAATAGTATCATGAGCCTCAACTTGTTCATGTTCTCCCCTTCTCCAAGTCTTTCCACAAATTTAAGCATCAAACAATGGGTTCTTTCCATGATCCCAACATGCATCCAAATAATCTATTTATATACTCAATGGTTTCTCAAACATGGTGTGAGATATAATCCCAGTAGCTTACCACCCAAGTTTTCTAAAATAATTCATGGTTGTTCAATACAAGCTAAATCAGAGTACTGGGTATATAACAGATATGACAGTAATACAAGTAAATCCCCATGAAAAAATTAATAATTTTATGTGATACTGTCAATCCAAAAAACAAAAACATGCAAAAAAAAGCTTCAAGATCTAATAAAAAGGTAGTGTTTAAGAAAAATAATGTAAAAATTATGTCCATTCCATATACACAGTTTATCATATCACCCACTACCACGCTATATGACTTGTGAATGAAATCACTCACAGCCTTTCCGTATATCAATAAGTTTCATAAAATACATGACTGAGATGTAAAATCAATCATGTCAGAGTTAACTAGATTGGGTCATATAGTAATAATAAGTTTCATACCCCATGGTGTTGGATATATATAATAGTGAACCAAGTAATCCTCATCGATTCCCAAGATCATCATATTGGAAACTCAGTTTCACTTGGATTGGGGTCCAAAGATCATGTCAACAGATTATCTCTACTGCTAGTGCATTCTTGAAGGCACACGTCATTGATTTAGGGTAGAGGTTGGATGTTTCCTCAAATAATTTCATTCTCTATATAATGGATTATACATATATGTTCAATAGAGATATAGTGGAAGAAATGCACCTCTCAGGAGCTATGAGTTGAGGAAGCACATTGATACCTATAAAAAATGGTGTGAGCTCTAATACTGGAAGTAAGAGGAAGAGGGACACCTATTTACAAGTTTCAATAATAAATCATAAATAGATGGATTCATTGGTAAATATTTCTCCATGACCAAATATAATTTGAGGATATTTCCAATTTGGTTCTTTGGACCACATAATGTGAGATTTTACAGCACCACCAAGATCTTGCCACAATTGAAACAAGATGGAGAATCTACACCGCTATTATCATAGTGCTCTAAGTAAAGAAGTTTTGGACACATCTCATGTGTCAAATACATCGTATTATTCTATGGGATGATAGAATTATAATACCTCTCATTAGTGGAACTGAACTATCGATGGTTATTCTTAGAATACCATGACTCCTCAGCTTGGTAAAAATCAATAAGTAAAAAAAGAACAAAGTACAATGAGTTAGAAATTATTTTGAGTGGAGTATGTTATTATGGATGATCATCATGTACCATTGATGGTGAGAGGTATGAATCGTTTTAATTATACCCTTATGCAATATTTTTTTATACAAGTTCAACACATTCATTTAATTCTTCTTATTTTATGGATTTACTGAGTTTAAATGTTGTGATGATGCCTTATGTTTAGAAAATTAAAACCCTTCTTTCTCTAAGATAATGTTGAGCCTTTATGTATAATTCATATTTTATAAATTTTGATGGAGCTGAGTATATATGTTATTTATATGTGCTTTATATTGATGTCTATGATATAATTTTTGGAATACATTGGCTGACAGTGTTCAAGGTTCGCATCAATTGGTATACCCGAAGGGTTATTTTTAAAATTGATCATGGTATTGAACATATCTTTAAATGATACTATAATTTAGTGGTAGGATCAATGGATCACTAGAACTAGTGGTTGAAATTATCTTATATCAATCGGAAGTGTTTACTTTGGAATTGATGGAAGAGATATAGAATATTAGATTTACTACCATTATTGATCAGTTTCCTGATGTTTTTTCTAAAAAATTATTATGGTTTCCACCCATAAGATAAGTGGAGTTTGTGATTGATATCATTCTAAGGACCATTCCAATTTACCTTTTATCTTATAAGTTGTCACTATTAAAGTTATTGTAGTAGGAATTATAGTAGGAATATCTAGAAAAAAATGGTGCATTTGGACAAGCACATCTCCATGGGTACCACCTTTCTTGTTTGCCAAAAAGGTAGATGGAGCTCTATAACTGTATGTCAATTTTGGTAAAATTTACCTTGTTACAATAAATAATTAGTATTCACTTCCACACAATGATGATCTTTTCGACCAATTTCGGTGAAACCTATGGTACTCTATGATTGACTTATTCTTGGGATATCACCAATTGTGAGTTTAGAAGGACGATATTCCAAATACATATTTCAAGAGTAGATATGGCCATTATGAGTATAAGGTGATGTGTTTTGGTCTTAAGAATTCTCTAGTGGTTTTTATGAAATTTTAAATCAGATATTTCATAGGTATCTTGATTATTTTTTAGTGGGTTTTATGGATGACATATTGGTGTATTCATGGAAAAGGGTTCACTATGAGAAACACTTTGAGACAGTATTAGGAATCTTGAAGGATATTCATCTATATTGGAAACTATCAAAGTGTTATTTTTTATACAAGAAGGAAATTTTCTTATACATGTAATATATTAAATAGGTGTTTCAATGGACCTAGAAAAGATAAAATCAGTTATATCTTGGATACACCAAGAAATTTCATTCATATAGATAGTTTCCCTGGATTGGAAGGTTACTACCAAAGTTTTGTTCATGATGTTTTATGAATAGATTCACCTATAGTATCCTTGAAAAGTAAAAATGTTCTATTTCAATGGAATGATGAATTTCATAATTCTTTTCAAGAGCATAAATATCACCTTAAATCAGCACTAACCTTGATCTTTCCAGAATCAAGAAAAGGGAATGTGGTGTTTTTTGATGATTCATGATTAGGGTTGGGATGTGTTCTTATGAAAGGAGACCATTTTGTTGCTTATGGATCAATATAGTTATAGTTTGAGGAGAAGAACTCCCCAACACATGATTTGGAGTTAACTGTCATAGTCTAATCTTTCAAGACATGGATTCATTACCTAATTGGTGAGAAATATATAGTGTTTAAGTATCATAATATCTTTAATGATTTTTTCTCAAAAAGGGACTTGAATCTAAAAAAATAATGAGGATAGAGTATCTCCAAACATTTGAATTTGAAATAATGTATACACTATGTAAATTTAATTATGTAGAAGAAATTTTTATACTCAATTAGAAAAATAATCTTCATATGATTGGTAGTTAGTGTCATTCTAAGTCAAAATGAACTTGGAATGTGAAGACCAAGGTGTATTTAGGGTTTTCTATATAATTTCATTCATTCATAATTATATTGATTTGGTTAAATAAGTATATACATATAATTCTTAATGTGTCGCTATAATGTCAAAACTCAATGGTGGGGAGACGATTAAGGGATGGAAGTTATAAGAGACTTCACTGATGTGGTTTAGAAATCAGATAATCATACATATGGATTATTAGAAACAACTTCTTCATGCATACCACCATTTCAGATGTGTTTTCATCCTTGAATATAGAATACATATAAGGTGTTGAAATCATAGTTTTGGTGGGTCGTTATGAAAATGAATGGGTATGAGTTTATATCAAGATGAATAAATCGTTAGTAGGTTATGGTAAACCATCATCAATCAGTATGTATGTTGTATTATTTACTTATTCTTCATTGAAAATGGGGCCAGATAGATAAGGATTTTGGGATAGGTCTCCCAAGAATAGTTCAGAAACATGATACCATTGGGGTAATAGTGTATTGGCTCAAAAGTCAGACCATTTCATTCTTATTATTGAATCTCATATGGTAGACGAATTTTCTAAAATCTATATTCAAGAAGTGGTAAATAGGCATGGCATATCAGTTTCAATAATATCATACCAAGATGAGAGGTTTATATATTGTTTCCAAATATCCTTACACTAATCCCTTGATATTATGTTGACTATGAGTATAGTGTATCTTACTTACATGGATGAACAATCAGAATAGAGAATAAAATAATTTTAAGACATTCTACAAGCTAGTGTAATAGATTTTGGCGGCGCAAGGGAAGAGCACTTACTATTAGTAAAATTCTCATATAACAATAGTTATCCGGAATCTATGAATATGGCTCATTTTGAAGCATTGAATCGGAGTCCTTGTTTCTCTACACTTTTTTGGGTGGAAATAGGTGAGACTTAAAAATATGGGTTAAGCCTTATCCAAGTGATAAGGAAAAGATTTAGTTGATCGAGAGATTAATGGAGATGGATTTGAGGATTCAGATGTCATATGTTGATCATCTCAACAACCATTATCGTTTAAGATGAGTGATTGCATGTTCTTAATAACCTCTCCATGGTTTGAGCCTTATTTTTTTGGAAGATGGGAAAGTTATCTCCTCGATACATATCTCATTTTGAGATAATTGAATGGGTTGGTGAGGTAGAATATTGGTTGGATTTTCCCCTATGATTCAGTGTAGGGAATAAGGTTTTTCATATATCTAATTTCAAAAACAATCATCTTGATCTTGACCATGTGATCTGATGAGATCACATTGACCTAGAGGGGAATGATTCATTGATACTTGTGGCAGTAGAATTTTTTATAGGCATGAGAAAGTATTATTTAGTAAAAGAATTGGACAATTTAGGTTCCGGGGTAACACAATCTGATTCAATAAGAGACTTAGGAATGGGAGAAGGAAATGGTTGAGATGATTCCAGAACTCTTTTAGAACAATGCTAGTTTTTTACTTTTTATGGACTGAAATCCTAATGGTGGGGAGAATTGAGAACCCTAGGTTTCAAGTATGTAACAATTTCTTTATTATTTTAAGAATTTAAAGGTTTTGGATGAATTTTTTGTGGTTTAGATGATTTTTCTTAATGTTTTGGGTCTTTTCTAAAGGTTCATGTTCTTAGAACGATTACTAGAAACATTGAAACACCTATAGGAATCCGTTCAAGGTGAAATAGGGGATTTTGGGTAGGCGCATGGTTTGACCAAATTGTAAAGCTACCTAAGAGAAACTATGAAAAGTGGGATATATGTATTTTTAATAGTTGGCGCATGGTTTGTCTAACCATGTCAGAAAACTATGCAAGGTTCTCCATGATACAAAGGCAAGCACACAGTTAGCACATAGTTTGTCTAACTATGCAACTAACTATGAATGGTTTTAAAATTATATTCTAAAAAAGTGTATCTAGAATGGGATTACCTCCAGACTAGTCTTTTTCACTATTTTTTACCCTAAGATTTTTTTTCTCGCTCCAAAGGGCTTTGAACTCTCTCCTTTAGAACCAAAAATGATCTGATGGTTTTCTGTTATATTTTCAATCATAATTCCCCTGGAAAGTCTTCTTTTTTTGTAGTTTTCCATATATCAACTTCTATTACCTCTCTCAGATTATAAGATCTAGTCCTATAGTGATATATCTATATTTGTTAATATATAGTTGTGTTGATGATTTGGAGATATATCTAAGGTGGGTTTTTGGTTATTCAACCAAATTTTATTAGTGTTTTGTGTCTTTCTTCATTGCTTCAATAATTATTGAGGTAGGTGGATTCACTCTTGAGTCCTATTATTAGAAGATGAAGGATTGGTTTCAAATTTATAGTATTTATTGAAATTTATTTGTGATATTTTAGAAAAATACTTGATGTAAACCTTCTTTGGTTAAGGTTCATGGATTTGGGAAAATTGGATGCTTTGGTGGAAAGTGAAAACAATAAAATTATTTTAAAATAATGATTTTAAATTTTTTTTTTGTGGTTTTTATGTATGGAAAAAAATTCAATAAAATTATATGTTAATTATAATTTATTGGCCAAGATGGATTAGAATTTGTTTTGAGAAAATGGTTAAGAATGATTTCAATAGGATGGATTATGGTTGTAAGTACCACTATCAAGGGGATGGGTTATGGACGTGAAGTTCCACCATCAATGGTTAACACAAAGATTGTGTGGTTGAGTGTGTGTGTGGGGGGGGGGGTTATGTGAAATTGAATGGGTTATACAAAAATGGGATTTGAGAAGTGGATAAATGTCTTATTTGGGTTCTTTTCTTTGAAATTTTTTTTATTCTAAAAAAACTATTTTTCTATGGAAATTATTTTAAATTTCAATATAGTATATACTCAATTGTTTTATATAAATTGTTTTAAATATATGTCATAACACGACGTATCCTAGTGGTGTGAGTAGGGAAGTCATTTGTGGAAAGCCTATCAAGTTTTATTACTCACCCCTATATTGGAAAATTCGTTCTTTTGAATATATTATCTTTTGGGATACAAGTAAAATAAAGGTATCACATATCTTTAGTGGTGTTTCATGATAATTGGGTTCTATCGTAATGTTGGAGCATGGTAAATGTTTGGATATTTGTATTTAGGGTTGGAATCTTGTAGTTTTTTGTTTTGTTTTCTATTTTTTTACTTTGATGTTAGTAGTCTTCCACTATGGTACTCTATTTTTGATTGATTTTTTATTTAAATGGTATTAGTTTTAGTTATCTTAAATTGTTATCATTAATTATTTTAAGGTTTATTTTTTATCGTGGGTTTTTTTGGTTTTTTTATTTCACAAAGGGAACATCATCCCCCAATTGTATTAAATCCCTTGGAATTTATTTCCAACCTTTGGTACCTTGGGGATATCTCTTAAGGACGTGTTACATTCCACTACCTTATCAAGACAATGAGAAAGGGAGGGATGTTACACATTAGGTAACTAATTTATGTAATATTACTCACACATTACAAATACATTTCAATAAAATAAATTTTTAAAAGTGATCAATATTTTTTTCTACAAAAAATCATCAAAACAATAAAAAATAATTTCTTCATACAAATAGGTCTTTAATTATGAAATTATTGTAATAAAACTTTAATGACTATTTATTGGGAATTAATCATTACATTTGAATTAAGTGAATCATTTTAATATATATTTCCTAATGTGGTTAATCATATTCACACCCTTCAATCTAATGGATGGGTTATAAAGATCATAATTTATCATTGTTTATTTAGATTTGGGGTTACCTATAAATCACGATATCGACTATTTTAAATTTATTTAATTTTAACTTATAAATATTTTTGGGGTGTTACATGCATGATCCCCTAATCTAGGATGGAGGTGGTATCTATGCTTAGATGAATGAAAAACAACTAGACAACCCTAGATACCTTTCCGTCCACCTTGACCTGATATCCCAAGAGGTGGTAATTTAAAACTAGTAGACTATGAAAAAATCATATCAAGTGACACCTAGGTCATTTGGGGTTGTTTCCCAATATATTATGATACACTTATTCAAACAAAATATCAAAATATTTTCATATTGTACACCTTAATTACATAAATTTATATCAAAGGTATAAGTTTAATTAATATGGACTAGACCACCAAATTGATGACAATTTATGTGAGGTATTCAAAAAGTGGGGGTAGGAACAACACTTCCTTGAATTCAAAAAAAAACATCATTTCCTATCTCTTCAAGTGATCTCTTTTGGCCACTATAATAACTATATCCAATGGTTTATCTAGGTAAGGAACTGAAATCACATGATCCTCCTTTATATAATTTCTCATTTAGAATAGTCTTCATTAAATCTTTAAATAAGGTTAATTGATTAAATATAACCACTTGAGTAAATATAAGATACTTTAGATCCCTCTTAGATGGACATGCCTAAAATTCTTCATCCCTTCTCAAATATAGGCAGATACAAGGAAAACCTATAAATATATTCTCATATTCAATAACAGGGATTAAACAATTGCTTTGATCCATGAACACTCAATTAATTATGATATTTAAGGTTTCATGGAAAAATATTCAAAGAATACATCTATGAATTTTTTATAGCTACGCCCCTAGTCTTTATCTACCTCAAGTATAATGTCTCTCCACCAATGTGTTTCCCCTTATAAAATAAAGGTGTCTAACCTGACCCAAAGTTGCTTCAATGATTCCATACACTTCACTATATGGTGTAAATGTTCACACAATACTTGGATGATAGATTAAATATATCACCTTGAAATGTTATAATAATATTTAAGTAGAAATTCCAAATTATATTTGTTTTTTTTTCACATCCTTGGAGTATATCCTGGACCAGTATCATGAAGTTACTAAGTAATCCCTTCCAAAACCTAAATTTCAAATTCAGGTTCCATTATAAGTGCACGCGCATACACTATTTCTTATATAGATATATATTGTAATATAGGTTAATGACATTATATTCATAATACAAAAAAAGGAAACTCAAGATTCAAAAACTCCTGGTAAAATTTAGGTCTAACCCCATCCTTTATCATTACCATTTCTATTTTTTCACACTATTTTTTATTTCAAAATACATTTAAAATTTGTTAAAATAAACTTTTAAAGTGTAATAATGTTAATTTTAATTAATATGAGGTATAAAAACAATTTATAATGTTGGTGAATCTATTACTGCATCATATTATCCATGTTTTACAAAATTAATATATAGGAAAACAATATATATTAAATATTTATGTTCGGGTAAATAAAAACCATTGAATTAATATGATAATATAAAGTAAATATTTATCCACACATAGTCACATGATATGATATTATACTTTACTAGTTCATACTAATATATGTTAATCTGTGATGCACATGTCTCTATAATGTACGATTTTCCCAATGAAAACTAAAAATAGATCCTAAACCCCCTTTGGTATCTCAATTTTTTTTAATAATTATAATTTTTAGGAATATTTATGGGTTACTTATTGATTTTCAATTATCATGTCTCTTATATACTCACAATTCTGTAACATTTAGGGGGAAAAGATGTCGTTTGGTAATAAACATAACTCAAATACTCGTATAGTACTAGATCAAGTCTATACAACACTTCAAGTGCACCACTCGATCATTAAAAGTTGGTATAAACACTAAGGGAATAAAAAATATATGTTCGGAGAAGTCTATACCTATTCAAAATAAAACAAAATCATGAAATAATCACCCCAAAATTATTACATGACCTCTAGATTAATAGAGCTGATGAAAAAATTAAATTTAATCATCAATGAAGTACCTATATATTGGATGACATAGATTGTAATAGATCAAAAACAATATATACATGAGGTTCCATATAACTGAAGTGTAAAATATACATGTCGTGTAATAAACAAGTGAAACCAACCAAAATATCTTTTTCATATATTGCATGATCTAAACACTTACTAAAAATAATATAATTCCCCACTAGTGGTATTTCTTATATATATGTCTATGTAAAATCCAAACATCCTCGCATGGTCCAACCATCTGAAAGATCAAAAAGCATTTCCCATACATCACACTCTATATGTCATTATCTCTCATCCTCTAGGGATTTTATTTTTTATGGATCAAATATAAAATGTTCTATATGCATCCAAGGTTTGGATATATGTTGTTTGCGAGTTTGATATACCCAATAATAGATCAACACCTACAATCCCCAAGTTTTATAGATTTATTGATTTTGGTCACGGAATGTAGTCTTCATTCAAATAGTGAAACTATAATGTTTTCTTATTAAATATTGAGATATGGATTCATAGATTATCTAAAAATAACTACTGGAAATGGCATCTATCCCCATGCAGTTATAAACATGGTTTAGAAAAACCATGGGTATAAGTGTTTTTTTATTGATACCTACAATTATATTAAAATTATGGGTATTTGTTCCCCAATTTAAACCCACCATCGAGCTTCTCCTCCGGAATCACTATTTTTTATTGGGCTCCCCCTCTTGAACCCTCTCCTCACAAACCTCATCCTCACATCCCACTCCTCCCCTCCCCAACCTCCTCCTCTTGGTCATCCGACCTCCACTAACCCTCTCCTCCCCTCTTCGACCTCCACCTCTGGGCCTTCTGAACAACACTTCTTGGCCATCTCCTCCCCTCCCCAACCTCTACCTCCCGGCTCTCCCTTCCGACCTCAACCTCCCAACCATCACATCCACCTCAATGTCCCAGCCTACGTCTCCCTACCCCCATCCCCTCTCGGAACCCTTTCATCTGGTGAAGTCCCCATCCTCCCTCTCGGCTCCCAATCCTCTGGAAACACCCCTACCTGATTCATTGCATCTAGTTTTGTAATTTATTCTCCTTTATTTTTTATTCTTTCTAGACTAATCACTTATTCTTATATCCATATCCTCAATAAGTTGACTACATAGTTTCTCTTTTTAATTGTTTATTTATTAAACAATCATTCATCTTATAGGTAAATTCTACTTCCTCACATTGTTATTGTAACATCCTTTTTCATTTACAATGTTTTATACTATTGAATTTTTTTCTTTGCATATAAACAAAAACACTACTAATATTGGATCATGTTGTTGAAGTCCTTTCTAGTATTCCCTTCCCACAAAAACATTCTAATAAGTATCTCATATTTTCATCTCTATTTTATGATCTATAAGTTATTTCATTGCAGTTGACTATTCATAGTAGTGGAAGTAAAATATTTCATGGACTACCTAGCTTCTTGAGTACCTATCATTGAATAAAATTAATTAAGAGAATAATTTTTATTTCCAATTGATAGAAATATTGTCTATCTAGGTCACCTTAACTTCTTGTTCTGCCATAGAGCTGATTCTATCAATACACATTTAAGATTCCTTGGTTACCAAGGATTTCTATTTTTCACCCTGTTGAAGCCTCGAGTCTAGGCAGTGCATTACATAAATATTAAATTTTTTGAGATCCCCATTTTTATGATTTTTTGTTCTACCAAACTCATTAATGTTTCATTGTAATACTTATTTTTAGTGAATAATTTACTTTCTAAATTTTCACCATTGCACAATCCGTATTGTTACCCAAACCAATAATGTAGGGGCCATATTTTCTTACCACCCATGATGTATCATCAGTCACATATTGAGGATACTGAGGTTCCTCTCCATAGAACAATGAAAAATCATGTCACCTATTGGTTAAAATTGTGTCTCATGTAATGTAAATCATATTCATTACCAATTTTGAATTTAACTATTGTGTTTTGTAATCATCAACTGCACCTGACCACTCATGAGACTACCCTATAAAAAACTATAGCCTTTTATTTTCGAGTTGAAGTTTATTCTACAGGAACCAAGAAACTCTAGTGAAATACCTATAAATTAACACCATCTCTTTTACATATTTTTCCATTTCGAGGGTCGATGCATGACGTTATCCACCATTGAGGCTATCTTCTCTACCGATACATACAATTATTCTAGAATTGTGACAACATAGTCTAGGAACAACTCCAATTGTAACGCCCTGACCCCAGTTAACCAGAGTCGGTGCATTATTACATAACATTGACATGATCACAAGAAAGATCAAGTCTCGAAAGACCAATTAGTTTAGTATCCTTGGAATAACTAGATACATTAATAAAGTTTACATTACATCATAAACTGAAAACAACAACAACATAGTCTCCATATTTCACACTCATACTATCCCTACAGGTCATTCATAATTTACTTCTTCACAATCCTGGGAAAAAATAAAACATTGAAAGGGGTGAGCTCAGATGCTCAGTAAGGATAACAATATAGAAGAAGCTTTCATAGATAAGCATAAACACTTAAGGCAATTTATAACTAAAACAAAAGCCTTTTAAACTTGAACTCCAACAAAAAATTTAAAAGATAAAATGAAATTATGCCATTTACATAATTACATGGATATTCTACTAGTCGAGTAATCACATGCAATATCAATAACCACTTTCATAATGATGGAATGCATAATTCCAGACTATCATAACCACATAGCCAAGGCCTCGTGCCAAAACTACAAATAAGATTTTTCCAAGGCCTTGTGCCAAGAAACTAGTTTGTCTCATGAGACCTACCGATGCAACGAGGAGCTATAGCGGGCTCCACCCATCACTTACTAAGTCCAGTGCATTCCTCATATGAAAAGTTTTAAACATAACATAAACATTCGTATTAAAACTAGCATACGAAATGTCAATACTTTATCCATAAACCATGAATAGTATAAAAATAGCACATCCACAGTCAAACATAACTCATTCGATACAATATGGAAGATTGTATTGTATCATATTAACCTCAATCAATAATAATGAAGGATATTGATATTAAAATAATCATCAAACTATTGAGAGAAATATCCCTCTTTTTCTTAAAAACATTTAAAAGTCACACTATTTGTCAAGAAGCCATTTAAAAATATATTTTTGAATCAAAGAGTCCCATACCACTTTGAAACTTTTAAAAGCAGTTTTAATTTTAAAACTTTAATGTCCATATAAATAAATCCTTAAAACCATTTTTAAAACATGGACATTAATGAGCAAGATTTAGATGAATAAGTCTTCAAAACACTTAAAAATGTATTTTAGTTAGAGTTTCCAACCAAAATAGAGACACTTGAATACAAATAATTGACGTAATCAAAACTTTATAATATCATGAGAATAAAGGGATTCATGATATACTATGTCAAAGTACATTATATACACCACATAAAAGTGATTTGGTGTATAACAACAAAGAAGTCTCAATGGAATGTAAATTGAGATGAAATCTCTCATAAAGGTCGTATCCTTGGGTTAAGAATAAATCAAAGACATAATTATGTGTGAAAAATATAAATACACTAAATATGATTGTATATTCAGTGTAAAACAATCAAAGGACATTCACACATATTCTAGTAAAAACAACACCAATGAATTGGATGTTTGTCTCAACAAATCGAGATTGAGTAAAAATTACTCTTATCAAGTTCATACCGATGACTTTAGAATTTATCAATGGAGTGATTATGTGTATAAAAATTATATCCACAGAAAGGGGAGTGGAAATTATGACATAATCAAATGAATAGTGATTCCACACATAATCATGGAGTAAAATAATCAATGAAGTATGCGTAAATCCGAATGAGTGGAAATTGAAATTTCAAATTCCCTTATTCATTTGGTAACTTATGAAACATGCACCCATGAAATAAGGATCATACAATGATGATTTAAATACCCATAAATTAAATTATATTACACAATGAATACAATCATGGGCATTACACACACCACATGCAATAAATAAGTGGTGAACAATGGAATTCTCACGAAATTAAAAGTGAGATAAGAAACCCCTTACCATGTACTTTTCCTTGGTTGAGGGTAGGTTCACCTCCTTTATAATGGTGAAATATTTTTTATTAAATTATTGAATAATCATATACATTAATATGATATCATATATGATCTTTTAACATTACTTTGTTAATAATATCTTAGAATTATCGTCGTTTCGGGTGTTAACTTACCCATTTTCTTTTATATGTTTTGTTACGTAAGTCGTGGTTGTCATGGATAGGTTGTATCTTATTCATATCTATAATTATATCAAGTCCTTAAACATTATTTTTAAATAATCAAATGATAATTATACTTGAATGGATACGATGGAGAATGAATCTCATCGCGTTCGTGGAGACGGTAGTCCGTACGTACGCACGAGCGACAATGTCATTATTTTGATGTTAAAATAATATATAATTGGATGGTATAACATATATACAGAATCATTATCATGTTATATTTATTATTTACCTGAGTTACACATCATTATTATACCCATCCAAATAATAATTTATTGAATAATAATTACACCACGGCGCGGAGACGGTAAGCCGTACGTACGCACGTATGGTGACATGTTATTCAAAGGATGGATAGAATACTGAATATGGTTATAACATATTTATAATAACATCACAGTATATATAAGATACTATAGTTATTATTTTATAATGGTAATAACAAATAAGGATGAATTGGAAGAATAAAGGAACTTGGAAAAGGGTGGGGAAATCATTACCTCTTCTTCTGGTTCTCCCTCTTGATTTGATCAAAAGGGCTCTTAGGTTGGCTTTCTGACTAAAGGAAGGCCTCTAGGATGAATTGAGGTAAGTTGAGAGTATTTGTAAAGAGGTTTTATGAACCAAAAGGCTTTGAAGTTATGAGTTAATGAGAAGGTAGAGTGCCCTTTTATAAGATGGGTGAAGGGAACCTTTGGAAAAGCCAAAAATATTAATTTATAATAAATTCATATTCAGTTTATAATGGATAAAAAGTTTATTATTTAAATATTAAGGTTTGGATGGGTCTAAAAACACTCAACCAATAGAATTTAGATAGGTTTGGGTTACTATATTAACCTTATCTCTAAGTATTAACTCTAAGTTAATTAGTTTCACTTTTACAATGTCTCTTTGCATTTTTATATTATATGGTTAATAAACTTACCATATACATCCAAGATACCCCCAATTTGTCCATTAATGATACACCTATCATGATATAAGTCTATTGGACGAACCATAGATTATTAGAAATTTAATATCAATTAATAATAAAATATTGTTTTTAAAAACTCTTTTATGTCAATTTTGATACTATTGAAAAATTGATTTTTTTGAAACTCATAAAAGAATTATTACTTCTAAAGAAGCTAATTAAATAATTCCTAACATGTCATATTAACCTAAAAAATTAGTTTAATTCCTAAAAAGTCTCAAATTATATTTATTTGGTTATCTACAATATCAATCATTTTAATTTTTCACTATTATGGTAATTGTTGCATCATCATTGTGTCATAAATAAATTAAATTATTTAATGTCCAAAAATTATAAATAAATTATAATTATGTGGGAAATCGTTTTAGATTTCTAATGAATATTTATAGTCGAAAATAAAACATTTATAACCCTATGTAAAAATTATTGTTCTAAAAGATATATGCTTGTGTCATTTTTGTATTCATTTTAACTTAATTAAAATAAAGTGTCCCTATCACTTACAAGTGGATCCATGGGGTCCCAAAATTGACCCAAAGATTCCCATGATCGAACATGTATCAACAAATATGATTATGAAACGTTTTAAGGTAATTTTTATTATTATAATATTATTTTTTAACCCTTATTTACTGGATTTACCCTTTAACCATGGTAAATAAAATATTTACCAACGTAATTATTCAAAATGTCTAAAAATAAAAGTTACCTATTTACACAATTTAAACATCCTGATTAAAAATATGGAATCCATTTTCCCAAATTCCAAACACATAAGTTGCAGAAATTAATTTAAAATTAATTCCTGCTGTCAAAACAAAAAGCGTGTTTTTAAGAGATAATAACTATCAAAAGATTGGCACTTGTTTATGTCTGGTTTAATTGTGAAATTATTTTCAATGAAAAAAATTTAATTAAATGGTAAAAGTATATTCTAAATATACTTTAAAACCACTCAAATTTATAATTTATCAATATTAATTATTTCGATTAAAAATGTTGTTTTTAATTAAAATTTAGTAATTTTCACTATTCATCAAAATATGAAAGTAATCCGAAAAGTACCAAAATTTCACCCTAGGATAATTTCGATATTCCGAATCAAAAAATGAATTCCATTTTGAGAGATATAATTTTTAAAATTTCAAAAAGTAGGTATTACAATTCATAACGCCTAGTTTGATTGGTTGTGGCGTGTTAGAATCTCGAAGTTGCGTACAATGCACGCCATTGCATTATTCAAAGGGAAACGTACCGTGGAAGCTCAAGGTGTTACATTCCCCCATCCTTCAATAAATTGCATCTTCACAATTTAAAATTGGGCTTGAAAATATAATGGAAAGTCCCACATCGGAAAAAGCGTCAATAAAACTATCACTTTAAAAGAAAGGAAGAGAGGTAGAAAGGTCACCCAAGATAACCCATACTAGGATTACATGTAGGAAAACATGGATATGGACGATAAACTAAGTGTCAATTTCTGATGGATAAGGATAGAAAACATGATCAGGAGATATTTAATAATAATAAAATCACAAACTTGTGTTGGAACAAACGGTCATTAGTCTCCCTGTAGGAAAAGTAAACGAACAACATTTTTTTTAAGTTACCTTACATAAGGATAAGGAATTAATTTATGATATTGACTAATAACATAAAGATATATACTTACATTTTTCTTAGAGTTTCATCCATTAATAAATTTATACCACTAACTCATTTTTTTGAACAATGAGTATTCAAGAAGACTTGGTCACCCTGGAAGAGCTAGAATAAACTTCTATTGAATAACATGATCCACGTAGGATAAACTATATATTTACCTTTTCTTTAGAGATTAATAAAAACAAAAATGTTTAGTATAAGATCTAATGATCCCCCAAATGGATATTCTATTAGAGAGAAAAAAAATACTAATCTTAATTTCTAAAATTAAACTAATAATACCCTAAAGTTAAATAAATACCATTCAATAATAAATTGTCCTTAAAATCCTTCAATATAATCCAAACTAATATTGAAACCCATAACTTATAATAATGTAGTCTTCCACGTTAAATTGTATCTCTAAATGAAATCATCTACTCTTAAAGTCACATACTTAAAATTAATTAACCTAATCACATATTATTTATTATAGGTTAATCATTTCCATAAATAACCCAAATCACTATAAATCCACAATAAAAACATAGATAAAAATACGCCATTACTCCTCTAATGAAATCCCATAGTATTATATTTTCCTTCGACATATAGTGTTCCCAACAAAGCGAACATCTTCCAAAATAACATTTATCACTTAATCACCAAATCATTTTCCTATACTAATGGTATTCATTTGATAAGACATAAGATCCCAAATCAACTTATTATTGATCGATAAAATAATTTAACTAAAATAATAGTCACACTAACCAGTGACTTCATGTAGTCTAGTGGTAGGCGATAAATCCCAATCGCACTTTGGTTGTGGGTTCGATTCCCATAGCATTGTCCGACGCGACGGGTTGTCACACAGTCTATGTGTTTTCCTTTTTCAAAAACTATATTTTATAATATTACCAAAATGAGAAAAATTCCTCAAAATACCATAACATAATTTAACCACAAATGTTATCTCATACCTTTCATTTTCATCCCAAATTATAATAATTTGTAATTGCCTCAACCCAATGATCATATAAAACCAAATGGTTATTTATAACTATATTCACAAGAGAAAAGATAATTCTTCCTCAAATATCATTCTCACATGAAAAACTAAAGGGTTAAAAATACAAGAGAAAATTATTCCAAAGTAAACACATCAACAAGGAGCACTAATACTTTTTAAACATTTCTCCAACCATTTATTTCCACATAGATTCTTCTTTGACCAAGAAAATATCCTATAGAATAGGACATTAACTCGGGTAATGGCCAGGTCCCCTACATTTATGTAAAATGACTGTAAATGGACTCTTGGGACCATTTTTATCTTCCTCCATAGTAGTCTTCATTTTTCTACAGCAATTATTCACTTTATATCCTTCCTTCCCGCATGTAAAGCATTTCTTTGTCCCATTGAGACACTTTCCTGGGTGTCTCCTTCCACATTTCTTGCATAATGGAAATTGGGGATTCCTTTCTTCATGGTCTCCACTACTGGAGCTCTTATCATTCATCATCTTTCTCTTCTTTTTTGAGTCCTGGAATTGGTTAATATATGTATTATTGATCATATTTTTGGAAAATTGATTTGGCATAAAGACGATATCTTTTACACCTATAAAAATTCCATTTTTTTGGTCATTTGCACCACCGTTCCCACCTTGTACATCATTCTCAAAGTCACTATGACTTCTTTGGAATCCAGCCATTGACTAAAACCAGAAATCATTGTGTGAGTAAAAGTAGTCATAAAATAATTTAGTGATCAACATGTCACCATATTCTCAATTTTAAACACATTAGGATTAACCAAGGTCATTTACTCTCATCTTATATATTTAATACTTCAAATAGGTTAGTAAAGAAAATGTAAATTATCCTAAGCATATCCACCGGGAGTGTCGTAACGAAGAGTGCAGCAAGGCCCGTTTTCGTGCACCAGTTCTCGTTCGAGTCTAGCTCAAAGCGGTGTTTTCGGGTTTTACCCCTAGGTACATCTGTGCCAGAGCCACCTCTACCTGCTCGTATCTAGACAGGGATGTATTGCTTGTAAAACTCACAAAATATCTACAATACCAAAATTCTAGGAAGTTCTTCTATACTAATCCTAAAAGTTCATCTTAGGTCTACGTGCTCTAATCAGACTTTATGTAAATCTAGCTTCCATGGTTTATACTAAACTTCCTCTGATACCAACTGTAACGCCCTGACCCCAGTTACCCAGAGTCGGTGCATTATTACATAACATTGGCATGATCACAAGAAAGATCAAGTCTCGAAATACCTATTGGTTTAGTATCCTTGGAATAACTAGATACATTAATAAAGTTTACATTACATCATAAACTGAAAACAACAACAACATAGTCTTCATATTCCACACTCATACTATCCCTGCAGGTCATTCATAATTTACTTCTTCACAATCTTGGGAAAAAATAAAACATTGAAAGGGGTGAGCTCAAATGCTTAGTAAGGATAACAATATAGCAGAAGCTTTCATAGACAAGCATAAACACTTAAGGCAATTTATAACTAAAACAAAAGCCTTTTAAACTTGAACTTCAACATAAAATGTCAAAGTTAAAATTAGATTATGGCATTTACATAATTACATGGATATTCTACTAGTTGAATAATCACTTGCAATAACAATAACCACTTTCATAATTATAGAATGCATAATCCCAGACTATCATAACCACATAGCCAAGGCCTCGTGCCAAGACTACAAATAAGATTTTGCCAAGGCCTTGTGCCAAGACACTAGTTTGTCTCATGAGACCTACCGATGCATCGAGGAGCTATAGCGGGCTCCACCCGTCACTTACTAAGTCCAATTCATTCCTCATATGAAATGTTTTAAACATAAAATTAACATTTGTATTAAAACTAGCATACGAAATGTCAATACTTTATCCATAAACCATGAATGGTATAAAAATAGCACATCCACATTAAAACATAACTCATTCGATACAATATGGAAGATTGTATTATATCATATTAACCTCAATCAAGAATAATGAAGGATATTGATATTAAAATAATCATAAAACGATTGTGAGAAATATCCCTCTTTTTCTTAAAAACATTTAAAAGTCACACTATTTGTAAACAAGCCATTTAAAAATAGATTTTTGAATCAAAGTGTCCCATAACACTTTGAAACTTTTAAAAGGATTTTTAATTTTAAAACATTAATGTCCATATAAATAAATCCTTAAGACCATTTTTAAAACATGGACATTAATGAGAAAGATTTAGATGAATAAGTCTTCAAAACACTTAAAAATGTATTTTAGTTAGAGTTTCTAACCAAAATAGAGACACTTGAATACAAATAATTGAGGTAATAAAAACTTTATAATATCATGAGAATAAAGGGATTCATGATATACTATGTCAAAGTATATTATATACACCACATAAAAGTGATTTGGTGTATAACAACAAAGAAGTCTCAATGGAATGTAAATTGAGATGAAATCTCTCATAAAGGCCATATCCATAGGCTAAGGATAAATCAACGACATAATTATGTGTGAAAAATATAAATACACTAAATATGATTGTATATTATGTGTAAAATAATCAAAGGACATTCACACATATTCTAGTAAAAACAACACCATTGAATTGGATGTTTGTCTCAACAAATCGAGATTGAGTAAAAATTACTCTTATCAAGTTCATACCGATGACTTGAGAATTTATCAATGGAGTGATTATTTGTATAAAATGTATATCAACAGAAAGGGGAGTGTAAATTATGACATAATCAAATGAATAGTGATTCCACACATAATCTTGGAGTAAAATAATCAATGAATTATGCGTAAAGCCGAATGAGTGGAAATTGAAATTTCAAATTCCCTTATTCATTTGGTAACTTATCAAACATGCACCCATGAAATAAGGATCATACAATGATGATGTATATACCCATAAATTAAAGTATATTACACAATTAATACAATCATGGGCAGTACACACACCACATGCAATAAATAAGTGGTGAACAATGGAATTCTCACGGAATTAAAAGTGAGATAAGAAACCCCTTACCATGTACTTTTCCTTGGTTGAGGGTAGGTTCACCTCCTGTATATTGGTGAAATAATTTTTATTAAATTATTCAATAATCATATACATTAATATGATATCATATATGATCTTTTAACATTGCTTTGTTAATAATATCTTAGAATTATCGTCGTTTTGGGTGTTAACTTACTCGTTTTCTATTATATGTTTTGTTACATAAGTCATGGTTTTCATGTATAGGTTGTACCATATTCATATCCAGAATGATATCAAGTCCTTAAACATTATTTTTAAATAATCAAATGATAATTATACTTGAATGGATACGATGGAGAATGAATCTCATCGCATTCGTGGAGACGGTAGTCCGTACGTACGCACGAGCGACAATATCATTATTTTGATATTAAAATAATATATAATTGGATGGTATAACATATATAAAGAATAATTATAATGTTATATTTATTATTTACAAGAGTTACAAATCATTATTATACCCATCTAGATAATAATTTATTGAATAACAATTACACCACGCCGTGGAGACGGTAAGCCGTACGTACGCACGTATGGTGACATGTTATTCAAAGGATGGATAGAATACTGAATATGGTTATACCATATTTATAATAACATCACAGTATATATAAGATACTGGATTTATTATTTTATAATGGTAATAACAAAGAAGGAAGAAGGGGAAGGAGAAAGGAACTTGGAAAAGGGTGGTGAAATCATTACCTCTTCTTCGGGTTCTTCCTATTGATTTGATCAAAAGGGATATTAGGTTAGATTTATCACTAAAGGAAGGCCTCTAAGATGAAGTTAGGGAAGTTGAGAGAGTATTTTTTCAGAGTTTGTACTAACCAAAAGGCTTTGAAGGGGTGAGTTAATGAGAAGGGAGAGTGCCCTTTTATAAGAGGGGTGAGGGGAACCTTTGGAAAAGCTAGAAATAGAAACTTATAATAAATTCATATTCAGTTTATAATGGCTCCAAAGTTGATTATTTAAATATTAAAGTGGGGATGAGTCTAAAAAAACTCAACCAATATAATTTAGACAGGTTTGGGTTACTATATTAACCTTATCTCTAAGTATTAACTCTAAGTAAATTAGTTTCACTTTTACAATGTCTCTTTTCATATTTATCTTATATGGTTAATAAACCTACTATATACTTCCAAGAGACCCCAAAGTGGTCCATTAATGATACACCTATCAATATATAAGTCTCTTGGAAGAACCTTAGATTTTTAAGAATTTAATATCAATTAATAATATAATATTTGTTTTAAAAACTCTTTTATGTCAATTTTGACACTATTCCAAAATTGATTTTTGTGAAACTCATAAAAGAATGATTACTTCTAAAAATGTTAATTAAAGTATTCCTAACATGTCATATTAACCTAAAAATTTATTTTAATTCATAAAAAGTCTCAAATTATATTTATTTGGGTATCTACAATATAAATCATTTTAATTTTTCACTATTATGGTAATTACTACATCATCATTGTGTCATAAATAAATTAACTTATTTAATTTATAAAAATTATAAATAAATTATCATTATGTAGGAAATCTCTTTATATTTCTAATGAATATTTATAGTCGAAAATAAAACATATATTAACCTATGTAAAAATTGTTTTTCTAAAAGATATATGCTTGTGTCATTTTTTTATTCATTTTTACTTAATTAAAATAAAGTGTCTCTATCACTTACAAGTGGATCCATGGGGTCCCAAAATTTACCCAAATATTCCCATGGTCGAACATGTATCATCCAATAAGGTTAGGACATGGTTTAGGGTAATTTTTATTGTTATAATATTTTTTTAACCCTTATTTACTGGGTTTACCCTTTAACCATGGTAAATAAAATATTTACCGAAATAATTATTCAAAATGTATAAAAATAAAAGTTACCTATTTACACAATTTAAATATCCTGATTCAAAATATGGAATCCATTTTTCCAAATTCCAAACACATAAGTGGCAGAAATTAATTTTAAATTAATTCCCATTGTCAAAACAAAAAGCGTGTTTTTAAGAGATAATAACTATCAAAAGATTGGCACTTGTTTATGTCTGTTTAATTGTAAAATTATGTCCAATGAATAAAATTGAATTAAATGGTAAAAATATATTCTAAATATACTTTAAAACCACTAAAATTAATAATTTATAAACATTAATTATTTCGATTAAAAAAGTTTTTTTTAATTAAAATTTTGTAATTTTCACTATTCATTAAAATATGAAAGTAATCCGAAAAGTACCAAAATTTCACCCTAGGATAATTTCGATATTCCAAATCAAAAAATGAAGTCCATTTTTAGAGATATAATATTTAAAATTTCAAAAAGTAGGTATTACTATTCATAACGGAAAGTTTGATTGGTTGTGGTGTGTTAGAATCTCGAAGTTGCGTACAATGCACGCCATTGCATTATTCAAAGGGAAACGTACCGTGGAAGCTCGAGGTGTCACACCAATCCCCCAAGATAGAGTTAATAACTCATATATATCTTTTATTGAGTTTCCACCATTAATTTATCACTAAAACACCCTTGTGGTTCTTTACTTTTCACTATAAAGGATATATTATAAAACAAAGAAAAATATTTGGGTCCAAACCTTCAACAACACCAATAAAGCCCTTGAAATCTATAACTTTCAGGTTTATTCAAGATCAATCCAATTCCATGTTCTAGTTTTCATGATTTAGTTTAAGCCTACTTTATAAGTGAAAGAATATATTGTATCTCCACACATGGGTGGCTCCAGGATTACATCAAAACTTGGTGGCTAAATTCTCAGGTACAAACATATCTTGATAACAGTATCCATGATCCAATGACCCACATTTCATCTATAATATTCCCACATGTACCAAAAACTATACATTATAATTCTATATTACAATATCACCAAGAATAGATCACCCTTATTGTTTCTTAAAACTATGGGAATATCGCCATATAGGAAAATGTAAATTAAAACTCATAATTATATCTTCATTTTATAATTCAAATAAAGTTTATTCATAGTCTCACCACTGTTTTAAAATATTATCATGAGTTTTTAGGGCCTTATACATAATAAAATTTCTATTTAAAACTGTAAATTCAATTAAAACACTAACTCATAGAGTGTATTCATCTCAAGATCACAAGGTATCTATATATTCCTAAACCCAAACTCCTCCAAGAGTCTTATTACCCATGGGCACCATACATTCTATCAACCCTGAATACAATTGTTCTACCTGACATGTACTAATGTCACCAAGGATAGGAATATGAATGAGACATCACATCATAAAACCATACATAGAGTTGAATTAACTATCACATCAGTACATATCTCATGTAACACAAGTCACCTAACACGCCTATCAGAAATACAATGTCATATTTTTGTGAATTGATATCATAAACTGGGGTTTTTACATATGCCTCACACCCCAAAATGTTCCTCAAAATGTCCAACCAGTCTGATGGGTTACCCTCAAAGGTCATAATGTGCTGAATTCTAATCCTAGATTCATGCTAAAAAGGTAACATGTCTCTCAAACCTACGCCAAAAGTTATTCCTAACAATGGTCCTAACTATGGGTTGCACTAATCCCTATATCAATGAAATATTAAATTTAACATTCCAAATACTTACATTTATGTCTCAACCACCCATTGAAATTAATATCGACCTACCCTCTCACAGGTCAGGCATAAACCAATAGTTTCACAAGTAATCACTCTCAAAACAAGCTCACTCAAAATCTGGCCTACTTAAATATTCACTATAGTTTTAGGGCCTCCAAATCATAGGGATACCACATAACTCTGGCACTCTCAATATCCCCAACCACCCAAACATAGGGTCCACATATACTACCCACCATGTCACTAATATATATATATATATATATATATATAATTTAAAATTATTTTCATTACACTTTAAAATTTTATATTAACCCAAAAATTCCAAAATAAGGGCTTAGATAAATGAAATTACAATTAAATATTATAGATAAAAACACTTCTTATGTTGTAATTTGAATTTTATTTTATATTGTGCTTTATAGTTACAATGTTGAGGAAAATAATAATATGCTTTAACATTTTACTTTTACCCAAAACGCCATAGCTATGCCTCAGTAAAATAATATTTCAATTACATGTTATTTATGAAAACATTGTTTATATAATAATTGTAATTTTTTTAGTTAGAATCTTTTGATAATATCTCCAAATTGTCATAGAACATGTCTTTCATAATTTATGTTATTGGATAAGTAAGATGAAACCAAACACAAATAATATAAAAATATAAATTTTCTAAAACACATGAAATAACCGACTCTAGTCATATTCCACATAAACAAAAAAATTCTATCATTCACAAGAATGATAAAAGATAGATAAGATTCTTTAACACACCCCCTATTGTCATACTAGCCCATAATATGAATATTATCTATCCTTCACCTCATAAACAAGTGCACCACCCATGGTTAAATTAGATTAACTAAATAATTGAACAATATAAATAGAAATTTAGTCCTAGATAACATGTAATTTTCTAAAACATGGGTCGGCTAGTCCCAAGGAAAAGATCCATACCATGTCTCGACACATTCTTATTCTATTTTATACCTTTCCAAAATAGTAATACTAAAAAATACCACTAACAAAATTAAATTAGCATACGCCATAAGAATCCAATACATTAATTGATGACATATTATAAAAAAAGACAGTACATATATCCCACGGGATATTCCCCTCAACATTCCTCTTCAATTTCCCTCATTTTAAATTCTTATGAGAACCCTAATTGGGTTGCATGTAAAATATAGTGTTCGATATTAATCTAATAAAGTGTATTTGATTTTTACATTTATTTTAAATATATTCATTTTACCAAAATGACCTTTTCATTTTTAAGTGTCTCGTTGTGACTTTTTCCACTTTGTATGCAGTTGGAGTTTCTATGTAATTATTTTATTAAAAAAATCATGAAGTAATTTAGTTTATTAAATTCATCTTCTAGAATATTTATACTAATATTTTACACCCTATATTGTTTTATATAAATTATCTAAATTATTTTCACTCATCGAGATGAAATGGTTTTCATTAAATTTCATTTTAATCGTTGAATTAAATTTTTACCCACGGAAAATATTAAATTAAACGAAAATGGGGCTCATTTAAAAAAATTGTGATGGGTGAATTATTTTATCTCTCCCTTGATTTTTAAATGAAATAACCCATGTTTCAGGGTCTATTTTAATGTTAAAAGATGATTTTTTTATGTTACACCAATAGGAGGAAAAACGTTTTTACCCCTCCCTTAGATCAACTATAATGATACATACCACTCTATCATTGACATGAAACCTTTATTGGCCCATAATAGTTTACCTGTTTGGTAATCCATTTATAGGATAGATGTAATAATTTTATCTTTGATAATGAATGGGTGTAAATTTGTTATAAATAATAAGTTACTCGCAATACAAATGTGAATTGGCTATAATTTTTTTATGTTCTAATAGATTTATTTTCTATAGTACATATCCCTTTTTTAATTATCATTTACATTTTTTATTTGAAGATAACTTGTTTGTCTTGGTATAGAATGGATAGAAGCTGGATGTATCATACCGATAGGATTTCAACCATGTTTTAAAATAATTTCGATAATTTTTTAGATTTTTCATTTGATAAATATTTACATGGAGGTTTTATATAGTTTTTATGATATAAATGTGTTGGAAGACCATGGTTAAGCTTAGAATAATTTAGCTAACATATAAAAAAATTTGGATCTCAAAATAACTATTATGTTTGGTTTCACCATAGAGAGATGAGTCAATGTTATACTATTCATGAACAAAATGAAAGAAGTGGCATGGAGAATTTGATATTTGATCAATTTCAATTTGTGCATCATCCTAAGAGACATATCATGACAGTGCAAGAATACAATGATATGAATGCACTTGCAAAAAATACTGAAGATGATTATGAAAGTGTAAAAAAAATTATTAGATGATTCCGGAACTCCAGAATATCAGGAACATATTAAAATAATCAAGATGGAATTTTTAATGTGGTTATATCATGGAAAAACCATGTTTGGAATTTCTAATACCTATATTGATTATATTCCTACATTTTTAATGACTTTATTCCTGATGGTGCATATAATCACTCAAATCATTACCAAGAATGGAAGTTAATTACATAGCTTGGATTTGATACTAATAAATTCCATGCTTTTCTGAAAGATTGCAGTTTATTTTTGGGGAAACAGCTGACCTTAATGACTATAATGAATGTGGTAAACCTCAATGGAAGACAAATGCAGATGGAAAAAAATCATGTGTGGCACATAAATTCATATAGTACATTCCATAAATTCTCATACTTCAAAATCTATTCATGTCTACAAAAATCTCATCCAATATGTTATGGAATGATGCTAATAGAATTAAAGGTAATGTTGAGTTGGTCCATCCTGTAGATAGATTAGCATGGCGTACATTTGATGAACAACATCCTATTTTTTCAATTTAGGTGTGTAATGTCAGGTTGGGTCTATCCTGTGGTGGTTTTAATCTTTTTGGTCAAATTCTTACTGATCACAACACATGGCCATTTTTTATCCAAGTTTATAATATTCCTTCGTGGATGTTTAAGAAAAAACCTTTCACGTTATTGTGAATACTGATATATAGACCTTCTGATCCTAGTAACGATATATATATCTACTATAAACCTTTAATAAGAGAGTTGAAACAACTTTGGTACTTGGCAATGAGGATATTTGAGGATTCTTCAAAGAATATGTTTCAAATGCATGCTTCCCTTCTTTTGACCATAAATGATTTACCTTCTTATGCAATGATTTTTGGTAGGATCAGTAAATGAAAACTATCATTTCCCATTTATATGAATAATACATGATCGAGAAGGCTTAAATATCGTCGTAGTTTTAGTTTTATGGGGAATCGATGATTCTTGCCAATGGATCATCAATATAGGACGAATCTTTGGAGTTTTGATAATTCTATTGAGACTGAACAACCAGATCAACATATGTCAGGAGGTGATGTTCTTAATGAGTTGAAATACTTCAGTTTTTTATTAGGAAAAGGTCAGTTGAAATCTAAAAAGATGAATAAATTTTGACACTAAAGCCACTTACAATTGGAAAAATATATGTAATTTCTTTGAGCTTCCATATTGGTAAACCAATTATCTACATTATTGTTTAGATGTTATTCATATTGAGAAAAATATCTGTGAAATGATGCATTTAATTTTTCTGAATATCAAGGGGAAGACCAAAGATGACATTCGATCTCGTTGAGAATATTAGGATTGAGGAATTTGACCAGAACTGCATCCTGTGTGTATTAGTGAAAATAATGGAAAGTTCTTTATGATTTTTATGTGATAAAACCATCAGAGAAATACTAATTTCTGGTAGTATTAGAGAATATAAATGTTCATCATGGCTATTCTAGCAATATATCTAAACGAGTCAACAGAAGAGATGTGAAACTAAAATCTCTAAATCACATGATTATAATATCCTTCTTCAATAATTTATTCCAATAACAATTCAGTATTTTCAATACAATAATGTATGTGTGAAAGTGATTTGCTCGTGCCATTTTTTTATGGAAATTTGTGCTAAAAGGTTATCCAGGTCATTCTGGATAAAAATGATGTAGGAGGTGCCATTAATTTTTTTTTTTGAGACGTGAAAAAAATATATCCATCATTTTTCACTTGCATGTTTCTTTTAACTGTTCATCTTCCAACTGAAACACTTCTTGGGGGACCAATTTCTTTTTGGTGGATGTATCCTACTAAAATAAATATGTCCACAATGAAATTATATGTCCGAAATAAGAATTATCCAGAAAGTTTGATTGTGAGGGGTTATTTGGCTCAAGAATGTTTTGATTTTTATTCAATGTATTTTTATAATGTAACAAAGATACATAATCGGCCAATAAGAAATGAAGATGACCAGTTTGGGTAAATTGAGCCCTCATTTTCATCTCTTCCCGAAACAGGTGGATATTTTGGGTCTTATACATTGGCTAAATTGATCCTTCAAGAGCGTGAGATGTCACATCTCATAGTCTTGTTTAACAATAGTTTGTTTGATGGAAATATCATGTAATTAATTTTTATATTTAAATTTTATCTTGTATTATGAAATTTCACATATCCCTTAATCTTTTATTATCATATTATATAAGGAACATAATCAAATTATAAGTAAATTTATTCAATCTTGGAATTTGATAAGGAGAGAGGATTTTAAGAGATTAGGGTTTCCTACTTAGTGGTAATAAAAGGTATTACCATTAAGTTAATTAGCTTAAAATATAGATATCCATTTTAGTGTATTATTCATATATATTTTATGTGTTGAGTTTCCCTGTTGACTGTATTTCCCAATAATTAAGAGATTTGGATTCTGGTCCAAATTATTTGGTTTGTGAATGAAAATCATTAATAATAAATGGGTATTAATTTGTTACGATGTTTCATATTGTGATAATGAGAACACTACATGATGGCGTTATGTTAACCACTACAACAGATTGTTTTTTCAGTTATCAGATAGTCAGCATCAATAAGATGATGTGTAGTATTATGGACCTATTGAGAAAATATTGTTATTGGATTACTACCCTCAAGGTAGATTCACTATAATGAAATGTAAATGTTTTGATTCAATGAGATGATAGGGTACATTTATTTATGACTATGGATTTAGAGTTATTGATATGAGTTGATTACCACGTAGCGATGAACCATACAATTTGGAATCAATGTGTAAAAAGTGTTTTATGTGAAAGATCATCTGAGATCTTATTATGGTTCCATTAATGAGGTAATTCAAAGACATATTCTTCAGGATGTTGGTGATGAAATTTCCAACATTGATTCCCCTGTTGGTTTTTGACAAAATATTTCATTTGATGAATCCAATTGTCTCATTGTGAGAGTTGATGTTGAACCAAAAGTAATGGTCAGTAATATATATAAGTAACCATATATGTTCATAGTTCATTCAGTTTACATTAACTTGAGTTTCTCATGTTAGTATTATAGAAAATTACTTTAATTATGGTTCATTTTGGAATGATTTGTTTGTTTTTTGGATTTTCTAGTGTCGTTTCACTAAATTCGATTTACATCAATGTACAAAACATGGTTTAAATCCTTTTTTATAAAAAATTATAACGTGGTAATGTAATTTTAAAAATTATGTTAGTAATTTCCTTGTAATAATTCATAAAGTTAGGAAATAAAAGAAGTAAAATTGGTTCCTCTCATGAATTTCTCATAGATGTAAGTTGTATTCATGACTTTTATAAACTATTTCTATAAAAATTACATTTCATTATTATGTAGATTATGACAAATACTAGAGAAAGATGATGGAAGTGACTATTTGATCCTGATCGATAGGGACGTGAGTGTGTGTTTCATTCTCTGCATCCATAAATGTGTATAATAATTGTAATTTGTTCCTTATTCATTACATAAAATTTCACGTTAATATTCATTATCAATTTTTTAGGGGCATTCATTTCCACCAGATTTGACTCCAAATCCTATTAGCATGGGTATGAGTGGGGATGCTCCTAGACCTAGATGGAGCACCTGTTGTACCCTTTTCCACACTAAACCACCAGTAGACACCCCTTCCACAACACATTTCCATCCTCCTCTTGAATCTATGCGGATGTTCTAATCCATGCCTCATTTTTAATCTCAGTTACCCTCTTATTCACATGCCATGTCTTTTTCACCTTCAGGGAGGATCCCACTAATTATTCTGTCATCTCATTTTTCCTTTTCTTCCCATACGATGAATAAACTGCCTCTATATATTTTTCCACCTTTACAATATCCATATACAATAATGTATCCCCCATCCTACTACCCATATGATACCATTTCTACACTACCTCAAATTCCTATCATCCATCCAATATCTGATTAGTCTATTAAATTAGCTTCCACTCCAGTGCATAAAGGCCACCTAGACCATGCACTAGAACCAACACTTCTTATAGAGGATTATGTGTTAGGACATCCCCCAAATCCATCACAGTCTATTGAGCATCATGTAGATAGTTTTTTATTATAACTCTTTCAAATTATATCACTTTATTTTTTTCATGTCATACCACGACTTAATTCTTATTTCACTACACATTTTCTTATTCAGTGGTCTGTTATCCTAGGTGACATTGGCGCACTTGGATAAAGAAGGTTTGGAATCTGACAAAATCAGACGTTATGTCAAAATGCAATGCAGTGTAGAAGTTACATGGACACTTTGTCCAAGTATCATGATATCATTCCAGTGGAACTGGTGCCACAGAGACATATCAGTAAAAATATCAAGGAAAAATCATGGGACCAAATATAAGTAAGAAAATTTTATAAATTCATATTTATATTATTGTTTTATATAAATGTAATAACATGTTCATTGCAGATTCAGTTTAACTTTCCCGATGGAGAAGCTGATAAGAATGCAATGTTGATGGATTTTGGGGAGTTCTAGCACTCATACAAGCATGGGTTGTATGTTTTTTGGAAGATCTAGTTTGTTACTAACTTAGAGGGGGTACATATATTCCCCGACTATACAAAAAGTCAATATGAAAAAATTATTGCAGATTGGAAGGTTGATATGTTTAAGGTAATCTCAATCATTCATGGTTTTCATATAAAATTTAATTCTTATTACTTGTATTGTAATTTTTTTAGGAAGTTGTAGAAAAAACATAAAGAATAAAGATTCAATAACATATTTCCACACATTGGGCTCACCACAATGCCCTATCATGAAAAGTACCTGGTACTTTAACCAGGTATTGTGATGTTATACAGTATGATCTATTGAAAATATTATTTAACAGACATAGGCTAGATTTTTGAATTTATCATATTTGGTTCTAATCTAGATTTGTGCATTTCTAATTTGCAGCAAGCTGTATTGGGCATCGAAGGTCTTGTACCTTTTTCCAAATTATTTTTCTCCAGTATAAAGAAAAAGGATGGAAGTGTAGTAAATTCATAGACACAAGATAAAATTGTAAGGTTTTTTATATATATTTTATATATTTATATGAAATTCATAATTAAACATATTTAAAATTTCAACAGTCTGCCTTTGAGGACCTCTATGGTAAGGAAGATGATATCTTTGGGCCACATGCTCATTTAAAACTCGAATTTGGTGAGGAGCACCCATAGAGAGTACGATGTTAACTATGTAAAAACATTACCCCTTATAGTTATCAGTCATAACTGAGCTCATCTCAAGCCTCCAAGACATCTAAGCTAGAAATTACTCATGCTGAAGCAGCTGAGGTAAAGAAAATAGCATTATATGAGCGTGAAATAAGTAAGATGATTACCAGGAATTTCATGAATGCTATAGAAGTTTTGAGTAAATAACTTCCATTAGAGGTTTTTTCTGCTTTTTAATAATATATAGAATCAATGTTCTCTTTAAATGATGCAACATGTGATGACAATGGGGGTCGTAGTGGCGATGAAGGTGGTGGCGATAGAGCTGTTGGTGGTGAGGATGATAATGATGCTGCTGTTGGTGATGAGGCTGTTCACGATGATGCTGATGTTGATGATTATGATGATAATGATGATGATGATAATAGGAATGGACATGGGTATGGGGATTTTGGTGATGGCAGGTATATTAATCCCCGCCATTTTTTGACTTATCAAGGAGACCCATGTATGTACTTTAAGAACTTGAATTGAATTCTTGTATGGACGAGAATGGTTAATTTATTTTATTATAAAAAGTTATACATAAATCATCACCTACATTAAAATAAAGGAAACATTATAATACTTATTCATGCATAAGGGTAAGTGGTGAGAGGGTTATCCAACTTCTATGTAATGGTATTTGTGTTGTAGCTTGGATAAGACTATAGTGGGATGTTTCTCGAGTCTTATTCATATAATTCCTATTTCCTTTATACACTATAGTATTTGGTTCTCAAATTCCAGGTGAGGTTATTTTACTTAACACATCACAAAGGATCTTGATAAACTACATGAATGGGTTGAGATACCATGGGCTAACTAAACAACCATGAGTGTAATGAACTAAATCATTACGGGTGGAAAAATTTTCAATGGAATTTGACATTTCCAATTTTTAGATGGATTGTTTTGAGAACTGGGAGTCAAAAAAATTTTGAGAGTTTGGAATCCTTACAAGAATATTTTTTGGGTGGGGTTTAGGAACTCGGAGGTGACATGGGGGTTTTATGAAGAACCAGATAAAGGATGGTTGGTTGGTGTGTTTTAGAAGTGATCTCATGTATTTGTTTATATTCCTCTTCTATGTTTAAACCCTCATTCACTATCCTCTCATTTTACATTGTTTTATTTAGTTATTCGATGTCGATTCCACCAGATAATGGTAGAATGGACCAAATTGAATGTGGTTCCGTACACCCTACTTAGAAGTCATCAAGTGATGACGTCCGCATGCCATCACTGTCTGTTTTGGTGAGGTATGTCATAATTGTGATTTGTTTATGAATTTTGGATTAAACTAAACTAATTCAGTGAATGATTGAGTGTTTTTAATTATGTATTTTTCTCAGGTTGGTGTTGGGTGTGTTTTGAACCCAATGTTGTAGTCGGTCAAGGTCTCAGTGGTGCAATGGTACTTTGTCAGTTGTTTGGTGATTATTCCACACTGTTTTAAATGTAATAAATTAATTAAATTTAACTATAATTAATTATTATTTTCATGTGATGCATGGTATGACCTCTAGTGGAGGTACATTATTAGATGGGGCATGGAAAGGCTTGACCAAGGATTGATAGGGATTTGAGATGGTGGTAACTCCTTGATGGGGGTAGGTGGTCCATTTAATATAAATCCACATATGTGATCATGCATTAGTTTCTTGCTATATAAATGTTCTCTCCCAACATGCAACCCCCATCCCAACCTGATCCCCCCCTCCCAACATGCACACCACCCTCCCCCTCCCGACCTGTTGCCCCCCTCCCTCCCAACTTTCACCCCCCCCCCACTCCCATCATGCACACCCCCCAACCTACCCCCTCCCAACCTGAAAACCCCCTCCCCCTCCCAATATGTATCCCCCCACCCATTCCCTTCCAAAATTCATCCCTCCCCCTCCAAACCTACAACCCCCCCCCCCCCCCCGCCCTCCCAACCGGCACACTCCCTTCCCCTCCCAACCTATTTCCCCTCACTCTCAACCCCCCCTTAACCTGCCCCCACCCCCCCCCCTCCAAACCTGCACACCCCCTCCCCCTCCCATCTTATATCCCACACCCATTCCCTCTCAAAATTCATCCCCCTCCCAACCTCCCCTCCCCACTCCCAACCGGTCCCCCCCCCCCCTCCATACATTCCCTCCCCCAGCCTGCACACCCCCCTCCACACTCATAACCCACACCCCCCAATGTTGGCTACGAGATTTATTTAAAAAAATACTCTTTGTTGTATTCATATTTTCGTGCAAGAAGGGCCTTATTTTTTCTTTATATTTCATATCTGGTTTACCTATTTTCATTGGAGTTATTATATATACATAGCCACATGGGTTTATATAACACTTCTTATACATTTAACCTTCTCTTATCTCAAATCCATTAATAAATTCTCTATTTTAACATATTTCTCTTCATTCTAAAATTATATTTACCTTGTTATAGAGAGTTTTTACTTACATTATCCTTCACCACTGTTGTCGTTTCATCACCTTTTAATGTGACGTTGATTACCAAAAATAATATATCTTCTAATGAAATTATACTTTTTATTCTAACTAGTAACCAACCAGTTCCTTTTCACGGTATGATAATTTAGCTATAATTTTTCATACACATGCTTAAAGATGTCTTTGTGTCACTTTTTGGGAGTCGGGGAAAATTGGAAGAAGAAATTAAATGGTTTATTCATCACACATGGAAATGGATAGAATTTTGGTAATGGAATGAGTAGTTGGAATCATTATATATAACTATATATGTGAATTTATCTATATATTTTTATATAAATTAAATCATAGCATGCAAAAAGTATGCATAAAGGTTATATGATTTTAAACATGAATATATTTTGAGAAATGAAGGTCATATTTTGAAGGTTATGTCCTGGAAGGAAAGGTCCTATGTATGTGAGGATAGAATAATATGAAACATGTAAGTATAAATTCTCCCATTGTATCATGGTAATAAATATAATGAGAATATATTTTATAATCAATAATTTTCCCTAGGAAACTGATGGGTTATTTAATTATAGTTAAATTATAAGATATTTTCACGGATAGATAGATGTAAGATGAAGTATGAATAATTGAGATGAAGTATGTATGATTTGATTAAAGATGTTATAAATCCAAGAAGATTATGTAGTATGATTTCATAAGATATTGTGGTCATTATGGGTAGAGTGGGATAAAATGTAGTTGAAGAAAGAATTATTTTGACCACTGATTAAAACATGAAATTTTAGAAAGTTATAAAAAACATTGAGGCATGCGAATTGAAATTTACCATTGATTTCTTAAGGTAGTGAATTGTTTTTTACTTTGGATTATAGTACCATTTACCACTGTGAGGTCCTTTTATGACTTTTCATTTTGGATGGTATCTTAGATAAAAATTAATGGATGTATTGATTAAATATGATAAATATTTTCTACCAGTGTAATTTATTATTTTCAACATAGTCAATATTTAAATGTGGAAAAACATTATAAAAATACTTTTTAAAAAAATGAACCATTCCGATAATTGTATATGAAATTTTGATTTCTATTAAAATTCATGACACAGGGAAAAATATATTTCAAAATCCTTGTAAATGTTCTATTTAGTAATGAATTTTGTTATATGAACATAAAATTATTCGGTTTTTAGAATTATATTCATATTAAGGGATTTAGACATCCATAAATTGGAACTCAAAAGGAAATTTTAGTTTAATAAGAAAGAATTATAGGAAATTAGTGGTCAATATTGATGTGGTAGGAAGATACCATGTGTCTCACGATACATGAAAATTGAAAAGGTAATAAAAACACATTGAAACATGAAAATTAAAATTGTGAATGTAAGAGAGTAGAAATTGTTTTGATACCATGGAAACATAAAAATATGTGTACACACATTGTTTAATTAGAAAAATGATAGGTGAAAACTGTAACAAATAGAAACAGTTTCTATTGTGCCCCGTGGAATCATCTTCATCGTTTGATGTGCCCTACAGTGCCCTATTGGTGCCCTGTAGACTTGGACTAATCCCTGTTGTTCCCTTTCATACCCATTTGTTCCCTATAGACTCAGACTGTACCCTACTATACCATGGGGTCTCAGAATCTCTTTAATTAATTTACCAGAACTTTTATATGTTGGTTGAAATTAATTTCATTCCCTACATCAGTTAATAATAGCTTATAAGAAACAGTGAAATATGTTTAGTGTACACTCTATACTCATCAAAAATTATAAATTTTTTAGTTATTCATGTTCAATAAAATTTTATATTAATCTTATCTATCACTATTGTGATGATTCATGAGAAGATGAACTTACCTAAGATGTCCCTATATCATAGTAGAGGCGATTGAGTATCTTATCCTTAGAGTTGAGCAGTTCACAAGGAATATGGGTGGAGGACAATTGGAAGAAATTTTTTTTAACTTCAGCGAAGATTTTAAATCAACGCTACTGATAGATAATTCATTGAATTTAATAATAGGGTTTGAGTCTGTTGATTAAAAAAATAGTGATACTTCATAAAGGGATCTATTGATCATAGAGGGATCCAGGACAACAATATCTATGAAATTTGAGGAAGTCGGTGGGGAGGATTTGGTAGTTGTATACAACAATGGGAATTCCAGAATGGCTGGAAAAGATTCCTTATCATGATTTATAAATTTTTCTGATGAAAATTAATTAGAACATGAACTGGTCATTAAGGTATTGTATGTTTTGGAAATGGAACCTGTTCTTGTTAATGTGTGTGTAACGATCTGTGTTACCGGATATCTCACTTTCTACACACAGTCTGAGTTGGTCTAGTATAATGCAGGTGGTGGATCAACAATGCTACTGACATTATAGTGGGCCTCCTATTCCAATTCTTATGAGGTAAATCCATGTTTTAGAGGTCCACATTGAAGATAAGGTTAGTTTTCAACATGGGGGAGATGTTGGGAATGGTGGTGAGGGATTCCATGAGAGGTATTGTGGTGTGGGTATTTGTATAATTGGTTTGGGATTCTGGTGATTATGGGGTGTGGAGTAGTCTAGGAGTGGGAATGAGTATACTGAATTATTGGGGTAGTATTATACTTGGATTTAGATCATTGTTAGGTTACCAGTAGCAGGTAATAGGTAATAGTGGTGATGTTATAAATTGGGTAGAAGTTAAATGGGGTACGATGATATTTGGATTTCAGATGGTGGTGGGAGGTATAGATAATGGATGATTATTCATTTTTTGAATATAATTAAAATCATATATAAAATATAATATTTTATAAAAAATAATAATGTTGATATAAAAATTTTAATGAAATTCAAAATTATTTAAAAATCCAAAAAACAATCCAAAAGAGGGAGAGAGAGCTCAGTATAGGTGATTCATATAGAGAGGTAGGGAGAAGCATTGTGATACCCAAGAGAAACATGAAACTCTAGTTTGGACTATAGATAGATACATGAAACTCCGGCCGCGATTAACAATATATTCTAATAGCCTATTAATTTATTTGACCATGGTTTCCCTCTTAAGTAAGCTCAAGCATCTTCATTCCTCATGCACCAATGAAATAGATCTGAAATGGTCCAAGAATAAAGTGATTAAAGAACCAAATAACACATTTTGGAAATAAAAACAAAAAAACAAACCTAACAGAATACTATATAATTTGGAATCTAAAAATTCACTAGATGTGTACACCTGAAATAGTCCTGGTCTTTTTAGAGTTTTTATCAAGATTCTGGCATTCTAAATCTTGTTTTCCCAAATCTCCAAACCAATAAAGGATTCAAAATTTATAAAGATATACAGACAACCAGAAAAGAAGGAAAAAAATAATAAGGATGCCTCTAAATTAATTGTAGAATACACATACATGATAAACCCTTCAAAAAATAGCACAATTTTGGTACCAACATTTGTACAAGTGTTGAACATATGGTGACGCAAGAGATCAATATAATATTTGGAATTATATCCTTTGGGATCCATTTTGGTCAATATATTGACTTGAAATATGGCTACACTGATGGACACATAGAACTGATGAAAAAAATCACTAGCAACAAATTTTCCCATTACCAAAGTGATGGACAGAGCCAAAATCTACCTCAGGTATTAAAGTAATATTTTAAAACTCTTTAAGAATTCGATAGTGTACATGAGAAAAATTAGAATCAAGGAAATTACCACCCATCCCATAGTTAACTTGAAGACTTCATGTTTGGGTGCACTCGGATGCAGAGATTCTTCCATGTTTGTTTCATGTCAAGTATGACCAAGAAAAATATATCATATCACTATGAAGAAATGATGTGCCTACAGCTCCCCCTGTAAAGCTAAGATGGTCCAGATTAGATCAAGTATATATGACCCAACAGTCACAACATATCCAGCCAATTTTCTACTGATATATGGTAGGTATGGTCTTAAATTAATTTAATCCTATATATTAGGGAATAAAATTAATGCATTGGTTGTATCAACACATTGTATAAGTGTTGTTTTGGTGATGATTTATAATGTTGTATTTATTTTCTTAGCTCCATGGTCTCTATACACACTTTAATAGTGTATCTCTTCCATTCATAGTGTATTTTAATTGTCATAGTAGAGGGGTTCCATTGGATTTACCATCTAGGTCATGCATTAATTAGTTCATGGAAACATAAATAAGAAAACCTAGGAGTAACCAATGTATATGCTCCATAACTTAATGTTAGTTATGTTTTTGTAAGAAAATTTTAATTTGTAATGTAGGTTCAGTTTAGGTTTTTATCACACTTTCTTTTAGTTTTCATTAGTATTGAAAGTTTAGTATTTGATGTGTATGGGGATTTCTATTATTCTTCCTAGTCTAGTATATGGGGCCAATTGAAACATTCATTAATTCATTATTTATTTTTTGTTAAAATGAAATTTGAATATATGTGTTATGAATTACATTTCTAATATGTGATATGCATTCTGTTTTAAATATTCCATATGTATTATGATTATTGTGAGAATATGCAATATGTATTATCTTCCTAATACGATGTATTAATTTTTTTGTTATCAATATATGAAATTTTCATTCTTTGTGTTTGGAATGTATAAAATATGGAATACGTAATTTTAATTATGAATATATGAAATATTTAACATGTTCTTTGTATATATTCAATTTGAAAAACATGTTTCATTTTGATAGGGAAACAAATCTGAACTAATATTAATTTTTTCTGGCTTCATGTTTTGAAGAATTGTAGAGGATTTCTTGAACCAAACAATCAATAGAGATTTATATGAGTGATGAGTTCCAAATTTTAGGTTCCCATAACTTCAATGACATGGTTTTATTCTTCCCTTTTTCTTATATTTTTCTTTTCTATAGTTATTGTATTATAATTTTCATGGTATTTTTATGATGAATTACATAATGAATTGATAATTGTTTCAAGGATCCAAATAGTATTCTCACTCTACTTGTTGTCATTTTTTAAAAAAATTGTATCAAATAGTCTGTAATCATATAGTAATTGATATAAAATTAAAATAATTTCTATTTTTTCACTTTTATATTTTATATTAGTTTTTTACTGATCTTGTTGATCTTATGTCTCATAATAATGATTATAGAGTTAATTTCATGTTCTAGAAATTAGGAGGCAGTGCATATTGATATTTAATTTTGGGCTTTCACACTCAGATTAATTATTGTTCTTATAGATTATAACATCATCTAAACATTATTTCTTTATCATGATTTGTCAAATTATATCATTGGTAATGGGAATTTAATGTGAGTTATGTTTTGGTATGAAAAATTTCATTTTTAATGTCAGTTCAGTTTTGGTTTTATCACACATTCTAGCATTTTTCATTAGTTATGAACATTCAGTATTGGATTTTATCATACTCAATTATTATTATAATTTTCAATAAAGGTTTATAATTTTAGTTGTTTTAATGTTCTTTCAATTAGTATGAGGAAATGAATATGGTTTTTCAATCTCATACATTCATGATCGGATAAATTGATTTTCTTGTAGTTTGTAATATAGGTTCTTCTCTATTTTATTATCATACTTTGGTTAGTGCTAGGTTTTCATTATTTTAGAAGAGTTTATATAATTATTATACTCTTATTATATTCTTTATAGGTCCCAATATTTAATATAATGATTCAACTCTCATTTGATTCCTTCCAGTCTTCCTATCTCTTCCAATCTTTATTCTTGATATATTCCTTGGTTTCCCAATATCTTTCATCTCGATTCTTCTGTGAAAATAAATTTCCAATTTCCAAATCATCGAAAATCCATTCTGAACATCAACATAAAATAGAATAATGATAATTGTTCAAACATACCATTTCTTCTAGTAAAAAAAATTCAATGTTAAACTAACTAAATCCCTTTTCTTCCCTTAACGAGTTAAACTTCTGGTTCCACTGTAGTTGTGATTTCTCCAATCTATAGAATATTTTTTTCATCTTATAGAAACAATATAGTTATCATATACTGGTAAAACTATCATTTTCTTCATGTAGATCTCATCTTAAAAATCACAATGAAGAAAATCTATCTTAACATCCACTTATTACAAAAAATATATCTTGATTCTAGAAAACATAGAATTATTCATATGGTATAATATTTAACTACAAGTGAAAATATTTTTGAGAAAACTAATCCTTTAACTTTTTGAAACACCTTCATTACTAGTCATTTTTATATCTTTTCATAGCATCGAATTCTTTCTTAATATAGCAATTCCATATGTTCTATAATTCACATTTACCCTCTAGAAGGTCAGTAATCTCACATGTTCCATTGAACTTCTATAAAGGCATCTCTTCATTCATGGATAACTCCCACTGTTTTGACTCACTATGTCAAACAACTAACTATAGATTTATAGGATATCATGTATCTAGTAGAATAACAAAGTTCAAATCATGAAAAAACCCTTACATAGGTCCCCTAATAATGGTTACAAAAAACAATCCTTCATTATCTTACACTGAATATGATAGTGATGAATTCATGTGTAAATATAAAATAGTTATATCTAACATTGTTATCCCATATTGGGGTAAATCCTCAAGAATTGAAATGAAATTTTAGAATGTTAAAAAATACACTATTGAAATGTCTAATTGTAGGTTTATAGACAACATATTAAACCTATTGGATTGTAACCCGAGAAATATGATAATTCAATACTCACCACACATAAAGATAATACACTACCACATGCACTGAATTTTTATTTGAAAAAGAAGACTCAGATTCATATATTAAATTCCATATAAGAATAAGATTCAATATTTATCAAGATAGATAAATAACCCAGGATAGTTACTCTAGGTTGATTTTTCTAGGTTTCTCTATATGTTTAAATTTACAGTTAGCATTATTGCATGCAACATTCACCCAACCCTCCTACATGAAAATATGCATGTCTAGATTCCACTCCTTTTTATATTCATGAATATCTTTATATTCTCATCCCTTATATACCAATATCACCAAGATTTTCTGAACTTATATTTCCATACCACTTGATCATAAGAATTTGTACTTCTAATCACCTCAACCCCATCTCAATTTTTGGTCATGTAAAGGGTCTCATCCTTTAATTCTCATGAAACAATCACTGATCCTTAGGTAACATCCAATACCTCATTAGAAAATATAATTCCATTTCCATCATCTTCATGGTTTCCAATGAAAATTGGATTTCTTCTGGGTATTTATTGTGTGTAAGTACGTCTATATATTCTGGTCTATATTGGATATGAAAGATGGCAGGAAGTAGGAAGTCAAAATTCGAGCAGTAACTGGAAGCAGGAAGAAGAAAAAAAGGTCGGTACTAGCTATTTATTGGGGGAATCACCTATACCCATAGTTCATCTAACCGTGGTTATATTATATTTCAGTAAAAATATATTCCCACGGTTATAAAAACTGTGAGAATAGCTATACTTCAGTAAAAATATATACCTATAGTTTAAGACAACCATGTGTATTATGTTATTCAGATATTCACTTATACCCACAGTTCAAAGAACTGTGGGTATATTATAGTTCGGTAAAAACATATTCACATGGTTTAAGTAAACTGTTGGTATTATAAAACTTCATGTGGTTATACCAATGATTTTGTGAAAACTGTGGGTATAAGGAAATTTCGACGCCTCAGGATCCCATGGTTCATGAAACTGTGGGTATGGGGCAATTTTCCAGTAGTGAATCAAGGTTTTTACTAAACAATTAGATCTAAAATTGGTCATTTACCAAATTCACTAAGAATAAAGTGAATATACGTTGTATATAGATGTTGGGAGTCATTCTATTGAGGTGAATGGTCCCAATAAAACCTGCATGTTTGGGAAGGTGTAGAAAATCATCTACACAGTTCCAACATGGTATTGTGGGGATTTTGAATGTTGACCATTCATAAAAGACTAAGTGGCTTGATTTATTTATTTAATAAAAAATTTAACAACTGTAATATAACATAATGAGATTTTATGAAAAAAATAAAATAAATTAAAAAAAAATTATCTTGTGTTACACGGAACATCGAGTTCTAATGAATCGAAATAAATTATTAATATTATTATTTAAACATGACTACTATTATCTATAAATTAAATATAGATAAATGAGTATGAATAAAAAAATAAATATTAAATATAATATTTTTAAAAAATGAAAACATATTGATAAAATGCTTAATTTTTAGTAAAGTCTTTATTTGTTTCGAATACTATATTTTCTCAAAAAAATTATTTTTTTTTGCGAGCAATAAAAATAATTAATATTTGAAACTATAAGAAGATTAATTTTATAAAATAAACTCAATTTTTAAAATAATAATGTAACAATTTTCTATGATTTAACTTTTGGTATTTTTTTAAAAAGATTAATCGTTCAATGAATACTGAAAATACCAATTTTTATCAAAAAATATATTTTATTTAGAAAATTTTATAATTTTACTTTTAGTTTTAAGTTAATTTTTAAAATAATATTATTTCAATTTAATATCAATTAATAAAATTTAGTTCTTTGAAATAATTTTTATTTTGGACATTGATATAAAAACTTTCTATACTTTTGAATATTTTCTCTTTGGAATATTGATTTCGCATCATGTCTATGGGTTAAATATTAAATTAAAATTTTCCACTTATGTGAATGGAATTTGAAAAAATAGATTCCATTTAAAGAATCAGAGTAATTTATATTATCTTATAAGTTCAACTTAATTTTTGACCATAATGAATAATAAAAATTTAAAAATTATTTACCGTGGTAAATGTACAAACGAGTTTATTGGGGGTTAAACAAAAAATATATGAGTTAAAAATTAACTAAAAATTTTAAAAAACCCATTTTAAAGACCTATTTTAACATTATAATTTATATGTGTGGATAATGATATATTTTTTATCATTTTCTGATGTGAAAATAATTGGTAGACATTTTTCATTGCAAAAAATACAAGAGTTCCACTCACTTCATTTATAAAGGACCACACATTTTCCTCTCCTCGTTACACTACTAAAACCATTGGGATCATAGAATAATAAAAAAAATTATAGTCTTTAATTACCTCATCTCATCCTATAATCCTTATTCTAGACATAGTTCCAACCTAGTAAGGATTTTGGTGAAAAACTAAGGATGTTACCCTAATAAGAGGTAATACTCTTCAAATAGAGTTTTTATCTTATATATTACACCACATAATTAAACTATTATTATACCCTAATAATATAATTACCAAATTATATTCCATATTTTTTTATTCTTTTATTTTAACTACATTTCCTAAAACCGTCTCTACTTCCATCAAATGGGATATGAAATCTTCATTTGTGTGTACGGCAAACTATCACCTCACGATCTGATGTTATTTTTTTCATCAAAACCTATAACTTCTGTATATAATGAAGTATTAAATTATTATATATTATTTTTATGATATTATTATAAATATATAATTATTATATCACATATAACTTCTTACTTTCCATTCTTTATGAATATGACAATGATGCTCGTGTGTATGAAAAACTACCATCTCAAGAAGAGATGTGATTTGTTCACTCTTTACAAGGAAGATAATACAGATGGTTTTAATTAAATTATGGAATATATATGAAATTAAAACAATTTTTTAATTATAATATATCATTTAAATTTATTTGTTTTAATCAATCGGAAAAATAGAAACAAGGTTTATTCATACATATGGCCTACAATCTATCATAACGGTGTATGTCATTTTCTATTTTTAACATCTATAAGTTACAATAAATACATATATACTGAATAAATATAATATTTATATCATGTTAAAATTATTTATATGACGGAACCATGAAAAAATTAGTAGGAAAAAAAATAAAAAATCGAAACATACATGAAAAACAATGTAGTTATTAACTGAAATAAGAATTTGATATAAAATTTTTAATAAATGGGTAATAAAATGTCATAAGTAAATCATATATGGTATATTATATATTTTTGTGTGTGTTTCTTTATTTATTTATTAGATTTATAATAAAATTATATTTATTATACAATATATTTGAATGTGTACTGAGGTTGTTGAGACTTAAGGTAAGGTATTTCTGTCTCAATTTTCCTTTTTTGAGACATATTTTATGTCATGAATCTATATTGTTTTATGAGGTGTATATACATCCTCTTAAAAGGTAGTATGGTGAATCTATTTAATTTCCTGGTATTATAAGTTTCATTTTATGTTATTACTTCATGGGTATTATGATTTAATGTTCTCAAATGGGAAAGTATTTTATGTTAAAATGAGATCAATAATTTAGATAACTCGTGATTTTGCTTCAAATGATGAAATATTATGACCTATATATCAAGAAACTCATGTATCACCTTATACATGTGTTATTCTTTTATAATACATATTTTTAATTCATTTTCCTCTCTTTAAGTACTTAAGAGTATGAAATAATAGTTTTTAGAAAAGAATCGTCTTAATTTCTCTCTTCGGTCAGAACCCCATTGTCTTCCAAAATCATGTTTTCTAATAAAATAAGATGATATTTTCAGAATTATAAAAATGATATATTAAATAACATTTACCCATGTTTATGTTTTTACAAAATAAAATTGAAAGGAATCTTTTTTTTCCAAACAAGGCCCCTTTGGCTTTTATAAAAAATGTGAAAGGAATCTTTGTTTTAACTTTTACTACATTAAGGAATGATTAAGACATCATGAAAATTATTTTCATGGAATATTCATATAAAATTTTAAAAATATTTTTTAAAATAAAATTATGTCTACAATATTTTATGAATTTAAAATTTTAAAAATTGAGTTTTCAAATCAATGGATATTTTCCTCAAGAAACATTTCATGTGAATGATTATTCAGCGTATTATAACCACATATCTAAATGATTATAGTCATAAGGAACATTAGGAACTATAAATAATTAATTTTATATTCTCTCAAGCAGTAAATTGATAATAGAGACAACCATCAATATCATAGTTTTGACAAGAAAAGGAAGATGGAGTTTAAAGGAAACATTGAGGACCATAGAGAAAATAAGATGATATTTTATTCATTATTTATGTGTTGAAGGAAACATAGAGAAAATTCTCTTAATGTTACTAGTAAATATTTTATGTGTGGGAAGGAAGTTAATCAAGAAATTGATTCATGAAATGATGGGAAGAAGTTAGAAAATAATGTGAATAGAGAGAATGTTTTATTGAATGCACCACCCAGGCTCTAGTGTTTCAAATGAAAGGATAATAGGAACTATGTCTTCCAATTCTTGAAAATGAAGTCTAATGACTAATATCAACATCATAAACCTCTTATGTTGAGTTTTAAGGGTAAATATAATGTGATCTCTATTTCTAATGAGGTGTGTGACAATGATGTGGTTAAAGTTATACTTACCATCCACTATAGAGATGATTATGTGTTATTTAAATCTAGATATACCCATTGTTTTCTATATGAATAACTCTATAAGGGTATCAAGATTCCACCCAAATGGTTAGATATATAATTTATAATGAAAACAGCTAATGTAATTATGATCACTTATCAATTGTATGATTCCTCTATAGTTGAAGTTTGTGAGAATGTTCTTTTTGAAAAATCTTAACATTATTCCTCGAGTTAAATTTTATGTCATCAAAGGAATGGATTGGATTTCCCTAAATAAATACCACATAAATATTCATGGAATGGAAGTAAAATTTTATTTTCCATGACAATATATGATAATGAATTAATATTATTAAAAGTATAAACTTCTGAGAGGGATCACATCCATTGAAAGGGTCTTGATTCCCATTCTGTAGCCACTTGTTATATAGATGTGTTTTAGCACTATGTATCATCTTCAAATAGATGGTATATCTAAGAGAATAATTTAAAAATATAGAGGATATTTTTATATCTTGTTTTTAATATTGTATTGTTTTTTGGGATAAACACCTTCATCTAGTTGACATTTCTTACAATAATAGCATTCAATGAAGCATTCATATAGCTCCTTAGAAATCCATATAAATAGAGAAATGTATATAACCAAAGTGATGTAATGAATTATGAGAAAGAAATATATTGTCTTATTAGATATCTAAAGAAATGGCTTAGAAGGTGAGATCCATTCAACAACACATAAGGGTGGAAAATGTCAATAAGAAAAGTAATGATGGTAATTGTCTATGTGATTTATAATTTGAAGCATGTAAGAAGGTGTTTCTAAGAATTTATCTATTAAATAATATTATTATATTTGGTATTAAATGGAAAATAATCCCTAGGATTACTAGTTACTTTTAAATTCTTGATCATATCGTGACCATAGATTATTGATCGGAACTTCCACCGAACATCACTCAAGTCCATAATGTGTTCCATGTTTCTATCTTAAGGAAGTGCATACTCAATCCTTCACAACTGCTGACCCCAAAGGTCATATTTATAGAGAAATACATTTGTCATTGGTAACACACATTGAACATTCCATATTGTATAGATAAATTTTTAAAGAACAATATCACTCACCGGGTCAATGTTTTTTTTGTGAAACCACCAGTATGAAGAAGCTATGAGGGTACCTGAGGATATTATGAGGTAGAAGTATCCTCATTTATTTTTACTCGTGTGATGGATTTCTGAGGAAATAATTCATTTTTAAGAGGGTATAATGTAACACCCTAGTATTTTATGAAAAAATATTGGAATAAATTTAATTTCATTGATATTTTTTGTTATACACAACTACATGTTTTAATAAGCCATGATAAACTGTTAATATTATTATTCAAATGAAACCATTATTACATGGTACATAAACTTGAAGGAATAAATAATAATTATTATAAATAAATAAAATTAAGTATAATGATTTTATATAAATATCACACATTGATAAAAACTAATTTATTTTTGTAAAATCCATTATATGTTTCGAAAAAAAATAGTTTCTTGAAAAAAAATTATATATTTTTTTGCACAGAAAAAAAAAGATTTTTATCCATTTTATTCAAAAAAAATTATAAAATTAACTTCATTTTTTAAGTAATCATTTCAAAATTATATTAGGGTGATTTTTTTTATTTTTCTGAAAATAATAATTTTTCAATGAATATTTAAAATATATTTTTTTATTGAATACTTTCTTTTAATCTAAAGAAATTATATGGTTAATTTTTTGTTTTAAAATTAATTTTAATGTTATATTAATTCAATAAAATATCAATTAATCCAATTTAGTTCATTTTAATAAATTTTATATTGAGATTTGTTATAAAAAGGTTTTAAACTTTTGAACATTTTATATTTGTAAATCCTTTTTCTCATCACATCTATGGGTTTAATTTTAAATTAAATATTTCCAATTCAGGTAATGAAATTTGAAAAAATAGATTTGATATTTTGAATAATAATAATTTATATTATCTAATAAGGTAAACTTAATTTTAGTCCATAATGAATAATAAATATAGTAAATATTATTTATCATGGTTGAGGAAAAAATAGGTTTTCTAAACGATAAACATAAAATTTGGGGAATAAGAATAAAAAAACATCTAAAACTCCAATTTTATGGTCATATTTTTACCTTATAATTTTTAGGTCTTGTTGATGATCCATTGTGGAGCCTTTTGGAATCTTAAAAACGTTAGTACACCTTTTTATTTCCAAAAATTTCAAGGTTTTCACTCACCTCACTAATAAAATCCCACCCTCATGCTCTTCTATTCATGATTTCAAACCATTTTCTATTGGAAAATAATTACCCATATATCTTCCAAAACTCTATCCTTTCATCCTATAATACTTATTTTTTATTATTCCAACCTAGTAAATCATTCGGATCATACCTAAGTAGGTTACCTGAAGAATAGGTAACGTTATTTAACGATGATTTTTATTATATTTTTTCATATACCTCCTTGAGTTATTATTAAAACCTGACAACATAATAAACTTAGTGTATCAAATATACATATATTTTTATGTTAATTTCATTGCCTAAAACCATCTCCACTTCTATCAAATGGTATATGAAATCACATTGTGTCTACGGTGGACTACTACTTCGTGAACCGATGTTATTAGTTTTCCATCACCTCCTCCCATGGATCGATATAATGTTGATTTAATGTTTATGTATAACAATTATGATATTATTATACATCTATGAATATTATATAATATATATTTTCTTACAATATTTTTTTATGGGAATACGATAACATCGTGCGGGTGTACAACGAACTACGACCACGTGAAGTGATGTGATTCGTTCACTCTTTACATGGAATGTAATAAGGATGGGTTTAATATAGATACCTGATATATATAAATTAATAAATATTATTTAATTATAATATATAATTTATCTTTCATTCATTCAATCTTATGATAAAATGGAAACAATTCTCATACGTACAAACGACATACCGTCTCTTTGAACGGTGTAGTTAATTTTATATCTATAAATTTTATTGATTGATAAAAATAAATATATAATGAATTTATAATATATTTACATAATGGTTGAAAAAATATATTATTAATCAATGATTAATTTAATATAATAGAAAAATAGTTCGAGTCTTACATGAAAAACAAACTAGTTCTTGCCAGAAACGTGACATTAATATATAATTGTTAATAAATAGGTAATGAAAGTTAATAAGTGAATCATATATGGTATTAAAAATATATTCCCAATTCTATAATATATTTATAATAACCTTATATTTATTATACATGAATTTTGAACATGTATGAAGGAATTCATGACCTAAGGTACAGGATTTTTGTCTCAATTTTCCTTCTTCGAGACATATGTTATTTTATGCACCCATATTATTTTAGGAGTTGTATATATAGACACATGACATGTAATATCATGAATTTATTTATTCTAATTATATTATATATTTAATTTTATTTTATTCCCTCATGGTTCTTACAATTAAAAGTTAACCAAGTGGTGAAGAATTTATGTTTCAATATCATCGTTTATTGGGATTCCTCATGATTTCGATTCTAATGATGATATACTATGATCTTTATATTAAATAATTATTTTTTTTCTTTAAAAAATATCTATTTATAGAAAATAAATGTTTCCTTAACTTTTACTCTATTTTGGTAACAATTATTCCAAAATAATATTTTTAAGAAAAATAGTTTTTATATCTCCCTTCGATCAAAAACTGTTTTTCTCCAAAAACTATGTTTCCTAAAAAAATACAAAATGTTATATAATTAAAAAATGATTTATTGAAAATATTTTTTTATTTTCAGACTTTTAACTAGAAAATTAAATTAATATTATGTTTATTTTCCTACAAGGCTTGTTTTGATTTTATCGAATACGTGAAAGAAATATTGGTTTTAAATTGTACGCCACGAATGGAAATTTCCTAACATCAGAAAAAATATTCAATTTTAATTTTCCTTTATATGCCTTACAGGTTATTTTCATTGAAAATTATATAGACAATAATTTATGAATTTTTAATTTTAAAAAAATATATTTTCAAATAAATTATTTTCTTTTCCAAGAAACGTTCGAACTGATTTTTTTTTCAAAATAATTTTTCTTCTAAGATGAAATTCTTTGATGATAATTATGATTGAATAGGTATATGATCCAAGGATATAATTATTATTCTTTATATTAGTGGTTTATATTTATGATGACAATATGTTTTTGAATCGTTTTTCTCTTCAATGGGTTACACCCAAATAAAATTCTTTTTAAACCTTCTTATTTTTCCACAGGTTATACTTTTTTGAAATGATGAAATGAGTGTGAAACCTGTTTATTTTCCATAGGTTATGTTATAATGAAATTTTTATGAAACCCATTTCATTTCATGGGTTTTGGTATATATAATTTTTAATGATTTTTTGGCATACATATGTATGATTTTTATTATCTCATAGGTGGTACCAATATCTCACTCCAATTCATTAGGTAAATGTTGATATCTCTTGGGTGAAAAAGAATGGAGTGGTGAGTTAAACAAGTATAAAAAAGTATTGTTTCCAATATGATATTATTGGGAGTAAATGTTGACTACTATTATGGTTTGGTGAGTGAACCCATTACACTATGATATTCTTGGTAATTATCGTTGAAATACTATAGAAATGAATTTTTATTCAAATTTGTAGGCAACTAATCATTGTATTATGATAATTTTATGTTATCATGGATAATTTTATTTGATTCCATTATGATTAATGTCTGGTAAAATTATATGATTTATGTCATGAATCATGTTTATGATCTATGATATGTATGGTATAGTCTTCAAAAGTTATTCCCAGGTTCTCATACACTTACGCTCTTGATATGTTGATATGTCCCTTATTTAGCCTTATTAAGCATTTGAGATCTCCATTTCTTATTTTTAAATTCTCATGGTTATGATGAAATATATTACGTATGATATGTTTAGGAAGGGTTAAAGTTTTAAAAAACATAAGGGGATATGATTTAGGTCACATAAGGATCACTTGTGTATGTTTCTATGTTTACAAATTCATTATACATAAACGATTCGGGCATGGATAGTTATATTATATAATGAATATTAATATACCATGATGTAATATTTATGTATGATAAGTTTTTGTATTGACTATTAATCCTCATTATACACCCAAATTTGACTTAGTATGACTCTAGGGATGCTTGTAAATTATTTTTTATGATCATACACCAACAAAGAATAGATTTCATATAGGAGTAAATAAATTGATAAAAAATATAACGATTGATATCATCTATTTTATGTGTTCTTTGATCTATATCTTCTCTAATTATCCATTTATCCTCCATTAGATAAACCATTCCCTTTTAATTAAATCATTTATTTTAGTATCATCAGTTTCTATCATGAATAAAAGAATTGTGATTTATTTTTCCAGATTCTAGAGTTTGAAGAATCATATCATTATCATTATCATCAGAACTAGAGTTTTGGAAATTGTCACATTGTCTTCATTTAAGTTACTTTTATATTATTCATTAATTATAAGATTTTGATTAATTATATTGTAATTTATTTTCATTAAGTCATTTTATCATGTTGTTCATTTATTAAATAATTTTGTAAATTGATTTGAGAAATTAAATTAATTTTTGAATTTGGAATGATTGGTAAATTTTGGGTTGTTTCATAAACTTAGATTGTTTAAATTTTCTTTAAAAAACTAAAAAAATTATAGTTCAAACCATTGGATTTTTTTGGTTGCATTGATTCATAATTAAATAGATTTATTAGTTATAATATAATATTTATTAGGTTTTTTACTGCATTTTAATGGCTTGTTATGGAATCTTGAATGGGTTGAGTCTAAGACATTGGGTAGTGTGTTGACTGGGTAAAAATTTAATGGGAAGTAAATAAAAATTTATTGTTTAATTTTTTTCTATAAGAGAAAGAAAATAAGAGTAACGTATAAATGGAAGGGTTGGGTATTTTATAAGGATGTGAAGTTCAATTGCTTGGTTGATATAGACAAGGTAAGACAGGAAGTTCATGAAGCACATTGGTGGGTGAAGATCCATAATAAGGGTATTCTATGATCATAAGAAATTATTTTTTTATTAAATATATTATTTTATCAATTAAACTAGGAATATATTTGGATACATTCTGACTATCTACTGGAGTGGAACCAGAAATGTATGCCTACTTCAGGAAATTAATTATCTATATTAATTCCAACTATTTAATTGGTATTATTTGGTTATGTGTTAAATTATTGTCTTTTACAAATGTGTTAACCTATATTCAATGTAATTATATTTAATAATTGGAATGATATTACATGATTTTTTAGGAGTGTAGTTTGGGAAAATCCAAGTAGAAAGTTTTACTCACCCTTAACTATACACCTCAGTGTGTGTGTGTGTGTGTGTCAGTATTGTTTATTATGATATAGGTATGGGAAAGGCTATGGTTTTTTTGGGATACGGTTCAAAAAAATGATTTTTTGATGTATGTTGTGGTTTTTAGTGGTCATATGCATGTATTGGGTTGTTATCTTTAGATGAGAACCATTATTTGATCTTCAAGTAATGTTGTTATCTTATAATTGAGATTATTTTATTTTACGATGTAACCCGTTTGGTTGTTTTACTTTAAATGGTATTTAAAAATTAAATTTTATTAAATAAATGAAAACCATTATATCACCTCGAATAAATTACAGAATTTTTCTTTTAGAATAAATATTTTTTTGATACCTTGAAAAAAATGCAATACCGAGTGAGTTTTTAAAGCACACAACAGCCAATTTAAACAAAACACAATTTAGTTATGTTTTTCAGAGTTGATTAAATTATATCATAATTATGTAACTTATATAGTAATGTTATATAATATATATCTAATAAAATATTTTTTATATTCATCTAATATATTCAATTGGCATAGGATATGAACAAACCCAATTTTATACATAAAAGCCTATATTTTATAAAGGCAGTTTTAGCACATTTTAATGAAAAAACTATTTTAAATAAAACTTTTGACGCTTTTCTAAATTTAATATGGGAAATGAAGATAATTTTTTAAAGAAAATTATAAAAATTAGTTTAAGGTGATTTTTGTAAAAAAAAATTAGAAGTTTATATTTTCATGAATAGTGAAAAATACTGAATTTTAATTAAAAAATATTTTTTTCGTGTAATTCATTTATAAGGGTAAATTATATTTCAAATTAGTTTTAAAGTAAATTTATATAAATTATTTTTCAATTAATATAATTTAATTCATTGGAATCAATTACACTTTAAAATTATATATAAAAACATCGTCCACATTTAAACATTTTTACTTTAAAAACATGTATTATTGTCCCTTCGGTGGGATTAATTTTAAATTAATTTATACCACCTATGTGATTTGAATTTGTAAAAATGGATTCCAAATTTGTAATATTTATAATTTATAATTTCTGAAAATTTAAGCTTATTTATAGAAAATGAGATTGTGAAAGTGATTAAAATTAATAATGGTGATTAAGAAAAAATTTAGCTTAACAAGAGACTAAACCTTAATCATAAAGCCCAAAACCACCTATTAACATGTCAAAAAGTGATTATATGGCCATATTTAGACCCTATAATCCCTTTTATATGATCTTTACCACTATTTTTTCCACTTTACATGGTAAAAACGTGGGTATAATTCCATCTTCAAAAATTTAGAAGAATGAAACTCCTCCAATATAAAAAGTCACCCACCCCTACCATTTATTCACACCTATAAAACCATTTTTATCCACCAAAATATACTCCAATTTTTTCCCAACATGACTACACTCAACTTATAATCCTAAAATAGGGAATAAATCCATCCAATGAATCCCTTTGGTGCAAACCAAAAGGTGTTACGCAAAGAAGAGGTGACATCCTTCTTGAACCAGTTTTTCTTTATTTCTATTATCCACCCAATAAAATATTCTCATTCCATGATTATATAAAAAATTAATTATCATTAATATATTTCTATATTTTTATGATAATATTTAGACCTACACATACACACACTTCCATCAAATGGGTAGTGAACCTACCCTTTTTATGTATGGTTGACTACCGCCTCACGAAACAAAGATTGTTCATTTTTCCTTTACCACCTCTCATAGTGGGAATTATGATTGAAATGATGTTTATATATGATATATATGATATTTATAATCTAGTTATGAATTTTTAATTTTTATAAAACTCTTAATCTTTTTCTTTCCATTTTCGTAGAATATGATTACATCGTTTATGGATGTGCGGACTTCTCCCACCTCAAAGCGATATGATTAGTTCACACTATACACAAAACATAAAATTGATAGTTTTAATAAAAATGTGACATATATGAAAAATATATTACACATAAATTAGAATATAAAAATATTTCATTTAATTTTTATTCTTTAAAATTGGAAAATAAATTAAAGTAGTGTCTGTGCATACGTACAACCTACCATCTCCATGCACGGTACATTTAATTTCTTATCTCCAAATATTATTGAAAATTATAAATAAATATATAAAAATATATATGATAAATAAATCATGTTTTACATTATTTATATGATTCAATCATGATATATTTAATAGTTTTAACAAATAAAAATTCCAAATTTACTCGAGAAACTATGCAATTAATACCCATAATAGTGAAAATAATGAAAGATTACCAACAAAATGGAATTAAGATATTATAATAGGATGATATATGACATCAAAAATATATTTATGGCTCTAAAATAATTTATTAAATTTATTAAAACCATTATAGAGTCTTTTAATGTACATTCGCAAAAAGGAAGTGCTATGTAAGTTTTTTCATCTCAATTTACGTTCTATTGAGAATTATTTGTTAATATACACCAATTTACATTGTTTTGGCCAATATGATAAACCTTTTTAATTAAATATAATTATTTAATAATAAATCATGATATTTTAGGTTTTTATTTCTATTATATCACCCAAGGGTTCTAGCTTGTATATTTCTATGTGGTAAAAGTTACCTTTTCAATATTATTATCTTTTCTGATTCTTAACTTTCTCTTGAGACAATCAATTTATTGTAATAATTTTTCATTTTATATTTCATAAAATATCCATATTATTGGGTTATTTATTTTATTATTTCCTAAATTTTATGCTATATTTTCATACAGCATTCACTTTTAAAGTTATTTGATAAACTGGTGAATTATTGAAAAATTTGTATCTTCTATTCAATATAAAAACATTTTGTTAAGGAAATTATTTTTTGAATTATCTAGATTATCTGATATATTAGGAATTATTTTTAAATTAAATAAAATGGGAGGGAAACATTTAATTCAATACCTATGGGTTGGGTGCTCGTTAATGCATGCCCTCCAATGTATCGGTAGTCTCATGAGATGAATCAGTTGTCTAAATCAGAATAGTTTAAATTTCCTTTTCTTGATGGAAAAGGTATCATGTTCCTAAGAAACAATACAACCACATATTAAGAATTTAATTTATTTATAATTAAATTATTATTATTATCAATGATATTATTTCATAAACGTATTTATGGATGCATTTTATTTTCAGTTTATTGATTAAAGAGAATGTGTTTCAATTTCTCACAGTGTCATATTGATTATGGCCTGTCTAGTTATTTGAATGGAATTTTTTTTAGTTATTTACCTTTCAATGTCGATTTAGTCTCATCAATTAATTATTTATTCCACTTAACTCTCCCTTATTAAGAATTTTATCTTTCCCTTATTTTATTTCATTTCCCCAATATATAATGAAAAAATATTTTAACGACATTTCAAGGATATAGTTCATTTCTTTTTATTATGAATCATGTTTTATTTTCTATTTCCAAATGTAATATGGATATAATGTATATAATTTTGTTTTTCAAAACTGCTAATATTATTAGTCCCTTGGAATTGGAAATTTATATATAACAATGTAACAAAATAATGCACTAGAACTGGGCTTCTGGGGTCATGTCATTATAGTTGGTATCAGAGAAGGTTTAGAAAAAACATTGAAAACTAGATTTATAAGACATAGGATAGAGAATGATACCATAATATATAAATTTATGATAATTAAAGAAGAAAACCCTGGAATTTTGGTAAGGTAGAGATTGTCTGGGTATTCCTAGAAATACATCCCTATCTTGATACTATAAGTGGGTGTGGTTACGGAACAGATGTGCCTAGGGGTAATAACATTGACAAGGTGTGTTGGTACTAACTTGGAATAACCTAGTACCCGAATTCTATTTTTACTATGTACCAGGTTTGAAACCCATTGGGTATACTCTTAGGATAATTCACAATTTTCTTACAAAGCATTGTGAGGTATTTAAAAGTGATGATGTACCCAAAGAAAATAATATTATTGATTCTAAGATTTATGATGCATAAAATTATTTATGGTCTTATAACATGTTGGTAACTATACATTATGATTTTAGGAGCTAATATAGTATATTCTATTATATATAAATGAAAATAAAAATGAATAATGGTATCAATACTTGTGGGAAATCAGGAGATTTCCCTACGGATGAAATCAATACAGCTAGTATTTCAATAGAGAAAATTATATCAATATTAAAGAAACTTAATTAGGTTTTGACAAATTACCTTTCCCAAATTGATACACTTATACCATAAAGAGAATATCATATTCTGGATTGCTTTATGTGATAGAAGCCCCCATTTTTTAGTAGGGCTACTAATCCAATTGTAGTTGAAAAATTCGTTAATCTCTTGAAAAGATATTTGAAGCTTTGGGATATAGTAAAATGGAAAAGGTTACACTTGGGATCTAATTTATCAAAGGTTATGTCGATAAATGGTGGTCTCAGATCCAAAATACTCTAGAGGAATAAGAGATAGAACTTGTGGAATTTAAAACATTAAAGGTGATATTCTTCAATAAATACTTCAATCATGATCAAAAAAATAAGACAAAGATAATATACTTTAGCTTAAATAAAATAAAGAAGATGGTACTTCAGATTATGATCCAATCATTACAAGGTAATTCAGGTATGTTATGGGTTAATTACACAATAAGGAGTGAAATATTGACCACTTATTTGAAGATATAATTCAAAATATCTAATTGGAATTTGTTTCCCAAAATTTTCCATCATACAAATTTATGGTTTTATATGACATCAAAATAGAGACTAAATTCTCAATATCCTAAATATTTAATGTAATCCAAGTGAATAATAGGTCTTATGAACATCATGAAAAAGGTAATGTGGCAATCAAAAAAAGGAATGAAATAACTCTCACCTTGTGAGAAATGAACGAAAATCACTCTGGGAAATGCTTGAATGGAATGGAAGTCTATAATAAGTGTGGAGAAAAGGGTTATAGTATTAAATAATGTAAGGTAAAGAAGGAAAACAATAATATTCAGTGTTCGAACTTTATGGGGATGGGTAACTACTAAATGTTTCCCTATAAATCAATGGAATCTACCACATAAGTGTAAAGGGGGGATAGACAAGCTTACATATTCACTACATTCGAGGTAGAAGTAGTAAATTATGTTTTGGTTGGTAAATTAATCCCATATTAAAATTTATCCATTGCCTTATTTTATTTCGGATTATATCACTCTTTTATATCTACCTAGTTTTCCAAAAAGAATAAAAATTTCCATATTGATTTAATTATAGTTTTTTTATAAAAACTCCTAAGGGAAGTCTCATTGAAACTAAGATTTTTCTGGAAGTCCCCATTATGACTCATAAACGTTCTATATATGCCAAACTTGAAATCATACCTATGGTTTGGTTTTAAATAATTCTCGGTATCTACTATATCGAAAAATACAATAAAACACATTATTGCAAGAGGAAGTAAATTATGACTTGTGAGGGAGATGTAGAGTCCATCATCTTTAGAGAAGAATCTTTCTGACATAATTCTAATATAGACCCACCCCCTGTAGCTTTATAAAAATAAATAATTAGTTAAGAAGATAAAACAACATATATTGATGTAGAAATTAGTCTTCAAATTGATGATGTACCTATTGTGTTGGGATACAATGATTTATTTCATCGGGAACAACATGGAAATCCCATAGAATGTGAAGTTGAGTTTTCCATTGATTCAATCCCTAATACATGGTAAATATCAAGGACTCCATATATAAGTTACACTATGGACATAGTGGACTTGAAGAAACACCTAGAGTATTTGGGTAATAAGGGATTTAGTCACCCTAGTGTTTCACCATTAGGAGTCCCTTTTTCCACTCTATTAAGAATAAATATGGATCCAAGAGGTTTTTCATTGATAATATATAAGTCAATGATATTATAACAAATAATAATTATCTTATAATTCGCATTGATGACTTATTTGATCAACTTAATAAAGCCCAATATTTTGCAAAGATTGTTCTTTATTCGAGGTATCACCAATTGCTAGTAATGAAGGAATACATTCAGAAGATAGTGTTTCAGACATGGTATGGAAATTATGAGTTTATAGAAATTCCATTTTGATTGACTTATTCACCCTCTATTTTTTGGACTTACTGAAAGGATTATTCAATGAATAACTTTATGATTTTGTTTTGGTATTTCTTGATGATATTACGTTGTGTTATAAAAGCTATTATAGCCGTGAGGATCATTTTCGGATCATTTTTAAGAATATTATAAGGGAATGGTTATATTTAAAATTTATTAAGTGCAATTTATGTCTTCAAGATGATTCTTTTCTTAGACAAATTGTCTCAATTGATGGAATATCAATTGATCCTACAATGAAAAAGGAAGTCTGAGAATGGCATACACCAAAAAATATAATTGAGGTATGTAGTTTGATTGGCGTGTTAGGTTAATATCAGCAATTAATTATTGATTTTTCCTAATTATATAACCCCTTAACCTATCATAAACACAAATGGGTAAAAAAAATTGCATAATGGATTATGAATAATTATTTGATGAAAAAAATAGAAGATCAGTCGCTACTCTGATTCTGACTCTACTATCTGGAAGTTATTGGTTTGTCATATATAGTGATAAATCTAAGAAGGTACATGGTTGTGTCCAAATTCAAAAGGAAAAGGTTATTTCATATGTATTAAGGCAATTAAGTACTCACAAATAAAACTTTCCAACACATGATCTTTAGTTAGAGGCTGTAATATTCACTTTAAAAATATGGAAACATTATTTATATGGTGAAATATTTGAGATATACATGGATCATAAAAGCCTAAAATACATATTCTCATATAAAGAGCATAACATGAGACAAAGGTAACGGCTTGAGCTACTCAAGGAATATGATTTCTAAATACACTACCACCCAGGGAAGGTAAATATGGTAGTGGATATATTGAGTAGGAAGGGTCATAGAGTTCTATTCCAAATAGTGATTGGGAAGGATATTATGTTCAATGATCTTGTTAATATAGATATGGTAATTTCTAGATATGTGGAGGCATTAGGAATTTCTCAAAATATTGCATAACCATTTTTATTAGAGAAGATAAAATATTGTCAATCTGATGATGGGAATATTCAAAAGAAAATTAAAGTTTTGAATGATGGAAAATGAGCATGATTTATTTGTGAAGATGATGTTATAAAGTTTGGATAGATTCTATGTGTTACATATACACCTAAGGTGAAAATATAATTTTTGTATGATACCCATATCTCAAATATCTTTATACACCATGGTAGAAAATATATATATGGATAGAAGGGAACATTTGTTATAGGATAACAAGAATCAAAAATTATAGATTATGTGTCTAGCTGTTATGTTTGTCAACAAGTGAAATATATAAGGAATCATCCTAAATTATTCTAACAAACTATTAATATTAATGTTTGTAAATATGATGAAATTAATATGGACTTTGTCATGTGACTACCAAATACTCCTAGAAAGAATGATGGAATATGGGTTATCATTGATCATCTAGACAAACCATCACATTTACTTTCCACAATTGAAGATATTACTATTCAATGCCTCATAAAGCTATATGTTAATGAAGTTTCAAGAAATTCTGGAAGAGTTATCAAAAGGCTCTAGACACCAAACTTTATTTTAGTACTGACCACCATCAACAAATTTCTTGATAGTTTATGAGAATAATTCAAATGATGGAATAAATTTCTAGTTCATTCTCACTCAACATTCAACTTATGTGGTATAAGTACATAAATTTTTTAGAGTTTTCAAAAAATAATAGTTTTCATTCGGGTAATCAAATGGTATTGTATTAAGAATTATATGGCAAGAGATATCATACACTCACTTGTTGGGATGATGTTTCTGAAAGGAAACTCATAGGACCAAAACGTGTTGAAGATACAATAACAAAGGTAAAGTCTATTCAATCTCATATTAATGTATCTGAATAGAGGAAAATGGTTATTTTGATAATCAGTGGAAATATTTTGAGTCCCAAGTGGGAGATCATGTTTTCATGAAAGTATATCCATGGAAGGGTGTTATAAGGTATGTAAAGAAGGGTAATTGGAGTTCCATTTAAATGATACCCTTTGAGATACTTGAAAGCGTTATATTTTTTTCTTATAATTTGGAAATACCAACAAATCTCTCAAAAGTACATGAGGTGTTCTATGTAAATCTACTAAGGATGTACAAGCCTGAACCAACGCATGTGATCACCTCTGATGAAATATATTTGGAACCTAAAATTTCATACTATGAATAATGATTATTGGTACCATAGAGAAATTATTGTGGAATCACAAAACTCATCTTGTCAAGGTACTCTATAGAAATTGCAAAATGGAACAAGAAACAAGGGAACAAGAGGATTATATAAAGGAGAACTATCCAAATCTGAATGTAATATTACTAAATTATCAAGGGATAAATTTTTTTAGGAGGGAATAATTTATCACCTCAGTACTTTACCATATTTTTTATTCTGAATAAATATTTTTTTTACAGCTTTCAAAACAAGAAATATTGAGTAAGTTTTCAATGTGTGCAACACTTGGTTTAAAAAAACACTATTTAGTCAAGTTTTTTACAATAGATTAAATTATAAAACTCTTATAAACATTTTATTGTAAATTTATATGCTATATATCTAATCAAGAATATTTTATATCCATAAATTAGATTCCATAGGCATATAATAAGAACAAACCCCATTTTATGCATAAAACCCCATATTTATAAAGGCATTTTTACCATATTTAAATGGAGAACCTATTTTAAATACAATTATTAATGGTTTTATATTTTAAATATCATAAAATAAACATCATTTTTTAATACTAAACATAAAAATTTGTTTTGGGTTAATTTTTCTTAGAAGTTTCATTTTTTTAATGAACAGTGAAAATAAAGAATTTTAATTCGAAAATTCTTGTTTGCCTAATTTATTTATAAGGTTAAATTATATTTTGAATTGGTTTTAGAGTCATATAATATCATATATTTATCAATTAACAAAATTTATCTCATTATAACAATTTTACTTTGAAATTAGATATAAAAACCTGAAAAACTTTTGAATATTTTTATTTTAAACCCATGAATTGTCTTTCTGACTACACGATTAATTTCAAATTATTTTATGAAACATCGGACATTGGTAATTAGAAAAATTAATTCAATATTTGGAATCATAAAAATTTGTAATTTATATTAATTTTAACTTATATTTTTATAAAAAAAATTGGTGAAAGTGATTAAACTTAATTACAATGATTAAGAGAATAATTAACATAATAATATACTAAAACTTAAACATAACGGCCAAAATAACCTATAAACTTTTAAAAATCCATTTGATCAGAATATTTCAAACCTATCCTCCCTTTTATCAAAAATTAGAAAATTATTTGTTCCACATTACATGGTAAAAAAAGGGTTGATTTCACTTTTCAAAGAATTACAAAAATGTCACTCCTCCTCCACAATAAAAAGGCACTCACCCTTCCATTAATTCACACCTATAAACCACTTTTTCACCCAAAATATTTTTAAATAACGTCCAAAAATCCATCTCCTAAATATAGAATCAATAATTTCGGTATAAATCCATCCAAACAATCCCTTTGGTATAAACCAAAAGGAGTTACCCAAAGTAGATGTAACATCCTCCCATGATCTCTTTTTATTTTTTTCATTATCCACCAACTAAAATATTATTATTCCATGATTATATAACAAAATCAGTATCATTAATAAACTAAGATGTTTTTATATTATTTTTTTGATCTACAAACATCCACAATTCCATCTAATGGGTAACGAACCTGATTTTTTGTGTGTAGAGAACTATCATCTCCAGAAACGATGATTATTTGTTTTTACTTTACCACCTCTTAGGGTGGGAATTATGATGGATTCACTTTTTATATATTATATATGTTATATTTATAATTTATTTATCATTAATTAATTTTTATATAACACATACCCTTATACTTTCCATTTTTTGTAAATCTGTTAACATTGTTTATGGACGTGTGGACTACGCCTCCTCAAAGCAATGTGATTCATTCACACTATACTTGGAACATATAGTGGATGTTTTTAACAAAAATATGTAAAATATATCACATATATATTTAACTAAAAATATAATATACATATATATCATTTAATTTTCACTATTTTAATATGTCAAAGAAATGAAAGTAGTGTTCATGCGTAAGTATGGCCTACGATCTCTATGAATGGTAAATTTTATTTCTTATCTACAAATATTTTGTATTATTATAAATAAATATATAATGAATATATATTATAATTAAATAATTTTTAACATTATTTATATGATTAAATCATGATATGATTAATATTAATATCAAATAACATGTCAAAACATAACGCGAGAAACTATTAAATTAATTCCCGAAATTATGAAAATAAGGAAAGATTTATAACAAACAAGTAGTAAGATATTATAAGAGGATAATATATGATATCATAAATATTAATAAGGTTATATAATAATCTAATAACCTTCTTAAAACCATTATATAGGAGGTCAAATGACATTAACACAAAATTAAACACAAGGTAAGGATTTTCAGCTCAATTTACATTCTATTGAGACATATTTGTTACTATACCCCAATTCACATTAATGTGTTTTATATATTGTACCTTATTCATTTAATATAATGATTAAATCATAATTCATGGTATTTTATGTTTTAATTTGAATTATCTCTCCTAAGGGTTTTAGCTGGGAAATTTCTTAGTGGTAAAAGTTACCTTTTAATCTTACTTTCTTTTGTGATTGTTAACTTTTCTAGAGACAATCATTTTGTTGTAATAATTTCTCCTTAAAAATTTCATGAAATATACACATTATTGGGATATTTATATTATTATTTCCAAAAACTTACTCCATGTTTACATATGATGTTCACCATGAAAGTTATTTTATTTTCTAGGGAATTATTGATAAATCTGTATTTTCTATTCAATATGGATACATTTTGATAAGGCATACTATTTTTGAATTAAATATATTATTTTATATTTGTATAATTATTTGGAAGTTAAATAAACTTGTTTAGGACCATTTAATTTAATCCCTACATTTTTAGGACCAGTTAATGTAATCCCCTTATTGCATCAGTAGTCTCATGAGACGAATTAGTTGGTCAAACCAGAATAGTGTTGATTGTCTTATCATGATTGTAAGGGCACCATGTTCCTACGAAACATGAAACCCAAAAATTAAGAATTTATTTATTTTAGAATTAATTTATTATTATTTTCCATTATATCTTTATGTCAACATATCTATGTATGAATTTCATTTTTAGTGTACTGATTAAATGGAATGTGTTTCAGTTTCTCACCATTTAATATTGATTATGGATTATCTATTTATTTGAATGGCATGTGTAATCATTTATATACATTTCCATATTGATTTAACCTCATAAATATATTATTTCTTCCACTTTAATTTCCCTTACTAATCATTTTAGCTCACCCTTATTTTTTTCTTTCCCTGGTATATAAAGAGGAAATACTTGACAGAGCTCTCAATGATGCAGTTCACTTCCTTATATTATGTGTCCTATTTTATTTTATATTTCAAAAATTTAATATGGGTATCATGTATGTAATTTGGTTTTCAAAAATTTCTAAACTATTCGGTCCCTTTTATTTAAATCATATATCTGGTCCAATGTAATAAAATAGTGCACTAGCTCCAAGAATCTGGGGTCGAGTTGTAAAAACAATGCACTTTTCTTCGTATATATTTTTGTTTATTTTTATAGAAAATAATTCTTTCATGATTATTATTATCCATAATTTATAATTTACATTTTATAGTTATTTGGAAATGTAATTTAGGCCTTTTTTGGGCTCCTAACAAGCCTCAGGATTCATCCACTCAAGTTAAGATCATTACAAAATGGTATTAGAATAAGGTTTTCTTATTTTTTTTCTTGAAAAGTTGTTTTTGAGGAGAATATATGAGTTGGATCTCATTAAATACCCATAAATAAGAATAGAAAATATATTTAATGTGACACATGAGTTACCAAGGATCTTGGGTAAGACAGGTGATTAGAAATATCACTTATAAGATATTGGTGTGTATGAATTTAAAGTGTCTATAAACCTAAAATATTTGGTAGGGTAGTGAGTTCACATATCATGGTAGGCTTGTATATGATAAAATATATGTGAATTGTACTTTAAAATTAGTTTGTATGTTTAAATAGTAATTTAAAAATGGTTTTTGGATTCTATTTTCTTTTAAAATAAATTATAAAAAAATCTTTTTTCTTACTTCGCTAGATTTTTGGTCAGAAGGATTCATTATTGGATAGATATATCCACACAGATATGGAATCAAGGTTCTGTTATTTGGGGATATTTTTATTTTCATAATTAATTCTTATTTAGTTCCATGTGTGATTTTATAGTACTACATTTGAGATATCTACAGGTAGAGAAATTGTTTATTAAAATGAGTCTAAAAATGTGGTGAGTGGGACCACAAGTGAAGAAGGAGCAACAAATGTGGAGATAATTACAAAAATATTGAGCACACTATTTCAAGTGGTTTAATTACATTGAAATATTCTATATTAAGAGAAATATAAGGATTCCTAACATTATTATGATTTTATAAGAATAACCTTCCAATATCCCAAAGTGATATTGGAGTGCAAGAGATGAAGGATTATCAAGATAGGATAAACTGAATATTCCATTTCATTAATACCCCTAATACATCAAAATTTGAATACACCAATAAAATGTTAAAATGACATTCTATAAATGGGTGAGAGATGATATTTCTAGAGGATAACATATCCTCGATTAGATTCCAAAATATTTTTGGACTTTAGTTCTATACATACATGATAAAGGTAATAAATTATTGAGAGTTCCTTGAAATAGAGCATGGGTGTTTTAATTAACCAACTCAGGCCATGTCACCCATGAAGGTCCACCAAAAGTTTAGGTACAACAAAACAACACATGTCTTTTGTACAAATGGAGAAAAAAATCGAGTAAAAAGAAGAATAAGTGTATATATTCATGAGAAATACAATTTCATTCCCAATGGGATATACCTAAAAGTAAAACAAAACAATCCACAAGATGAAAAATCTATGTGACCATATGTCACCACTGAACCATATCATTAAAAATTTGACAGAACACTGAGAAAATATATATAACTACATTATTCTCATCCCATTACCTGCGTCCTAAAAAACCACATCTACAAATTCCCAAAATAAAATATAGGGTGTTAGCACAAATTCCATTAGGATTTCAACAAATAATCTACACAGTGTTTGATAACCATGAAAAAATTAGTTAAATATTTAATAAAAATAAATATTATAAATAGTTTTTGAAAGATAAATTTTTTTAAAACATAATTTTCTTTTAAAATAAGCCTTTCATATCACATAATTTAGAAATATGACATGTATGTGTAAAAATTGTGAGTTTATAAGAAACACCTACCATGGATACACAATAAGATAATAAAGTATGAAATTAACCATAAAATATACCCTAATTTGTAAAACCAATCCTTAATGGAAAATCATAAGTTATGGGGTATAACCTATGGGAGTATGTACTCAGACATGAAAATAAAACATTAATCCATACATCACTTGAATACAACAAATATTGGTTTCTATTATATTTTATCCATACCAAAACCTATATTGGTGTTACACCCACTAAGTTGGCTTATCCATTACACAGTTTACCCAATGTTCCTAATATGATATGTTTTCCAAAAACCCATTGAAATCCTTAGTCACAATTTATAAACCATTTTTTATGGTGAATGGTTATCACTTCCATGATTGAAAATTCATTTTTAAAATGAAAACATCCTTTAATTCATGCATAGTGAGCACATGCTCATTTTTGAAGTAAACCCCATTTCCATAAAAATATTTAATAAAGGAAAAAATTTATAACATATTCATCATTTCCATAAAAAATAAAAATTAATTGCACATGAAAATCAAGAAATTTAAGAGTTAGAGACTTTGTATAGAGACATCTACCTCGATAATGGATAAAAGCTACTAAGAATTGAACTCCCAAGGTGAGGGATGAAATACAGTAAAAATAGGAATCAAAGGAGAATATATCTTAGAAACTTATGTATGAAGACAGAAAATTTTAATAATAATTGTTTTGGAGGGATTTTAGGTATTTATAGGTAGGATCTATTTAAGAAGGTGATGTCGCAGCCCTCAGCACCACGATGCAGGACTGATGAAAGATGGAAAAACCAAGTTTTTGTGTAAGAGACCAGGATATAGTCTATCTGGTCAATGAAAATCAAAGAACCATGGTATGGATCCTATATTTCAGGATAGGGGGCTACGGTGCAGCCAATATCACAGTGCCATAAATCCTAACTACTATAAAAGAGTTATGCTTCAGCCTACTCCCCATGACACTGCAAACCCATATTTGGAAGAACATACAAAATATAACCTTGGAGAACTACCGGGTGGCTTGGTCACCAACTTCACATCACTCAGCCTTCCTATTCTATATCCATTATCAACTTCATTATTATGCCAAAAATTGGAGTGGCACTGAAATTCACAATCCCAAATTACACACTGCATCAAGTTCATACTCATCGCAACCAACTTGTCCATGTCACAACAACTCCATTCCACAACACAACCCCTATAAAAACTATATATTAACTCAAGAAATAAAACCCTTCCAAGAACCACCAACTCTATCCATTGTAAGGGAGATCTATACAAACTCTTATAAAATTCTTTAAGGGGAGTAATATTAATCAATTATTTATAACTATTGGTATCGAAAAATTTTACTAAAGGATTGTTTTTTGTAAGAACCACCAAAATAAAACATAGAAGCTCATATCATATCCTCAAGAATTTGGATAGCTCACTCAGTCTATCCATCCATCTGTAGATAATATGTAATGCTTAATTTGAATAGGTAAAACATCACATCTAGAAATACTTTCTAATACCTAGATGTGAGCCATTGGTCCCTGTCATAATTTATCATATAGATAACCCTATTAAGTCTCACAACTACATGAACATATAAGTACTTGAGCTGATCTTCCTTTAAAGTTTCCTTGATAGGGAGGAAATGGACTAATTTTTTAAAATGATCCTTGATCACCCAAATAACATCCTTCCCACTAGAATTACATGGAAAACAAAATATGAAGTACATGAAAATATCATGTCAATTCCATACCAAAATGGGAAAGGGTTGAAACAAACCACAAGGTCACTAGTATCCTTCCTTAATCCTTGAATAAGTAATGAACTATGAAACACAATCTATAGTCAATCACCTCCTCCCCATGAACTAATAATTATTTATCAAATAATGATATATCTTATTATTCCCAAGTTGTACGATCTAAAAATATCGGTGTACTTTTTACAACAAGTCCAACCTTAGAGATATAGGATCAACCGTCCAAGTTTGGAGATAAAAACTGCTAACGAGAGATTGAGACCCTTGACTCGAGGTCTCCCCACTATTTATGATTTTAAAATAGTGATAGAAACTGTTGTCAGTTACATGTTATTGTAGTGTCTGATATTAAACAATAATCCAACCATCACCAAATTCAAGAAAACTATCCCACCATCCTCTTTCACTATAAATCTCATCTTAGTGAATATTTTCAACAAAGACCACTCATCCACTGATTCATTCGAGTCTTCAGTCATTAATTTCTTACTCAAAAATTCATTGTCCAAATTTCCATTAATATATGTATAGTAAATGTAAAAAACAAGTGTATAAAGATACACAATCCATAATATCTATTAAATTTTGAGATCATCTTGAGTAAAAAAAATTATTCTAAATCTTATGATCATAGTATACTATAAACCACTCCAAAAAGAGATAGTGATGTCTCATTTTGAGTGTGTGTATAACTGGTACCATCTCAAGATCATGTTTAGAGTAGTTAATCTTCATAGGATGTAACTAGTGAGATGCATATGCCTCCACCTACTTTCCCTACAACAAGGTACACCCTAAACCCAGACATAAAGAATCAAAGTAAACATGAAAACTAGAAACTAGTTTCATAAGAATCATAATGGTAGATAAAGTAAACCTCTACACAAGTTCATCAATATATCACTAAAATTTTCATTCCTCTCAAAATTAATACCCTTATAAGTCAAATATTTAATTAAATATGTGAACATAGATAATTCTTGAACAAGTCACCCATAATAACCAAGAAACCCCAAGAAGCTTTGGGTATCAAAAAAATTTATATTTTTATTAGTATACATTACCTCCAATATCTTTTTAAGATCTACTAAAACTCTTTTATCATATATAACATTCCCTATAAAAAAGTCTATTAAATCTTAAATTCACACTTGGAATGCTTATCATACATGCAATATACCCACATGGTTCTAAGGTTGATATCCAAATTATATGTGTGTCTTTTCAAACTAGGAGTACACTAAAATATTATCCAAAAATAGAACTATGAATGTGTCAAAGAATTTATTAATGTTTTTGTTCATCCAAGACATTAATATTGTAGTAGTTTTAGTAAGACCAAATCGCATAAGTAGAAAATTAAAATTCCCTTAACGACTCCTTACTTTATCATAGGATTATTTTTCTCTTATACTATTTACTAATGGTACTTGAATTTGAGGTCAATATTTGAAAATGAATGATCACGAGTAAGTTGATCAAATAGACAACCAGTACTTACTCCAATGGCCCAAAGGCCTTCATTTTTTATTGTTTTTGATAATCCACCTTTCAAGGGGTGAGGTGGAACCCTTACAAGGCCCGTAGGCATAAGTATTACATGGATAGTAGGCCTTAGAGGAATTCATTTCTTATAGCCTTCAAACATTACATACAATCGAAACTAACTACTTGGAACTGCTCCTCCCCAGCATCTTCATTGTGAAATCAGCTCTCCACCTTCGCATGGATGTTCGGTTAGGCATTCTCATGCATGCACAGGCTTGTCCCAATGGTAGGTTCTATACCCTCTCATTCTTGAAATCCATTTAGCTTCTGCTATGGTGAAAGCTCCTTGCTCATCCTCATTGTAGATTTTGTTCCTTTTAGGTTGTCTGGTTTTTATATGCACTTAAGGTGTCCCGAAGGCCTTGAGGTAGCCCAAAGGCCTTACTGACCTGAAGGCATGGGTGGCCCGAGGGCCTTACAGGACTTAGGGACCAAATCGGTGGCCGGAACGCCCAAACAGGGACATATTCCCCACTACAACAATGCCAAACAGTTCCTGCTACAGTTCCCGCTACAGTACCTGCTATAGTGCTATTACTGTGCTGCTACAGTGACCCCGGAAATTCTGCCTCCTCCTGGATGTGATCCATGGTCGTTTGGATGCACTTATATAGTCCTTACCAACCGGGCTAAGGATCATGTGCACAACCATTCCTTGACAATAGATAATTGATCTTAATGTTCATCATGTTTGAATTTTAGTAATCCATGAAAATTCAAGGTCTCTCATCTTCTTTCTTGTCAAAAATGATTGGTAAAGACCAAGGCTACATGATATGATGAATAAAAACCTTGAACTAGTATATGTAGGCTTAAACATAAGTTTCTCTAACTCATTAGGTTTCATATAATAAGATGGAATAGAATTAGTGTCATACCAGAGAGTAGGTAAATACTGAACACAACTTCTATATGTGGTGGTAATTTAAAAAAATAATCTAGAAATACTTTTATGTTTGAACAAACCACTGTAAGATGTGAAATATTAAAGGGAGATCCAACAGCATCAAGGAACATCTCAGACAATTGGAATTATATTATTCAATCATAAGGAACTGTAGGACCTTCCCTTACATACCAAGAATCCTACTCACATCAAAAGACCTGAGAGACTCCATTAGGAGTTTGAAACCAAACTTTATGAAGATAAGAGACATTAGAGTCCTTAACAAATATTATCCAATCCATGTAACTAAACATGTTAAATAAAACAACATCAAGAACTATTAAATTTTACACCACTTCGATGTCGGATATAGTCACCTGACATACGGGACACTTGAGACCTTATTCAGACCTCTTTCCAAAGGGTGTTTAAAAATCTAAAAAGAATGTAATAAGTTTATAATGTAATAATAGATCTCTAATTAAACTTTAAGAAATAAAATAATGTGTAAAACCTATATAAAATAAATCTTGTACCATAATGGATGAAATAAACACCATACCTATTAAGTTTTTTAGTCCACCCACAAATTCCTCATATGCATACCTCTCCATATAAATACATCAAGTATATTCTCCTCCTTTATATTTCTTATCTAGTTTAGCATCCCCCATGACATGTGGATAAAACCCACCACCATTAGTAGGATCAAAATGAACCCTTGAAACCTTTTTGGTAGTAGATCTTGCATTACTTCCTGGCGTCATCCTTATGAAAAAATGCCTAAGATGGGGAAATAATCCACAATAGTGAAAAAATGTTGATTTTGTTACTTTATAATTTGTATCACTAGAAATTAAACACAGATAAATAATAACATGATGTTTTCTAGAAAAATATCCTGAAACTAGTTCTAAATAAAACTAATCATCTTTCTGTTCACTTTTCTGACCAGAATACACACCCTAGCAAAAAACTACAACACCTAAAGCTCTACCTAGTCTTATTTTCTCATTTATTTCTTACATAGGCATAACTACTTTTTTAAACACCTATAAAAATGTATAAATGAATAATATAATCTATATTTACAAAATATCATCCCACATTCCAATCTAAAACATTTGAGTTTTAAGTTTTTCATTAGTGAAAAACAAGAGTTCATGGATAACCAACTTAGGAGAATAGGTGGAATACTAAAAAATTATATGATCTCACTTATAAAAGTTCATAAATTCCTAGGTCTTCACTACAAGAAATATTTTTGGATAAGTGAATTGAATGAATATTATCTTAAAATAACCCAGGTAAGATCCTCAGGAAACACATCTTGAATGATGGAGTCTCGCAACCTTTTTCGAGGTCTCGTAAGCACATAATTGGAAAACAACACCATAGAGTGATCAGGTGTTTTTATAAAATAGAATATCCTCTCGATATACTCAAGACACTCCTCATATTCTAGAGTTCCTTGGTAAATAGAGGTGATGGGTGGATTTTTCTTGGTAAAATATGATCAATGATCAACCATTCATTGGTGGTGCCCATTAACTGCCTGACCTAGAGTCTGAATAGTATGGATAAAAGTATCCACTAGATAAGGGATTATTGGAGGATTCATCAGTAGAAATTTTCTCACAACTTTCTAACTCATATTTATAATATCTCATCTAGGAGTATTTTTCAAATAAATTGAACACAATTACCAATCATTTTAATAAAAAATACTAAATCAAAAGAGGAACTTTAAGAATGCATACTAAGGAATATAAGAAACAATATTTTAATAAAATTATGAATTATATGTATGAAATACAACACCTTAAAAATAAAAAATATTATTTAAATAAAATCAAAATATATTTTATTCAATTAATATCAAACACTAGGTCTCTATCTTTCCAAAAATCCCTGACCACCAATGGTATCTCATGTTCATAAATAGAATTGAGCTGGACATGCTCCATTATGCACTTAATACTTGAATTATGACATTCCCTAACTCATATGTACCATATACTATGAACAAATCCATTTATTTTTCGTAACACTTCATGCTAAGTAATCCCAATAATATAATTTTCTAAAGAACCAACTCATGCATTCTCGGAAAGTAACTAAAGAAGGTCCGCCATAAGGCGGGGTACAATAAAACAACACAAGCCTAATGTATAAATAAAGGAAGAATACAGTAGAAAAAATATTAATAATAAATATACATAAGACCTAAAATTTCAATCCCAAAGGGTTAAACCTAAATGTAAAATGAAATAATCTATAAGTCAAAAAATTCATGTTACCACCTGTCACCATTGAACCGACTAACTAAGAAGGGTAAGAAACTCAAGAGAAGATAGTCAACCATATGACACACTTTTATTTACCTATGGCCTGAAAAAATATATATACAAACTCCCAAAGGAAAATATTAAGGTTTTAGAATGATTCCAAGTAGGATTTCACCAAATAATCTATACTGATTCTATTACCATGAAAACCATGGTTCAATATTTAAAACAAAATACAACTTATTGGTCATTTATGATATATAAAAATTTTGTGAAAATTCATTTATTTTATATAAAATCCTTTCATTTTCACACAATTAATGAATATTACATGTAAATTTCATAAATCATTAGTGTGTAATAAATACCAACCAGAGATACACATAAGATAAGAAATTGAGAAAATAGACCTGAAATATACCATCATGTGTAAAAGAACTCACAAAAAAAAGATCTTAAGATTTCATATCAACCTTATTGGACTATGTACTCAGACATAAAAAAGAAAACACTAATATATACATGATGTGAACCCAGCCGATATCAAGTCCTATTACATTCAGTCGATTCCAAAACCTTTAGTCGAGTGACAACCACAAAAGTGACATGTCAATTTCTCAAAGTACACAATGTTCCCAATGTGATAGGTTTTCAAAAATTCCATTTAAAACCATGATAAAAATTTATAATCCATTTTCAAAATAACAAATTAAAACTACCATGCTTGAAAATCCATTCTTATAATCAGAACCACCTTTAAAGAGTACATAGGGTGTACAAATCTGAATTTCAAGAGAACCCCCTTTAAAAAAACAAATGTCATAAATAAAATACACCTTGATATTAGATACAATATTTTAGAAAACGTAATTTTAAAATAACATCACTAAATTCATGAGTAGAAACTTTCTATAGAGACAACATCCTTAATAATTGAGAAAACCCACAAATACTTTATCTACCAAGGTGAGGGTTGAAATAAAATAAAAATAAGATTCAAAAATATATATTTGGAACCTATGTTCCAATAGAACAGGTTGGAAGAATAACTGGTGTGGAAAGGGTTTGGGTATTTGTAGGAATTATAGTTTTAAGAAGACCATGGTACATCCCCTAGCACCACGGAAATGGACTACTAAAAGAGAGCCAGACCATATCATAGTGTAGGTGACCATGTTACATCTTATGTGGTTAAATAAAATTTCAAAACCATGGTTTATACCATTATAGAGATCCAATATTTTAATATTGGAGACTACAGTGCAGCTGAGATCACCACATCGCAAATTCCCGCTGCCAAAAGAGATATATGTAACATCATACTCTCTAAGTGTAGCTACCACATATTTGAGAGAACCAACCAAAATTAATTCCAAATTACTAAAATAAATCATGGTCCACCATGTTTCACTACTCAACCTTCCCACACAACATCCTAACTCCATGGAATCCACTCCTTAGTTATGTCTAAAATGGTATTGGCACTAAAATTCCACCTCCCAGACTCCACACCACACCCTATTCATCCACACCACATTTGGATAATCCAGGCCACATCCACTCCCTTCCATAGTAAAAAAAATTGAAAAACACCAAATTACCAAAAAAATACAACACCCAACTATGGAATGATAAAAACAAGGGTTTAGAAGTACATGAAATCTATTAATGGGTTGTTATTGGTATATTATGAAACTATAGTAGGAAACTCATGTTTCAAGGTTGATTCATTCTATATGTAGAGTTAATATTATATTCCCTAAATATTAAGAAACATGTTAGGTAAAGCTTTTAAATATGATTTAATATTGTTCCATTATGATCATTGATGTAGAAATACATTGGACTTCTTGGTTACGGAGATGAAAATTTTTTATGTCATAATTTGGATGGATTGGAAGTGAGTTTCAAGGACCGTATCTATTGTTTTGAGTATGTGTTGGTCATTGATTCACCAAATGGGTGTTTTATAACTTTTTAATTTAAGTGGGTTTTTATTTATAGTTAATAAGGATAGTATATGAAAGATCTCACGGCATTGACATGTCAATTAGATGGGTTGTTTCTTCGATCAATATAATTAGGGGGTTCACTTTGATTACAATCGGTAGTGGAAGGTTTATTATTTGTAATCCCAGAAGAATTATTTAGATTTACACAAGAGATTATAATGGAGATCAGTATAGAACTACAACCTTAGATGAGTTTTATCTCATTTCCAACATACCTTATACCACATATAAACTATGTGGGAGTTGAAAGTATGGTAAATATATTTAAAGGGGTGGAGATATGTTGTTCTCAATGTTTCATCACTGGGAGAACTGGTTTTGTTTTTCACAAAGACTAATGGTAGGTTGATGTTTTCTATTTACTATAGTATTCTAAATCATGTAATGATGAATAATAAATATACTCTACTATATATCAATTATTTTATGATCAATTAAAGGGAGAAAAAAATCAGAGATCATTTTTTATTGGGATACCCCCAGATGAGGGTGCAGGAGAAGGAAATTCAAAAAAAAAGTTCTCAACAGCAGGTATGATAATTATGAGTTCTTGGCGATCCCATTTCAAGTTACTAATTATCATGTTATTTTCGAGACCATAATGAATCTTGTCTTCCAAAATACCTTGAATTTTTCATCATGGTGTTTGTAGATGACTTCCAGGTTTATTCTACCATATAAGAGGATTATATAAAGCATCAGAGTAATATGCCAGAGTTTTGTCAAAGCATGGGATATATGTGAAGAAATCCAAGGGAACATTTTATATGTGGGAAGTTAGGTACTTGGGGAATGTGATTTTGTAGAAGGGTTCCTTAGTGGACCTAGATAAAGTATAGCTAGTGATGTCATGTGATTATCCTAATAACACCTTTAATATTCAAAGTGTCCTTGAGTTGGTAGGATTATACTGATGCTTAATCCATAATTTCTCAAACATATCGTCTCGAGTGAGAGAATTTAACCAGAAATGTGTGATGTCTGAATGTGATAGTAATTTCCAATGAGATTTTGAAAAACTAAAATTAAGGCTCACTTCTACTCTAGTATTGACTTTTCTAGAGTCCCTTAAAGGTTTTAATGTGTATTTTGATATTTCTAGAGCTATTAAAGGTTCCATAACTTTGTTCAATATGGGTCATGTAAGTTGTGACCAAATGAGAATAATTATCACATTCATGAAGTAGAGTTAGAGTTTGTTTCCCATACCTTTATAAGTTAGATAAATTACCTATTTAGTGAAATGTTCATGGTGTATTCAAATAATAGGAGTCTGGGAAATGTATTCTCTCCAAAATATATAAACCTAAGGTAGTGTAGATGGGTGTAGTACCTTCATAATTATAATTTGGAGTTATCTTATACATTGGGAAAAGGTGATGTTGTAATCCTTTCCTTATGTTAGAAAGGTAAATGAATCAAATAATTAGAGGATTAGGGGTTGAAGGTGGGCTTGATATTGATTTTTTGTTTCAAATAATGTAAAATATGGGTTGGTAAGATTTTATATCAAATCAATGTCACTTATATTATTTTTTTAATAATTAAATAATGCATGATGAAAAAATTATAAATGAAATAATATTAGTTATACCTTATATAGTGGGGAGACCATGGTAGTAAATTTGTTCATGAGAGACAAAATGATATATTATCAAGATAGATTTATTTTTCCCTTGGATCTAAAGAAGTTTTTTATGGTTGTATTACATAACTCCATTTCAACGTCTCATCATGGATTGTTGAACTTGTATAATTACATCAAAAATAAGTTATTGTGCGTAGGAATGAAGAGATACAAAGATGATTATGAATGTTGGTGCATGACCTGTCAGCAGATAATATTGAATCATTAGTTTCATGTGAGTCTTTTATGTCATGTACATATCCAATAAGATAAATGGTAAGTCATATTAATGGATTTCATGATAGGGTTTTGGAAATCACCTTGTAATCATGATGTGATACGGGTAATCATTGATTGAATCATGAATTTGGCCAACTTTTTATCCATTCAAGAAATATTCTTAATTGAAGATATGGTTAATCTATATATTGATATGATAGTTAAGATTCATGGATTTAATTTTTTATATTATCATTTAGATAACCCTTATTCAAATTTATATTTTATATATGGTTATAGATGTCGATGGGTACTCAATTTAAAATTGCTAAATCATATCATCCTTAAACGAAAAGATCTGGTATGATTCTAATTTTTTATCATGACATGTGGATCCTCTTATTTTAGTAGAAATATCTTATTTTAATATAAAAAGTGTTTAATGGATTATGTAAGGCTTCACATTTTATTAATGTTTGGATCCTAGTGTTATGGTTTCGGATGAGCCGAGTGAGGCACATGGTTGGCACACGGTTAGTAGTAACAGTGCGTCTTAACTGTGTGACCCATAAATAGAGGAGAATGGTTTGGAGAACTATGAAATATAATCTAATGATACATGAAAAACAATTAATTTATTTATATTTATTCTTCATTGTTGGTGAATAGTTTTCTTACCATGCACCTAGCCATGTGAGGGGATGTATATTTTAGATAGTAGCTCCACATGGGCATAGTGTTTTTCAAACCATTTTCTATGTAGAACATAGTGATGCACCTTTTTATTGTAAGGGAAAATAGTTTTTCTAACCCTGTGATCGAACCATACACCCAATTCAAAATTGTGAAATTACCCATTTTTACTATTTTACCCCTAGAAACTATTCATCTTCTCATACTTCTCTCATTCACGCATAGAATCCCTAGTTGGTAATCATTCCTTTCTCCCTAGGATTTGAGGTATCTCCTTCATCTGGGCTCTAAATTGATCTTTATCCGCTGTATTGGATCACCCAAATAAATTTTAATATTCTTTTTTAATATTTTATCAGTATTTTTTAATCTTGGATACTATTTTCTTGGGACCTCATATTCCCAATCTTTATGGGGTTTTCCAAGATACACTAATATCTGTCATTACAGCCTTAATCAATGGTTGATAATGGATGGGGAGTATTCTACCCCTCTAAGGTAGGTGGTCTTGTAATTTTCACTAAAAGTATAGTTGTATATATTTTCTGTTTTTATGTTGTTGTACATATATTTTGTGTGTTGCCTCTAAAATTAATATCACTTTAATTTGTTAACTAGGCATTGACCTAGAATTTGTATAAGAAATTTTTATATGGTTGTGGGATAATGACTATAAATTTGACCACCCCATTGGGTGTGTTCAATTAAATTTAATTTCACTAATGTTCTTTCCTTACATTTAATCTGCCTTTATAGTTTTCTTGTTTTTCCTCTTAATAATAAGATTATTAAATAGACTTATTTATAAATGAAATGTTAATGGTAATAAATTTTACCTTATACCCTTTACTTCCAATTGAAATTATGTTTGGTTATTTCTTCAGAATATAATGAATAAATAGAATAAAAAAATTATAACTATTTTGGATAAATCACTTAGCCTTGATTATTTATTGTATAATGCCTTGTGAGATACTTGGATTCCAATCAGAATTACATGGATGTAATCGTAGGATATATTTTATTGAATTTACCTAATCTTCAACATTTATTATATTATTCCTTGGTAAATACATGACTTCTCATTTGAAATTACTTGGAAATTACCAAATGGTAATTCAAATTATTTTATTATGGTCATGTACTTTGAACACTTTAATGGTGTGTAATTCCTTGGGATATATATAGATTTCTGGTGTGAAATTTATTTGGCAGGCTCATTGGGTTCCAGTTAATTCATTTATGTAACCACTAAATGAAATACCACAATAGGGTTCTCTTAACATGAATTATTCACCTTAGCATCGATGGTTCACTTATTTTCTAGAAATAAAAAAATACCTTGGATTATCTTCTAAGAGTTTTCATGTTGGTTGCAGGCCACTATATATTCTCTCCTTGATCCCTATTAATTATAGCACTGAAGCTACTTAGTAATTGTTTCTAGGGATTGGGTAGGATCCCTGAGGGTGAAATTCCTTGGGTACCCACCTTTGGATTTCCCTTAATTTCTAAGTATTAAACTGCGAAGAACATATCGAAACTTATATGGTTATTAGTTTACATGGATGAATTGTTATATATCACTCGTATCAACTTTATTTATGTAAACTAAATGCTCAAAGGCATTTCAGATTATGCTGAAGTAGGTACGGTCAGCCAGGTATCCCATGGGGAGCTCGATCCCAACCTAATTTACTTACAATATTGTTTTATATTTATAATAAATGCACACTATTCGTATTATATTCATAGACTATATGGTATTAGACATTTGTTGTAGGTACCTACTGAGTTTTACTCACACCATGTCAAGGCATCCATTTGGTACCCAGACACACTTCATGGATTCAAGTAGGGATAAAGTCAAGTTACCAACTATGGACACTTGATTTCTACACTTGTTTCGAGTATGGGAGTGGAGGATCGATCAAGTTAATGGGAAGATATTTAAGATCACCTTTTTATTCTTTTTTTTACACTTCTTTATAGCAAGTATTGTTGCATTCCTACTCCTCATTTTTTATTCAGATACAACAGAAACAATTTTTCATATGATACTATTTAGTGTTATCCATAAATTTATTATTTGAATTATTTAGTTTGGTTGTCTACATTATTATTCCTCCAATAATTTATATATAATTCATTATTTTGATCCAATATGATAAAAGGTGGTATAGTCTTTACATTGTACCATCGAGTTCCCTTACTTCTAGTAGGTAGTCTATAATATATGGGGAGGCATTCTTGAGGGCATATGGCCCTCGGGTTCGGTTACTTATTAGTGAGCTAATCTCAAGATGTCACAAAGTGGTATCAAAGTTGATTTATTTTCCTTACTATCTTGGTTCATTATACAGGAGATTTGGAATTGTATAAATTTGGTAATGAGACTATGCCTTGGAGTAGCTACCCCATGTATGGGGAAAATCCAAGTTTCTAGGGATGGGACTTTTTGTTCTAGGTTTTCCTCTTATAGTTGTATTTATTTTCACCATTGTGTGACACATTTTCATCATTTTGTGACACACAATATTTATAACATTTTTTATAATTATGGATTTTTATACTTGGTCAATTATGGAGACGAATAATTTTTCATCCATTATTATTATCACCGGAGGACTTATATTTCATCCAAATTTTATTCCATAATTTTTTTATTGTATTCATTTTTAGTAGTATATTATAAGTTCCTTGATATATTAAAAAAATTATACTGAAATTTATTATAAAAATATAGAGGTATTTATTGGGCACCTAAGGTTTCTACATCAACATAAATGGTGTTTACCTTCATATCTTAATGGTGGAACCTTAACTAACCAATAACCACCTATTTGAGCTATGTAATAGTGGATATATGTGCTAAAATGTTACAATATTGTGATAAAATGGATTCCAATTGAAATTTAAAAGTTTTTTCCTCTATATGCTAGGAATAGTGATCCATGTAATTGAATTATCATGTATGGACTTATTATATCTTGATATCAGTTATAAGGGTATGGTTGTAGTTATGTTAACTGTAACTTATAATGATTAGGAATTTACTTGAAATGGTAATTCATCAAACAGAACCAATGTATAAATACAAAAATATTAAATTTTGACTTATAAATGAATTATTTTTCAAAAAATCGGGATTAGATTTATAAATTAAAGGGTGTTTTCCACTATAACATTCAATTGAAACTCAATATAATGGGTCCCATTTGATTAGAACTTCAAATTTTACAAATAACCCAACCATAGATTTGGGCAGTTGGGTTTGAATGATTTTTGGTGGTGAGACCTGATACCAATCGTGTTATCATAAGTAAATATATTCTTCTATGTTATCATGTTTTGAGGCATGTTATTGGCATTGTAATTATATACCTCTAAAATGATTGTGGTACATACTCTAGGAAGGTGGTGATGACCATTCTCCAAAAGTGGTGGTTTTGGACCTACCTATTGTTCCACAAGAAGAACCTATTATAGTACTGTGGAATATACCTGGATTGGGCACTAACGCTCATCTTGTAGAAGATTTCTTGTTATTAGTGTATACAATAGAGGGAGCTCCATGATCTTTACCCACTATGTCATAGTTGATGTGAGAGTGATAGTAGTAGAATCCTCCAACATTCTTGGGGATGATGGCCCCAGGGTTCTGAGTCGTGGATAGAGTACATTCTATCTATCTTCTATCATCTAGAGATACCACTAAAAATTAGGTTAAATCTCATATTTTATAGGATTTTTGTATCCTCAAAGCATTGGGGAATGATATAAATCTAGTAGATCAGTATTGGGATATATTCTGGAGGTAATTTTAAAATACCTTTTACAATTAATTCATTCTATAAATTTTGAGAGATGATCTATATAGAAAATTTAGGAAACTAGTGTTGGGTACATTGTCTATTATAGAATATTCATCTCACATCACAAATATTCATCATTTTGTGCTGAGTTTTATAGGTTATGATCCATCCAGATAAATATATGTTTTAAGTATGGGATTAGGTATTCCATATGATCATATGTGAACGTAACCCAAATGGATACCATTTCTGAGATTGTGAACTGGGCCCTTATCTATGAGTGTCACTGAATAGTTTTTGTAGATATAGGAAAAAGTGGTTCGTCATCAAGATAGGTAAGTGGTACATTCAATGGAAAGAAACATTGCTTTTGAGGGTTCTTTCTATGATAGAACTAGTCAGAGTATATGCATGGGAACTTATGTGGTATACCCCTAGTGTGGAAAGTTAGGTCACATGAAGCCTGGGTGTGACAATGAAAAATATTAGTGTTGATATTACAGAATATTGGGTTATATTAATAGAATCTATTGGAATTTATCACCCTTTCCTAGTGTGAGAGGATCCTCACCAGCTTCGCCTTTTAGAGTCGGATCAGTAACTCCATTTCAGGACAAATTCTAGACTACCACCAACTAAACAGTCTGACTTAGAGACAGAAGAGAAGACCTACTCAGGGAGGTCGGGTTAAATCTAAGGTTAATATATTTCTCTAGCTACATGTATTACTACTTGAAACAAAGGAGAAAAGTGTCAGACCATTTACAATATGAGGTATGATTTTAGTAGCCTCAAATTTTGTATCTTATTTTTTTTTTGATGTTGTCACTTCACACTTGTTTACATAAATTGAAATAATTGAAAGTATTGTGCTCTAATTTCAGTAATTTTGGGTAGTAATGAACCTTTATACTCCATTAGAAGTATGATACAAGGGTTCCTTCCCATTCAAGGATTTCCCCCTTGAGAATGGAAATTAATATTTCTTATGGATCCTTTTTTCTTAAAGATGATAGGGTCTACCATTATTTTCAAGATGGACCAGTTGGTTGTTAATTATGACCATATCGATTTTTATCTTCAAAGGGTGTCTTCATCTTCACTTGAATGTGGTATGTATAAAAAAATAGGGTGAATGGAACTTTCAAGGTAGTCGAGGAGGACCATGGCATTATGGGATGGGCTGAGTATCATCCCATATTTTTAGTCTTTCTATGAATCATCAAGGATTATAATAGGATGTATTGCCTCCAGTGATGTATTGATTCAGATATGTTTTTCCATATTAATTTTTTATGAAAACCTCTTGATATAGAGGTTGAGTTCACTATAGAACTTGTACCAGTATTGGAATCATCTTAACGTTAATAACTCGTACCCACTTCCTTTTATAGTCTGTATCATTGAACAGCTCTAACGAACCAATGTCTTCATAAAGATTTATTTAAGATCAGTTTATCATCATGTAATGATTAGACACTTTTTTATACCACATATAAATTTTATAAGTAGACATTTCATGTAAAAATACCTATTAATTTCATTCATTCTCACGAATGCACTGCATATCTTTATGGATTTAATGAATCAGGTTATCCACCCACACTTGGACTTTATTGTGGTGGTTTTAATAGATCATATCTTGATTTATTCTCTTTACATGATTATTAAAAGAGTTATTACATTAATCTAAGAACACTGAGAGAGAATAGGTTATATTTTAATCTTCTAAACTACCCCTTTTGGTAAATCTTACTTCTTGGGAAGTATAATATTATAATAAATGGTATCCTTTTATCTATAGATGGTGAGAACTCCAGTTTCTTTAGATTAGTCCAAAAACGTTTTTGATATTCTAATTTTCTTGGGGATAGATTATTTTTTAGGTGTTTTATCTATGATTTATGACACCAGGAAACACCACTTATAGTCAATAATTTGAATGGTATTAACATTTCATGGTTTGAATATTTTGGCAAGACCCTTTAGAAGTGGAAAGGAAGGTTAACATCAACACTGATCATAATTCTTCCTGAGCATGGTAGAGGCTCTACATTTTATTGTGAGGCATAGGGAATCAGGCTATGATCCATTTTTATATAAGAGAAAAATGTCATGGAATACAAGTATCGGTGGTTGAGGCCATACTATTGCAATTACCAAATGAAAAATCATGATTTAGTAGTAGTTATTCATGATTTACTGGGCTAGAGATATTATTTCTTGGAAGAATGGTTCATTCTATAAATGAATCATTAGATCCTAAAATACATATTCTCACAACATTATTTTAACCTCAATCAATGAATATGGGTTAAATGACTTTAGTATTTTAACGTTGATCTTACTTATAAACCTAGAAAGTGAAATATTTTTTTTATTCTCTAAGATAAAAAAACTCATACACATGATTTTTAGGAAGCCTGTTATGAATGTAAATTGATGTCTCTCACTTCTAGGATACATCTAGAAGTTCGGGAGTGTCTTGGGAATCCCATTTTTAATGAATTATAATTAACCTCATCACTTCTAGATTGAGTTAATAGATGGTGACTATATGATCCTAATGGTTTAGTTTTATCAAAATGTGTTTCATGTGATGACAAATCACCGGGTTAGGTTATCGATGAGGATGAAATATTCTATATTCATGGAATTTTCTAGGTTCCTAAAATCATGTGAGTGGAATTTATGTGAGAGTCCCATGAGTCAAAATGGAAAGTGCATCCTAGACTTACCAAGATGTATCATGAATTAGGCCACCAGTATTGGTGCCCTAGTATGAAGAAATATATAACAGGTTTTGTTACTTAATGTACCACCTGCTAGTAGGTAATGGTAGAACACCAAGTTCATAAAAACCTCTTGTATCCTCTACCCATTATAAAGTGGAAATAGAATGAAATCACAGTGGATTTTGTGACAATATTGTTGAAGACACTTCAATACAGTAATGCAGTATGGGTAATTATGGACTGAATAGAAAAGGTCTCCCATTTCATACCTCTTTGGAAGACCTTGTCAGTAGAAAAACATGGAAAACAATTTTTTTGGGAGATTACATTCCTTTCTTGGGTTCCAAATACCATCATATCACATAGGGATACTTATTTGACGTTGAAGTTTTGTAACGGGTTACATAATTATTTGGGTTCATAGATTATTCTGAATATAACGTACCACCCTTAACTGATGGTTGGTCCAAACATATTTTAATGGTATTAGAAGACTTACTTCAACCATGTGTCCTTGATTTTTGATAATCTTGGGTGAAATACTTTACTCATGTTGATTTACCATAAAATAATATATTATAAGAAAAAATTAAAATAGATACTTATGAGGCATTGTATGAAAGGTTTTATTGTTCACCTCTGTGCATTTTAGAGGTAGGGGAGGTATCCCTATTCGGACCACATCCTAATCAAGAAACATCAGAGAAGGTACATATGATCAAGAATTGAACAGATAAAACTCTATCTTTATAGAATTATTATTCCAGTCATCATCACTAACCTTTATATTTTGTAGTGAGTGATAGGTTCTTATTTCATTTTTTATCTATATTGGGTCATTGATGGATTCAAATACATAGAAAACCAAAACCTAGTATCATTTAACCCATTGATGTTTTGGGGAGATTTGGGATGGTAGCCTATAAGATAGCTCATCTTTAGAGATACCAAGCCATTCATGATGCCTTCAATGTTTCAAATCTTCTTCCACATCATTCTGAACTATATAATAATTTTGATATAGTTTAAATTGAGTTCGTGATGGATTATTCTTTTAAAGAGTATCAAATTTTATCATAAATTATAGAAATAAGGCTCTATGGTGTGGAAATTTCCATATGGTTTGGATGATATGTAAGCATAAATATTTATTGGATGAGAACCTAGAGTGAGAGTCTGATATACATGCTTAGTGGCTGGAGATATTCTTGGATGCAGATCAAAAAACTTATAAGGGGAACTCGGGGAAGCATTTTTTTATGTTGGGGAATTTGTAAGGCCGCAATTTTATTCATCGGATAAAGATCATTTTATTTCAATAAAATTCACTTTTTTACCTCAAACAAAGTTCCTAATGGATTATGTAAGGATTCAGGGGTGTTTAGGATTTTTCAAATCCTAGAGTTATCATTTTTGGAGAATCAGAGTGACTCATACAGTTGTCACATGGTTAGTATTAACTATGAGGATAAATAATATAAACCACAAATATAGGATCAGAATTTAGAAAACCATGTAATAGAGACCACAATGTCATAAAAAATAAAAAATTATTATAGGTTTATTTCAAACGGTTGGGGTCTGAAATTTCAAACCATTCACCTAGCCATGTGTGGGGGTGTACCTTTTGGATAGTAGCTCTGCATGGGTTGTGCATTGTTTTTATAATTGTGCACATACTCGTGATAGACAATGTTCCTTTATATATTAGTGGTCCATAGTTTTATTGTGATTTTTATGACCCTATACAAAAACTGTTCACCCTATTAAAAATGTGGAGTTTCCCTTTTCCCATATTTCTACTCCTAAAAACAATTATTATTCTCCTCCTTCTCCAATTCACATGAATAAGGCCCCTTTGGATCCCATTATTTACTCACATGGATTTTATCTATCTATAGTGACCCTAAATTTTCATATTCTCTAATTAAATAACATTTGCGCAATACTTAAAACCTTATACAAACTGATGCCCAAAGACCTTACTGGTCTAGTGCCTTTGGAAACATGGAAATATAATCACTGATACATAAGTGAGATACATTACCTCCCACAATGTTCTTTATGAATGTAACCCTTCTTAGACACATAAACATAATATATATCTTCCTAACCTAGGGAAGGAATCAGAAAAAGGGGTGAGCTCAGGTACTTAGTATGGGTAAACAAGGGTTATATGTAAGTATAATCATCAAATAAGGGTATGAGAACAAGATCATGAAAATAGAATATCATACCATGTATATTAAAGATCAAATACATGAAACATAGAACAAATCATTGAAGTTCAAATGACATGAGTCATAAGAAAATGAAGAACATAATCCATGAAATCATAACATATGAATAAAACACAGAATTAGGGACACACATAAGATTATAATATTAATTCCATAGTTTCCAAGGCATCGCTTACTAGACCATCTTGGTAGTATGGGTTCACTCCCCATACCATCTCAGTGGTCATGGTTCACTCCCATGGCCATCTTAGTAGCGTCATTTTTCTCCTCATGCCATCTTGGAAAACATGTTTCACTCCCCTTTCCATCTAATAATTCAAGGTTCATTACCAAGACTATCTTTGTCTATATCATGAGATATAAATCCTTACACAATGCATTGGTGGGAGATATAGGTCCCCCCCAATCTCATAATGAAATCATACTTAGGTGTGGAATAAGATCATTAAAAATCATATCATAACCCATGAAATAAAATGGGTATCATAAACATTTAATAATATCATAACCTATCAAAAAAGATGGGTTTAATAATCATTTCATCATAAACATAACCCTTGCAAAAATTATGGTTTCAAAAGAATATAACCTATGAGAGGGAAATATGTTTCATAAAGATAATTCCATCAAAAAAATATACCCTTCATGAAAGAATATTAATTTAACCTTTGTATAATTTCTTATAAGGGCACGTCTAAAATAAACAGATGCCACATTAGATGGAAAATATCATGGAAATATATTTTTTAAAAAGTTCTAGAGGAAAATATCCTTTACTATTTTAAAAAACTCTTTAAAACATTAAAACCTTTTTAAAAATAATATCTTGAAAATAAACCTGAAACCTTATAAATAAATCTTCAAAAAAAATTGGAAACCATTTTCTAAAACATATAATGAGAGATTGAAAAAATTTTGAAAACCATTTTCTATGAAAAATTATAAAAGGAACATGAAATTTTTTTTAAAACCATTTATTGGAAAATACTTTTACAACTTATAAATAGGTCTTGAAATAATTTTGAAAACTGTTTTCCTTAAAAACTTATAAAAGATGCTTGAAAAAATTTTGAAAACAATTTTCCTTGAAAATTTATATAAGAATCTTGAAAACATTTGGTAAAAAATTTTCCTTGATAACTTATAAAATAATATTTTAAAACATTTTGAAAACAATTTTCCTTAAAAAAATATAACTGAATCTCAAAAACCATTTGAATAACACTTTACTTGAAGAATACCACGAAAACATATAAATAAATCATGAAAACGTATTGAGAACCAATTATTTAAAAATTATTCTTAAAAAAATCTTAAACATTATCCTTTTAAACATGTGGTGGAACCTTCACAAAAATAATTGTGGTTAAATTTTTACATGTTGTATGAGATAAGATGAACATTCCTTTTTACACGGTAAAAGGTTATTAAACTTACTTGTATTGAAAATGATAATAATATTTGTTGGACTCCTTATGTTTTAATCATGTTTTGATGATCATAAATCCTATACATCTTGTTTAATCTATTTCAAGTCATGTGTAGTGATGGATAATTTTTATTACGCTTTACATACATTTTCTCAAGATCTAAATTGTATAAATCATCTTTGATTATTGTAAACTATATTTAACTTCGGCCTATAATGATTTCTTTTATGAATGATTAAGTCTAATTCATTCTATGCATATTACTAGTTAAGTCATTGTATAGATATTTGGCTAAATCATAGAAATCGTGAGTCTGCCGCCAGTTCTTGTTTTCCTGGAAAAAGACCCAAACAACGTGACTCAAACACTGTGACACAGACACCGTGACCGAGACACTATGAACCAGACACCGTGAACCAGACACCGCGACTCAGACACCATGACCAGACATTGTGAACCAGACATCGTGACCAGTCACCATGAACCAAACACTATGAACAGACACCATAACTCATTTTAGAACTATTGAAAATGGTGACACTGGTTCCTTGTTAAGACACCATTCGAAGTTATGAAAAGTTCCAAACACTGTGATCCTAGCACCACATATGTGCTGAAATTTCCTGATCTCTATACAACCATTCCATCATAATTGTCTCACCGCTCAGAGGAAAATAAAAAGATATTATTTCGTGGCGACATTGTTTCCAAGTGATACCATTTCTAGAAAAATTATGACACTATTCCTTAATATATTTTTTCATTTTCAATTTAATTTATAACTTTCATATTTGAGTCTTTTAAATGAACTGAAATAATTAATATATCATTGTAGACAAGCCACCTGGTAGTACAAGGTACGAGGTGAAGAATATATGCATCATGTTGGTTCCAACACATGCACTCAAAGAATAAAAAGAAAGGTGTGGCCCTGTGTAGTACCACTGGTTTCTGGTATGTAATCCTTTCTTGATGCTTTTCATGGTTTTAATGTCAAGGGTGATGAATGGGAGAGTCAGGATAACTTTGAATGATGTTTTGAGGCAAAGGGGAAGTCGCACGGACGGCGCATGATTTGTCTAAACCGTGCGGTAAAATCGTGCATAGTTGGTCTTGGAGGCAGTAGCTTCCGCATGGCCAGCGCACGGTTTGTCTAACTGGGTGGCCAAACCGTACGTGGAGGTTCTGTTGAGGCAGTGGCTAATGCACAGTTAGCGCACGGTTTTTCCAACCGTGCAAGCACACCATGCGGCCACTTAAATGAGATCCAATAAAAGTGGATCTCACTCATTTTTGCCTCTAAGTGCCATGTTTACACTCTTAAGTGACCATAACTTGGGATTTTTCTTCCCCTAAGGTCAAAGAGGGTTCTCCCATTGTTCTAGAGGCGATCCAAAGGCTTCTCTTGGTGAATCGAAGCCAGATTCTTGAGGTATGTGATCGTTCTTCTTCGTTCTTGATCGGTTTCATAGATCTACATATATCTACTTCTCCTCTTCTCTTGGTTTCATAGATATATTCCCGTTATGGGTAGATCTAAGTGTGTGGATTTCAAATATGATGATATTTGGTCTTAATCTTTCTAGGAGAAGTGATCTAAGGTGGGTTTTTGGAGAATCGACCCGGGTTTCTTTAGCGTTCATCGACCGTTGTGGTTTTCGTCAAAACCTTTGAGGTAAGAGGCTTCAATCTCAACTCCTCTTGTTATAATTGATTGTCTTAGTTTCAAATTGGGATACATGAATGGATTTGATTGTGAAAAGTATGGAATAAATCTTTTTTAGTGATGATTTGTGGTTTTGATGAAATTGTGAACTCTTGGTGAATTGTTGTGCAAATTGATTTCGCTTCTTGAATTTAAAATGTTGATTTTAGATTATTATTGATGAAATTGTAAATTATTTGAGGAAAATGGGTTCTCAATAAAAAGGGTGTTTTATTGAAATGGTTTGAGATTGAAATGACATTGATGGATTTGGTTTTCAATAAAAAAGGAGTTTTATTGAAATGGTTTGGATGTGAAATGGTTAAGAATTTAAATGGTTTGAATTGGTTGAACACACATGGTTTTTCGCATGATGGTTGTGTGTGTTCACTATCATGTGGGACAGATAAGGGTTATGGGTCTCCCCCATCAGTGTTGGTATAGATACGGGTTAGGTCTCTCCCCCGTCAAACATTCATATTAAATTCGAGACGGATAAGGGTTAGGAGTCTCCCCCATCAGTGTTGGGATGGATAAGGGTTAGGGATCTCCCCTGTCAAACATTCATGAGAATTTGGGTTGGATAAGGGTAGGAAGTCTCCCCCATCATGGTTGGGATGGATAAGGGTAAGGGCATCTCCCTTCTTCCAGGTAGCATGCATGGTTGGTTACATGGGTTTGTGGAAATGTTTGGGTATGCCAAAAAAGAATATTTGTGAAATGGTTATTAAGCATGTTTGGTTATTTTTCTGGAAAAATAAATATCTGGAAAATTGGTTTCAATTTCTCTTGGAATTCCTTTGGTTATGTATGGTTTTGGAAACTTGTTTATATATATTTATAAACTTCTTTTGAGAAAATTTTTTATATAAACTGTTTTTATATAAATGTTTCTAACTCTTCGATCCTAGTGGCATGAGTAGGGAATCCATTGGGGAAAACCTACTATGTTTTTTACTCACCCATGCTTTGGAATGTTGGTTCTTTTCCAGATGTGCTTTTCTAGGACACAGGTAAAGGTAAAGCATCTTGTTGCTAGTGGCTTGTGGTGATTCTTGGGAAATGTTGTGGAGCATGGAGCTTGTGGAGCATGGAGTTGTAGTGTATTTTGAGATTCTTGAGTTGTTCATCTGTTGTGTACGTATATGCTCAGTATGGTCTTACAATTTTGTGTACATTGATGTGGTTTGAAATAAATGAAGTTGTTTGTTGGTCTTTTACTTGTTAATGCATCTTATAGTGAATGTTTGGTTATGGTTGGTTTATGGGTTTATTTATTAATGGGAAAATCGTCCCCCACTTATAATCAAAACCCTTCAGCATTTATTTCCAACCTTTGGCACCTTGGGATGTCTCTTAAGGCCTAATAATGACTCGTGGTACTCTCAAGCCAATGAGAATTGGTGGTCCATTACAAATGGTATCAGCTTGTTCGGTCCTCCCTTAACAAGTGTTCATCGATGTAGTTGGTCTTGGAGTTGAAATACATTCTTGTCTATTCCTTGGGTAAAAATCTTAGATAGGTGTAGGAATATCGGAACATGAAATGTATAGCATAAAAGGACGTAGCTAACCCATTTGTGTTGAACTTCAAGTTATCAGGGTGTTGGGTACATAAGTGTTTTGGATACACTTCTAGAATGTTGGAAATCTCATCGTCATGGGTTTAGCCAATGAGAGGAGCATGACATGCATTGTAGAGGAATGACTTCCCACTAGGATTTTATATCTCATTGTGAGGAATAAGTAAGTCTTTTGTGCATGGTGTGAATTTTTGAAAAATGAAGAAATTTTTTTCAAGTAAAAGATTTTGAAAACAGGGTATTTGGTGTATTTTTAAGATGGGTTGGTTTTCAAAAGGCATGAGGAATGTTTTCAAAAAAGTTTTAACATGGGAAAAAGATTGTATTGAAAAAAATGTTGTGATAGATGATGTGATTGAATTTAAAATGCTAATCCATCAGTTGCTAGAGAGTGAGATTGACGGATTTTGTGGTTGGTTTAAAAATGGCACCTATTAGGCGTCGTTGGAACCAACCCGAAGAGGCTATAGAGAATGTGGTTGCACCAAAACCATGTGTGACCCAAGAGCTGGATCAAAGTATTTTCTAGGATTTTCATGCTGTGGATACAGGGAACTGGAGTAATGAGTCACGACATGTGGATCATACCATCCAGTTCATGAAGCAGAATCCACCGAACTTTTAGGGTGATGCTCAACCAGAGAAGGCGGAGGTGTGGCTAAGTAGGATGAATAGTATCATCGATTTCATCGGCACACCATCAGATCTCAAGTTCAAGTTGGTGATGTATATTCTTGAGGATCTTGCACGTCAGTGGTGGGATTAGCAGTGCAGGATAAATTGGATGAAGGCCTTACGTGGGCGGATTATGAAGAATTGTTCAACAAACAATTCTATCCTCACATGTTCAAGATCTAGAAAACGATGAACTTCTTCAGCTTGAAACAAGAGACTCTCTTTGTCATAGAGTATGTGTCTAAATTCATGAATTTAGTCTGTTTTTCACCAGAGGTTGTGGAAAGTGCATCGTTAAAGGCATGCATCTTCGAATCGGGGCTAAGATAATAGATTCAATCGAAGAATGTATATCTCTGTATTACAGATTATATAGAGATGGTGAACAGAGTGACTATTGCTGAACGAGATATCTCAGGATCGATAGGAGGAGGTATGATGATACCTACAAGAAATGGTGGGAACTCAACCTTTGGGAACAAGAGTAAAAGGGACCCCTATTTCCACGGTGCAAGTGGAAATCAGTATAAGACAGTAGGATCAGTGAACCTTCCACCACTACCCCAGGGAAAAGTAGGTTGTTTTCAATGTGGTTCTCTTGACCAAAAAAGGCAAGATTGTATGAAACAACCTAGATCATGTCACAATTTCATGTAGATAGTTCATCTACAACACTATTTTTAGAATGCACCAAGGTCGGGTGCGTGTGACACCCCTCAGGCGTCGCAAGCATCATATGTTTCGACAGTATGTGGACAGTAGAATTAGTCTCATCAACATAACAAATCGAGCCATGGTGATTCTAGAAATACCATGAATCCTCAACCAGGGAAATATTAGAATGAAAACAAGGAGAACAGTGCAGCGATGAAGCAATTTTATGGAGCTGAGCAGATGACGGTCAATGTGCAGGTTGGACCATCTATAGTGAGAGGAACGATTATTTTGGAATATCCCCTTGTGCAAGTGTTGTTTGATAATGAAGCATCGCATTCCTTCATTTCTTCTCGTGTTGTTGACTTGATATGTTTAAAACTGAAAATGATGCCTTCTTTTTTGAAACCGAAAACTCCTCTTAGTGAAAGAGATCGTCAAGCCTTTGTGTGTAGAGCATGTGCTATAACTGTTGATAGAGCTGAGTTAAAATGGGACTTCTCAATGTTGGACAAGGATATCTATGATGTAATACAAGGTATGGATTGGTTGACAATGTTTAAGGCTCACATCGACTATTATAATAGAACAGTTAGTTTCAAGAATGAGGACGGAATTGAACATCTCTTCAGAGGAGAGAGGATGGTAAAGAAAGGTGCAAGGAGCTTTCTAGCACCAATGGTAGAAATGATCTCTTACCAACTGGAAGAGTTGAATTTGGCATCAATGGAAGAGATTGAGGAAAATAGTTTTCCAGCTATTGTGGATCAATTTCCAGATGTATTTCCTAATAAATTCTCAGGGTTACCACCTCTAAGGGAAGTGGAGTTTACGACTGATCTCCTTCCAGGGAACAGTCCTATTTCCATTCCACCTTATAGGATGGAACCAGTAGAGTTACGGGAATTGAAACTGCAGTTAAAGGAGTGGGAAAGCAAGGTTTTCATTCGACCAAGTACTTCCCCATGGTAAGCACTGGTGTTTTTTGTGAAGAATAAAGATAAAACTCTTTAGTTGTGTGTTGATTATCCTAAGCATAAACAAGTTACGATAAAGAATAGATATCCACTTCCACGCACTGATGATTTGTTCGATCAATTAAGGGGAGATCAGTGGTTCTCCAAGATTGACTTGCGATCAAGATATCACCAATTGCGAGTTTGGAAGGAGGATATTCCAAAGACATATTTCAGAATCAGATATGGACACTAAGAATATGTATTCATTCCTTTCGGTTTAACGAATTCACCAGTGGTCTTCATGGATTTGATGAATCAGATATTTCATTGATATCTGGATTCTTTTGTTGGGGTGTTTGTGGATGATATTTTGGTCTATTCAAAAACTGGGGTTGATCATGAGGTGCACCTGGAAACAGTTTTACAAATCTTAAGAGATCATCATTTTTATGACAAATTATCAAAGCATGAATTTGGATATGGTAAGTAACTTTCCTTGGTCATTTCATTTTTGAGAAAGGAGTTTTTGTTGATCCTGAAAAGATAGAAGCCGTTTTCTCTTGGAAACCATTTAAGAATATGTTCGAGATACATAGTTTTCTAGGTCTAGCTAGTTACTATTGATGCTTTGTGCGTGATTTATCACGACCAGCTTCACTGATGATAGCTCTGACTAAGAAGAATGCTTCATTCCTATGGATGGAAGAATGTCAGAAATCCTTTCAGGAACTGAAATTTCATCTTACATTAGCACATATCTTGATTTTTACAGAATAAGGACAGGGGTATGTGGTGTATTGTGATGCTTCAGGATCAGGGTTGGGTTGCATCCTCATGAAAATAGATCATATGGTTTCTTATGGTTCAAGGTCGTTGAGGGTGCATGAGAATAATTTCCCAACACATGATTTGGAATTATCTGCAGTCATCCATGCATTGAAAACATGGAGACATTATCTTTTTTTTGAGAAATTCACTGTTGTTACGGATCCCAAAATCTTGAAACACATTTTCTCATAGTGATATTTGAATCTAAGGCAAAGGATATGGATGGAGTATCCCTAGATGTTTGTCATTGACTTGATGTACACACCAGGAAAAGGGGATTCAGTGGCGGATGCATTGAGTAGAAAGTCATTTGCTCAGTTAGCAAAAGAAGCTTCAAATTAATGGCAGTTGATGTCGGTATTAGCCGACATGCATGTGGAATGTGAATACCGAGGTGATGTTGCTATTTTATTTCCATTTACACTTGTTCCTGATTTAGTAAATATGATCAAAGAAGCAAAAACATCTGATGCATAATGTCTTGTTGTAAGTTCAAAACTCAATGGTGGGGAGACCATTGATGGCTAGAAACCTAATGGGGGTTCGGTTTTTTGTTTCAAAGATCAGATGGTTGTACCTATTATTTTTTAGGAACAAATCCTTCATGATTACCACCTTTCAAGATGGCCCATAGACCCTGGTACACAAAAGATGTATAAGGCGTTGAAGGCACAGTTTTAGTGGAGCGGCCTAAAAAGGAAGGTGGCAGAGTTCATCTCACGGTGCATAACTTGTCAATAGGTTAAAGTAGAGTATTAGAGACCAGCTGGTATGTTACAATATTTACCTATCCCAATGTGGAAATGGGATTAGATAGTAATGGATTTTGTTACAGGTCTTCCATGAACGGTTCGTAAACACGATGCCATTTGAGTGATAGTGGATCGTCTAACCAAGTCGGCCCATTTCATCCCTATTCGTGAAACTCATACGGTGTAAGATCTTTAAAAAATCTATATCCAAGAAGTGGTAAAGAGGCATGATGTACCAGTGTCTATAGTCTCAGATAGAGATTAGATGTTCACATCTAGTTTCTGGAAATCATTACAGCAAGCCCTTGGAACGCAGTTGACTATGAGCATGGTGTATCATCCTCAGATATATGGGAAATCCGAGCAGATGATACAAACTTTGGAAGATATGTTGTGTTCTTGTGTAATGGATTTTGGTGGCTCATGGTAGGAGCATATACCCTTAGTGGAGTTCTCATACAATAATAGCTATCAATCCTCGAAACGCATGGCTCCATTTGAAGCATTGTATGGGCATTTTTGTCGTTCTACACTATGCTGGTTGGAAACTGGTGAAACTTCACTAGTTGGGATGAGCCTTGTCCAAGAAAAAACAGAGAAGATTCAGCTGATTAGAAAGAGGACGGAGATGACTCAGAGTCATCAGAACTCTTATGCAGGTCACCATCGACAACCGTTGTCGTTCGTTGTAGGTGATCATGTCTTCCTGAGGATCTCTCTAAGGCTTGGACATCGTCGTTTTGGGAAGCAGGGAAAGTTATCTCCTAGATACATTGGCCCTTTTTTGATACTGGAATGGTTTGTAGAGGTGGAATATCGGTTATAATTACAACCGTAGTTTAGTTCGATGCATAATGTGTTCCATGTATCTCAATTGAAAATGTATCAGCCTAATCCTGACCATGTGATTAGATGGGATCGCGTTGAAATAGAGCCAGATGCTTTGTTGATACATACCCCAGAACGGATTGTGGATAGGAAAGAGAATTTCTTTTGGGGAAAAAGAATTAGTATAGTGCATGTTTTATGGCCGCATGGTTAGATTTAGGAAGAGACTTGGGAACGTGAGAAGGAAATGAAAGAGCAGTGGCCGGAACTCTTTCAGTTGGGTGAAGGTTTTCTACTTTCCAAGGATGGAAAGACCAATGGTGGGGAGATTTTAGTACCCCCACTTTCTGGTATGTAACCCTTTATTGATGATTTTCATGGTTTTAAAGATAAGGTTAATGAATGGGAGAGTTGGGAGAACATTGAAAGATGTTTTGAGGCAAAGTGGAAGTCGCACAGATGGCGTACGGTTTGTCTAAACCGTGCGGTAAAACCATGTGTAGTTAGTCTTAGAGGCATTAGCTTCTACATGGGCGGCGCACGGTTTTTCTAGACGTGTGGCCAAACCATGCATGGAGGGTCTGTCGAGGTAGTGTCTAATGCACGGTTAGCCCATGTTTTGTCCAACTGTGCTGCCACTTAAATGAGATCTTATAAAAGTGGATCTCACTCATTTTTTTCCTCTAAGAGCCTTGTTTAAGCTCATAAGCATCCATAACTTGGGATGCTGCTTCCCCTAAGGTCAAAGAGGGCTCTCCCATCATTCTGGAGGTCATCCGAAGGCTTGTCTTGGTGAATCGAAGTCGGATTCTTGAGGTATGTGATCGTTCTTCTTCGATCTTGATCAGTTTCTTAGATTTACTTAGATTTACTTCTCATCTTCTCTTGGTTTCATAGATCTGCGCCATTTATGGGTATATATAAGTGTGTGGATGCCAAATATGATGATATTTAGTCTTGATATTCTAGTAGAAGTGATCAAAAGCAGGTTTTTGGAGAATCGACCTGGGTTTCTTTAGCATTCTTCGACCGTTGTGGTTTTTGTCAAAGCCTTTGAGGTAGGACGCTTCACTCTCAACTCCTCTTGTTATAATTTATTGTCTTAGTTTTAAATTGGTTTATTTGAGTGGATTTGATTGTGAAAACCATGGAATAAAACTTTTTTAGTGATGATTTATGGTTTTTATGAAATTGTGAAATCTTGGTAAATTGTTGTGCAAAGTCATTTGGCTTCTTGAATTTAAAATGTGGATTTTAGATTATGATTGCTGAAATTGTAAATGGTTTGATGAAAATGGGTTTTCAATAAAATGGGTGTTTTATTGAAATGGTTTGAGATTGAAATGACGTTGATGGATTTGGTTTTAAATAAAAAGGGAGTTTTATTGAAATGTTTTGGATGTGAAATGGTTAATCATTTAAATGGTTGGAATTGGTTGAACACACTTGGTTTTTGGCATAATGGGGCTCTCCCCCATCAGTGTTGGTATGGATAACAGTTAGGGATCTCCCCCATCAAACATTCATATTGAATTCGGGATGGATAAGGGTTAAGAGTCTCCCCCATCAGTGTTGGGATGGATAAGGGTTTGGGCTCTCCCATATCAAACATTTGTGTGAATTTGGGTTGGATAAGGGTAAAAAGTCTCCCCCATAATGGTTGGGATGGATAAGGGTTAGGGATTCTCCCTTATTCTAGGTAGAATTCTTGGTTGGTTGCATGGGTTTGTGGAAATGGTTGGGTATGCCAAAAATGAATGTTTTTGAAATGGTTCTTAAGTTTGTTTGGTTATTGTTCGGGAAAAATAATTTTATAGAAAATTGGTTTCAATTACTCTTGGAATGCATTTGGTTATGTATGGTTTTGGAAACATGTTTATATTTTTTTATAAACTAATTTTGAGAAAATGTTTTATATAATATTTTTTTATATAAATGTGTCTAACTCTTCCATCCTAGTGGCATGAGTATGGAAGTAATTGGGGAAAACCTGTTGAGTTTTATACTCACCCCTACTTTGGCACATTGGTGCTTTTGCAGATGTCGTATTACGAGACACAGGTAAAGGTAAATCATCTTGTTGATGGTGTCTTGTGGTGATGCTTTGGAGATGTTGTGGAGCTTGGAGCTTGTGGAGCATAGAGTTGTAGTGTCTTTTGAGAGTCTATAGTTGTTCATCCGCTGTGTACTTTGATGCTTAGTTTGGTCTTCTACTGTTGTGTACTTTGATGTGATTTGATATAAATGAAGTTGTTTGTTGGTATTTCACTTGTTCATGCATCATATAGTGAATGTTTGGTTATGTTTGGTTTATGGGTTTATTTCTTAAAGGGTAAATCGTCCCCCACTTGTACTTGAAACCATTCGGTATTTATTGCCAGCCTTTGGTGCCTTGGGATGTCGCTTAAGGCCTAGTGATGAATGACTCGTGGCTCAAGCTAATGTGAATTGGCGGGTCATTACACCCTGAAACAAGAAGCATGGTAGAGAATTAGATGTGTGAGAATTCTTGCAAAAATAACTGACACCTGTAAAAATATACATTTGATGAACACACGAATCAATCACGAATCCAAAATATAGGATATCATAGATCAGAGTCAAGAATATCTTTGCAATACCAACTCTATGAATAACATGATCCATATCTAACTAGAAACCAGAGCACCAGACCTGCGATACTCTGTTTCTCACAAGAGGACCTGAATATTTCATCTACTTCATCCAAAAAGTCAAAAGATACATAGAATGACACTCAGAGCACTTCTAACCTTATCTCATCATTTTTGATATTTTGTTTATTATTTTTTGATTTCAAGTTGTGTGTCTGTTTGTGAATAAAAACACACATTGTCTCGTGAACTAAACTAAAGGATACAAGATATACTTCCTCTAATATCTCTTTACAGTTATTTATTCCCACAGATTAGTGTGGAAGAGGTTCATGTGTGACCTGGTAGTTTATTCTCACATAAAACTATGGAAGAGGTTGTGTGACCTGGACAGTCCTATGAACTATGGTTTACCCCGATCAAGGTTGTGGATCATTTTTATTAATATAAACTAATTTTTGGTAGTTGATCACCAAGAAGAGTGGATTAGGTCTCATCTTGAGGCTGAAACACTTGTTTTATAGCTAGTTTTTTATTTAATTTAGTTTTCCCTGTTTTACTGTATAATTTCAAAATCACTAGATTTACTTTGATAGTTAATCTTGGAAAAAAGTTATAATTTTTTTTCGTATTAAAATAGCTTCAAAATTAATATCAATAACTAATATTGATATTTATGAGAATTAATCAATATTCTAAGAATTTATTTTAATATTCAAACTTTCATAACTGTTTTACTTTGATTAGTTGGGTTGTATTTATTTTTATTGGTGAACCTTTTAAGAAAAATTTGCAAACCAAAATTTTTATAGATACTCAATTCACTCCTCCCCCCCCCCCCACCCCCCTCTTGAGTACTCTACTCCGACCAACATCTGGTATCAGAGGAGTTTTTTATTTTTTTAAGACTCTAATTTTGAACCTATTCAACTGTAATTTTAGTTGCAATTAAAGATCTTTAAAATTCTTGTTAATTATAAATTTCTCTCTCTTTCAAGGTATTTCTTTTTTATGGATAATGGAATGGAAGGTTATATAACAAATAGACCACAATTATTTAATGGAACCAATTATACCCAATGAAAAATTAAAATTAACATTCATTTAGAAAGTATGGGTTTTTATATTTAGTCCTCAATTATATATGAGCCAAATATTCCTATTACTGATAGAATCAAATGGGATTACCCGACCAATACTACCTGTAATAAGAGTTTCAAATCCATCAATGCTTTATATTTATCTTTAATAGGTTTAGAGACCCAAAGCATGATGTACATGGACATTACATTACTTTTTTTTAATACTTAATACATAACAAAAACTGACATCCAAGGACCGTAATAGTTTAGTGTCTTTGGAAACATGGATCATAAACTTATAATCATGTTGAATGATCTTCAACATCTCCCATAATGATTTTCCCTTTTCATTTTCTTACCTAAAACATTACTTTATATCTTGGGGAAAAGAAAACATAAAAAAAGTGAGCTCAAATGCTCAATAAGGGTAAGCATGGAGAAAATAAAACAACCCATATACATTTGAACATAAAAACATGAACATAATGTTTAAACATCAAAATCATGAGAAATGGCATTAAACATGGTAGTACGTAAGGCATAGATCATAATGGAACATCAATAATGATAAAATAACATGGGAATAAATCATTTTATTGTGGAAAACCATTAATCACGTGATATTATTTCCATATTAGCCAAGGCATTGCTTCCAAGACCATCATAGTGGACAAAGTCCATTACTGAATCAGGTTTACCTGCCATTCCAGCCCTGTATTACTGTACCGGATTTAATTTTCCTTACAAACATGTCTATTTCATGAGATATAAATCTTTACCCAAAGCATTTTAGGTAGATATAGGTCCCACCCATCTCATAATTAAATCATTCTTATGTGTGTCACAACATAAACATAAATCATTCATCATAACCCAAAGAATAAAATGGGTTTCATAAACATCATCCCAACAGAACATAATCCATATAAAACAAATGGATATCATTTCACCATAAGAAAATTGAAATCATATAAATCATAGAGACATTAAACTTGAAACATACACATATTAAATAATGTCATCTTAGATGGAAAATAGTTTTAATAAAACACTTGAAATGAATTTTTGAGGAAAATATCCTTTCTTCTTCATAATCATTTTATTTTCTCAAAATGCCATGAAATTTTAGAAGAAATGGATTTTGTTTAAAATAATCATGAAATCATGTACAGGAAGCTTCATGAAAATAAGGAGTTATGAAACTGTAAAAATCCATTCACGCCGTATAAGTTAAAAAAACATTTTCCTCGTACTTTTAACGAAAAAGTCAAAAAGTACCACGTGTGGTAAACAAAAGAAAGATTCCTTACATAACACAAATTAAACATCAAATAGGGGTAAAAATGACTTTAAAAATACATGGAAGAATATTAAAAACTTTATGAAAAATATTTTTTTATTCACATGGATTAAAAATATAACCCCAAAAAATACTTACGTATTAGCAATCTCGGATAAAAATGGTATTGAAAAATTATCCATTACCTTTGTCCAATTTCTTCCATATGTGTCTGAGACACTTATATAGTGGGTTTAAACATATTAATAACTTCTAACATAACCATAATAATATTTATGATATCATATATGATTCACTTATGACTTTATATTACCCGTTCTTTTGTAAATTCCATGTTAAATCAGTGTTTTGGGTAAAATCATTTCATTTATAATACATGTTTAGACTTGTTGTTCTTGATATTATTACTTATATCCAGATTTAATTAATTTCAGAATGTAAAACATGATTTAAATATAACATATATTCAGCATAAAAATATATATTATAGATCGATAAACGGAATGAAATACACCGTTCAGGGAGACAGTAGGTCGTACGTACGCATGAACGCTGTTTTTGTTTCCTTATTGAATTGAATGGAATTTAGTAAATGAAACATATATGTACATAAATACAGTATCATTATTATGTAATATCTTTCATGATTATTTATTATATGTACTTTATAATTGTACTTGAATGGTTAATCATGGAAAATGAATCTCATCGTGTTCGTGGAGAGGGTAGTCTGTACGTACGCACGAGAAACAATATCATTATTTTGATATTAAAATATTATATAATTGGATGTTATATCATATATAAATAATATTAATAATGTTATATTTATTATTTATATCATTTATACTCATTATTATACCCATCCAAATGATTAAATGTTTGAATGACAAACTACACAACGACGGGGAGATGGTAAGCCGTACTTACGCACGTGTGGTGACTTTTTCATTCATAGGATGGATAAAATAACTAATATGGTTGTAAAATTTTTATAGAAAACATAAAAGTATATAGAAGATACTGGAGTTATTATTTAATCATGGAAACAACAAAGGAGGAAGTGGAAGAGGAAACGAACTTGAAGTAGGTGGTGAGATATTTACCTCTTCTTCGGGTTCTTCCTTTTGATTTGATAAAGGGCTCCTTAGGTTGGCTTTCTGACTAAAGAAAGGACTCTAGGATAATGGGAGGACAGTTAGGAGGGTATTTGGTCAGGGTTTGGCCGAGCCAAATGGATTTGTATGTGTGAATTAGAGAGAAGGGGGAGTGCCCTTTTATAAGAGAGGAGAGGGGCACCGTAGAAAAAACATAAAATATTATTTTATAATAAATTCATATTCGGTTTATAATTTCTCAAAAGTGTATTATTTAGAGGATAAGGTGGGTATGGGTCTAAATCCTCTGAACAAATAGATTTTAGAAAAGTTTATGCTACCATTTTAACCTTATCATTTAGATTTAACTCTAAGTTAAATAATTTAACGTTTACCGTGTCTTCTTGTATTCTTACACTATATGGTTAATAACCTTACTATAAACTGCCAATATAACCCCAATTGGTTAATTAATGTCATATATATTATTATATAAGCCTTTTGGCTGAACCATTGATTTTTAGGACCATTATATTAATTAATAATATAATATTTGTTTTAAAGACTCTTTTATGTCAATTTTGACACTATTTGGTATTTTGTTTTCTCTAAATTCATAACCGAACTATTATTTCTACAAAAAATCATATAACCAACTATAATATGGTATATTAACCTAAAAATTTGTTTAATTCATAAAAAGTCTCAAATTAAATTTATTTTGGTATTTATAATATCAATTATGTTAATATTTCATTAATAAGGTAATTACTGCATCATCATTGTGTCATAAATAAATTAAATTATTTAATGTCTGAAAAATTAAAATACAATATAATTATGTAGGAAATAATTTTATCTTTCTAATTAATATTTATAGTCGAATTTATCTTATGTATTAACCTATATTAAAAATGTTTTAGTAATTAATCTTTGATTTTAACTATTTTAATGCTTCTTTAAATAAAATAATAATAAGTGTCATAATCTAATCCAAGTGAACAAAATAGGTTTATATTTTATTCCTAATGTTTTTTTTGATAGAATTATACTTTTCTAGTAGAATTAGAACAAGTTTTAGGGTAATAATAATATCATTTTTATCCTTAATTACCCTATTTACTTTTAACCATGGAAAATAAAAGTAAAAAGTTATTATTCACCAAAAAAAATTATCTTATTGAACAAAATTTTACTTATTTTATTAACCATATCTCTCGGATTTTCAAAATTCAACTCACAGAATTGGTAAAATTATGTTTAATGTAAATTTTCAAATGCTCCTAGGAGGTGGGTAAAAGACGGTAAAAAGTTCAATAAAATTTTTATATATCTAAAATTATTATAAAATGACTCCAACAAATTACATTGAACTTATAAAGGAATTGTATATCTATTTTGACCTAAAATAAATTGAAATAAAATAAATGATTATTTAAATAAAAAGTCGGTTTTAACCAATAACTGAGCGTTTTCACTATTCATCAAAAATTGAAAGTTTTCAGAAAAATACAAAAAAATCACCCTAAGATAATTTCGATATTCCAAATCCAAAAATGAAGTCCATTTTGAAAGATAAAATTTATAAAATTTCAAAAAGTGGGTATTTCTATTCATAACAGCTAGTTTATATAATATTTTAATAACATATCGTTGTTTAGTGAAACTTGGTATTGCGTACAATGCAAGCTATCGAGGAAGGTTTCTCTTGCGTGTAACGCAAGCCAAGACTGGTGTTGCGTATACTAAAATATAATATGGTGTTGCGTATAGTGAAAGATAATCTTGGTGTAGCGTACAACAAAAGACATCAAATAAATTAAAAATAATAATTCTCATAAAATCTTAGGGTGTTACATTCTACCCCCCTTAAAATGAATTTCTCCCTCAAACTTTTTCGGGGTTATAAATGGTTTTCTAATTGATAGTTTATTTCAAATAAACACACATCGTAAAAAGGAATACTAAAACATCATTTTAAAAAGTAACGTTAGAAACATAACGGATACCCAAAGTAACTCATCACTGGGTTTCCACATAAGAGAATATAGGTGAAAATATGGATATGGAAGAGAAATATAAACATCAAGTTCTGATAGAGAGTGGTAGAGAACATGTCTATGAAAAAGCCAACAATCACAAAGCCATAAATTTGTGATGATCCAAGGTACCATCTAATTCATCGGATATGAGGGTACTAGGGAAACATTTTTGTTTTTCAATATCATTTCCCTAAAGTAGAAAATTATGAATTAGATGAAATACTTACTTGATTTTGGTACAATCTCGTTGTTGGTCATTCCATTAACAATTTCAACTTCATATCTTAAACAAATGAAGTAGAATTTTTCATTCGTGAAGTGTTAGCAGATCATGTGATAGAATGATGGTTCATTCCATCTGTCTCAAACAAAAGGTTAGAAAAAGTTATCAAATATACATAAGTCCATATATGGTGAGATTAATCGTATATGGACTTATAATTCATCTATCATACCACTTAATAAAATAAAACTAGTTTCTAATAAACAAGGACTTTCTGTAGGCTAGAGGTAGGTGATAAAGTCTCGTCGCACTTCGGTTGTGGGTTTGATTCTCACAACCTTGTCTGATGTGACGGGTTGTCACCCATCTTGCAGGTTGTCCCTTTTTCTAAAACTTCATTATTATAACATTCCTGCAATAATATCCAAAACAATTCTAGCCTTAAATAATACTATCTTATTTCTAACTTAATTCATTCCAATCTTTAGGCTTATCCAAAATACTTCAGTCCAAGCTCATCGTATAGATATAATGATTACTTTAAAGGTCACATAACACGCACTTAAATATCATCATTTATACCCAATATATCATAATATATATCTTGTTGGTCACATTCCAAACATGTGAATACCTTAATCATGTATTCTTTTGAAAAAAAATTACCATAGAACCTTAGTAAAAACATGAATGTTGTCAAAAGTTAACTCTTTCAACATACCAAAATCCCAAAATTTATATATACTCAAACCATGATAAAACATTGTCCTTATATCAGTCATGAGCTCATGAATACTATCAAACATTTAAATTTCTCCTTATCCCTTCATTATGCGCATATCATCTGCTTTCCAAAAATATTTCAATCACTTTTCATGGTGACCAGTACCATTCAACATATACTTTCAGATACTTTAGAAAAAACAATAGTGTAATAATCCTTAGATGTTTCATTATTACATAGTACCATACATTATTCTTGATAAACATTCAATAATTCCACTACCTTCATAAACCATTGACCGAGATTTAAAACTTCTTTCATCTCATATATCATTTGTAGTCTCTTAATCATCATCAACATAAATACTACCCATACGACCATTTTGATTCTCTTCATGAGACTTTCCCTTAGGGCTTTGGTTTTCATAATGCCCATACATTCCACATTTAAAACATTTAAACATTTTTGATGTCTTAGAAATACCATTATCCTTGTCCATGGAGTTAAATGAACCTTTCCCTTTAAAATTACTAGATTTGTGTCCTTCTTTTCCACGCCGAAATAATCTTCCAGTTCCTTTTAAACATTCTCCTTGATGCCTCTTCCCACATGATTTACATGAGGTAAATTGAACTTTCTTTCCTCTATGATCATCATGAAACTCCATATTTCTCTTATTAGATGAGTTATGAAACTTACCAAAGTTGATATTATTGATCATATTATGAGATTGCTGATTAGTAATAATAACGATGTTTGGACATCCAAATCCTATTTTATTTGGTTTTTCGTGAAGAATATCATTCCATTGTCCATCATATTCTCCATTAACATGACTCCTCCTATTTCATGCCATTTCATAAAATTGAAAAAGAATAGTATGAGAGGAAAAACTCATACTAGAAAAACAATATAATCAAGGGGGGTAATTTCAATCTCTATTATATTAGGTTTTATTCTATGATCGTTACCGTAATTCTAGTACAATAACCTATACTTATACTTATCCTTAGGGACATCCCTATACATACCTTAGAAATATCTCTAGGGATCTCACTAACGTTTTCTCATCCTAGTTTGCAAAGGTTAACTAACCCTTCACTATGATACCAACTGTAGAGACCCAAAGCGGGACATACATGGACATTACATTACTTTTGTGGAATACTAAATACATAACAAAAACTGACATCCAAGGACCATAATATTTTAGTGTCTTTGGAAATATGGAACATAAACTTCTAGTCATGTTGAACGATCTTCAAAATCTCCCATAAATATCTTCCCCTTTTGTTTTCTTACCTAAATCCTTTCTTTATATCCTAGGGGAAAATAAAACATAAAAATGGTGAGATCAAATTCTCAGTAAGGGTAATCATAGACAAAATAAAACAACCCATATTCATTTGAACATAAAAACATGAACATAAAGTTTAAAGATCAAAATCTTGAGTAATGACATTAAACATGGTAGTAAGTAAGGAATAGATCATAATGGAACATCAATCATGATAAAATAGCATGGGAATAAAACATTTAATTGTGTAAAACCATTAATAACATGATATGATTTCCGTAGTGACCACGGTATTTCTGCCAAGACAATTACAGTGGACAAATTCCATTACTGAATCGGGTTTACCTGTCGTTCCAGCCCTATATTACTGTACCAGATTTACATATCGTTACAACCATGTCTATCTCAGGAGATATAAATATTTACCCAATGAATTGGAGGGAGATATAGGTCCCACCCATCTCATAATGAAATCATTCCAACATGTTCCAGAACATAAACATAAATCATTCATCATAACCCAAAGAATAAAATGGGTTTCATAAACATCATCCCATCCTAACATAATCCATATAAAAAAAATGGATATCATTTCATCATAAGAAAATTGAAACCAAGTAAATCCTAGAGACATTATAATTGAAAAATACACATATGAAATAATGTTATCTTAGATGGAAAATAGTTTTAATAAAACACTTGAAATGAATTCTTGAGGAAAATATCCTTTCTTCTTCAAAATAATTTTATATTCTCAAAATTCCATGATATTTTAAAAGAAATGGATTTTGTTTAGAATAATCATGAAATATATTACAAGAAAATTCATGAAAATAATGAGTTATGAAACTGTAAAAATCAATTCAAACCATATAAGTTTGAAAAACATTCTCCTCCTACTTTTAACGGAAAAGTCAAAAAGTACCACGTATGGTAAACAAAAGAAAGATTCCTTCCATAACACAAAGTAAAAGTCAAAGAGGGGTAAAAATGACTTTAAAAATTCGTGGAAGAATATTAAAAACATTATTAAAGACATTTTTATGGACATGGATGAAAAATATAACCCCAGTAAATACTTATGCATAAGCAATATTGGATAAAAATTAGATTGAAAAATTTGCCCTTACCTTAGGTCTAATTTCTTCTATATGTGTCAGAGACACTTTTATAGTGTGTCTAGACGTATTATTAACTTTTAACATAACCATAATAATATTTATGATATCATATATGATTCACTTATGACTTTATATTACCTGTTCTTTTGTAAATTCCATGTTAAAGCGGAGTTTTGGGTAAAATAGTTTCATTTATCATACGTGTTTCACCTTGTTGTTCTTGATATTATTACTTATATCCTGATATAAATAATTCCAAAATTTAAGACATGATTTATATATAATATATTCTCAGAAAATAAATATATGTTATAGATCGATAAACGGAATGAAATACACTATTCATGGAGATGGTAGACCGTACGTACGCATTAACGCTGTTTTCGTTTCCTTATTGAATTGAATGGAATTATGTAAGTGAAACATAAATTTACATAGATAAATTATCATTATTATGTAATATATTTCATGATTATTTATTATATATACTCTATAATCATACTTGAATGGTTAATCATGGAAAAGGAATCTCATCGCGTTCGTGGAGACGGTAGTCCGTACGTACGCACGAGCGATGATATCATTCTTTTGATATTAAAATCATATATAATTGGATGTTATATAATATATACATAATCATAATAATTTTATATTTATTATTTATATCATTTATACTCATTATTATACCCATCCAAATGATGAAATGTTTGAATAACAAACTACACTATGACGTGGAGATGGTAAGCTGTACGTACGCATGTGTGGTGACTTTTTCATTAATAGGATGCATAAAATAACTAATATGTTTGTACAATTTTTATAACAACATCACAATATATAGAAGATACTATAGTTATTATTTTATCACGGAAACAACAAAGAATGAGGATGTAGAAGAAGAAAGGAACTTGAAATAGGTTGTGAGATATTTACCTCTTCTTCGGGTTCTTCCTTTTGATTTGATAAAAAGGGCTCCTTAGGTTGGATTTCTAACAAATGTAAGTCCTCTAGGATGAATTTATGACATTTTAGAGGGTATTTGTTCAGGTTTTGGACGAACCAAATGGCTTTGTAGGTTTGAATTATAGAGAAGGGTGAGTTCCCTTTTATAAGAGAGGTGAGGGGAACCTTATGAAAAACTTACAATATTATTTTATAATAAATTCATATTCGGTTTATAATGGCCCAAAAGTGACTTATTTAGGGTATAAGGTGGTTATGGGTCTAAATAATCTCAAAAAATAGGTTTTAGATAAATTTTGGCTACAATTTTAACCTTATAATTTAGATTTAACACTAGGTTAAATAATTTAACTTTTATCGTGTCTTCTTGTATTCTTACACTATATGGTTAATAAACTTACTATAAACTGTCAATAGAACCCCAATTGGTTAATTTTTTTCATATATATTATTATATAAGTCTTTTTTCCTAACTTTGGATTTTTAGGACAAATATATCAATTAATAATATAATATTTGTTTTAAAAACTCTTTTATGTCAATTTTGACACTATTTGAAATTTTGTTTTCTCTAAATTCATAACAGCATTATTATTTCAAAAAAAATTAATATAACCAACCCTAATATGATATATTCACATATAAAATTATTTAAATTACTAAAAAGTCTCAAATTACATTTATTTTGGTATTTATAATATCGATTATGTTAATATTTCTTTAATAAGGTAATTATTGTATCATCATTGTGTCATAAATAAATTAAATTATTTAATATCTAAAAATATAAATAAAATACCATTATGTAGGAAATACATTTATATTTCTAATTAATAATTATAGTCTAATTTATTATATGTATAACCCTCTATTAAAAAAAAAATTAGTTATTAAACTTTGATTTTAACTATTTTAACTCGTCTTTAAATAAAATAATAATAAGTGTCCTAATCTAATCCAAGTGGACCAAAGAGGTTCATATTTTATTCCTAAGGTTTTTTTGGTCGAATTATACTTAGCCAATAAAATTATTACATGTGTTAGGGTAATAATAATATCATTTTTACCCTTAGTTACCCTATTTACATTTAACCGTGGTAAATAAAAATAAAAAGTTACTATTAATAAAGTTATTTTTATCTTATTGAACCAAATTTTACTCCTTGATATTAGCCATGTCTCTAAAAGTTTAGAAATTCAACTCACAGAAGTGTTAAAATTATGTTTTATGTAAATTTTCAAATGCTCCTAAGAGGTGGGTAAAAGACGGTAAAAAGTTCAATAAAATTTTTATATATCTAAAATTATTATAAAATGACTTCAATTAATTACATTAAAATTATATAGGTATTATGTATCTATTTTTACATAAAATAAATTTAAATAAGATAAATTATTATGTAAATAAAAATTCAGTTTTAACCAATAACTCAGTGTTTTCACTATTCATCAAAAATTGAAAGTTTTCAGAAAAATACCAAAAATTCACCCTAAGATAATTTCGATATTCTGAATCCAAAAATGGCATCCATTTTGAAAGTTAAAGTTTATAAAATTTCAAAAAGTCGGTATTACTATTCATAATGTCTAGTTTATATAATATTTTAATAACATATCGTTGTTTAGTGAAACTCGATATTGCGTACAATGCAAGCTATTGAGGAAGGTTTCTCTTACGTGTAACACAAGACACGAATAGTGTTGCGTATACAACAAGATAATACGATGTTGCATATAGCGCAATATAATCTTGGTGTAGCGTACAACAAAAGAAATCAAAGAAATTAAAAATAATAATTCTCATAAAATCTCGAGGTGTTTCAGGAGGTGAGAAATTTAACAGAATTTCTGCCAGTAAAACTGCCCATGAAATTTGGGATACATTGTCTGTTTTTAATGAAGGAACTTCTAGTGTGAAAGCAATGAGACTTAATACCTATACTATTAAATATAATAACTTTAAAATTTAACCTGATGAGTCTATTTCAGACATGTATCTCAGGTTCAATGAAATTATCAACACAATGATTTCCCTTGGAAGAGAAGTCACTACCAAAGAAAAAATCATGAGGATTATCAGATGACTACATGATGGATGGAGAGGAACCTATGTATCTACTAGAGAGTCATGAAACATCAGAAAGCTACCTGTAAAAGTTCTCATTGGGAAACTAATGATGTATTAAGAGGAGATGAAAGTCAACAAGGAAGAGGAGGATGAATCCAAATTAAAATATGCTTCATTTAATATTGCCACCTCTAAACACAAATAAAAAGGGAAATTGGAAGTCTCTATATAAAGTTACAGTAGAAAACAATCATCACCTGATAGTGATGAGGAGATGGCTCAATTATCCTGAAGGTTTAAGAAATTTTACAAGAAGACGAAATTTTTCAGAATGCATAATTTCAAAGGAAGATTTTATACAAAGGAAGCTGGAAGAAAGATTGGAAAATATGTGACACATCTGATGATATAGTATGCATTGAATGTAGGTCAAAGGGACATTTAAAGGCTAACTTTCCCAATATCAAGTACAAAAAGAAATATGGGGACAATGATATAAAGTATAAAAAGTCAATGAAGGCAACGTGGAGTCCATCGAAGCACAGTTCAAGTGACTCAGAATCTTCACATGATGAACATGCTAACAAAGACAATATGTGTTTTATGAAAATCACATCTAAGGTAACACAAGAATATCCTATACACAATTCAAGTTATTCTGGAGAAGAAAGTTATTCTAAAAATATGTCTAATGAAGAAATTTTTGAGTACTATAATATTCTTGAAGAGACAAGTAATGAACTATAAAAAATACATGTCTTTAAAGAAACAGTATTCTCTTACCTCAATTGAAAAATCTGAACATACTTTAGAAAGTGAGAAAAATGGTCAATTACTCAAAGAAAACAATTCCCAAAAGATATCTAATGAACAATTGAAAAAATACCTTTAAAGTTTTACTAATGGTAAATATACATTGTTACAAATGATAGGTAAACAGATTACTCAAAAATATACTACTGGTATTGGATATCAACCTGGTAAAAGATATTTCACATGAACCAACTTTGTTTCTAAATCTAGGTCATACAGCTTTACTCATAGTTCAAGAAAACATTCATGTAGTTCAATTATGATACACTCTCTACTGTTTCAAGCTTCGCTAAAACCAAATAGAGTTTATTTTTCAAGCACTTTACATATTACTTATAGGAAACCAATGAGATAAATGTGGATTCCTAAATCACTATTCACTAATATTCCTTGACCCAAACAAATATGGGTACCAATGTCTACTATTTGACTATTTTGTAGGAAATTCCCTAAAGAGGTCTTGCAAAATCTTATGGTACATGGACAGTGGATGTTCAAGACATGTGATAGGGGAAAATTCAAGCTTCATGAAATTAATAAAAATTGATAGTGGACATGTCACCATTGGTGACATTGCCAAATCAAAAATCATTGGCCTTCTCCAAATTGGAAAGTCTAATTCAGTTTTTATTTCCAAAATACTTTTTGTTGATGGATTGAAATATAATCTGCTTAGTATTTCACAACTATGTGATGATGGATTTCATGTTAAATTTGAGATTGATACTTTCAATGTTTTTTATTATAAAAATGAATTAGTGGTTTATGCATTGAAAAATGAAAATGTATTCTTTGTTAACTTATATTCTTTAGTCTCTCAAAATTATTCATGTTTAAGTGTATTTCACAAATGGTATTGGATTTTTCATAGGATATTATGACACTGTAATATTCACTCCATTAGAAAGCTGACAAGAAAATTTTCGTAAAATACCTTCACCAACTTTAGTTTCCAAATAATTAAGTTTGTAATCCTTGTCAAAAAAGAAAACAACACAAAATTTCATTCAAACTAAAGAAAGAAGTATCAACTTCTGAACCTCTCAAACTGGTTCACATGGATTTTTTTGGACCATCTAGTGTTTCTAGCATAAATGGGAAGCACTATGTTAATGCCCTTGTAGATGACTTTTCTAGATATACTTGGACATTCTTTTTGGCTCAAAAAAGTGAATCCTACTCTCATTTCATCAAATATGCTAAAACTGTAGAAAATCATGGTGGACATAGAATTCAATCATTAAGAAGTGATCATGGATGTGAGTTTGAAAATCAAGAGTTTGAATCATTTTTCTCACAAAATGGATATAGTCTTAATTTATCTACCCTTAGAACACCCCAACAAAATGGAGTTTTAGAAATAAGAAATAGAGCCTTGCAATATATTTCTAGAACCTTGCTTAGTGAATATGACTTAACTATTAATTTTTGAGTTGAAGCTTTAAATACTACATGCTATATTATTAATAGAGTGTTGATTAGACTCATTCTTAAAATAACTCCATATGAGTTATAGAAAAATAAAAAACACAAAGTAAGCTACTTCAAAGTATTTGGTTTAAATTTTATATCCTTAATACTAATGAAAATATTTACAAATTTGAAACCAAGAGTGATGAACGAATATTTCTAGGATATTCAATCTCTATTAAAGATTATAGAGGGTTTAACAAAAGAACTAAACGTGTTGAAGAGTCTGTCCATGTCAAATTCGATGAAATAGATCCATATGAGCCTAAGACCACTCTAGAGAACCTGGGAGATGATGTGTCAAATATAGACATTAATTCAAAATCCTTTAACCATCCTGTAAAGGAATCAATGTAAACTTCCAGTTCTATAAATTCTTTAGATTCATGTCATAATGAACTCGAACCGATTGAAGAACCTGAAGTCACTAGTCCTTCTTTCTCTAGAGCTATTAGAAATCTTAAGAACCATCCTTTAGATGTAGTTATATGATATTTAGATAAAAGAAATAAAACTAGAGATTCTCTTAGAGATCAGGTTGAACATCAAGTCTTCTTGTCCCTACTTAAACCTAAAAACATTAATGATGCTATCAATGATGAATTTTGGGAAATGGCTATGCAAGAAGAACATAATCAGTTTAAAAGGAACAATTTTTGGAAACTTTTTGATAGACTTATTGACAAATTTTCCATAGGCACTAAGTGAGTGTATAGAAATAAAGAAGATGAAGTAGGTAACGTAGTTATAAAAAAGGTTAGATTGTTTATACAATGATACAGTCAAGAAGAAGGAATTGACTTTGAGGAAACCTTCGCACCAGTAGCAAGACTTGAAGCCATCAGAATTCTGCTTTCTTTTGCTTCAAATATTAATTTCGAACTATATCAAATGGATGTTATGAGTTCATTCTTAAATGGGTATATAGTTGAATATGTCTTTGTTGAGCAACCCCCTGGTTTTACAAATCCTCATTTTCCAAAACCATGTTTTTGAATTATAGAAATCTTTGTATGGTTTAAAATAATCTCCAAGAGCATGGTATGATAGATTAAGTACATTTATTATTTCCAAAGGTTTTAAGAAAGTAATAGCTGATTCTACCTTTTAATAAAACGAATTTCCAATGATGTTTTAGTAGTTCAAATTTATATAGATGATATTATCTTTGGATCTTCAAAAAGTTATTTATGTATTTAATTTTCTAAAATGATGAAAAACATATTTGAAATGATTTTAATGGGTGAACTAAAAATCTTTCTTGGATTTCAAATCATTAAAAAAAATTATGGTATTATTTTAAATCAAATAAAATATACAATAGGTATTCTAAAACGTTTTTTATTTGATAGCACTAAAAGTAGTGACACTCCAATGAGTACTACATGTAAGTTGCATCTTGATGAAGATGGAAAATCATTTATCAAACCACTTATAGAGGAATGATTGGAATATCACTATAATTAACTTTTAGCTAGCCAAATATTATGTTTAGTGTATGTATGTGTGCTCATTTTCAAGCAAACAATAAGGAATCTCATTTAAATGCAGTTAAATGGATTTTCAAATACCTCAAGCAAACACCCAATCTATGACTGTTCTATCCCAGAGAACAATCCTTTGAGTTAGTTAGCTATTTTGATGCTAATTCTGGTGGTTGTAAGTTAGATAGAAAAATAGCCTCTAGAACATGTCACTTTTTTGGAAAATCACTACTATCATGGTATAATAAGAAAAAAACTTTGATGCATTATCTACTACCAAAGCTCATAATTACTGGTAGTTGTTGTACAAATATTTTTTGGATGACACACACATTACAATATTATAGATATCAATTCAGGCATGTACCTATAAATTGTGACAATATAAGTGCTATTAACATCTCAAAAAATCATTTTTTACACTCTATGACAAAACATATTGATTTAAGAAATCACTTTTTGAGTGACCATTATCAAAAAGGTGATATCACTTTGGAATTCATTGGTACTGAATATCAGCTCACTAATATATTCACCAAACCATTAAATTATGAAAGAATATATTACATCTTATGTGAATTCGGAATGATAAATATTAAGTAGTGAATGTGTTGTTTCACAACTTATTGTTTCACATTTTACGGTTTCACAAGTCAATATCTTGAGATTACTATCTAAATCTTACAGTTCTATAGATTATTGTCCTAAAAGTTTTTGTTTCATGTTTATGGTCTCATAGTCACTATCTCTCAGTTACAGTCTAGCACATACTATTATAAATAATACGGTTGCACCATTTTTATGTCACATAGTAGAGATGATTCCAAGAAAACTCATTACCATCTCACCGTGAAAACTTGTTACGATCTCCCCATGAAAACCTGTTACAGTCTCACCGTGAATTTTTGTTTCAGTATCACTGTAAATTTGCTCTATTTATTTTACATATAACAACCCATATCGATGTAATTGATTACTGTATTATTTTACTTTCCATAACTTTTTAATTTGCGATGCTCGATATCCCTAAATGATAAAAATGAAATAAGTTTTACTCTTTTATTCACCCGAGCTCTCTTCTCTCTAATCGTAAGCCCTCCATAAACCCTTCAGTTCTTTCTCTCTCTCTATCTCGAACCTTCTTTGGATGCCTAGAATGAAACTTCCATCCTCATCGACTCCTGAGAAGAGTATATCAAAGAAGAAGATGAAAATAGCACTGAAGATAGCACCTGAATATCCTCTGAATATGAACATTGTTAATAGAATAGTGGTGCCAAAAAAGGACATTTTCCCTAAGTGGTTACTATCAAGTGATTCTTTAGTATTGAAAGTACTAAAATAATATGGATAGATGGATTTTTTTCATAGAGGATACTAGGTCAATATATATCCAAAGCTAGTTGCTTAGTTTTATCAGTTCGTTCAATTCTCATTTGATACCAAATATTTATTTTTATGAAAATTTGGATCAATTATCAAATATGTTCCTTTTCTTCAAGGTTATGGGCTGCTTGCCTAAGGATACCTCATGAGGGAATTTTTGAGGACTACCCGAGAGGTCCTCCTCCTCCAAGTGAGATATTTGTTTTATAAGAATCCTTAGGAAGCATGACTAGAAAAAAAAACAAAGTGAATAGCTATTGATTTTGAGCTAGACAGTGAAACCTGACTTTTTTTATGTTTGTTCTAAATCTAATTAGTCTAAGAAAATGAGATTTTACTACACTCAAGTATAATGATGTATTTTTTATACATCTTGGGAATAATGGACACAAGATTAACCAATGTAAGTTTGTAATACTTCATATGTGTGAGTTGATAAAGACAACATCAAAGTCAACCTCTCTATTCAACTTAAGGTTAATCAATAATATTCTTCATTCTAAAGGGTTGGTTAGACCAGATGAATAATTCATTAAGGACTATTAATTTCATATCTCAATGGTTAAAGTCAAAAGAATGAAAATCAGTTGGAATCCGTGGAGAAAAGCATGGTTAGAGTATAATGATAGGGTTTATGAAAATTTCAACCCGGTTGAGCATTCTTCAAGACCTAAGGAAATTTCTAAACTTGGTCTATAACCAGATGAGATTCCTGACTATCTTGTTGAGGAAGAACAAGAAGAGGTAGTTTCACCTACAGGGGAAACTATCATGGATAAGGAAGTCAGTGGACCTGGTCCTCAAGTAATAATTGAAATGTAAGTACATGTTCCTGAAGAAATTGTTGATTTGGAAGAATAAAATATTTATAAAGAATAATCTATTGTTAATGTAATAAAATAGGTTGTTCTGGAAGATCATTTATTAAAAGAACTTTCTCTTGAGAAGGAAGATGCTTTTGAGTAGCAGTTAGAGGAACAAGATATTCTGATGATCATCCCATCTTCTGAGGAAAGAATGTATAAATACTTCAAGTTGGATATAAAATTAATGGTTGAGGCTATTAGGGATGAAATCTTAGAAATAGATCAAATAACTAAATCTATTATTCCTGTAAGAGATGCACTTTTTGAGGGGGAGCAACACCCCAATCCCGAAAGTGTTGAAGTTATTAATCCAGTTGATCAAAGGAATATGGATTCATGGTATAAATTCTCTAGCTATTTTGATGTAGATAATTCCCAATAATCCTTAGTTAAAGGTATATATCTGTCCACTATGTGTCAATTGAAATTGGTATATTCTCTTGAATTTATCTCTTCAAAGGAACCTCGGCCTACCTCAACTTCTATTCATGAACCTTCACAACAACTTTTTACCTAAGTAAGGATAATTTAAAAGCATTTGGATCTACCGTATTAGATGGAGTTTAAAACCTCATGAACACTCATCGTTCTCATATAACCAACTTGAGTGAAAGAGATTATTCCATGTTGTTAGAAAATATCATATGGTAGATTCATCAAAAAAATGCTTCTTGAAATTTAAAAGGTCATGATTGAGAACAAACAGCTATGTGATGAAGTGAAGTCTCTCAAATCTATAGTTGAAGATATGTAGAGATTATTGAAATTATGACTAGAAACTATTGCTCATCCTATTAGTGGTTAGATTCCACTGGAAGTTTTCTCCCTGATTTAACCTAACCAAACTTCCTTAGCTTACATGGTGGCTGAACGAAACATGCAAATAGTTCAAGAAATGTGTGATCTTGTTATTGGTCTCAACAAATTGACTGATTTGTATTAGGTATGTATCTATAATGTTATAAATCAACTCAAGTCCCTTAATTTAGTTGTTACTGCTTCTTGTACCTCTGGATAGTAATATCGACCCTCCTTGGATAGTGATCTGCTCAGAATGGTTTTTAAGTAAGAACTTAAATCAGTGCTCAGTGGATTTGACAAAGAATATCTATCTGTTGTTGTCAAGAATAGTGTCAAAGTTCTTGATTTTTTAAGAATTAATTCCAAGATTAAAAATGATGCTCAAGAAGAAATTACCAAGAAGGTGGATTTAAACTTCAATCGTATATTTTCTAAGCATGATATGAAAAACCATTTCACGTACCTTGAATAAAATCTGAAAATCCCTCCTGTTATTCAAGCTTTCAAAACTCACGTTCAAAAGATGAAATATTTCACTCATTTGTTGGAAAGTTTGCAGAGAACAAAGATGACTTTGAGAAATCAATGTAGAATGGTGGTCAGATTATTATTTACTTCATCAATTTATTGAGAACTTATCATCGTGTGAAGAGCACTGCTATTTTGGCTCCTGTAGTTGCACACTTGCGGCCTAGTTTTCCTCCTTCATTCACTTCCTTTGCCTCTACTTCTATGTCTATCTCTTAGACTCTAAGTCAGATCATACCTGGTATCCTTGACCAACAATTACCTTCGTCTTCTACCAAAAATACCTTAGGCCCTTCTATTTTTTAAGGAATCCCTCTACCTTCTCTGTTAGTTGGTTCTCTTCCTTCTTCAATTTATACCACTTCTATTGTGGCTTCTTCTGATGTTGTTTTCGAAGGAAAATAGAATACAGTCAGTTATGAAGAATAGTGAACACTATATTTTGATAGGAATATTTATTTATTTTTTGTTTCATACTCTTTGTAATGACTCCTATTTCTCCATTTAATGCACTGTGAACTCTGGTGGGCTATTCTCTTATTTACTTTTGTTCTTTTTTTTTAATCCCAAAAGGGGGAGATACACATACACTAAGGGACACGCAACACAGCAAGAAAAGATATCTCATTCATATAATTTGTGATCATCAAGAGGGGGAGATTTTTGGACCACTCATGTTTTAATCATGTTTTAATAATGAAAAATCTTATACATCCTATATAATTTCTTTCAAGTCATATGTGAAGATGGTTGATTTATATTATGCTTTACATAAATTTTCTCAAGATCCTAATTGTTATAAATCATGTTTGATTGTTGTAAACTATATTTAACTTTATCTTATAAATATTTATTTTATGATTGATTAAGTTTAATTAATTCTACGAATATTATTGCTTAAGACTATGTGAAAATATTTGGCTAATTCTGAGAAACTGGGATTCTACCACCGGTTCTTGTTTCTCTAGAAAAGGACCCAGAAACCATGACTCAGACATCGTGACTCGGACACCGTGACTCAGACACTATGAACCAGACACTATGAACTAGACACTATGACTCAGACTCCATAAACAGACACTATGACCGTACACCGTGAAGCAGACACCGTGACTAGACACCATGAACTAGAAATTGTGACCAAAAACTGTATCCATTTTTAGTGCTATTTAAAACTGTGACACCAGTTCCTTTTTGACACCATTAGAAGTTTGGAAAAGGACTTGAAACTGTGATCCTAACACTACATCTGTGCTAATAGTTCCGAATCTCTATACAACCATTCCATCATAACTATCTCACCGCTCAAAGGCAAATAAGAAGACATCATTTTGTGGTGACACTATTTCCAAGTGACACCATTTCCAAATAGACTGTGACACCATTACTTAATCTATTTTGTCAATTTCAATTTAGTTTATAATGGTCATATTTGAGTCTTTTAAATACACTGACATAATTAATATTTCTTTGTAGACATGTCACTTGACAGTATGAGGTATGAGGGGCATAATACATTCATCTTATCATCTCCAACACATTCACTCCATGAATAAAAAGAAATTCATGGCCCTGAAATAAGAAGTGTGGAAGAGCAGCAAAAGTACAAGCATTCTTGCGAAAATAATTGACACATGAAACAAGATACATCTAAATAAAACATGAATCATTAACAAATCCAAAACATGGGATATCATAGATCATATTCAGAAATACCTTCTCCATTCCAAATCCATGAAGAACACGAGCCAGATCTAATTGAAAACCAAAGAACCAGACATTCGATACTCTATTTCTCGCTAGAGGACCTGATTATTACATTTTCTTCATCCTAGAAGTCCACAGCTACATATAATTACAGTAAAAGCACTTCTAACCTTATCACATCATCTTTTCTCTGCTTATTATTATTTTTAGCTTTCGATCAGTGTGTCTGTCTATATAAAAACACACATTGTCTCATGCACTAAACTGAAGGATACAAGATGTCCTTCCTCTTATATCTTTTTACACTTGTTTATTCCCATGGATAAGTGTGTAAGAGGTCCCTATATTACCTGGTAGTTTATAACCACATAAAATTGTGGAAGAGGTCGTGTGACTTGGACAGTCCTGTGCAATGTTGTTTACCTCGATTCAGGGTGTGGATCAAGTTTAATAATATAAATTACTTAGTATAAGGTGATCACCGGGTGGAGTAGATTACGTCTCAACTTGAGAATAAAAAAATTTTTTTATATCTGATGTGTTGTTTAATTTATTTTTCTCTATTTTATTGTATAATTTATAAATACCTAGATTTACTTTGATAGTTAATCTTGTAAATTAGTTATAATTGTTTTTCCTTTTTAGAGTAGCTTTAAAAGTGATATCAATAATTGATATTGAGATTACTGAGAATAAATCAATCTTTTAAGAAGTTATTTGAACAGTCAAAACTATATTACTTTGATTAACATGGTTGTATCTATTTTTATTGTGGAATCTATTAAGAAAACTTTTCAACCATAAATTTTTATAGATACTTAATTCACCCACCCCCCTCTTGAGTACTATTCTATAACCAACAAAATTCATTTGAAAAAATTAGTAAAATAAAAAATGGAAAATGAATTTTAAATATTATAAGAGAATAGCAGAATATTCATGGAAGCCCTTTTTAGAAAAAATGTTTTTGAAGGAACACATATTTATGACCAATGAAAGGGTAATGTCAGGAATCATTAAAAACAATTGCTTAACGATATTATGTACAAAAGAGTAGAAAAATGGGACCAATACATGATTATATTATGAATAAATAGATGATAATTAAATTCATTAATTATCTTGAGTTATGGATTGTAAAATTTCATCAATGGAAACATAAACATAAACAATCTCAAAAATCGATGAGATTGTTTCAATAATCACTTACCACATTGTATCTTTGAAACATACTCACTATAAAATAAATATGAAATTTAAGGAAGCATAAAGTATCATGAAAATAATTATATTCAACATATAACACATAAAATTAATAGTATATACTTCATATAAAGATATATCTTCATAACATGGCATGTGTCTCAAAGAAGACAAATTGAGACAAAATTAATTTATTGATTTTGTTACTTTTGAAACATAAACCCCCTGAATGAAATATCATATAATATATATTTAAATAGAAATAATTTTTTGTATATTAATCATATAATACTTCCATGTTCATTTTAGACACCACCCAAAAGTAATGAGTGGGGAATAAAGCATGTATCTCACAGAAATACAAAGTGAGATGAAATCCCCTAACCTTGTGTCTTGACTTTCGTTGTACACATACAAACCTCCTATATAATAAAAATAATTTTTTATAAATATATCATAGAACCATATTTTATAACTAATACCTTTTATTTTTTTATGACTTTATATTACCTTCTTGTTAACAATTCTATGTTGAAGTTCTAATTCGGGTAATATCTACTTTGTTGATTGCATTTGTCTTAATTTGTTATATCTTTCATCCTTATACTTATATCATGATTTCCAGAATTTATATGATGATATAAATATCATGTATATTCATTATATGTGTATTATAATAATATTTATAATATATAAGTACAAAATGAAATACACTGTTCATAGAGATTGTAAGTCGTACGTATGCAAGAACGTTGTTTCTGTTTTAATTGATGTATTGAAATAAAGAAGGTAAATGAAATATGTGTATATGTATTTATATATATATATATGTATATGATTACTCTATTAGAATTATTATATCACATATATCATATAATTTCACTAAACCCATCCTTTATACTTTCCATGTAGTGTGTGAATGAATCACATCACTTTGAGGGGGCAAAAGTTAACACTTCCTCAAACGAAATTATTGTATTTACACCAAATGAAAATCTAAAATATTTATTTTAAAATTATTAATGAAGATTAAATACATAATAAATATAATATATAATATTCATAAATATATTTTCTATCATAATTTCTTCTATGATAGGTGTTAAGGAAAAATGAACAATCATCATTTTGCAATGTGGTAGTTCACCTTACACCTAAACAGAATGTTTGTTACCCATTATATATAGGTGTGTGTAAGTAAAGTTCGAACCCTTATAATAAAAACAAATCCTAGGATATTTAATATAAATAATTTTATACAATCATGGAATAAACATAGTGGAGTGGTGGAGAAAGAAAATAAAATAAATGAGGTAGAGAGAAGAAATTGTTTATTAATCGGGTAACTTGAGTTTGATAATGCAAAAAGGCTTAGTTGGATCACATTATGCCTAAGGAGGGGATTATAGGAGAAGGTAGGAATTTTTTGTAAGTGTATTGGTTAGATAATTTATGAACCAAATTGGTTTTATAACTGTGAAGAAGGGGGGGAGTTGATGGCCTTTTATAGGGAAGGGAAAGGACACACTATGAATTTTTCAAAACAAGTTAGGTTTACCCACATTTTTACCTAAAAAAGTCATACTAAACAAACAAATCAATAATGAAAGTATAATGGCCGAACAATGTACATAAAATTAGTTTTGGACAAGTGTATAGGTCGTTTTGGGTCTAAAAGTTAAGGTTTAGTACTTCTTGAACCTAATCTTTCTCTTAATCATTGTAATTAATTTTAATCACTTTCACTAATATTTTTTGTCAAAAATAAGATGAGATTGTTAGATTTATAAATTATCCTCATCATAAATATGGAATCAATTTTTCACATTTCTAATCACATAAGTGGGAGAAATTAATTTAAAAATAATCTCGTTGATCGGACAACATTGCGGGTTTTTAAAGTAAAATCGTCCAAAAGATTGCTAAGTTTTTATACCTAATTTCAAAAGTTAAATTGATTCCAATGACCTAAAATGGATTAATTTATAAAATAATCATAAAATTAAACTTTAAAACCAATTTAAAAAATAATCTAAACTTATAAATAAATTAGATGGAAAATATTTTTTGAATTAAAATTTAGTATTTTAAACTATTCATTAAAAAATGAAACATTACAAAAAAATAACAAAACATTCTCTTGGACTACTCTTTACTTTTATCTTTCATATATGTAGTATATTTTGACATATTAAATCTATAAAATATAAAAAATTTGGATTTAAAATCGGTTCTCCATTAAAAGGTGGTAAAACTACCTTTATAAAAATATAGGTTTTTAAGCATAAAATTTGGTTTGTTCTTATCTTATATATATATAATCTATTGAATGATTATCAAAATAAAATTTCAATATGTATAATATAAATTTAATTAATAAATCTCACTATTAGTAATTAATTTAATTGATTAACATAAATTGTCTTTCTCACCTAAAAATAGACTTTTATAAAATCACTCCCTTTATATTCATTTGGTTTCTATATTATTTTATAATTAATAGGTAACAAATGAATTAAACTATATATATTTGTAAGTTAGTTAATATTATAATCTTGTATTTAATTTCCCTATCATGTCCTATTAAATAATAATATTTTAATAGTTAATTATTGTTCGGTAGCCCTCGGTAGTGCGTATTACGCAAGCCATCAAGGAAAGTTTGTCTTATGTGTATAATGTTGGAAAACATCGGGGTTCTCTGTAGAGAAAGATAAAATGTTTGTTCTTTGTAGTGCATGACTAACTTTTTTTTCTATGTAACTCATGCCATATATAGTGATTTAATATAAAATAAACTATTTTATGTGTTGTATGAAATGAAAATTATCAAAAATATTAAATTAATTCAAAAAAATTAATTCAAAAAATCTTGGGGTGTTACAATATCCCCATCACTAATGCTTCGAATCGATCACTATTTATGTCATTGGATCACCCTATGAAATTCTAAGATACCCCTTTCTTATTTTCTCAATTTATTTTTCTATCTTGGACTCTATTTCAATGCATGATCTTATGTAGAAAATTTAGGATGTTTTTCTATTACATTTGATTTCCATCATTCCCTTCTAAATCATTATTTGATATTGGATGAGGAGTCTTCTAGCTATCTAAGGTAGGTGGTCTTGTACTTTTTAAAATTCTAGTTTTTTATAAATGACGCTATTATAAAGCATGTCGTATATTCCACATGTTTCCTCTAAAATTAAAATATCTTCAATTTCTTAAGTAATAATCATCCTAGAAGTTATAAGGGACATTTTTACATAGTTAGAGGCTAATGACCTCAACCCGAACCACACCCTTTGGGTGGGATTTATTAAATTATATTCAACTACCATTCTTTTACTATATTTAAACCACCTTTTTAGTTGTTTTATTTTTCTTCTTATTGATTAAGTGATTAAACATACTTATTTAAAATTAAATGAAAATGGTAAACCTATATCACTTGGCCCCTTTACATCCTATTAAAAAAACTGGGTTAGACCTTCAGAATGAAATAATTTAATGGATTTAAATGAATTATAAGTGGTGTGGAATACTCTATTATCATTGATCATTTATCATATAATTATTTAAGTGATACTTGGATTCAAATAATAATGACTTGGATGGTGAAATAGGGAATATTGAATTGAATTTACCTAAACTTGATCATTTATTATATTGTTTCTTTCACAACAATTGGATTATAATTTAAAATTACATAGATAGTCTTATCAGAAAAATAGATTTATTTTATTTTTGATTATTTTCAAGGTATAGGATCACTTTAAATGTCTGTCAAATCTTGAAAAATACTTTGGTTTTTTATGTGAAATGTTGTAATATTCATTGATGAAACCTCTATGTAAAGTAACGCACTGTGGTTTGGTTAATGAATTATATATATATATGAATGTTGCGGTGTAGCACCAACAGTTCACTTATTTTCCATAAATAAATTGAATTCCTTGGATCATCTCCTTGGATTAATCTTCATGATTACCAACCACATTTGTTTATCTCCTTTTGCACCAATTAAGTCTACTATGGAGGCTAAATAGCACTTGTTATTAGCAAATTGGTAGAACCCCTTCAGGGTGAAATTCCAAAGATACACCCCTTCGAATTACCCAAGATTTATACGTGGTAAATGAGTTGTAACTTTTTGAACCCCTTATGATTATTATTGTATGTGGAACCCTTGTTTATATAACTTCTGTCCTAACATTATTTTTTTAAAGTAAAGTTATTATGAACATTTTTTCTTAGATAGAAGTAGGTATGGTGGGATAGGTATCATATGAGGTTCTTAATCCTAACATGGTTTATTTACATTGTTTTTTTTTCAATTTATTATGCCTATATGTTTTTAATTTTATATTCATAGATTGGATAGTATTTGATTCAAATCTTTGTGTTGAATTGAGTTTTACTCACACCCTGTTCCTGATTTTGTTTGGTACCCAGAAATATTTCATGGATGCATGTATGTATAAATGGAAGCACTGAACTACAGATGATTTATTTCTATACAAGTTTGAAGTATGGTAGTTGAGAACCGAGATACTCTATGGGATAATATTGATGCTTAGATTTTTGGTCTTTTTGTACACATACATTTGTATGTTATTATTTCATTCTTGATCCCCATTTTTGTATAGACTTGACATCATTGTTTTTTTATATGATACTCTTCAGTGTTATTTATATATTTATTATTTTGATGACTTACTTTCACCATATCCATTGTACTAATTGCATTAATTTTTATATTATTAAACACTATTCTCCATTATCATAAATGTTGTTATAGTCTCCCAATTTTACCATCATGACCCTCGCTGCTAGCCAACTACCTCAGAAACATGGTCAAGTGTGATTGAGGAAATATGTCCCTTAGGTTTTGTTTTTTATTAGAGAACCATCCTAGGACAACAAATTTAGCCATTTATGGTCATATACATAACACTGGAATCTCTTTATTGTATAAATATATTCATGTTTTTTTAAATGTGTTTTAGTTGAATATTGATTGATTGAATATGATATTCCTGCATAATATTAATGTTTTAAGTAATATTACGATATGATAGATATTTGAATCAGTACAAAGGAAATAGAGACATTTTGGAAAGATAAAGTCACTTCACACCAAGAGAAGAAGCATTATGGAATGGTAATAGAAAATGATGGTGAAACTGAGGATTAATAATGAATCTAATGGATAAAATGGTCAATTTAAAATTAGATAATGTATCCAAAATAACCAATAATTGATTCATTATAGGTGTAAGGATTCTCCCATCAGAAGGAAATTGTTAGGTTTCTGAACCAGTTATCATTATTCGTATATAGGTTTTCTTTTTTATTTTCTTTATTTTTCATTGACTTAATGTTTCATTCTCAGCATTTTAAATCTAGTTTTTTTTATTTCTTTATTTCTCATTATTTATGGTTTATTTTATATCCTAAAATAATGTAAGGCTCATGGAGGAGGCTAAAAACTACTGTATAATACATAATATTAAAAATAAAATCTCAATTAAATACCCCTCATAAAAATACAATGTCATCTCACACCCCATCCCAAATACAATTAAAGCCTCATAGATGATATAATCATAATGAAAAATAACCCTCTAATGTCATTTTTTTATTTTCCTTATTTTTTCTTCATTTTTTTAAATTAATTATTGGAATGAACCTCACATCAACCACCAAACCATATATAATAAAAAACATCATTCCATTAATGGTGAATTTTGATTCTCCTAAGTCGCATATCTTTTTTTAGATGATTCACCTAGGATAAGTCTCAAAACCACCACCTAACTACAAAAAATATTGAGATCATCAATATGAAAATCAAGATTTATTTATTTACATGAGAAATAACCAATTTTTTATTATTTTTTAACAAAAATAGGTATAAAAAATGAAATATAAGTAATGTAAATTTGAACCTTCCCCGAAAATACCATAGATTCACCATGTAGTCTCCCCTCAAGATAAAAAATCCCATATACATGATGAATAACCCCTCCCAAAAACACATTCAATTGAATTTCAGGAAAGTTACAAAGAGTAGGGTAGAAACTGAAAATAATTGTTGTTAATATGGTTCAATAAAAAAAATTAATTTTATAGATTCAACAACATAAAAAATTATAAATTTATAGGTAGTTACTAGGATGAGTACTATCATTACAAAAATTTCTGATTAATTTCAAAAGAAAAGAAATTTTGAAATTTAATTGACAAGATTTCAATGCAATTTATTATAGGTTTACATTCCCCATGTATCGCTCATGAAATATGTAAAATAAAATAAGAAAAAATTGGACTAGAATCTTCTCTATAATGAGAATATACTATATGTCAATCAGGTCATGACATGGAAATCAATAATTATTTTACTAAAAGAAAGTTTAAAAGAATCAAAATATTGAAAAATAATCATATCAGAAATCATTTTCCAGAAACACTCAACTAAACTAAAAGTGTGAATTTTAAAATGTCCCTTTATATCAATTATATTTATGGGAATAGTTTTCAAAATATTCAAACATGTCAAAATATTTTTCTTTGTGCTTACCTCACCAATATCACTATGTACATGAAAAATAAACAATAATTTTATGATAATAAAATTAATTATATTCATGAAATAATAGAATTAATTTTAATTTTCTTCAAAATCATGTAGCAGCAACAACATGGGATATAAAAATATAACCAAGTTAAAATATATTATTCTCCTTTCATGGATTCTTTTTAATGAGTTTATTAGGTTTTATATGAACCATATTTATGATATGAATCTATCTTACGATCTCTATTTCATGATTCTTTAATTTGAATATAGTTTACAACCTGAGTTTGTTCAACAGCTTATTCTCAGGATACCTACTTATTTCTTCTATGTGCTTGAGAAATAAAATTGAATTGTAAAAGTAAAAGACCTTTTAAAATTTAATTTTTTTTTCTCAAATAGATAAAGTCATTGAAAATGGAAATAATTATTAAAATAATCTAATAAAAACACAAAATCATATAAATAATTTTAAAATTTAGGTTGTCTTTTGGAATTTACTTATTTATGGCTATTTAGATTAACCTTTAACTTCATTTTCTAATTAGATCATGGTATAATTCTAACTGCCTTTGATTTAGACACATATGATTATTTTTTCTATTTGTGTTTGTTCTTCACTTCTTCTTTAGTCGGTTCATCTTGAAAGGATCTTGTGGTGGGATATAGTTTCAGGATAAATTTAATAAAAGTGCCTGGAAATTAAAAATCTAACCAGATTTTTTTGTTAACTCTATCCACCACACCATTTTCATTTTCATCAGTAGGTTTACATTTTCGAATTACATATTTATTTGGATCATCCTTTCTCTCTTATTTTTATTCTTGAACTTGTAAAAGTGATTCAAATTATTCTTCGATCTCTAGAATCCTTGTGAAGGTGATGCATGTTTGATCGACATCCTATTCCTTCACTTTTTCTTCTTTGAAAAATTTTATGGCTTTCACTACTTCAATATCCCATAAAAATTTATTTTCAACCATCCCATCATTAATTTCCATCTTATTTATTTCATATTCTTCTTTTAGTCTCAAAAGGTATTCTCTTTTTACTTCTTGGTCATATTTTATGTGTTGAAGGCATACCTCTTATTCTTATTTATCTTTTTCATAAACTGTATGTTCATCACTTTGAGGGAACACAATATTCCATAACAATTATTACGTTTATATTATCATCCTCCATTTATTCATTTTTTTCATCATCAAACCAATTTATCCATGCATTGGACTTAAAATTTAAGTTTCATAAAAGAGAATTTAAATTTAAAATAACTTGTGAAATGTGAGTAGTAAATTATCCATAATCTATGAGTTGGGCCTGATGATCATCCATCCACATATCCACTAGTAGATTAAAATAATTCAGTAAGCTGGAAAGTCTTTATTCTTGGTTCTTCTAATGAGATGGTATATAGTGAGGGTCTTCTTTAATGTACATGTCTTGAGGATTCTTTGTGTCAAAAAATTGACTTCCCACACTTCCATATATTATTCGTCTTTAATTCGACCTGTATCAAAACTATAAACTATTTGTACACTACTAGCAAGATAATTCAAATGAAAAATTATTTGAGTAGGGTGAGTTTTAAATTCCCGTTGTTCTCAAAGTTTAATCTCATGATTTTCCATCCTCTTGTCCATCCCTTCAATTTACGGTGTGAGAAACCGAGTTACTCTATCATTGGGTTTCATCTCTTGAAGTTGAATATATTATTAGTTATCACGATTGTATTGATTGGGCTAGTAATCTCCTTGGTATCTTTAATATTCTGGATCTCCCCTATAGGGATGATAGTAGGTTTCATTCCACAGTGACCACCCATTACAATTCAGCATTCTCGATGCAGTAGACCATCCTTGATATTCAATGTAATCTAGTAGTAGTTCAACATGATAATGATATATATAAATATCCATATTTTAAAATAACACAAACTACCAAAAATTTAAAAATTAAAAATATATTTTTAAAGAAAAAAATAATACCTAATCTAAAATTAGTAAATAGAAATTGGATAAGACAATTTGTTAGCCTCTGTAATTGATCTCGTTTCATCTATTATACTATAATGCTCCCCAAAAATGGCATAAAAATTTGAGGCATCCGTAAAAATATTTATATCCTTCTGGAATAATTGAATTATAAATTTATAAATTCCCAAACTACACTAGCTATAATGAAATAGCATAGCATAGTATGGAGTCAATTCCATAGAAATACGGGAATGCAAAGAAGACAACTCTTGACCAATGGTTGGTTTATCCTTATTTAAATTTTATTTTATTAAAAAAAATAAAAAAAAATAAATTCTTAAAATGTAGGTAGAAAAAAATAAATACATAAGAGAGATAAATCAATTTCTCTAGGATTTTGTGCTAATAATAAATCATGAATGCACTTGAGATATAGTAATACACGTTGGCAACATAATCAATCAATTTTATTGATAAATGAAGTGTTAAATAACTATCAATCTACATAATAACCCTAATTCTTCATGTCTTGATGAATTAAAATACCTTAAGGCATTAATATTAGATTATAATATAAGAATAATAATCTAATTCAGTGGTAGTGAAATAAATACCTTTATTATGTTGGATTTTATTTAGTACCAAATGCACGTGTCCCATGATTTAATAACAGATATGAAAATAAGGAGCTTAAAAATAATAACAAATGAATAGAATCATTTATCATGTGAAGAATGAAATATAAAATTTTGGTACACACTCATTTCAACTGATTCTGCTCTCTTATATGGATTTATCGAACCATCATTGGGTGATCACCAACAATTAATAAATAAAAAAACATAAGAGATGTAATAGATAACATGGAAAAAAAATAAAGACAAAAATAAATTGGAATTAAACTGATGATAATTTGACATTAAATAGAAGTATAATAAAGTAAATAATAATGAAAACATAATTATGAAGAACAATATTTGGGTTGCACAATAGTGTCACTGTTCCAGTGGCCGAATCTCTGCACCAATAATGAATCAATTTTCCTTTGGCCGAAACTCATATTAATAATCTCATAAGACATACTTGGGTTTCCTATGGTCAAAACTGATGTTGAATATTCATTTTGGGTCAAAAATATAATTCCTCATCAAATATATTTGTAAAAATTCCACATTTGGGTTTTTCTCTTATGTTTTATGGGGTGACATATATGTCGCTCCATGAAAACTACATGCAGCTTGCTAATTAAAATTTTTCCACTTCACATCCAATACTTGGTTCAGGACATGTATATTTTACATGTCTTAAACTTTATTCACAACATGAATCATTTGTTTTGAGTGATGAAACCATCATTTTTCTATGATACTTCGTTTTTGAACCTTTGGAAGATCCTGTTACCATCCAACAATCAGGGAACCTTTTATTCATAGTAAATATTAGTCATTTTCCCAAATATGTCGATTTACTTTACATTTATCCAAATCCCAGTCCTACCTTAAGTATACATATAACATTAATATCATGCATGAAACTCATATTCAATCAGTTAGTATTCAACTAAAATTCATATAAAACATATGAATATCATACTTTACACACAACAACAAGTTTAAATGGGCCACAATAAACTATAGAAGTATTATTATTTTAAATATGATATAAATAACATAGTCATTAAAATGGAGTGTATTAATATGAGAAAAAAATATAAAAAATATGAATAATTTTCCTACTCAATAAAATTATATTTTTTAATTTATCATAATTAAGCACGCACTTTATAGTGAAGTCATTTCAATCATTAAAAAAATTCTTCAAAAAAAGTTTTTATTTATTTTTTTGAGAAAATATTTTAATTAATATATAAAATATTTATAGAATATATTTTATAAAAAAGGATATATTTTTTGAAATAATCATATTAAAATTATCTTAAGTGAAAATTTTGGGATTTTTCTAAAAAATTAATTTTTTAGTGAATAGTGAGAAAATACTACTTTTATAAAAAATTGTCTCTTTCATTGAAGTATATAAAAAGTTAAATTTTTTGAAGTTCTTTTAAAATTTCATTAGTTCCTTTATATTAAAAATATTCTAATTTAGTTCATTGGAATTGTAATTATTCATTTTTTTGTGTAAAAAATTTATGCTTAAAGTGCTTTTTTCTGGAAAAAAAATTTCATCACATTTTTTTGTTTTATTTTAAAAGTAATTTCTAATACTAATTGACATTAAATATTTTAAAATGGATTCCATATTTCTAATTATAAAAATAAATATTACGTAATAGGTTAAACTTAAATTTTTGTCCTTAGGAATAGTACTTCTAGTAAAAATCCTTTACTGGTGTAATGGTTTAAAGGAATTAACGGGGGATTAAACTAAATAGAAATGGGTAAACATGAATTAAAAACTAGTATAAATCCAATTTAATTATTATATTTTGATACAAAATAATCTTAACTTCAATGATAAATAATTTTTCATCCTTTTTTAGTAATCCATTATTATATTTTATTCTTTTGAAAAATTCCATGTGTGTCCTCTCCCTCCCTTATAAAAAGACACTACCTCTCTTGTATTCCACACACTTCATAATCCTTCTATTTCATCCAATACCTACCCAAAAATATTAACAAAACCACTCCCTATTTCGTTTTTTTATTTTTATCATAAAACTATCCTTTCAATATTTAAGGTGAAATCTAATGTAGGATCCTCAAAAGAAAGGTATAACTCTTAAGTGAGAACTTTCATTTTTTTACTACCACATTTTCTAAAAATTTTGTATCCCTAATAACCAGATTTATAAAGTATAAAAAATATAATGAGATTTTAATATTTTTATGGTTTAATTTTTATTTATTTATCTCCACATCAAATGAGAAATAAAAGCATCGTTCGTGTGTATGTGAATACTACCACCTGACAAAGTGATATATTTCATTTTTCATCACCATCAACCACAGTTAGATAAAATGATGTGTTTAATTTTTATATATATTATTTAATAAAATTATACTTCGATAATTATAATATCTTATCATCCTTTTTCCATTCCATCTGTTGGAAAATGATAACACCAATCATGTGTACGTGTTGATTACCACCTCCAAAAACCAATATGATTCATTTTTCATTTTGAATTTAAATGGAAGGTAATAAATATGTATTAAATTTATATATATAATATTTATAACATAATAATTATTCTTTAATGATTGTTAATATTTTACCAATATTTTTTTAAATCCACCAAAAAGAGGAATCATCACATATGCATGGTTGTCTCCATAAAGTGATGTAAATCATTTTTCATCCCCACATTATGTGAATTGTTATTTATAATGACCCAAAATTTTGATTAATATTTAGTTTCTTGAAAATATATGTCTTACTATATGATTTTCAAAAAAAAATATATAGTTATTAATGAAATGTGACTATTGGGTTTTAATCGTTATATAATCATTGGTCAATATGACTATTGGAAACAATAATAGTTTTTAACATTATAATATTTGTTTAAAATATACATAATAATGGATAAATAATATAGAAAGAAGTTTTGATGGCCTCATACTGTAGACCCAGTCCATAAGAAGCCCATATGTCAGATCATGGGAAGGAGGTAGCGTCACTGGGCTTTTCACTAGACCAATCCCAATATGAGCATCAACATGTCAAGCTTGAACATAATCGCCTTCAAAAAAAGTTTAAGTTGATAGAAATAACTACATAGAAAATGTTTTTTTGAGTTACGCAAAGATTCTATCACCATTTCACACCTTACTCTTAGGTCTTATGCAGGTGTTATAAGGGGATATGTAACGATGCCTTAGTTACGTTGTGTAATCCTTTGATGTAAATAAAATTCCCATTTTTTATTACAGTAAATTTTTAGAATTTCAAATGTAAAAATAAATATAGGATGAATTTCTGTAAGTTTCTTATTATTGATAAATATAAATATTAATTTATACATTAAATAATTAATAAAGTGAAATGATTTTCAAAAAATGGTCTTATACAGTTGTGAATAGAAAAAATTTAAGATTCTAATATGATCAGTATAATTTTTGATGAATAGTGAATTATGAATAATAATATTAAACTTATGAATAGTAATATGACCAATGGAATAGTAATCTCACTTAATAATGTATAAATATAATTTAGGAATCTGAAATTTTGATGTGATATAAAAGCATATATAAATAACTATTTCAGACATTATTAGTTAAGTATTCATATTTTTTCAAGTAAATAGTGATTTTACATAAAAATTAAATATTTCATAATTAGAATATCTTTTTCATAAAATGGGGTTCATTTTGAAATTCTAAGCATCGAAATCAGGTTAGTTTGAATTTATGAGACATTTATAAAATGTTTTGTTTTTCAATGAATAGTAAAAATACAGTTTTTGAGTTTTCCGTGTGTTTAATGACATTATACTGATGTAATAATTAATATAAAATGATTGTCTACTTTTTTATAGTAAAATATGTTATTTGGTGTCCCAATTGGCTAATACCATGGGAAAATACCATGGGAAAGCCCATGGTTTTGTAAATACCACTAATGAGGTGTCCCTTGGAAATTAATAAAATATTCCATCACTTTTTCAATAAATACCAAATCATTCCTTCATTACTTTCAATCCAAATTCCCCCTAAATTAAGTTCTAGTCATTTTACCTCCCATGGAGTCCTCCAAATGTTCCCTCAATCCATACAAAGTCTCAACCATTGAGTTTTTGAAGTTACTCTTCAAGGTAATGGAACCTTCCACCCTCATCTTTTTGTCAAAGACTTCTTTTATATTGTTTCTTTAATTTCCATTTTCATATTATGGGATATTTTCTTCTATATATATATTTTTTCCATTTTATTTTCAAGTCGTGGTAAACACTTTTCACTCTCATTAACTCATATTTTAAATTCTTAGGTGATGTCCTTAGGCTTCTGAATTTTCATAAGGGAATTCTCAAACTTTTATTTTCCTTTAAAGTTCTCTTTTATGTGATATGCCTCTCAAGATTCGATAACATTCTCTTATTTCAATTTTATTTGTCCTTATACTATATAATGATTTATTTATGAATTGGTGACCCATATACCCTCTCTTTTTAATTTTTTCTAAATCCATGTTGCCTAGCCATTATGCAGCATAATTTTCGTCTTAAAATGTCTCTCTTTTTCTCACGAAATTCTCTTATTTTATTCATGTGAGTACCCAAACAAATTTCATTTTTTGGGGTATTCATAAATACATTAAAAAGAAATATTTTATTATGCAATTGACATACATAAAACCCTCATTCCCTTTCTCTGGGTTATAAATGACATAATAATCTTGTTCTTAAGCACTTTTGAAAACATCATGACTTTGATATGAAACACATTTCTATTATTTTCTTTGGGTTATTTATGAAATGTTTGATTATGATATATGTGGACAACATAAAAATAAATACATATTAAGGTTTCTCCCTGATAGTTCTCCAATTAATGGGGTAATAAAATTAATCTCTAAAGATGGCATGTTTTATGATACCTTGGTGAATAACCTTGGTAATTTTTACTACACCTAGGGAATGGACCATGGTGATATGATAAATAATGTCTAAATTAAATTTTTTAGACAAATTTTCAAGTTATCATTCATGTTATTATTTTTATTATATTCCTCTTTATCATTTTGTTACTATATTCCTTATATTCTTATTGTTATCGCTCAAGTTCACATGTAAAATGTTTCACTTTTTCCTTATTAGGCCTTCTCCTTACCCTTTACTTTGATGCATGTCCCCAAGTTATGAGATGAAATAAATGTACATAGGATGGACCTTTAATAATACTTTCAAGTATAATAGAATAATTTATATTTTTTCAATTATTATGTAAATTTTTTCCAAGAAACTAGACTTTAAATATCCTCGGTTTGTAAAATGAAATTAAAAGTTATGTAATAAAAATGGTGGGATTTCATAGTTGGTATCAAAGGATAGTTTAGTTGTTTGTGGAAATTAGTATATGAAAAATTTATGAATAACCCTATATAATAGTTTAAATATGGTAAAATTTCTTGGTATTTTGGTGAAATACTAAGTAAGTGGTTTCCAAACAAATAAATCTTTGAGATAGACTTGAACAAGGACTAGAGCATGACAATAGGCCTTGATTCACTCCTTGTTTGACACTCCCAAGGGATATGTTTGTTTAATCATAATATTTTTATGAATCATTATGAAGAATTTAAAGAGAAATGTAATTGTTGTTAAAGAATAATATGTTTAAGCGTGAAGTTTTAAGACAAAAAAATCCATTATAGTTAAAAGATTCATAAATGAAATAATCTTCTCACTAAGGTTTTATTATTTATAAATTGGAGGGAAATAGGAGGAATTATTCAAATGGTGACCTCAATGGACCATGCACTGACGACCCTCCAATGGAAGCTAAAATGGAAACATTCCTGAGAATGATGAACCAACTTACTCAAGTTGTGGGAAATATATTGAATCAACCTAACAGACTGATTTCACCACAAAGGGAACAAATTTTTATTGAGTTCTTTATGGTTCAATTACCACCAACATTTTTCGGATCTACCAACCCCTTTATTTCAAAACAATTGATCACCTATATCAAAAATATATTTTTTATGCTCCGCTATTCAGAACAAGAGAAGGTCACCCTAGCTATTTACCTCTTAGAGGGAGAAGCTGATCATTGGTGGAACTGATTAAAAACATGAGATGAAGAGTGGAGGTTGAATATATGGGGTGGACATAGATCATAGGGATCTTCTTCAATAAGTATTTCCCTCATTTGATGAGGAAAACAATGGAGAAGAGATTTTGTGAGCTAAAGGATAAGGAGAATGAATCTATTGGAAGCTACGAGATGAACTTCACAAGACTTTCCTGGTACACCTCAAGATTTTTTAGGGATCCAAATGGGAAGGTTGATATATTCTATTTTGGACTAAGACATATTCTATAGAAGAATATAGCCAACTGATATTGTGATAGCTATGAGGAGATCACAGGGAGTGATATGAAAGTTGAACAGGAGTTCGGTGAGAGATAGTGGTCTCATAAAACCAATGACAAGAAGAGATCAATTGAGCTCATATTAGGGAGGACCTTCGATCCGGGAAGAGTGGTAAATAAAGTCAAATGTCTCTTGTGTAATAAATGTGGGAATAAGCATTCATGGAACTACCTTCTTAGGAGCGGTAAGAGCTACAAGTGTGGAATATATGGCCATATCACTCCGAATTGTCATAGTGAGGTGAAGCTTCAACATCCAAACACAAACGAAAAAGTAAAGATGGTGTAGGTCCTACCTGAAGTCGAATGCTTCATGTGAAGATAGTTCCTCACTTTTCCAATCACTATCAAAATCCAAGGGTAGTGGAATGGAATCACCATCATCCTCAGCAAAGGCCAAGGGATAAAGGATTCACTTTTTCTATCATGAAAAATGATGTTGAAGCTCCAAATGATGTGGTGGAAGGTACTCTTGTTGTTATCTCAAATCTATAAATTACTTTGTTTGATTCTAGTTCTACACATTCTTTTATTTCCTTAAGGTTTTCAATGAATTTAGAATAAACCTTAGAATTTCTAAAAGTTGTGTTATCCGTCAAGACTTGTGGAGGGATTATCTAAGAACCAACAGTATTTTGAAGCTCTTTTATTTAATTTAGTGTGAATAATATCATCAAAAATCTAGTAGTAACTCCCATGTTGGAATTCAATATTATATTAAGGACTGATTGGATCTTAATGTATAATGCTAATATAAAATGCAGAATCAAGGAAATATCAATAGTCTTGAATGGAAATCCTACCATTATCTTCCAAGGAGAGATATCTCAACCTGATCTTTGTCTAGAAGAACCTCCTATATCTATCTTTATAGAGTTTATCGATGAAGAAGAAGAAATAAATAAGAGTATAAGGATAGAAAATGTTCCCATCATCCAGGAATACATTGATGTATTTCCTGAGGAGTTACCCAGGCCTCCCCCAGAAAGAGAGGTAGAGTTATCCATAGAACTCGTACTTGGATCTCATCCAATATAAAAGACCCCATATAGGATAGAAAATGTGGAGTTTGACGAATTAAAGAAACAACTACAATTCCTTTTAGAGAAAGTGTTTATCCAATCAAGTGTGTCTCTGTGGGGAGCATATGTTCTCTTTGGGAAAAAAAAGATAGATCAATGTGGTTATGTATTGATTATATTGGACTGAATGGGATCATAATGAATAACGAATACCCTCTTCCGAGAATTGATCATGTATTTGACCAACTTTGTGGGATTCAATTATTCTCAAATATTGATCTTCGATCTGGAAATCATCAATTGGGGCTGAAGAAAAAAGATATTCCAAAAATCACCTTCTGATCAAGATATGGGCATTATGAGTTTTTTGTTATGCCCTTCAGATTGACTAATGCGCTAATGATTTTTATGGATTTCATGAATGGAGTCTTTAAGGACTACCTTGATAATGTTTTTGGTAGTTTCTATTGATGTTATTCTGATATATTCCAAAATTTTCGAGGTGCATTATTATCATTTAAGGGTTATTTTTTAAACTCTATGGAAGGATATTATTTTTGGAAAGTTCATAAAATTTTAATTTTGGTTAAAAATACTTTCTTTAGTGCAACACATTGTAACCAATGATGGAATCACAATTAACCCTATAAAGACAATGGTTTTAAAGGAGTGTCCTCAGCCTAAAATAATAACTAAGATTCATCATTTCCTTAGATTAGAGGGATATTATAGGAGGTTTTTTAAAAACTTTTCACAGATTTATAATCCATTAACCCAACTAACTCGAAAAGGTCTCAAGTTCATCTAGACCAAAGTGTTTGAGTGAAGTTTCTAAGAGAAGAAGAAGATATTGGTTATTGCACCCATGTTAACTCTTCCCTCACATGGTGAAGGATTTTTTATTTTTAGAAATGCATCTCTGAAAGGACTTGGGTGCATCCTCAATAAAAATAATAATGTGATTACTTATGTATCTCGACAGTTGAATAATCATGAGAAGAACTATCCTACGTATGATTTGGAGCTTGCTGCAGAAATTTTTTCTCTAAAGATATAGAGGCACTATCTAAATGGAGAGAAATGATATATGTACACAAACCATCAATTTTTGAAGTATATTTTCACCCAAAAGGAATTGAACATGTGGAAGAAGAGATAGTTGGAACTTCATAAAAACTATAATTGTTCAAGTCATTATCATCTCAGGAGAGAAAAAAAATTCATTGATGTATTTAGTAGGAATGAACCAGTTGTTCTATCCATGAAGATGATTCAAATAGATCCTTTGATTAATGAACATGCAAATACAGACATGAGAATTATAAGGGAAGGGTCATCATCAACCCTATCCCAAAGGATTTCTCAACCGTCATTAATAGATAAGATCAATAAATCCTAGAAAGAAGAGCCTTTGTTACAAAATAAGTTTAAGGCTATGAAGGATGGAAAGTTTCCTAAGTTCAATATTGATCAAGAAGGTGTGCTAACATTTCATACAAGACTATGAATTCCATCTATTCCAGAAATAAATAAGGATTTGAGGGATGAAGCTCATAGCTCTACTTTTCCTATACATCCTAGAAGCACAATAATATATAGGGACCTCCTTATTCATTATTGGTGGGATAATATAAAAAGGTAGATTGTTGAATACAATACATGATACTTGGTATGTCAATAAGTTAAGGCAGAGAAACAACTTCCTAAAGGGGTATTACAACCACTACCCATACCAGCATGGATGTGGGAGAATATCACTATGGGCTTTGTCACCGGTCTCTTGAAAACGTCCAATGGAAACAATGTGATATGGGTTATAGTGGACCATATCACCAAGAATACCCATTTTATCTCTATTTAGGAATATTTTCCTCTTGATGAACTTTCCAGGACTTATGTGAGGGAAGTGGTAAGACTACATGGAGTTCCAATTATATCGTATCTGATCATCATCCAAGGTTCACATAAAAATTCTAGAGAAGTCACCAACATGATCTATGTACCAAATTGAATTTCAGTATGGCCTATCACCCCTAAACTAACGACCAATCTGAAAGAACTATTAAAATAATCAAGGACATGCTGAGAACATGATAAATGGAATTTAAGGGTAGATGGGGTCAACATATCCAATTAGTTGAATTCTTTTACAACAACAGCTTCCACCCGAGCATTCAAATGGCACCCTATGATGCCCAATACGGGAAGCGATGTATAACTCCATCTTGTTGGGATGAGGCTCATGAGAAAAATCTTCTTGGTCCTGATCTTGGGAAAGAGACAATAGAAAAGGTTCATGCCATCTAGAAACACATTAAGGATGCTCAGAGTTAGAAAAAGAGTTATGTTGAAAACTATCAAAGGGACATGGAGTTTGATGTCAATGACAAAGTCTTTCATATAATTTCACCTTGGAAGAGAGTCATGAGGTTTGGGAAGAAAGTAAAGCTCATCCCTGGGTACATTGTCCCCTATGAAATTCTTGATCGCGTTGGATTTGTGGCCTATCGGCTTGCAATTCCCCCAAATCTAGCAGAAGTAATTGATATCTTCCACTTATCCCTCTAGAGGAAGCGAATACCTAACCCTAATCATGTACTAAATCTAGAGGTGGTACCACTGGAACATGGCCTCTCTTATGAGGACCAGCCGGTGGAGATCTTGGATCATAGAGACAAGGTATTATGCAACAAGGCTACCTACCTTGCTAATGTGTAGTGGATGATCCACAAATATGAAGAAGACACATGGGAACTAGAGGAGTATATGAGGTACAAGTACCCGCAAATTTTCTCTTCTGAGGGTATGGGTTGAAATTTCAAGGTTGAAATTTCTTAAGGGGGTAGAATGTAACAACCCATACTTTTGAATAATATTTAGTTTCCTGAAAATCTATGTCTTACTATGTCATAATCAAAAAAAAAAATATATGTATAAATGAAATGTGAACATTGGGTTTAGACCATTATATGACCACAGGTCAATATGACTGTTGAAAACAACAATAATTTTTAATGTTATATTTGTTTTTAAAAATATAAATAATAATGGATAATTAATGTAGAAAAAAGAGTCGGTGGCCTCATCCAGTAGACTCACGCCATATAAACACCATCTGCCGGATCTTAGGAAGGAGGTAGTGTCATCGGCCTTTGCTCTGGACCAATCCCAAGCCGACCTTCAATGTGTTAAGCTTGAACATAATTAATTTCAATAGAAGTTCAATATGATATAAATCACCACTCGGGAAATATTTTCCAAGCCTCCCCAATATTGTATCACCATTTCACATCTTATTCTTAGGTCCTATTAAGGTGTTATAAGGGGCTATGTAACAAGGCCTTAGTTACTTTGTGTATTCCTTTTTTATAAACAAAATTTTTATTCTGTATTATGGAAAAATATCTGAATTTCAAATTTTAAAATAAATATAGGATGAATTATTTGAAGTTTCATATTATTTATGAATATAAATATTTTTTATACTTTAAATAATTAATAATGTGAAATGATTTTCAAAAAATATTCTTATACAGTTGTGATCTATAAGAAATTTAGAGTCTAATAAGATCAAATTTATTTTTGGTGAATAATAAATTATGAATATTAATATTACCCTTATGAATAGTAATGTTTTAAGAACCCGGTTTTTGGCTATAAAAGACTATGGAATATTCTTGATGTTATTCCAGAGCAGCGCCTTTAGACGGTGTGCGATTCCGAGCCCCGGTGTGGCCGGAATTAAATTTTCAGTGCGTTCAAACTGGAAATGCCAAATAAATGAGATAACTCCTAAAAGGTGCTTCGGATCATAGATCCGAGTGTACAGATGGGTCCGGAATGGGGTGTTTACCTTATGAACGACATAAAACTTGTCGGCATTGGACGTTTGGACCCCTCGCTCGCTATCGCAACGTGGAACGGAGAAATTAAATAATTAATTTATTAGTTTAACGGCATAACTCAAGTATCTCTTAAACGGTGGCTCTTATTGAGAAACTGAGGGCGCCATTGATTCTGGAACGTTTCGTTTACCCTAGGAAGGGTGTAAGTTTCTCGGTCGTGGGTCGTCTGTGAAAAATGGCCCCAGGGGCGTTTTCATAATTTGGCGGCCCCAGGCGTTGAGTTTAATAACTTTTGAATCGGGTCTCAGATTAAAATTCGGAGACCTCCTTTGTGCTCGGGAGGTAGTTCTTACCCTAGGGGAGGCTTAAACTCGACCCCGTTGAGCGTTTCGGATGTGGGTTAAATTAAGGATGAAATTAATTAAATTCTAATTAAATAATTGTTTTCCTATTTAAACCCGATCCATCCCCTCCCTCTCCTTTGTTTCTCTGGTGGAAGGACCCTCAAGGTAGCCCCCTCAAGATCCTTCTCTCCTCCTCCCCTCCGGCAAGGCAGCGGCGTGGTGGAGAACCCTCTGTGAAGCGTCGGGAAACGGCCCAACAGGTAGGAGGTTTTGGTTTGAGTTTTCATTTCTGAACCTTTCTTTCAATTCTATTATAGCATTGAATTGTTGTCGATTTTGCAATAAAATCCCATGGTCGTGTATTATAAATTATGGCCTTTCCAACAAAATTTTTGGTTTGTAAATCCGAGTTCGGAGGAGTCTGTAACGGTTCGCCGAAGTTTGCGTGAATTGGGAGTTGTTTGACGTTTTCCGGCAGTGGTTCGGGCCTCACAGGCGGCGGGGGCGCGGGCCAAGACGGAGACACGCGGGCGGCCTCAGGCGGGTGATGCAGCGGCAGGGCATCTGCAGCTCCGGGTCGGCGGTGGGGGTCTCCTCAGGCGGAGAGGCTCCCTTCAACGGAGGCGGTCGTGGGCTTCAGCAGCCGCGGCATACGCGGGGCGACGCGGGGAGCCGGTCTGAGCGGCTTTGCCAGTCAGCGGCAGGCGCGAAGACCCGGGGTCGTCGCGACCCCGGCCAGCCGACAGAGACCCGCATCCCACGGGTCTCATGGAGCAAACACGGACCAACTGAGCCGGTCCGGGTTGACGCGGTGGACTGGGCGGTCTGGGCGACCCAGCCGCGGACCGCCGGCTTGAAGGGGGTGGGTCGGCCCAGGCCCCCTGTCTTCGTCCGATGATGTTAAAAACATCATAACTCAAAATCTGAGTGTCGGATTCGCGTGTCGTCAGTGGCGACGCATTCCTTGAAATAAGAAGAGCATTTTCAGATGGTGTCAAGAATTTTTAATTCCCGAGACGAGGGGTTCAGTGCCACAGCACGACGTTAAGTGGACGAGTGTTTTTCTGGGGGATCTTGTTTTGGACGGCACAGACGCACTCGACGTCCGTTTTGAGTGTCGTCGGTGGTGTTGAGACCCTGGCATCGAGCCAGAGTTTTTCAGTGTGGTTTTGGGAATTTCTATCAGAGTTGAGGCATGGGCCCCACGACCCGTCTTTTGAGATGTGTGTAGCGTTTTGTAACTTTTTCATTAGACGCACGTTCGAGGCGTATGAGCAGTCATTTTTGGGTGTTTTTCCAAGGGCATTGCATTGGAGCAATCTGCCTGCTTTAATTCTGCATGCTAGTGTGGGCTCCGTGGGATCCATTTCGGGAGTTGACGGTGATTTCCGGCTTTATCACCGGGTGCCGTTTTGGATAAGTGAATAGTCAAACTCATGTACTTTTTCAAGAGGATCGCAAAGGTGCGGTCCGTTCGTTGTGCTTAAGGACCAGGATGTGGGTCCCGCGTAGTACCACTCATGTGCGGTGCGCCGGAATGTATCTTTTTCTCCAGATATCTGTTTCACTCAAGTGAGTAGTCCTTTTGATGTGTTTTCCCAAGGGGATCGCAATGGTGCGATGCGCACGACTGTTTTCGGGGTCGAGGCTCGGGATCACGGGACGTCGTTCAGTCGTGAGGCTATGTTGGTGAATTTTCCATCGGATATCTGTTTGAGGCAAGTAAGTATTCTATCTCGCGTGTTTTTTAGTACCGTGCCCCTTTCATCGGACTGCGGCACCGTTTACGACTATGTGTGTGCGTACAGCATGGGTGTTTTCCCACTTTCTAGGATGACTTGTCTCAGCTCGCTTTGAAAGTGACTCAACAGATTGAAGCGTGATCGCCCTGAGAGGCTGGGAAGTTTCTCTTGTTCCTTCGTGTTCCCTGGTAGAGTTCTTGTGGATTCAGTGTGACCAACACTTTACGTGAGCACCAATCCTCTACCCAGGAGGTTGTTTCCAGTAGGGCTGAGGTTGTTACCAGTAGGGATTTGGTTGTTTCGAGCAAGGCTCGCCAGTTGTACCATCCAGTAGGGATGGCTAGTGGGTTACCATTCAGTAGGGATGGCCAGTACAATAGTGTTCATCGAGCAGTACCATCCAGCCGGGATGGCCAGAGCAGTTCTGGGGTTACCTCCAGCGGGGCTGGGCAGTGATCCCCGATGCCAGGTTTACCTCCATCAGGGATGGTAAGTGGTCCCCGATGGTGGTTCTGAGCCTCCCTCCAGTGGAGTACCCTTTTACGGGACAAGGCATTGGGACTTGTTGATGAATTTAGCCGGGTTTCCCTCTAGTGGATTACCCTGTTATGGGATAGGGCAGTGATGCACCCGTCGACTCTTGTCAAGTCTCCCTATAGTGGGAACCCGTCGACTTCTAGGGACCCTCCAGCAGGGCTGGGCAGGGGGTCGGCTATCGACTTTGAGGAGACCTCTCGACTGTGGGGCTGTGATGAGGTGTGGCTTGACGTTCCCCCAGAACTCTCAAGTACGAGGTATGTTTTCCCCACCGAGACGTGTCCTTGAGACGCGACCTAAAACAATGTGGGCGAGTCAGTGCCACCCAAAGAGGATAGTGTCATGGTGCGGTGATTTGATCCCCTTGACTTGCAGTTTAGGGCAGACGTGTGGGATGCTAGGCATCGATGGTGTTTACTTCTGGGATTGTTGGCTACTCACTTTCTTGTTCTGATCTACGGGATGGAGATCCCCTTATGACCTTGTTCAGGCTTCTTTCTGAGCATATGTATATATATATACCTTGCTCCGGTACCCATTGCTTGGGTTTGGTTACTCTCCTTCCAGGTGAGGCGAAGATGCGTGGGATATTCCACGTGATTTCTATGTCTAGATTTTCGTGGTTGGACGAGTCTACTCTCCTGCTATAGGTTGCGAAGACTCGATGGGAAGTTCATCTTCTCACCTTCTCCATCTCCTTGTGTCTGGACTAGTCTACTTCCTTTCTTATGTTGGGTTGAGCTGGACTCTCCACTATACTCTTTACTGCACTCCTTGTTGTACTTCTTTACTATTCCCTGTTTGATCTACTGCTCACCCTTCGGTACATCCTTTGTTGATCCCTCGAGCATTCGGGGTATCCTAATGGGTATTTTTATACTCACCCCTTCTTTGGATTTTCCCACACTTGGTGTGCCCTTGCAGATGACAGACAGGTTGGTCATGACTTTAGTGGATCTTAGGAGTTCAGGAGCTTGGACCGCGTGCAGTGGTTGGATTCGGGTTCTAGGTGGGGGACCCTTCCAGCTATTTTTCTTTTTTTTACCTGTTGCCGGGTTATGGCACCTTTTCTGGTTGGGCGTGTGTTTTCCCCTTTTTTTGTTTACCTTCAGCACTTTCTTTATACTTTTAGAGGTCGATGCACATTGTGGTTTATTTAAATTAGTTGGTAATTTGCTTTTCTTTTTACTCTGCACTTTTTCATTGAGTGTGTTGTGTGTGTGTGTGCAGGTACTTAGGCAAAGGCCTTCTTGAGTTACTATGCCTTCAGCACTAGTCTCCAGCCCCTGGCCTATGGAGGCGGACTTGGGGTAGTTGCAGGTCGAGCCCGGGTAGGGTCAGGTCGTGACAAAGTGGTATAAGAGTTGGTTCATTCCTTGTGACGTTGTTCAGATGTCCCTAAACTAAGAGAAATTAGTTGGGATTTAGGGAAACAGTGTTAACGTGTCTTGAGAGTGGCTCTCAAGCTAGGGAGTCCAATGATGGTGCGGCGGCCGACGTATCCATCCACCAGGACCTTGATAACCTGTTTTTCGACTCGGCATACTAAGACACTCATTGCAGGGAAAATTGGTTTGTTCATCACATAGGATTGAGTCTTTGACTGTCCTTCTTGAGTCAGCTCCCCATTGTTGTTTCCATTATATACATATATGCTCATCTGACCGCAAAACTCCTTGATAATATTCAGGATATCTCCGTGAAGATAGCCATCCAAGATACCATCTTTGGTTCATGACGACGACCCTATGAGCTACGAGGCCTCTATCCAGGACCCATCATGCAAGCCCCTTTATCCGAGTGGGCCGGTAGCAGCACCCCCACCTGTTGAGCAGCAGACAGCTTCAGCAGAGAAGACTGAGCTTCAGCAGAGGTTGAGCGCACTCTGTGAGTTCCAACGGCAGAGACTGCAAAGGTTGAGTGGTAAGCCAGACCCTCAGGCAGCAAAGGTTTGGCTCGAGATAGTGGTTCACCTTTTTAGGCTTGTGCAGACGCCGACAGATCAGAGAGTGGCTTTGGTAGCCAACCTTTTTCGTGGAGCATCTTGGCATTGGTGGAGTCTGGTGACTCAGTTTCTTGACGATTCATCGCTTTCATGAGGCGACTTTCAGTTGTTTTTTCGTGAGGAGTTTTGCCCCTCCTGCTTACGCTCCATTCGGATTCAGGATATCCTGCAGTTTTAGTAGGGAGGGATGACGATGGCCAAGTACGCAGCTAGTTTCGCAGACCGTGCACGCTTTTACCCGGACTTGGTCCACGACGACAACTTCCGAGCGCAGAAGTTCGAGAAGGGTCTCTGCAAAGAGATTCGTGTTGTCATAGTACCCTTGGGAATTTTCACATATGTCGGGGTGCTGGAACAGGCGCTGGTGACATAGATCTTCCTGTCACGTTCTAGAGTTGGTGGTGGCCGCAGGCACGTTGGAGCCGAGACGTCTTCCACAACTAGCGGGCGACGGCAAGTAGAACCTCAACGCAGGTGGATTTCTGACAACCATACTCGGGGGGGCGTGGTCGTACACCACAGTGGCACCGGAGGGCACCGGTGCAGCCCGAAGATAGTTGGTGCTATGCTTTAGATGGGCGAGGTCACTTGGCATGGGACTGACCGACCAGGAATGCAGAGAGCTTTGGGAAGGCAGTAGGTGCACCACCACGGCAGGGGCAACGCCGTGATCGGAGTGGTACCCAGAGAGGTGGTACTTGTAGAGGAGCGGGAGGGGATAGTAGCGGGAGAGTCACTACGAGGCGGTCCACATCGGGCTCCAGGAGCTTATAGTTGGGACTGCGGACAGTCGCGATGTAACAACCCGATATTTTATGATAAGTATTCTTTTTACTTGATGTCATGTGTTTTATGCTACAACAAGATTATCTTGTGCTATACGCAACACCGTATTAGATTATAGTATATGCAACACTATTCTTAGATTGTGTTACACACAATTTAAAGTTCGTTTGATAATAGTCATTCTACGCAACATTGAGTGTATATATATATATATATTCAATGTATAAATGAAATGTGGTTGGATTCTATTATACGCAAAAACAAAGGAGTATTACACTACACGCAACCCTAACATGGATTACATTACACGCAATAGCGACCTTCCTCGATAGTGTGTGTAGTACGCAATACCGAGTTTCAATAAACGAGATATTATTATAATATTATTATGAACTATCCGTTTTGAATAGTAATACCCACTTTTTGAAATTTTATAAATTTTATCTTTCAAAATGGACTTCATTTTTGTATTCCGAATATCAAAATTATCCTAGGGTTAAATTTTGGTATTTTTCTGAAAACGTTCAATTTTTTATGAATAGTGAAAACACTAGGTTACTATTTAAAAACCGACTTTTTATTTAAATAATTATTTATTTTATTTAAATTTATTTTAGGTCAAAATTGATACATAATACTGATATAAGTTCAATGTAATTCATTGGAGTCATTTATAATAATTTTAGATATATTGAAAATTTGTTGAACTTTTGACTGTCTTTTACCCACCTCCTAGGAGAATATGAAAATTTACATAAAACTCAATTTTACCGCTTTTGTGAATGGAATTTCAAAAATCTGAGAGACACGGTTGATTTCAGTAATTAAAATGTGGTTCAATGAGATGAAAATAATTTTTGGTGAATAATAACTTTTTACCTTTTTTTACCACAGTTAAAAGTAAATATGGTAATTAAGGGTAAAAATGATATTATTATTACCCTAACACATGTCCTAATTCTATTTTATAAGTGTAATTCGACCAAAAACAAAATTAGGGATAAAATATTACCCTTTAGGACCACATGGATTAGATTAGGACATTTATTATTAATTTATTTAAAAAAGGGTTAAAATAGTTAAAATCAATGTTTAATAACTAAATAATTTTTAATATAGAGTTATACATAATATAAATTCGACTATAAATATTCATTAGAAGGATAAAAAGATTTTCTACATAATAGTTTTTTATTTTTAATTTTTAGACATTAAATAATTTAATTTATTTATGACACAATGATGATGAGGTAATTATCTTATTAATGAAATATTGACATAATTGATGTTATAAATACCCAAATAAATGTAATTTGAGACTTTTTATGAATTACAATAATTTTCTACGTTAATCTGACTTGTTATTATTTATTTAATTAACTTTTTTCTAACTAATAATTCTGTTATTATTTTCACAAAAATCAAATACCAAATAGTGTCAAAATTGACATAAAATAGTTTTTAAAAAAAATGTTTTATAATTAATTGTTATTTTATTCCTAAAAATATAAGGTTCGGCCAAATGACTTAGATAAGATTATATATATTAATAATAAATAACTTTGGGTTCGTTTGTCTTGTTATATTAAGTTTATTAACCTTATAGTGTAAGAAAACAAGAAGACACGATAAAGTTAAATTATCTAACTTAATGTTAAATCTAAATGATAAGGTTAAAATAGATACCTAAAATTTTCTAAATTAAATTTGATGAGAGTATTTAGACCCATAACCACCTTAGCTTCGAAATAAATCAATTTCGAGCTATTAAAAACCAAATATGACTTTATAATAAAATAATATTTTTAGTTTTTCCAAAGGTGCCCCTCTCCTCCCTTATAAAAGGGCACCTCCTCCCTCTCTTTCTCACATCACTTTGAGCCTTCAAGATCGGCCAACCCCTAAAAAATTATCTTCTAGACTTCCCTAGAAACATCCTATAGGTCCTGGTCTTTTTTAATAGAACAATTTTAGTGCCCTAAGAGGAGGTCTCAAAGAGGCGCTTCAAAGAAGAGGTAATGTTTGTTACCGATCTTTCAACTTTATTTCTTCTTCCACTTATTATTCTTTAGTTGTTTCATTATGAGGTAATAAAATCAGTATAACTCATATACTGATAAGTTATTATAAGTTTGAAACAACCCTATTTCACCATCTATCCATCCTATGGAAAATGAAATCACTATGCGTGCGTACGTACGGAATACCATCTCCACGACGCGATGAGATCCATTCTCAATGATTAAACATTCATGAATGATTATAAAGTATATATAATAAGTAATCATGAAATATATGACATAATAATGATACTTTATTTATGTATATATATATATATATATATATGTATTTCATCCACTTAATTCCAGTCAATTCAATAAGGAAACGAAAACAGCGTTCATTCGTACGTACGGCATACCGTCTCCATGAATGGTGTATTTCATTCCATTTATCAATCTATTATATATATGTATATTCTGAATATATATTATATTTAAATCATGTTTTATATTCTGGAATTAAGTAATCATGATCTAAGTAATCATATGAATAATTACAAGTCAAAACACGGACGAAAAATGAAACGATTTTACCCAAAACGCTCTTTTACATGGAATTTACAAAAGAACGGGTAATATAAAGTCATAAGGGAACCATATATGATATCATAAAAATGAATATGATTCTTTAATAAGTCAATGACAGTATTTAAATCATCATACAGGAGGTTCAGATACGTAAGAAGCATATCGGACCTAAGGTAAGGGATAATTTTTCAAATCTCATTTTTATCCGAGATTGCTTATTCGTAAGTATTTACTGGGGTTATTTCTATCATCCATGTCGATGTTTTATAAAAAAAGTTTCATGTATGTTTAAAGTCATTTTTACCCATTTTTGAATTTTACTACATGGTATGTAAGGAATCTTTCTTTTATTTATGTTACAAGGTACTTTTTTGACTTTTCCAGCAAAAGTACAAGAAGAATGTTTTTTTAACTTATACGGCATGAAAGGATTTTTACGGTTTTATAAATACTTATTTTCATGAACATTCCTCCAAAATATTTCATGAATATTTTCAAAAAAATTGTTTTCTTTTAAAATTGAATGACATTTTTTGAAAAGATAATGATTTTGAAGATGAAAATATTTTTTCCTCAAGAATTCATTTCAAGTGTTTTATCAAAACCATTTTTCATCTAACATGACATTATTTCTTTTGTGTATGTTTCAAGTATCATGTCTCTATGATTAAAATGGTTTCACTTTTATTATTATGAAATGATATCCATTAATTTTAAATGGATTATGTGATGATGGGATGATGTTTATGAAACCCATTTTATTCGTTGGGTTATTATGAATGATGCATGTTTATTTTGTGCCACAAGTAAAAATGATTTCATTATGAGATTGGTGGGACCTATATCTCCCTCCAATTAATTGGGTAAAGATTTATATCTCATTAGATAGACATGGATTGAACGTTAATTTAATCTGGTTCAGTGTTACAGGACAGAAATGAGGAGTGAACTCGATTCAAAAAGGGACTTTGTCCACTAAGATGGTCTTGGCAGAAATGCCTTGGATACTATGGAAATCATGAAATGTTCTGAATGGTTTCCACAATTAAATGTTTTACTCCCACACTATGTTATCATGATTAATGTTTCTTTATGATCTATGCCTTACGTACTTCCATGTTTTATGTCATTGCTCAAGATTTTGACGTTTAAACATTATGTTCATGTTTTTAAGTTCAAATGTATATGATTTGTTTTATTTTATCCATTCTTATGCTTACTGAGAATTTGAGCTCACCCTTTATATGTTTTCTTTTCCCCAGGATATAAAGAAATGTTTTAGGTAAGAAAACAAAAGGGGTATATCTTTATGGGAGATTTTGAAGATCTTTCACCGCGATTAGAAGATTATATTCCGAGTTTCCAAAGACACTAAACTATTACGGTCCTTGTGTGTCTGTTTTTGTTATGTACTAAGTATTCCGCTAAAGTAATGTAATGTCCATGTACGTCAAGATTTGGGCCTCTACAGTTGGTATCAGAGGAAAGTTGTAGTCAACCTTTGCAAACTAGGATGTGAAAATGTTAGTGAGATCCCTAGAGGTATTTCTATGGTATGTCTAGGGATGTCCCTAAGCATAAGTATACGTATAGGATATAGTCCTAGAACTACGGTAATGATCTTAGAATTTAACCTAAGATGTTAGATATTGAGGGTACTCCCCCTTTACTATGTTGTTTTACCTAGCATGATTTTTGTCTCTCACAGAATTCTTTTTGTGTTTTAGTCAATGGAGGGAACCAGAAGGAATTCGGTTAACATTGAATCCAATGGAAAAATTGGTGACTATGAGCAACAGAATGACATAATTCCTAGAGAGAAAGATATTGTGATTATGCCGAATCAGTCATCGCGATATATGATTAACAAGGTGAAATTTTTTGGTATTCCTAATTCATCAAATACGAGGAAGATAGACTTTTATGCATGTTTGAATATTGAGGATCATAAAGAAAGGAAGATTGAGATTTATAAAGAAGGGAAGAAGAACCTTGAGGAATAACTAAAATGGAGGTACATATGTTATCTGTGTGGAGAAAAGGGTCATAGAGTGACAGACTGTTATGGAGTTCAATATCTTATTTGTGGAGAACATGGGCATTACCCAACTCAATGCCCTGACCTAAAAAGTTACTTCTAAATCAAGGAAGGACTTATTCCAGGACAATCATTAAAGAGGATGTATTGAAGTGTTTATGTATTGGTATTCAAGAATAATGTTGTTGAGGTACGTTTACGGTGTATTGAAATATTTTTGTATTAGTCTGTTGTGGTTTTCAATAATTTTATGGTACTGGTAACCATGAAAGGTGATTCAAATATTTTGGAAAGAAGATGATATAAGTATAATGAAGGGATAAGAAGATAAGGAGATGTTTGATTGTATTCATGAGCTCATGATTGATATAAGGACTAAGTGATATCATGGATTGAGTATATAGAATTTTGAGGATTTTGGTATGTGGAAAGTGTTAACTTTTAACTGCATTCATGTTTTCACTAAGTTTCAATGGGTATTCATTCTTCAAGAGAATACATGATTAAGGTATTCACATGTTTTTAATTTGACCAACAAGATATATCTTATGATATATGGGGCATAAATGATGGCATTCACGTGATTGTTATGTGACATTTCAAGTAATAATTTTCTTTATACTATGAGCTAGGACCGAAGTATTTTATATAAGCCGAAATATTGGAGTGGATTATGTTGTACATAAGTGAGTATTGTTTAAAGATAGAACTTTTATCGATAGTATTGATGGGATGTTATAGTAATGTAGTTTTAGAAAAAGGACAACCTGCAGGACGGGCGACAGCCCATCGCGTCGGACAAGGCTGTGGGAATCGAACCCACAACTGAAGTGTGACTGGCCTTTATCGCATACCAATGGCCTATAGGAATTCCCTAGTTAGTGGAAAGTATTTTTAACTTATTAAGCGGAATGATAGATGAAGTATAAGTTCATTTTTGGAATCGTATACGATTAACCTAACCATATATGGACTTATGTATATTTGATAACTTTTGCTAACCATTTTTTTGAAACAGATGGAATGGCCCATCATTCTATCACATGATCTGTTAACACTTCACGAATAACAAATTCAACTTCATTTCATTAAGAGATGAAGTAAAAATTGTTCAAAGCATGATCAATAGTGAGATTGTACCAAAATCAAGAAATTATTTCTTCTAATTAATATTTTTAAACTTTAGGGAAATGATATTGAAAACCAAAAATGTTGTCCTAGTGCTCTTATATCCGATGAGTCAGATGGTACCTTAGATCATCAAAAATTTATGGCTTTGTGATTGATGGCTTTTTCATATCCATGTTCTCTACCACTCTCCATTAGAACTTGATGGTTAGATTTTTCTTCCATATCCATATTTTCACCTATGTTCTCCTATATGGAAACGCAGTGATGAGTTACTTTGGGTAACCGTTACGTTTCATAGTTTAGTTTTTAAAGTTAAGTTTTGGTATTTCATTTTACGATGTGGGTTTCAATTAAAGAAACTTTCAAGTAGAAAACCATGTATAACCCCGACGAATTTCGAGGGCGGAATTCATTTTAAGGGGGGTAGAATGTAACAACCCGATATTTTATGATAAATATTCTTTTTAATTGATGTCATGTGTTTTATGCCACAACAAGATTATCTTGTGCTATAAACAACACCATATTAGCTTACAGTATACGCAACACTATTCTTATATTGTGTTACACACAATTTCAAGTTCGTTTGATAATAGTCATTCTACACAGCATTGAGTGTATATATATATATATTCAATGTATAAATGAAATATGGTTGGATTCTGTTATACACAACAACAAAGGAGTCTTGAACTACACGCAACCCTAACTTGGATTACATTACACATAATCGCGACCTTCCTCGATAGCGTGTGTAGTACGCAATACCGAGTTTCACTAAACGAGATGTTATTATAATATTATTATGAACTAGACGTTATGAATAGTAATACCTACTTTTTTAAATTTTATAAATTTTATCTTTCAAAATGGACTTAATTTTTGGATTCGTAATATCGAAATTATCCTAGGGTGAAATTTTGGTATTTTTCTGAAAACTTTAAATTTTTGATGAATAGTGAAAACACTGGGTTACTATTTAAAAACCGACTTTTTATTTAAATAATTATTTATTTTATTTAAATTTATTTTAGTTCAAAATTGATACATAATACCTATATAAGTTCAATGTAATTCATTTGAGTCATTTATAATAATTTTAGATATATAAAAATTTTATTGAACTTTTGACTGTCTTTTACCCACCTCCTAGGAGAATTTGCAAATTTACATAAAACTTAATTTTACCGCTTTTGTAAACGTAATTTTAAAAATCCGAGAGACACTGTTGTTGTCAATAAGTAAAATGTGGTTCAATGAGAAGAAAATAATTTTTGGTGAATAGTAACTTTTTAATTTTTTTTACTACGGTTAAATGTAAATATGGTAATTAAGGGTAAAAATGATATTATTATTACACTAACACATGTCCTAATTCTATTGGATAAGTGTAATTCGACCAAAAACAACATTAGGGATAACATATTACCCTTTAGGACCACTTGGATTAGATTACGACATTTATTATTAATTTATTTAAAGAAGGTTTAAAATAGTTAAAATCAATGTTTAATAACCAAATAATTTTTAATATAGAGTTATACATAAGATAAATTCGACTATAAATATTCATTGGAAAGATAAAAATATTTACTACATAATGGTATTTTATTGGTAATTTTTAGACATTAAATAATCTAATTTATTTATGACACAATGATGATGTAGTAATTATCATATTAATTAAATATTGACATAATTGATGTTATAAATAATCAAATAAATGTAATTTGAGACTTTTTATGAATTAAAATAATTTTATATGTTAATATGACATGTTAGTATTGATTTAATTTATGTTTTTAGAACTAATCATTCTTTTATGAGTTTCAAAAAAATCAATTACCAAATAGTGTCAAAATTAACATAAAATAGTTTTTAAAACAAATATTATATTATTAATTGTTATTTTATTCCTAAAAATATATGGTTCGGCCAACTGACTTATATAAGGTTATATATATTAATAATAAACAATTTGGGGTTCGTTTGTCTTGTTATTGTATGTTTATTAACCTTATAGTGTAAGAAAACAAGAAGACACGATAAAAGTTAAATTATCTAACTTAAAGTTAAATCTAAATGATAAGGTTAAAATAGATACCTAAACTTGTCTAAATTATATTTTATGAGGTCATTTAGACCCATACCCACCTTAGATTATAAATAAATCAATTTGGAGCTATAAAGAACCGAAAATGACTTTATAATAAAATAATATTTTAGTTTTTTTAAAAGGTGCCCCTCTCCTCCCTTATAAAAGGGCACCTCCTACCTCTATTCCTCACACCACATTGAACCTTCAAGCTCGGACAAACCTTGAAAAATTCTCTTCTAAAATTCCATAGAAACATCCTAGAGGTCCTGGTCTTCTTCAAAAACCAATTTTAGTTCCCTAAGAGGAGGTCTCAAAGAGGCGCTTCAAAGAAGAGGTAATGTCCGTTACCGATCCTTTCAACTTTATTTCTTCTTCCACTTATTCTTCTTTAGTTGTTTCATTATGAAGTAATAACATCAGTATAACTCATATACTTATATGTTATTATAAGTATGAAACAACCCTATTTCACCATCTATCCATCCTACGGAAAACGATATCACCACGCGTGCGTACGTACGGAATACCGTCTCCACGACGCGATGTGATTCATTCTCAATGATTAACCATTCATGAATGATTATAAAGTATATATAATAAGTAATAATAAAATATATGACATAATAATGATACTGTATTTATGTATATATATATTTATTTCATCCACTTAATTCAATTCAATTCAATAAGGAAACGAAAACAGCGTTCATGCGTACGTACGGCATACCGTCTTCATGAACGGTGTATTTCGTTCCATTTATCAATCTATTATATATATGTATATTATGAATATATATTATATATAAATCATGTTTTATATTCTTGAATTAATTAATCATGATCTAAGTAATCATATGAATAATTACAAGTCAAAACACGGATGACAAATGAAACGATTTTACCCAAAACGCTCTTTAACATGGAATTTACAAAAGAATGGGTAATACAAAGTCATAAGTGAACCATATATGATATCATAACAATGCATATGATTATGTCATAATTCAATGACATTATTTAAATCATTATACAGGAGGTTCGGATACGTATGAAGCATATCGGACCTAAGGTAAGGTTTAATTTTTCAAATCTCATTTTTATCCAAGATTGCCTATTCGTAAGTATTTACTAGGGTTATTTCTATCATCCATGTCCATGTTTTATAAAAGTGTTTTAATGTATGTTTAAAGTCCTTTTTACCCATTTTGACTTTTACTACATGGTATGTAAGAAATCTTTCTTTTATTTACGTTACGAGGTACTTTTTTTGACTTTTTTGGAAAAAGTACAAGAAGAATGTTTTTTTTAACTTATACTGCATGAAAGGATTTTTACAGTTTTATAAATCATTATTTTCATGAAGATTCCTCCAAAATATTTCATGAATATTTTCAACAAAATCATTTTGTTTTAAAATTGCATGACATTTTGTGAAAAGAGAATGATTTTGAAGAAGAAAGGATATTTTCCTCAAGAATTCATTTCAAGTGTTTTATCAAAACCATTTTTCATCTAACATGACATTATTTATTTTGTGTATGTTTCAAGTATCATGTCTCTATGATTTAAATGGTTTCACTTTTATTATTATGAAATTATATCCATTACTTTTATATGGATTATTTGATGATGGAATGATGTTTATGAAACCCATTTTATTCGTTGGGTTATTATGAATGATGCAAGTTTATTTTGTGGAACAAATAAGAATGATTTCATTATGAGATAGGTGGGTACTATATCTCCCTCCAATGAATTAGGTAAAGATTTATATCTCATGAGATAGACATGGCTGGAATGTTAAGTTAATCTGGTTCAGTGTTACGGGACTGAAACGAGGAGTGAACTCAATTCAGAAAGGGACTTTGTCCACTAAGATGGTCTTGGAAGCAATGCCTTGGCTACTATGGAAATCATGACATGTGATGAATGGTTTCCACAATTACATGTTTTAATCCCACACTATGTTATCATGCTTAATGTTTCTTTATGATCTATACCTTATGTACTTCCATGTTTTATGTCATTTCTCAAGATTTTGATGTTTAAACATTATGTTCACGTTTTTAAGTTCAAATGTATATGATTTGTTTTATTTTATCCATGCTAACCCTTACTGAGCATTTGAGCTCACCCTTTATATTTTTTCTTTTCCCCAGGATATAAAGACTGGTTTAAGGTAAGAAAACAAAAGGGGAAGATCTTTATGGGAGATGTTGAAGATCTTTCACCGCCATTAGAAGATTATATTCCGAGTTTCCAAAGACACTAAACTATTTCGGTCCTTGTGTGTATGTTTTTGTTATATACTAAGTATTCCTCTAAAGTAATGTAATGTCCATGTACATCAAGCTTTGGGCCTCTATAGTTGGTATTAGAGGAAAGTTTTAGTCAAACTTTGCAAACTAGGATGTGAAAACGTTAGTGATATCCCTAGAGATAATTCTAAGGTATGTCTAGGGATGTACCTAAGCATAAGTATACATATAGGATATAGTCCTAGAACTACGGTAATGATCTTATAATTTAACCTAAGATGTTAGATATTGAGGGTACTCCCCCTTTACTATGTTGTTTTCCCTAGAATGATTTTTGTCTCTCACAGAATTCTTTTTGTGTTTTAGTCAATGGAGGGAACCAGAAGGAATTCCGTTAACATTTAATCCAATGGAAAAATTAGTGACTATGAGCAACAAAACTGTGTAATTCCTAGAGAGAAATATATTGTGATTATGCCAAATCATTCATCGCGATATATGATTAACACGGTGAAATTTAGTGGTATTCCTAACTCATCAAATATGAGGAAGATAGACTTTTATGCATGTTTGAATATTGAGGAGCATAAAGAAAGGAAGATTGAGATTTCTAAAGAAGGGAAGAAGAACCTTGAGGAATACCTCAAATGGAGGGACAGATGTTATCTGTGTGGAGAAAAGGGTCACAGAGTGACAGACTGTTATGGAGTTCAATATCTTATTTGTGGAGAACATGGGCATTACCCAACTCAATGCCCTGACCTAAAAAGTTACTTCTAAATCAAGGAAGGACTTATTCCAGGACAATCATAGAAGAGGATGTATTGAAGTGTTTATGTATTGGTATTCAAGAATAATGTTCTTGAGGTACTTTTATGGTGTATTATAATATTTTTGTATTAGTCTATTGTGGTTTTCAATAATTTTATGGTACTCGTAACCATGAAAAGTGATTCAAATATTTTGGAAAGCATATGATATAATTATAATGAAGGGATAAGAAGATAAGGAGATGTTTGATTGTATTCATGAGCTCATGATTGATATAAGTACTAAGTGATATCATGGATTGAGTATACAGAATTTTGAGGATTTTGGTATGTGGAAAATGTTAACTTTTAACTGCATTCATGTTTTCACTAAGGCTAAATGGGTGTTAATTTTTCAATAGAATACTTGATTAAGGTATTCACATGTTTGTAATTTGACCAACAAGATATATCTTATGATATATGGGGGATAGATGATGGCATTCACGTGATTGTTGTGTGACATTTCAAGTAATAATTTTCTTTATACTATGAGCTTGGACCGAAGTATTTTAGATAAGCCTAAATATTGGAATGGATTTTGTTGGACATAAGTTAGTATTGTTTAAGGATAGATCTTTTTTTGATATTATTGATGGGATGTTATAGTAATGTAGTTTTAGAAAAAGGACAACCTGCAGGACGGGCGACAGCCCATCGCGTCGGACAAGGCTATGGGAATCGAACCCACAACTGAAGTGCGACTGGCCTTTATCGCATACCAATGGACTACAGGAAGTCCCTGGTTAGTGGAAAGTATTTTTATTTTATTAAGCGGCATGATATATGAAGTATAAGTTCATTTTTGGAATCGTATACGATTAACCTCACCATAGATGGACTTATGTATATTTGATAACTTTTGCTAACCTTTTGTTTGAAACAGATGGAATGACCCACCATTCTATCACATGATCTGTTAACACTTCACGAATAACAAATTCAACTTCATTTATTTAAGGGGTGAAGTGGAAATTTTTCAAAGCACGAACAACAGTGAGATTGTACCAAAATCAAGAAATTATTTATTCTAATTCAAATTTTTCAACTTTAGGGAAATGATATTGAAAACCAAACTTTTTTTCCTAGTGATCTTATATCTGATGAATTATATGGTACCTTATATCATCACAAAATTATGGATTTTTGATTGATGGCTTTTTCATAGCCATGTTCTCTACCATTCTCCATCAGAACATGATGGTTAGATTTTTCTTCCATATCCATATTTTCACCTATGTTCTCCTATATGGAAACCCAGTGATGAGTTACTTTGGGTAACCGTTAAGTTTCATAATTTAGTTTTTAAAGTTAAGTTTTGGTATTTCATTTTACGATGTGGGTTTCAATTAAATAAACTTTCAATTAGAAAACCATGTATAACCCCGACAAATTTTGAGGGCGGAATTCAATTTTAAGGGGGGTAGAATATAACAACCCGATATTTTATGATAATTATTCTTTTTAATTGATGTCATTTGTTTTATGCTACAACAATATTATCCTGTGCTATACGCAACACTGTATTAGCTTACAGTATACGCAACACTATTCTTAGATTGTGTTACACACAATTTCAAGTTCGTTTGATAATATTCATTCTACGCAACATTGAGTGTATATATATATATATTCAATGTATAAATGAAATATGGTTGGATTCTATTATACGCAAAAATAAAAGAGTATTTCACTACACGCAACCTTAACTTGGCTTACATTACACACAATCGCGACCTTCCTCGATAGCGTGTGTAGTGCGCAATACCGAGTTTCACTAAACGAGATATTATTATAGTATTATTAGTAACTAGCCGTTATGAATAGTAATACCCACTTTTTGAAATTTTATAAATTTTATCTTTCAAAATGGACTTCATTTTTGGATTCGTAATATCGAAATTATCCTAGGGTGAAATTTTGGTATTTTTCTGAAAAATTTCAATTTTTGATGAATAGTGAAACACTAGGTTACTATTTAAAAACTGACTTTTTATTTAAATAATTATTTATTTTATTTATATTTATTTTAGGTCAAAATTGACACATAATAGCTATATAAGTTCAATGTAATTCATTGGAGTCATTTATAATAATTTTAGATATATAAAAATTTTATTAAAATTTTGACTGTCTTTTACCCACCTCCTAGGAGAATTTGCAAATTTACATAAAACTTAATTTTACCGCTTTTGTGAATGGAATTTAAAAATTCATAGAGACACGGTTGATGTCAGTAAGTAAAATGTGGTTCAATGAGATGAAAATAATTTTTGGTGAATAGTAACATTTTACTTTTTTTACCACGGTTAAAAGTAAATATGGTAATTAAGGGTAAAAATGATATTATTATTACCCTAACACATGTCCTAATTATATTTAATAAGTGTAATTAGACCAAAAACACCATTAGGGATAAAATATTACCCTTTAGGCCCACTTGGATTAGATTTGGACATTTATTATTAATTTATTTAAAGAATGGTTAAAATAGTTAAAATCAATGTTTAATAACTAAATCATTTTTAATATAGAGTTATACATAAGATAAATTAGACTATAAATATTCATTAGAAATATAAAATTATTTTATAAATAATGGTATTTTATTTTTAATTTTTAGATATTAAATAATTTAATTTATTTATGACACAATGATGATGCAGTAATTATCTTATTAATGAAATATTGACATAATTGATGTCATAAATACCCAAATAAAAGTAATTTGAGACTTTTTATGACTTAAAATAATTTAATATGTTAAAATTACATGTTAGTATTGATTTAATTAACTGTTTTTGAACTAATCATTCTGTTCTGAGTTTCACAAAAATCAATTACCAAATAGTGTCAAAATTGACATAAAATAGTTCTTGAAACAAATATTATATTATTAATTGTTATTTTATTCCTAAAAATCTAAGGTTCGGCCAAATGACTTATATAAGGTTATATATATTAATAATAAACAACTTGGGTTCGTTTGGCTTGTTATAGTAAGTTTAGTAACCTTATAGTGGAAGAAAACAAGAAGACATGATAAAAGTTAAATTATCTAACTTAAAGTTAAATCTAAATGATAAGGTTAAAATAGATACCTAAACTTATCTAAATTCTATTGGATGAGAGTATTTAGACCCATACCCACCTTATCTTAGAAATAAATCAATTTGGAGCTATTAAAAACCGAATATGACTTTATAATAAAATAATATTTTTAGTTTTTTCAAAGGTACCCCTCTCCTCCCTTATAAAATGGCACCTCCTTCGTCTCTTCCTCACACCACTTTGAGCCTTCATGCTCGGCCAACCCCTAAAAAATTCTCTTCTCAACTTCCCTAGAAACATCCTAGATGTCCTGGTATTCTTCAAAGACCAATTTTAGTGCCCTAAGAGGAGTTCTCGAAGAAGCGCTTCAAAGAAGAGGTAATGTCTGTTGCCGATTTTTCAACTTTATTTCTAATTCCACTTCTTCTTATTTAGTTGTTTCATTATAAAGTAATAACATTAGTATCACTCATATAATTATATGTTATTATAATTATGAAAAAACCCTATTTCACCATCTATCCATCCAACGGAAAATGAAATCACCGCGCGTGCATACGTACGGAATACCGTCTCCACGACGCGATGGGATTCATTCTCAATGATTAACCATTCATGAATGATTATAAAGTATATATAATAATTAATCATGAAATATATGACATAATAATGATACCGAATTTATGTGTATATATATGTTTGTCATCCACTTAATTCCATTCAATTCAATAAGGAAACGAAAACTGCGTTCATGCGTACGTACGACCTACCGTCTCCATGAACGGTGTATTTCTTTCCATTTATCGATCTATTATATATATGTATATTCTGAATATATATTATATATAAATCATGTTTTATATTCTGGAATTAAGTAATCATGATCTATGAAATCATATGAATAATTACAAGTCAAAACACGGACGACAAATGAAACGATTTTACCCAAACTGCTCTTCAACATGGAATTTAACAAAGAAAGGGTAATATAAAGTCATAAGTGAATCATATATGATATCATAACAATGAATATGATCCTATAATAAGTCAATGACATCATTTAAATCATTATACAGTTGTTTCGGATACGTATGAAGCATATCGGACCTAAGGCAAGGGATAATTTTGCAAATCTTATTTTTTTTCCGAGATTGCTTATTCGTAATTATTTACTGGGGTTATTTATATCATCCATTTCCATGTCTTATAAAAGTGTTTTAATGTATGTTTAAAGTCCTTTTTACCCATTTTTTACTTTTACTACATGGTATGTAAGGAATCTTTCTTTTATTTACGTTACGAGGTACTTTTTTTGACTTTTCCGGCAAAAGTACAAGAAGAATGTTTTTTTTAACTTATACGGCATGAAAGGATTTTTACGGTTTTATAAATCCATATTTTCATGAAGATTCCTCCAAAATATTTCATTAATATTTTCAAAAAAATCATTTTATTTTAAAATTTCATTACATTTTGTGAAAAGAGAATGATTTTGAAGAAGAAAGGATATTTTCATCAAAAATTCATTTCATGTGTTTTACCAAAACCATTTTTCATCTAAGATGACATTATTTCTTTTGTGTATGTTTCAAGTATCATGTCTCTATGATTTAAATGGTTTCACTTTTATTATTATGAAATGATATCCATTACTTTTAAATGGATTATGTGATGATGGGATGATGTTTATGAAACCTATTTTATTCGTTGGGTTATTATGAATGATGCATGTTTATTTTTTGGCACAAGTAAAAATGATTTCATTATGAGTTGGGTGTGACCTATATCTCCATCCAATTCATTGGGAAAAGATTTATATCTCATGAGATAGACATGGATGGAACGGTAAGTTAATCCGGTTCAGTGTTACAGGACTGAAACGAGGAGTGAACTCGATTCAGAAAGGGACTTTGTCCACTAAGATGGTGTTGGAAGAAATTCCTTGGCTACTATGGAAATCATGACATGTGGTGAATGGTTGCCACAATTACATGTTTTACTACCATTCTATGTTATCATTCATAATGTTTCTTCATGATCTATGCCTTACGTACTTCCATGTTTTATGTCATTGCTCAAGATTTTCATGTTTAAACATTATGTTCATGTTTTTAAGTTCAAATGTATATGATTTATTTTAGTTTATCCATTCTTACCCTTACTGAGCATTTGATCTCACCCATTATATGTTTTCTTTTCCCCAGGATATAAAGAACGGTTTTAGGTAAGAAAAAAAAGGGGAAGATCTTTATGGGAGATGTTGAAGATCTTTCACCGCGATTAGAATATTATATTCCAAGTTTCCAAAGACACTAAACTATTAAGGTCCTTGTGTGTCTGTTTTTGTTATGTACTAAGTATTCCTCTAAAGTAATGTAATGTCCATGTACGTCAAGATTTGGGCCTCTACAGTTGGTATCATAGGAAAGTTTTAGTCAACCTTTTCAAACTAGGATGCGAAAACGTTAGTGAGATCCCTAGAGATATTTCTAAGGTATGTCTAGGGATGTCCCTAAGGATAAGTATACATATAGGATATAGTCCTAGAACTATGGTAAAGATCTTGGAATTTAACCTAAGATGTTAGATATTGAGGGTACTCTGCCTTTACTATATTGTTTTCCCTAGCATGATTTTTTCCTCTCACAGACTTCTTTTTGTGTTTTAGTCAATGGAGGGAACCATAAGGAATTCGGTTAACATTGAATCCAATGGAAAAATTGGTGACTATGAGAAAAAAATTACGTAATTCCAAGAGAGAAATATATTGTGATTATGACGAATTAGTCATCGCGATATATGATTAACAAGGTGAAATTTAGTGGTATTCCTAATTCATTAAATAAGAGGAAGATAGACTTTTATGCATGTTTTCATATTGAGGAGCATAAATAAAGGAAGATTGAGATTTCTAAATAAGGGAATAAGAACCTTGAGGAATACCTCAAATAGAGGGAAAAATGTTATCTGTGTGGAAAAAAGGGTCATAGAGTGACAGACTGTTATAGAGTTTAATGTCTTATTTGTCGAGAACATGGGCATTACCCAACTAAATGCCATGACCAAAAAAGTTACTTCTAAATCAAGGAAGGACTTATTCCAGGACAATCATTGAAGAGGATGGATTGAATTTTTTATGTATTGGTATTCAAGAATAATGTTGTTGAGGTACTTTTATGGTGTATTAGAATATTTTTGTATTAGTATATTGTTGTTTTAAATAATTTTATGGTACTGGTAACCATGAAAAGTGATTCAAATATTTTGGAAAGTAGATGATATAAGAATAATGAAGGGATAAGAAGATAATGAGATGTTTGATTGTATTCATGAGCTCATGATTGATATAAGGGCTAAGTGATATCATGGATTGAGTATATAGAATTTTGAGGATTTTGGTATGTGGAAAGTGTTAAATTTAACTGCATTCATGTTTTCACTAAGGTTCAATGGGTATTCATTATTCAAGAGAATACATGATTAAGGTATTCACATGTTTGTAATTTGACCAACAAGATATATCTTATGATATATGGGGGATAAATGATGGCATTCACGTGATTGTTATGTGACATTTCAAGTAATAATTTTCTTTATACTATGAGCTTGGACCGAAGTATTTTAGATAAGCCTAAAGATTGGAATGGATTATGTTGGACATAAGTTTGTATTGTTTAAGGATAGAACTTTTTTAGATATTATTGACGGGATGTTATAGTAATGTAGTTTTAGAAAAAGGACAACCTGCAGGACGGGTGACAGCCCATCGCGTCGGACAAGGCTGTTGGAATCGAACCCACAACTGAACTGCGGCTGGCCTTTATCACATACCAATGGCCTACAGGAAGTCCCCGGTTAGTGGAAAGTATTTTTATTTTATTAATCGGCATGATAGATGAAGTATAAGTTCATTTTTGGAATCGTATACGATTAACCTCACCATAGATGGACTTATGTATATTTGATAACTTTTGCTAACCTTTTGTTTGAAACAAATGGAATGGCCCATCATTTTATCACATGATCTATTAACACTTCACGAATAAAAAATTCAACTTCATTTCTTTAAGAGATGAAGTGGAAATTGTTCAAAGAACGAACAATAGTGAGAATATACCAAAATCAAGAAATTATTTCTTCTAATTCAAAATATTCAACTTTAGGGAAATGATATTGAAAACCAAAAATGTTGTCCTAGTGCTCTTATATCTGATGGATCAGATGGTACCATAGATCATCAAAAATTTATGGCTTTTTGATTGATGGCTTTTTCATAGCCATTACTCTACCACTCTCCATCAGAACTTGATGGTTAGATTTTTCTTCCATATCCATATTTCCACCTATGTTCTCCTATATGGAAACCCAGTGATGAGTTACTTTGGGTAACTATTACATTTCATACTCTAGTTTTTAAAGTTATGTTTTGGTATTTCATTTTACGATGTGGGTTTCAATTAAAGAAACTTTCTAGTAGAAAACCATGTATAACCCCGACAAATTTCGAGGGCGGAATTCATTTTAAGGGGGGTAGAATGTAAAAACCTGATATTTTATGATAAGTATTCTTTTTAATTTATGTCATGTGTTTTATGCTACAACAAGATTATCTTGTGCTATACGCAACACCATATTAGCTTACAGTATACGCAACACTATTCTTAGATTGTGTTACACAAAATTTCAAGTTCGTTTGATAATAGTCATTCTACGCAACCTTGAGTGTATATATATATATATTCAATGTATAAATGAAATATGGTTGGATTATGTTATACGAAACAACAAAAGAGTATTGCACTACACGCAACCCTAACTTGGCTTACATTACACGCAATCGTGACCTTCCTCGATAGCGTGTGTAGTACGCAATACCGAGTTTCACTAAATGACATATTATTATAATATTATTATGATCTAGCCGTTATGAATAGTAATACCCACTTTTTGAAATTTTATAAATTTTATCTTTCAAAATGGACTTAATTTTTGGATTTGGAATATCGAAATTAGACTAGGGTGAAATTTTGGTATTTTTCTGAAAACTTTCAATTTTTGATGAATAGTGAAAACACTGGGTTACTATTTAAAAACCGACTTTTTCTTTAAATAATTATTTATTTTATTTAAATTTATTTTAGGTAAAAATTGATACATAATACCTATATAAGTTCAATGTAATTCATTGGAGTAATTTATAATAATTTTAGATATATAAAAATTTTATTGAACTTTTGACTGTCTTTTACCCACCTCCTAGGAGAATTTTCAAATTTACATAAAACTTAATTTTACCACTTTTTTAAATGTAATTTCAAAAATCCGGGAGACACGGTTGATTTAAGTAAGTAAAATGCGGTTCAATGAGATGAAAATAATTTTTGTTGAATAGTAACTTTTTACTTTTTTCCCACGGTTAAAAGTAAATATGGTAATTAAGGGTAAAAATGATATTCTTATTACCCTAACACATGTCCTAATTCTATTGGATAAGTATAATTTGACCAAAAACAACATTAGGAATAAAATATTACCAATTAGGCCCACTTGGATTAGATTAGGACATTTATTATTTATTTATTTAAAGAAGGGTTAAAATAGTTCAAATCAATGTTTAATAACTATATCATTTTTAATATGGAGTTATACATAAGATAAATTCGTCTATAAATATTAATTAGAACTCTAAAACGATTTCCTACATAATAGTATTTTATTTACAATTTTTAGACATTAAATAATTTAATTTATTTAAGACACAATGATGATGCAGTAATTATATTATTAATGGAATATTGACATAATTGATGTTATAAATACCCAAATAAATTAAATTTGAGACTTTTTGTTAATTAAACTAATTTTATATGTTAATATGACATGTTAGAATTTATTTAATTAACTTTTTTAGAACTAATCATTCTGTTTTGATTTTCAAAAAAATCAATTACCAAATAGTGTCAAAATTGACATAAAATAGTTTTTAAAACAAATATTATATTATTAATTGTTATTTTATTCCTAAAAATCTAAGGTTCGGCCAAATGACTTATATAAGGAAATATATATTAATAATAAACAACTTTGGGTTCGATTGGCTTGTTATAGTAAGTTTATTAACCTTATAGTGTAAGAAAACAAGAAGACACGATAAAAGTTAAATTATCTAACTTAAAGTTAAATATAAATGATAAGGTTAAAATAGATACCTAAACTTGTCTAAATTATATTGGATAAGAGTATTTAGACCCATCCCCACCTTAGCTTCTAACTAAATTAATTTTGAGCTATTAAAAACCGAATATGACTTTATAATAAAATAATATTTTTAGTTTTTTCAAAGGTTCCCCTCTCCTCCCTTATAAATGGGCACCTCCTCCCTCTCTTCCTCACACCAATTTGAGCCTTCAATCTCGGTCAAAACCTGAAAAATTCTCTTTTACACTTCCCTAGAAACATCCTAGAGGTCCTGGTCTTCTTCAAAGACCAATTTTAGTGCCCTAAGAGGAGGTCTCAAAGAGGCGCTTCAAAGAAGAGGTAATGTCCATTACCGATTATTTCAACTTTATTTCTTCTTCCACTTCTTATTATTTAGTTGTTTCATTATGAAGTAATAACATCAGTATCACTCATATACGGATATGTTATTATAATTATGAAATAACCCTATTTCACCATCTATCCATCCTACGGAAAATGAAATCACCGCGTGTGCGTAGGTACGGAATACCGTCTCCACGACGCGATGAGATTCATTCTCAATGACTAACCATTCATGAATGATTATAAAGTATATATAATAATTAATCATGAATTATATGAAATAATAATGATACTGGATTTATGTATATATATATTTGTGTAATCCACTTAATTCCATTCAATTCAATAAGGAAACAAAAATAGCGTTCATGCGTACGTACGACCTACCGTCTCCATGAACGGTGTATTTATTTCCATTTATCTATCTATTATATATATGTATATTCGGAATATATATTATATATAAATCATGTTTTATATTCTGGAATTAAGTAATCATGATCTAAGTAAACATATGAATAATTACAAGTCAAAACACGGACGACAAATGAACCGATTTTACCCAAAACGCTCTTTAACATGGAATTTACAAAAGAACGGGTAATATAAAGTCATAAGTGAACCATATATGATATCATAACAATGAATATGATTCTGTAATAATTCAATGACATTATTTAAATCATTATATAGGAGGTTCGCATATGTACTAAGCATATCGAACCTAAGGTAAGGGACAATTTTTCAAATCTCATTTTTATCCGAGATTGCTTACTCGTAAGTATTTACTGGGGTTATTTCTATCATACATGTCCATGTTTTATAAAAGTGTTTTAATGTATTTTTAAAGTCATTTTTACCAATTTTTTACTTTTACTACATGTTATGTAAGGAATATTTCTTTTATTTACGTTACGAGGTACTTTTTTTGACTTTTCCGGAAAAAGTACAAGAAGAATTTCTTTTTTAACTTATACGGCATGAAAGGATATTTTTCGGTTTTATAAATCCTTATTTTAATGAATATTACTCCAAAATATTTCATGAATATTTCAAAAAAATCATTATCTTTTAAAATTTCATGACATTTTGTGAAAAGGGAATGATTTTTAAGAAGAAAGGATATTTTCCTCAATAATTCATTTTAAGTGTTTTATCAAAACCATTTTTCATCTAAGATGAAATTATTTATTTTGTGTATGTTTCAAGTATCATGTCTCTATGATTTAAATGGTTTCACTTTTATTATTATGAAATGATATCCATTACTTTTATATGGATTATGTGATGATGGGATGATGTTTATTAAACCCATTTTATTCGTTGGGTTATTATGAATGATGTCTGTTTATATTGTGGAACAAGTAAGAATGATTTCATTATGAGATTGGTGGGACCTATATCTCCCTCCAATGAATGGGGTAAAGATTTATATCTCATGAAATAGACATGGATGGAATGGTAAGTTACTCCGGTTCAGTGTTACAGGACTGAAACGAGGAGTGAACTCGATTCAGAAAGGGACTTTGTCCACTAAGATAGTCTTGGAAGCAATGTCTTGGCTACTATGGAAATCATGACATGTGCTGAATGGTTTCCACAATTACATGTTTTACTCCCATTCTATGTTATCATGCTTAATGTTTCATTATGATCTATGTCTTACGTACTTCCATGTTTTATGTCATTGCTCAAGCTTTTCATGTTTAAACATTATGTTCATGTTTTTAAGTTCAAATTTAAATGATTTGTTTTATTTTATCCATGCTTACACTTAATGAGCATTTGATCTCACCCTTTATATGTTTTCTTTTCCCCATGATATAAAGAAAGGTTTTAGGTAATAAAACAAAAGTGGAAGATCTTTATGGGAGATGTTGAAGATCTTTCACCACGATTAGAAGATTATATTCAGAGTTTCCAAAGACATTAAACTATTACGGTCCTTGTGTGTCTGTTTTTGCTATGTACTAAGTATTCCGCTAAAGTAATGTAATGTCCATGTACGTCAAGCTTTGGGCCTCTACAGTTGGTATCAGAGGAACGGTTTGGTCAACCTTTGTAAACTAGGATGCGAAAACTTTAGTGAGATCCCGAGAGATATTTCTAAGGTATGTCTAGGGATGCCCCTAAGGATAAGTATACGTATAGGATATAGTCCTAAAATTACGGTAGCGATATTAGAATTTAACCTAAGATGTTAGATATTGAGGGTACTCCCCCTTTACTATGTTTTTTCCCTAGCATGATTTTTTCCTCTCACAATATTCTTTTTGTGTTTTAGTCAATGGAGGGAACCAGAAGGAATTCGGTTAACATTGAATCCAATGGAAAAATTGGTGACTATGAGAAACAAAATTGCGTAATTCCTAGAGAGAAAGATATTGTGATTATGCTGAATCAGTCATCACGATATATGAATAACAAGGTGAAATTTAGTGGTATGCCTAATTCATCAAATAAGAGGAAGATAGACTTTTATGCATGTTTTCATATTGAAGAGCATAAAGAAAGGAAGATTGAGATTTCTAAAGAAGGGAAGAAGTACCTTGAGGAATACCTCAAATGGAGGGACAGATGTTATCTATGTGGAGAAAAGGGTCATAGAGTGGCAGACTGTTATGGAGTTCAACGTCTTATTTGTGGAGAACATGGGCATTACCCAACTCAATGCCCTGACCTAAAAAGTTACTTCTAAATAAAGGAAGGACTTATTCCAGGACAATCATTGAAGGGGATGGATTGAAGTGTTTATGTATTGGTATTCAAGAATAGTGTTGTTGAAGTACTTTTATGGTGTATTAGAATATTTTTGTATTAGTATATTGTGGTTTTCAATAATTTTATGGTATCGGTAACCATGAAAGGTGATTCAAATATTTTGGAAAGTAGACGATATAAGTATAATGAAGGGATAATAAGATAATGAGATGTTTTATTGTATTCATGAGCTCATGATTGATATAAGGACTAAGTGATATCATGGATTGAGTATATAGAATTTTGAGGATTTTGGTATGTGGAAAGTGTTAACTTTTAACGGCATACATGTTTTCACTAAGGTTCAATGGGTATTCATTCTTTAAGAGAATACATGATTAAGGTATTCACATGTTTGTAATTTGACCAACAAGATATATCTTATGATATATGGGGGATAAATGATGGAATTCACGTGATTGTTATGTGAAATTTCAAGTAATAATTGTCTTTATACTATGAGCTTTGACCGAAGTATTTTATTTAAATTTATTACAGGTAAAAATTGATACATAATACCTATATAATTTCAATGTAATTCATTGGAGTCATTTATAATAATTTTAGATATATAAAAAAGTTATTAAACTTTTGACTCTCTTTTACCCACCTCCTAGGAGAATTTGAAAATTTACATAAAACATAGTTGTACTGCTTTTTTGAATGGAATTTCAAAAATCCGAGAGACACAGTTGATTTCAGTAAGTTAAATGTGGTTCAATGAGATGAAAATAATTTTTTCTGAATAGTAAATTTTTACTTTTTTTACCACGGTTAAAAGTAAATATGGTAATTAAGGGTAAAAATGATATTATTATTACCCTAACACATGTCCTAATTCTATTGGATAAGTTTAATTCGACCAAAAACAACATTAGGGATAAAATATTACCCTTTAGGCCCACTTGGATTAGATTAGGACATTTATTATTAATTTATTTAAAGAAGGGTTAAAATAGTTAAAATCAATGTTTAATAACAAAATCATTTTTAATATAGAGTTATACATAAGATAAATTCGACTATAAATATTCATTAGAAATATAAAAATATTTCCTACATAATGTTATTTTATTTGTAATTTTTAGACACTAAATAATTTAATTTATTTATGACACAATGATGATGGAGTAATTATCTTATTAATGAAATATTGACATAATTGATGTTATAAATACCCGAATAAATGTAATTTGAGACTTTTTATGAATTAAAATAATTTTATATGTTAATATGACATGTTAGTATTGATTTAATTAAAGTTTTTCGAACTAATCATTCTGTTATGATTTTCAAAAAAATCAATTACCAAATAGTGTCAAAATTGAAATAAAATAGTTTGTTTAAAAAATGTTATATTATTAACTGTTATTTTATTACTAAAAATCTAAGGTTCGTCCAAATGACTTATATAAGGTCATATATATTAATAATAAACAACTTTCAGTTCGTTTGACTTGTTATAGTATGTTTATTAACCTTATAGTGTAAGAAAACAAGAAGACGCGATAAAAGTTAAATTATCTAACTTAAAGTTAAATATAAATGATAAGGTTAAAATCGATACCTAAGCTTGTATAAATTCTATTGGATGAGATTATTTCGACCCATTCCCACCATAGCTTCAAAATAAATCAATTTGGAGCTATTAAGAACCGAATATGACTTTATAATAAAATAATATTTTTTGTTTTTCCAAAGGTGCCCCTCTCCTCCCTTATAAAATGGTACCTCCTCCCTCTCTTCCTCACACCACTTTGAGCCTTCAAGATCGGCCAAACCCTGCCAAATTCTCTTATCCACATCCCTAGAAACATCATAGATGTCCTGGTATTCTTCGAATACCCATTTTAGTGCCCTAAGATGAGGTCTCAAAGAGGCTCTTCAAAGAGGAGGTAATGTCCGTTACTGATTCTTTCAACTTTATTTCTTCTTCCACTTCTTCTTATTTAGTTGTTTCATTTTGAAGTAATAACATAAGTATCACTCATATAATTATATGTTATTATAAGTATGAAACAACCCTATTTCACCATCTATCCATCCTACGGAAAATGAAATCACCGCGGGTGCGTACGTACGGAATACCGTCTCCACGACGCGATGAGATTCATTCTCAATGATTAACCATTAATGAATGTTTATAAAGTATATATAATAAGTAATAATTAAATATATTACATAATAATGATACTTTATTTAGGTATATATATATGTATGTCATCCACTTAATTCCATTCAATTCAATAAGGAAACGAAAACAGCGTTCATGCGTACGTACGGCCTACCGTCTCCATGAACGGTGTATTTCTTTCCATTTATAGATCTATTATATATATGTATATTCTGAATATATATTATATATAAATCATGTTTTATATTCTGGAATTAAGTAATCATGATCTAAGTAATCATATGAATAATTACAAGTCCAAACACGGACGATAAATTAAATGATTTTACCCAAAACGCTCTTTAACATGGAATTTACAAAAGAACGGCTAATATAAAGTCATAAGTGAACCATATATGATATCATAACAATGAATATGATTCTGTAATTAGTAAATGACATTATTTAAAACATTATATAGGAGTTTTGGATACGTACGAAGCATATCAGACCTAAAGTAAGGGATAATTTTGCAAATCTCATTTTTATTTGAGATTGCTTATTCGTAAGTATTTACTAGGGTTATTTCTATCAGTCATGTCCATGTTTTATAAAAGTTATTTCATGTATGTTTAAATTCATTTTTACCCATTTTTGACTTTTACTACATGGTATGTATGTAATCTTTATTTTATTTACGTTACAAGGTACTTTTTTAAACTTTTCTGGCAAAAGTACAAGAAGAATGTTTTTTTAACTTATACGGAATGAAAGGATTTTTTCGGTTTTATAAATCCTTATTTTCATGAATATTACTCCAAAATATTTCATGAATATTTTCAAAAAAATCATTTTCTTTTAAAATTGCATGACATTTTGTGAAAAGAGAATTATTTTGAAGAAGAAAGGATATTTTCCTAAAGAATTCGTTTCAAGTGTTTTATCAAAACCATTTTTCATCTAAGATGACATTATTTCTTTTGTGTATGTTTCAAATATCATGTCTATATGATTTAAATGGTTTCACTTTTATTATTATGAAATGATATCCATTACTTTTATATGGATTATGTGATGATGGGATGATGTTTATGAAACTCATTTTATTCGTTGGGTTATTATCAATGATGCATGTTTATTTTGTGGCACAAGTAAGAATGATTTCATTATGAGATTTTTGGGACCTATATATCCCTCCAATTCATTGGGTAAAGATTTATATCTCATGAGATAGACATGTCTATAACGGTAAGTTAATCCAGTTTAGTGTTACAGGACTAAAATGGGGAGTGAACTCGATTCAGAAAGGGACTTTGTCCACTAAGATGGTCTTGGCATCAATGCCTTGGATACTATGGAAATCATGACATGTGATGAATAGTTGCCACAATTACATGTTTTACTCCCATGCTATGTTATCATGATTAATGTTTCTTTATAATCTATGCCTTACGTAATTCCAGGTTTTATGTCATTCCTCAAGCTTTTGATGTTTAAACATTATGTTCATGTTTTTAAGTTCCAATGTATATGATTTGTTTTATTTTATCCATGCTTACCCTTCTTGAGCTTTTGAGCTCACCCTTTATATGTTTTCTTTTCCCCAGGACATAATGAAAGGTTTTAGGTAAGAAAACAAAAGGGGAAGATCTTTATGGGAGATGTTGAAGATATTTCACCGCGATTAGAATATTATATTCTGAGTTTCCAAAGACACTAAACTATTACGGTCCTTGTGTGTCTGTTTTTGTTATATACTAAGTATTCCACTAAAGTAATGTAATGTCCATGTACATGAAGCTTTGGGCCTCTACAGTTGGTATCAGGGGAAATTTTTAGTCAACCTTTGCAAACTAGGATGTGAAAACGTTAGTGAGATCCCTAGAGATATTTCTAAGGTATGTCTTGGGATGTCCCTAAAGATAAGTATACGTATAGGTATAGTCCTAGAACTATGATAATGATCTTAGAATTTAACCTAATATGTTAGATATTGAGGGTACTCCCCCTTTACTATGTTTTTTCCCTAGAAATATTTTTGCCTCTCACAGAATTCTTTTTGTGTTTTAGTCAATGGAGGGAACCAGAAGTAATTCGGTTAACATCGAATCCAATGGAAAAATTGGTGACTATGAACAAAAAAATTGCATAATTCCTAGAGAGAAATATATTGTGATTATTCCGAATCAGTCATCGCGATATATGATTAACAAGGTGAAATTTAGTGGTATTCATAATTCATCAAATATGAGGAAGATAGACTTTTATGCATGTTTACATATTGAGGAGCATAAAGAAAGGAAGATTGAGATTTCTAAAGAAGGGAAGAAGGACCTTGAGGAATACCTCAAATGGAGGGGCAGATGTTATCTATGTGGAGAAAACGGTCATAGAGTGATAGACTATTATGGAGTTCAATGTCTTATTTGTGGATAACATGGGCATTACCCAACTCAATGCCCTGACCTAAAAAGTTACTTCTAAATAAAGGAAGGACTTATTCCAGGACAATCATTGAAGAGGATGGATTGAAGTGTTTATGTATTGGTATTCAAGAATAATAATGTTGAGGAACTTTTATGGTGTATTAGAATATTTTTTTTATTAGTATATTGTGGTTTTCAATAATTTTATGGTAGTGGTAACCATGAATAGTTATTCAAATATTTTGGAAAGAAGATGATATATGTATAATGAAGTGATAAGAAGATAATGAGATGTTTGATTGTATTCATGAGCTCATGATTGATATAAGGACTAAGTGATATCATGGATTGAGTATATATAATTTTGAGGATTTTGGTATGTGGAAAGTGTTAACTTTTAACTGCATTCATGTTTTCACTAAGGTTCAATGGGTATTCATTCTTCAAGAGAATGCATGATTATGGTATTCACATGTTTGAAATTTGACCAACAAGATATATCTTGTGATATATGGGGGATAAATGATGGAATTCACATGATTGTTATGTGAAATTTCAAGTAATAATTTTCTTTATACTATGAGTTTGGACCGAAGTATTTTAGATAAGCCTAAATATTGTAATGGATTATGTTGGACATAAGTTAGTATAGTTTAAGGATAGAACTTTTTTTGATATTATTGATGGGATGTTATCGATCTATTATATATATGTATATTCTGAAGATATATTATATATAAATCATGTTTTATATTCTTTAATTAAGTAATCATGATTTAATTAATCATATGAATAATTACAAGTCAAAACACGGACGACAAATGAAACGATTTTACCCAAAACGCACTTTAACATGGAATTTACAAAAGAACGGGTAATATAAAGTCATAAGTGAGCCATATATGATATCATAACAATGAATATGATTCTCTAATAAGTCAATGACATTATTTAAATCATTATATAGGAGGTTCGGATATGTATGAAGCATATCGGACCTAAGGTAAGGGATAATTTTGCAAATCTCATTTTTATCTGATATTGCTTATTCGTAAGTATTTACTGGGGTTATTTCTATCATCCATGTCCATGTTTTATAAATGTGTTTTCATGTATGTTTAAAGTGATTTTTACCGATTTTTTACTTTTACAACATGGTATGTAAGGAATCTTTCTTTTATTTACATTACGAGTACTTTTTTTGACTTTTCTGGAAAAAGTAAAAGAAGAATGTTTTTTTAACTTATACGGCATGAAAGGATTTTTATAGTTTTATAAATCCTAATTTTCATGAAGATTCCTCTAAAATATTTCATGAATATTTTCAAAAAAATCATTTTATTTTAAAATTGCATGACATTTTGTGAAAAGAGAATGATTTTGAAGAATAAAGGATATTTTCCTCAAGAATTCATTTCAAGTGTTTTATCAAAACCATTTTTCATCTAAGATGACATTATTTCTTTTGTGTATGTTTCAAGTATCATGTCTCTATGATTTAAATGGTTTCACTTTTATTATTATGAAATGATACCCATTACTTTTATATGGATTATGTGATGATGGGATGATGTTTATGAAACCCATTTTATTCATTGGGTTATTATTAATGATGCATGTTTATTTTGTGGCACAAGTAAGAATGATTTCATTATGAGATGGGTGGGACCTATATCTCCCTCCAATGAATTGGGTAAAGATTTATATCTCATGAGATATACATGTCTGGAATGGTAAGTTAATCTGGTTAAGTGTTACAGTACTGAAACAAGGAGTGAAATCGATTCAGAAAGGGACTTTTTCAACTAAGATGGTCTTGGCAGCAATGCCTTGGCTACTATGGAAATCATGACATGTGCAGAATGGTTTCCACAATTACATGTTTTATTCCCATGCTATTTTATCATTCTTAATGTTTCTTTATGATCTATTCCTTACATACTTCCATGTTTTATGTCATTGCTCAATCTTTTCATGTTTAAACATTATGTTCATGTTTTTAAGTTCAAATGTATATGATTTGTTTTATTTTATCCATGCTTACCCTTACTGGGAATTTGATCTCACCCTTTATATGTTTTCTTTTCCCCAGGATATAAAGAAAGGTTTTAGGTAAGAAAAAAAAGGGTAAGATATTTATGGGAGATGTTGAAGATATTTTACCATGATTAGAAGATTATATTCCGAGTTTTCAAAGAAACTAAACTATTACGGTCCTTGTGTGTCTGTTTTTGTTATGTACTAAGTATTCCTCTAAAGTAATGTAATGTCCATGTACGTCATGCTTTGGGCCTCTACAGTTGGTATTAGAGGAAAGGTTTAGTCATCCTTTGGAAACTAGGATGCGAAAACTTTAGTGAGATCCCTAGAGATATTTCTAAGGTATGTCTAGGGATGTCCCTAAGGATAAGTATACGTATATGATATAGTCCTAGAACTATGGTAACGATCTTAGAATTTAACCTAAGATGTTAGGTATTGAGGGTACTCCCACTTTACTATGTTGTTTTCCCTAGCATGATTTTTTCCTCTCACAGAATTCTTTTTGTGTTTTAGTCAATGGAGGGAACCAGAAGGAATTCGGTTAACATTGAATCCAATGGAAAAATTGGTGACTATGAGCAAAAAAAATTGCGTAATTCCTAGAGAGAAATATATTGTGATTATGCCGAATCAGTCTTCACGATATATGATTAACAAGGTGAAATCTAGTAGTATGCCAAATTCATCAAATAAGAGGAAGATAGACTTTTATGCATGTTTGCATATTGGGGAGCATAAATAAAGGAAGATTGAGATTTATAAAGAAGGGAAGAAGAACCTTGAGGAATACCTCAAATGGAGTGATAGATGTTATCTTTGTGAAGAAAAGGTTCATAGAGTGAAATACTATTATGGAGTTAAATGTCTTATTTGTGGAGAACATGGGAATTACCCAACTCAATGCCCTGACCTAAAAAGTTACTTCTAAATCAAGGAAGGACTTATTCCAGGACAATCATTGAAGAGGATGGATTGAAGTGTTTTTGTATTGGTATTCAATAATAATGTTGTTGAGGTACTTTTATGGTGTATTAGAATATTTTTGTATTAGTCGATTGTGGTTTTCAATAATTTTATGGTATTGGTTACCATGAAAAGTGATTCAAATATTTTGTAAAGAAGATGATATAAGTATACTGAATGGATAAGAAGATAATTACATTTTTTATTGTATTCATGAGCTCATGATTGATATAAGGACTAAGTGATATCATGGATTGAGTATATAGAATTTTGAGGATTTTGGTATGTTGAAAGTGTTAACTTTTAACTGCATTCATGTTTTCACTAAGGTTCAATGGGTATTCATTATTCAAGAGAATACATGATTAAGGTATTCACATGTTTGTAATTTTACCAACAAGATATATCTTATGATATATGGGGGATAAATTATGGCATTCACATTATTGTTATGTGACATTTCAGGTAATAATTTTCTTTATACTATGAGGTTGGACCGAAATATTTTAGATAAGCCTAAAGATTGGAATGGATTATGTTGGACATAAGTTAGTATTGTTTAAGGATAGAACTTTTTTTGATATTATTGATGGGATGTTATAGTAATTTAGTTTTAGAAAAAGGACAACCTGCAGGACGGGTGACAGCCCATCACGTCAGACAAGGCTGTGGGAATCGAACCCACAACTGAAGTGTGATTGGCCTTTATCACATACCAATGGCCTACAGGAAGTCCCTAGTTAGTGGAAAGTATTTTTATTTTATTAAGAGGAATGATAGATTAAGTATAAGTTCATTTTTTGAATCGTATACGATTAACCTCACCATAGATGGACTTATGTATATTTGAAAACTTTTCCTAACCTTTTGTTTGAAACAGATGGAATGACCCATCATTCTATCACATGATCTATTAACACTTCACTAATAACAAATTCAACTTCATTTCTTTAAGAGATGAAGTGGAAATTGTTCAAAGCACGAACAACAGTGAGATTGTACCAAAATCAAGAAATTATTTCTTCTAATTTAAATTTTTCAACTTTAGGGAAATGATATTGGAAACCAAAAATGTTGTCCTACTGCTATTATATCCGATGAATTAGATGGTACCTTAGATCATCACAAATTTATGGCTTTGTGATTGATGGCTTTTTCATAGCCATGTTCTCTACCACTCTCCATCAGAACTTGATGGTTAGATTTTTCTTCCAAATCCATATTTTCACCAATGTTCTCCTATATGGAAACCCAGTGATGAGTTACTTTGGGTAACCATTAAGTTTCATACTTTAGTTTTTAAAGTTAAGTTTTGGAATTTCATTTTACGATGTGGGTTTCAATTAAAGAAACTTTCAAGTAGAATCCCATCTATAACCCCGAAGAATTTCGAGGGAAGAATTCATTTTAAGGGGGTAGAATGTAACAACCCGATATTTTATGATAAGTATTCTTTTTAATTGATTTCATGTGTTTTATTCTAAAAAAATATTATCTTGTGCTATACGCAACACCATATTAGCTTACAGTACATGCAACACTATTCTTGGATTGTGTTACACACAATTTCAAGTTCGTTTGATAAAAGTCATTCTACGCAACATTGAGTGTATATATATATATATATATTCAATGTATAAATGAAATATGGTTGGATTCTGTTATATGAATCATCAAAGGATTCTTTCACTACACGCAACCCTAACTTGGCTTACATTACACGCAATCACGACCTTCCTCCATAGCGTGTGTAGTACGCAATACCGAGTTTCACTAAACGAGATATTATTATAATATTATTATGAACTAGCCGTTATGAATACTAATACCCAATTGTTGAAATTTTATAAATTTTATCTTTCAAAATTGAATTCATTTTTGGATTTGGAATATCTAAATTAGCCTCGGGTGAAATTTTGGTATTTTTATGAAAACTTTCAATTTTTGATGAATAGTGAAAACACTGGGTTACTATTTAAAAACCCACTTTTTATTTAAATAATTATTTATTTTATTTAAATTTATTTTAGGTAAAAATTGATATATAATACCTATATAAGTTCAATGTAATTCATTGGAGTCATTTATAATAATTTTAGATATATAAAAAATTTATTGAACTTTTGACTGTCTTTTACCCACCTCCTAGGAGAATTTGCAAATTTACATAAAACTTAATTTTACCGCTTTTGTGAATGGAATTTCAAAAATCCTAGAAACACGGTTTATGTCAGTAAGTAAAATTTTGTTCAATGAGATGAAAATAATTTTTGGTGATTAGTAACTTTTAACTTTTCTTACCGCGGTTAAAAGTAAATATGGTAATTAAGGGTAAAAATGAAATTATTATTACCCTAACACATGTCCTAATTCTATTGAATAAGTTTAATTCGACCAAAAACAACATTAGGGATAAAATATTACCCTTTAGGCCCACTTGGATTAGATTAGGACATTTATTCTTAATTTATTTAAAGAAGGGTTAAAATAGTTAAAATCAATGTTTAATAAGTAAATAATTTTTAATATAGAGTTATACATAAGATAAATTCTACTATAAACATTAATTATAAATCTAAAAATATTTCCTACATAATTTTATTTTATTTTTAATTTTTAGACATTAAATAATTTAATTTATTTATGACACAATGATGATGCAGTAATTATCTTATTAATGAATTATTGACATAATTGATGTTATAAATACCCAAATAAATGTAATTTGATCCTTTTTATGAATTTAAATAATTTTCTATATTAATATGACATGTTAGTATTGATTTAATTAACTTTTTTGGAACTAATAATTCTGTTATGATTTTCACAAAAATCAATTACCAAATAGTGTCAAAATTGACATAAAATAGTTTTTAAAACAAATATTATGATATTAATTTTTATTTTATTCCTAAAAATATAAGGTTCGGAAAAATGACTTAGATAAGTTTATATATATTAATAATAAACAACTTGGGGTTCGTTTGGCTTGTTATAGTATGTTTATTAACCTTATAGCGTAAGAAAACAAGAAGACACGATAAAAGTAAAATTATCTAAGTTAAAGTTAAATCTAGATGATAAGGTTAAACTAGATACCTAAACTTGTATAAATTATATTGGATGAGATTATTTCGACCCATACCCACCTTATATTCTAAATAAATCAATTTGGAGCGATTAAAAACCGAATATGACTTTATAATAAAATAATATTTTTAGTTTTTCCAAAGGTTCCCCTCTCCTCCCTTATAAATGGGCACCTCCTCCCTCTCTTCCTCACACCAAATTGAGCCTTCAATCTCGGCCAACCCCTGAAAATTTATCTTCTACACATCCCTAGAAACATACTAGAGGTCCTGGTCTTCTTCAAAGACCAATTTTAGTGCCCTAAGAGGGGGTCTCAAAGAGGCGCTTCATAGAAGAGGTAATGTACGTTATCGATTCTTTCAACTTTATTTCTTCTTCCACTTCTTATTATTTAGTTGTTTCATTATGAAGTAATAACATCAGTATCACTCATATACTGATATGTTATTATAAGTATGAAACAACCCTATTTCACCATCTATCCATCCTATGCAAAATGAAATCAACGCGCGTGCGTACGTACGGAATACCGTCTCCACGACGCGATGAGATTCATTCTCAATGATTAACCATTCATGAATGATTATAAATTATATATAATAATTAATCATGAAATATATGACATAATAATTATACTGGATTTATTTATATATATATATATGTATGTAATCCACTTAATTCCATTCAATTCAATAAGGAAACGAAAACAGCGTTCATGCGTACGTACGACCTACCGTCTCCATGAACGGTGTATTTCTTTCCATTTATCTATCTATTATATATATGTATATTCTGAATATATATTATATATAAATCATGTTTTATATTCGTGAATTAAGTAATCATGATCTAAGTAATCATATGAATAATTACAAGTCAAAATAGGGACGACAAATGAAACGATTTTACCCAAAACACTCTTTAACATGGAATTTACAAAAGAATGGGTAATATAAAGTCATAAGTGAACCATATATGATATAATAACAATGAATATGATTCTTTAATAATTCAATGACATTATTTAAATCATTATATAGAAGGTTCGGATACGTACTAAGCATATCGGACCTAAGGTAAGGGATAATTTTTCAAATCTCATTTTTATCCGAGATTGCTTACTCGTAAGTATTTACTGGGGTTATTTATATCATACATGTCCATGTTTTATAAAAGTGTTTTAATATATTTTTGAAGTCATTTTTACCAATTTTTTACTTTTACTACATGTTATGTAAGGAATCTTTCTTTTATTTACGTTATGAGGTACTTTTTTTGACTTTTCCGGCAAAAGTACAAGAAGAATTTTTTTAACTGATACGGCATGAAAGGATTTTTACGGTTTTATAAATCCTTATTTTCATGAATATTACTCCAAAATATTTCATGAATATTTTCAAAAAAATCATCATCTTTTAAAATTTCATGACATTTTGTGAAAAGAGAATGATTTTTAAGAAGAAAGGATATTTTCCTCAAGAATTCATTTCAAGTGTTTTATCAAAACCATTTTTCATCTAAGATGACATTATTTATTTTGTGTATGTTTCAAGTATCATGTCTCTATGATTTAAATGGTTTCACTTTTATTATTATGAAATGATATCCATTACTTTTATATGGATTATGTGATGATGGGATGATGTTTATGAAACCCATTTTATTCGTTGGCTTATTATGAATGATGCATGTTTATATTGTGGCACAAGTAAGAATGATTTCATTATGAGATTGGTGGGACCTATATCTCCCTCCAATGAATTGGGTAAAGATTTATATCTCATGAAATAGACATGCATGGAATGGTATGTTAATACGGTTCAGTGTTACAGCACTGAAACGAGGAGTGAACTCGATTCAGAAAGGGACTTTGTCCACTAAGATGGTCTTTGAAGCAATGTCGTGGATACTATGGAAATCATGACATGTGCTGAATGGTTTCCAAAATTACATGTTTTACTCCCATGCTGTGTTATCATGCTTAATGTTTCATTATGATCTATGTCTTACGTACTTCCATGTTTTATGTCATCGCTCAAGCTTTTCATGTTTAAACATTATGTTCATGTTTTTAAGTTCAAATGTATATGATTTGTTTTATTTTCTCCATTCTTACACTTACTGAGCATTTGAGCTCACCCTTTATATGTTTTATTTTCCCCACTATATAAAGAAAGGTTTTAGGTAATAAAACAAAAGGGGAAGATCTTTATGGGAGATGTTGAAGATCTTTCATCAGGATTAGAAGATTATATTCCATGTTTCCAAAGACACTAAACTATTACGGTCCTTGTGTGTCTGTTTTTGTTATGTACTAAGTATTCTGCTAAAGTAATGTAATTTCCATGTACGTCAAGCTTTGGGCCTCTACAGTTGGTATCAGAGGAAAGGTTTAGTCAACCTTTGTAAACTAGGATGTGAAAATGTTAGTTAGATCCCGAGAGATATTTCTAAGGTATTTCTAGGGATGTCCCTAAGGATAAGTATACGTATAGGATATAGTCGTAGAATTACGGTAACGATCTTAGAATTTAACCTAAGATGTTAGATATTGAGGGTACTCCAACTTTACTATGTTTTTTTCCCTAGCATGATTTTTTCCTCTCACATAATTATTTTTGTGTTTTAGTCAATGGAGGGAACCAGAAGGAATTCGGTTAACATTGAATCCAATGGAAAAATTGGTGACTATGAGAAACAAAATTGCATAATTCCTAGATAGAAAGATATTGTGATTATGCCGAATCAGTCATCACGATATATGATTAACAAGGTGAAATTTAGTGGTATGCCTAATTCATCAAATAAGAGGAAGATAGACTTTTATGCATGTTTTCATATTTAAGAGCATAAAGAAAGGAAGATCGTGATTTCTAAAGAAGGGAAGAAGTACCTTGAGGAATACCTCAAATACAGGGACAGATGTTATCTGTGTGGAGAAAAGGGTCATAGAGTGACAGACTGTTATGGAGTTCAATGTCTTATTTGTGGAGAACATGGGCATTACCCAACTCAATGCCCTGACCTAAAAAGTTACTTCTATGTCAAGGAAGGACTTATTCTAGGTCAATCATTGAAGATGATGGATTGAAGTGTTTATGTATTGGTATTCAAGAATAGTGTTGTTGAGGTACTTTTATGGTGTATTAGAATATTTTTGTATTAGTATATTGTGGTTTTCAATAATTTTATGGTACCGGTAACCATGAAAAGTGATTCAAATATTTTGGAAAGTAGATGATATAATTATAATGAAGGGATAAGAATATAATGTTATGTTTGATTGTATTCATGAGCTCATGATTGATATAAGGACTAAGTGATATCATGGATTGAGTATATAGAATTTTGAGGATTTTGGTATGTGGAAAGTGTTAACTTTTAACTGCATTCATGTTTTCACTAAGGTTCAATGGGTATTCATTCTTCAAGAGAATACATGATTAAGGTATTCACATATTTTTAATTTGACCAACAAGATATATCTTATGATATATGGGGGATAAATGATGGAATTCACGTGATTGTTATGTGAAATTTCAAGTAATAATTTTCTTTATACTATGAGCTTAGACCAAATTATTTTATTTAAATTTATTACAGTTCAAAATTGATACATAATACCAATATAATTTCAATGTAATTCATTGGAGTCATTTATAATAATTTTAGATATATAAAAAATTTATTGAACTTTTGACTGTCTTTTACCGACCTCCTAGGAGAATTTCCAAATTTACATAAAACTTAATTTTACTGCTTTTTTGAATGTAATTTCAAAAATCTGAGAGACACAGTTGATTTTAGTAAGTAAAATGTGGTTCAATGAGATTAAAATAATTTTTTGTGAATAGTAACTTTTTTCTTTTTTTACCACGGTTAAAAGTAAATATGGTAATTAAGGGTAAAAATGATATTATTATTACCCTAACACATGTCATAATTCTATTGGATAAGTTTAATTTGACCAAAAACAACATTAGGGATAAAATATTACCCTTTAGGCCCACTTGGATTAGATTATGACATTTATTATTAATTTATTTAAAGAAGGGTAAAAATAGTTAAAATCAATGTTTAATAATTAATCATTTTTAATATAGAGTTATACATAAGATAAATTTGACTATAAATATTAATTAGAAATATAAAAAGATTTCCTACATAATTTTATTTTATTTGTAATTTTTAGACATTAAATAATTTAATTTATTTATGACACAATGATGATGCAGTAATTATCTTATTAATGAAATATTGACATAATTGATGTTATAAATACCAAAATAAATATAATTTGAGACTTTTTATGAATTAAAATAATTTTATATGTTAATATGACATGTTAGTATTGATTTAATTAATTTTTTTCGAACTACTAATTCTGTTATGATTTTCAAAAAAATCAATTACCAAATAGTGTCAAAATTGACATAAAATAGTTTTTTAAACAAATATTATATTATTAATTGTTATTTTATTACAAAAAATCTAAGGTTCATCCAAATGACTTATATAAGGTCATATATATTAATAATAAACAACTTGGAGTTCTTTTGACTTGTTATAGTATGTTTATTAACCTTATAGTGTAAGAAAACAAGAAGACACGATAAAAGTTAAATTATCTAACTTAAAGTTAAATACAAATGATAAGGTTAAAATAGATACCTAAACTTGTATAAATTCTATTGGATGAGATTATTTTGACCCATCCCCACCATAGATTCAAAATAAATCAATTTTGAGCAATTAAGAACCGAATATTCCTTTATAATAAAATAATATTTTTAGTTTTTCCAAAGGTGCCCCTCTCCTCCCTTATAAAAGGGCACCTCCTCCCTCTCTTCCTCACACCACTTTTAGCCTTCAGGATCGGCCAAACCCTACCAAATTCTCTTATCCACTTCCTTAGAAACATCCTAGAGGTCCTGGTCTTCTTCAAAGATTAATTTTAGTGCCCTAAGATGAGGTCTCAAAGTGGCGCCTCAAAGAAGAGGTAATGTCCGTTACCGATTCTTTCAACATTATTTCTTCTTCCACTTCTTCTTCTTTAGTTTTTTCATTATGAAGTAATAACATCTGTATCACTAATATACTTATATTTTATTATAAGTATGAAACAACCCTATTTCACCATCTGTCCATCCTACGGAAAACGAAATCACTGCGGGTGCATACGTACGGAATACCGTCTCCACGACGCGATGAGATTCATTCTCAATGATTAACCATTCATGAATGATTATAAAGTATATATAATAAGTAATCATTAAATATATGAAATAATAATGATACTATATTTATTTATATATATATGTATGTCATCCACTTAATTCCATTCAATTCAATAAGGAAACGAAAACAGCGTTCTTGCGTACATACAGCCTACCGTCTCCATGAACGGTGTATTTCTTTCCATTTATCGATCTATTATATATATGTATATTCTGAATATATATTATATATAAATCATGTTTTATATTCTGGAATTAAGTAATCATGATCTAAGTTATCATATGAATAATTACAAGTCCAAACACGGACGACAAATGAAATGATTTTACCCAAAATGCTCTTTAACATGGAATTTACAAAAGAACGGCTAATATAAAGTCATAAGTGAATCATATATGATATCATAACAATGAATATGATTCTTTAATAATTCAATGATATTATTTAAATTATTATATAGGAGTTTTGGATACATACGAAGCATATCGGACCTAAAGTAAGGGATAAATTTGCAAATATCATTTTTATATGAGATTGCTTATTCGTAAGTATTTACTAGGGTTATTTCTATCAGTCATGTCCAAGTTTTATAAAAGTGATTTCATTTATTTTTAAAGTCATTTTTACCCATTTTTTGACTTTTACTACATGGTATGTAAGGAATCCTTCTTTTATTTACGTTACGAGGTACTTTTTTTATCTTTTCCGGCAAAAGTACAAGAAGAATGTTTTTTTAACTTATACGGCATGAAAGGATTTTTTTCAGTTTTATAAATCCTTAATTTAATGAAGATTCCTCCAAATGATTTCATGAATATTTTCAAAAAAAAATCATTTTCTTTTAAAATTGCATGACATTTTGCGAAAAGGGAATGATTTTAAAGAAGAAAGGATATTTTCCTCAAGAATTCATTTCAAGTGTTTTATCAAAACCATATTTCATCGAAGATGCCATTATTTCTTTTGCGTATGTTTCAAATATCATGTATCTATGATTTAAATGGTTTCACTTTTATTATTATGAAATGATATCCATTACTTTTATATGGATTATGTGATGATGGGATGATGTTTATGAAACCCATTTTATTTGTTGGGTTATTATGAATGATGCATGTTTATTTTGTGGCACAAGTAAGAATGATTTCATTATGATATTGGTAGGGCCTATATCTCCCTCCAATGAATTGGGTAAAGATTTATATCTCATGATATATACATGTCTAGAACGGTAAGTTAATCCGGTTCAATGTTACAGGAATGAAATGAGGAGTGAACTCGATTCAGAAAGGGACTTTGTCCACTAAGATGGTCTTGGAAGCAATGCCTTGGATACTATGGAAATCATGACATGTGCTGAATAGTTTCCACAATTACATGTTTTACTCCCTTGCTATGTTATCATGATTAATGTTTCTTTATTATCTATGCCTTACGTAATTCCATGTTTTATGTCATTGCTCAATCTTTTGATGCTTAAACATTATGTTCATGTTTTTAAGTTCCAATGTATATGATTTGTTTTATTTTATCTATGCTTACCCTTCTTGAACATTTGATCTCACCCTTTATATGTTTTCTTTTCCCCCAGGACATAATGAAAGGTTTTATGTAAGAAAACAAAAGGGGAAGATCTTTATGGGAGATGTTGAAGATCTTTCACCGCGATTAGAAGATTATATTCTGAGTTTCCAAAGACAATAAACTATTACGGTCCTTGTGTGTCTGTTTTTGCTATGTACTAAGTATTCCACTAAAGTAATGTAATGTCCATGTACGTCAAGATTTGGGCCTCTACAGTTGGTTTCATAGGAATTTTTTAGTCAACCTTTGCAAACTAGGATGTGAAAACGTTAGTGAGATCCCTAGAGATATTTCTAAGGTATATCTTGGGATGTCCCTAAGGATAAGTATACGTATAGGATATAGTCCAAGAACTACGGTAACAATCTTAGAATTTAACCTAAGATGTTAGATATTGAGGGTACTCCCCCTTTACTATGTTTTTTCCCTAGCATGATTTTTTCCTCTCACAGAATTCTTTTTGTGTTTTAGTCAATGGAGGGAACCAGAAGGAATTCGGTTAACATTGAATCCAATAGAAAAATTGGTGACTATGAGCAACAAAATTGCATAAGTCCTAGAGAGAAAGATATTGTGATTATTCCAAACCAGTCATCGCGATATACGATTAACAAGGTGAAATTTAGTGGTATTCCTAATTCATCAAATATGAGGAAGATAGACTTTTATGCATGTTTGCATATTGAGGAGAATAAAGAAAGGAAGATTGAGATTTCTAAAGAAGGGAAGAAGAACCTTGAGGAATACCTCAAATGGAGGGACAAATGTTATCTGTGTGGAGAAAAGGGTCATAGAGTGACAGACTGTTATGGAGTTCAATATCTTATTTGTGGAGAACATGGGAATTACCCAACTCAATGCCCTGACCTAAAAAGTTACTTCTAAATCAAGGAAAGACTTATTCCAGGACAATCATTGAAGAGGATGGATTGAAGTGTTTATGTATTGGTATTCAATAATAATGTTGTTGAGGTACTTTTATGGTGTATTAGAATATTTTTGTATTAGTCCATTGTGGTTTTCAAAAATTTTATTGTATTGGTAACCATGAAAAGTGATTCAAATATTTTAGAAAGCAGATGATATAAGTATAATGAAGGGATAAGAAGATAATTACATTTTTGATTGTATTCATGAGCTAATGATTGATATAAGGACTAAGTGATATCATGGATTGAGTATATAGAATTTTGAGGATTTTGGTATGTGGAAAGTGTTAACTTTTAACTGCATTCATGTTTTCACTAAGGTTGAATGGGTATTCATTCTTCATGAGAATACATGATTAAGGTATTCACATGTTTGTAATTTGACCAACAAGATATATCTTATGATATATGGGGGATAAATTATGGCATTCACGTTATTGTTATGTGACAATTAAAGTAATAATTTTCTTTATACTATGAGGTTGGATTGAAGTATTTTAGATAAGCCTAAAGATTGGAATGGATTATGTTGGACACAAGTTAGTATTGTTTACGGATAGAACTTTTTTTGATATTATTTATGGGATGTTATCGTAATTTAGTTTTAGAAAAAGGAAAACCTGCGGGATGGGCGACAGCCCATCACGTCGGACAAGGCTGTGGGAATCGAACACACAACTGAAGTGCGACTGGCCTTTATCACATTACAATGGCCTACAGGAAGTCCCTGATTAGTGGAAAGTATTTTTATTTTATTAAGAGGCATGATAGATGAAGTATAAGTTCATTTTTGGAATCGTATACTATTAACCTCACCATAGATGGACTTATGTATATTTGATAACTTTTTCTAACCTTTTGTTTGAAACAGATGGAATGACCCATCATTCTATCACATGATCTATTAACACTTTGCGAATAATAAATTCAACTTAATTTATTTAAGAGATGAAGTGGAAATTGTTCAAAGCACGAAAAACAGTGATATTGTACCAAAATCAAGAAATTATTTCTTCTAATTCAAATTTTTCAACTTTAGGGAAATGATATTGAAAACCAAAAATGTTTTATAAAAGTTAAATTATCTAACTTAAAGTTAAATCTAAATGATAAGGTTAAAATAGATACCTAAACTTGTATAAATTCTATTGTATGAGAGTATTTCGACCCTTCCCCACCTTATATTCTAAATAAATCAATTTGGAGCTATTAAGAACCGAATATGACTTTATAATAAAATAATATTTTTTGTTTTTCCAAAGGTGCCCCTCTCCTCCCTTATAAAAGGGAACCTCCTCCCTCTCTTCCTCACACCACTTTGAGCCTTAAATATCGTCCAACCCCTGCAAAATTCTCTTCTCCACTTCCCTAGAAACATCCTATAGGTCCTAGTCTTCTTCAAAGACCAATTTTAGTGCCCTAAGAGGAGTTCTCAAAGAGGCGTTTCAAAGAAGAGGTAATGTCCGTTACCGATTATTTCAACTTTATTTCTTCTTCCACTTCTTCTTCTTTAGTTGTTTCCTTATGAAGTAATAACATCAGTATCACTCATATACTGATATGTTATTACAAGTATGCAACAACCCTATTTCCCCATTTATCCATCCTACGGAAAACGAAATCACCGCGCGTGCGTACGTACGGAATACCGTCTCCATGACGTGATGAGATTCATTCTCAATGATTGACCATTCATGAATGATTATAAAGTATATATAATAAGTAATAATGAAATATATGACATAATAATGATACTTTATTTATGTATATATATATATTTCATCCACATTATTCCATTCAATTTAATAAGGTAATGAAAACAGCGTTCATGTGTACGTACGGCCTACCGTCTCCATTAACGGTGTATTTATTTCCATTTATCGATCTATTATATATATGTATATTCTGAATATATTTATATATAAATCATGTTTTATATTCTGTAATTAAGTAATCATGATCTAAGTAATCATATGAATAATTACAAGTCAAAACCCGGATGACAAATGAAACAATTTTACCCAAAACGCTCTTTAACAAGGAATTTACAAAAGAACGGGTAATATAAAGTCATAAGTGAACCATATATGATATCATAACAATGAATATGATTCTTTAATAAGTCAATGACATTATTTAAATCATTATACAGGAGGTTCGGATACGTACGAATCCTATCGGATCTAAGGTAAGGGATAATTTTAAAAATCTCATTTTTATCCGAGATTGCTTATTCGTAAGTATTTACTAGGGTTATTTCTATCATCCATGTACATGTTTTATAAAAGTGTTTTTATGTATATTTAAATTCATTTTTACCCATTTTTGACTTTTACTACATGGTATGTAAGGAATCGTTCTTTTATTTACTTTACGAGGTACTTTTTTTGACTTTTCCGGCAAAAGTACAAGAAGAATGTTTTTTTTAACTTATATGGCATGAAAGGATTTGTACTGTTTTATAAATCCTTTTTTTCATGAAGATTACTCAAAAATATTTCATTAATATTTTCAACAAAATCATTTTATTTTAAAATTTCATGACATTTTGTGAAAAGAGAATGGTTTTGAGGAAGAAAGGATATTTTCCTCAAGAATTAATTTCAAGTGTTTTATCAAAACCATTTTTCATCTAAGATGACATTATTTATTTTGTGTATGCTTCAAGTATCATGTCTCTATGATTTAAATGGTTTCACTTTTATTATTATTAAATGATATCCATTTCTTTTATATGGATTATGTGATGATGGGATGATTTTTATGAAACCCATTTTATTCGTTGGGTTATTATGAATGATGCATATTTATTTTATGGCACAAGTAAGAATGATTTCATTATGAGATGGGTGGGACCTATATCTCCCTCCAATGCATTGGGTAAAGATTTACATCTCATGTGATAGACATGGATGGAACAGTAAGTTAATTTGGTTCAGTGTTACAGGATTGAAACGAGGAGTGAAATCAATTCAGAAAGGGACTTTGTCCAATAAGATGGTCTTGGAAGCAATGATTTGGCTACTATAGAAATCATGACATGTGCTGAATGGTTTCCACAATTACATTTTTTACTCCCATGCTATGTTATCATGCTTAATGTTTCTTTATGATCTATGCCTTACGTACTTCCATGTTTTATGTCATTTCTCAAGCTTTTGAGGTTTAAGCATTATGTTCATGTTTTTAAGTTCAAATGTATATGATTTGTTTTATTTTATCCATGCTTACCCTTACTGAGCATTTGATCTCACCCTTTATATGTTTTATTTTCCCCAGGATATAAAGAAAGGTTTTCGGTAAGAAAACAAAAGGGGAAGATCTTTATGGGAGATGTTGAAGATCTTTCGCCACGATTAGAAGATTATATTCCGAGTTTCCAAAGACACTAAACTATTACAGTCCTTGTGTGTCTATTTTTGTTATGTACTAAGTATTCTGCTAAAGTAATTTAATTTCCATGTACGAAAATATTTGGGCCTCTGCACACGAGCTTTGGATGTCTACGATCCTTCAGAGCATGAGGTCACAAGAGGTATGATCTATGGCTCTTCTACTTTCTGCAGTATAATTGTTAGACTCTCTCTGTGAAATGCTTTTCTCCCTGCTCCTTCCTTGGTTTTTTACCAGGGTAATGCGGGGTGTCGGCGTGGCCCTGTGTTGGTAAGGTAAAAAGGCGTGGGACCTTTTCTTTAGTCGATGGTGTTGACTCCTTCTCCCTCCGAGCGTGTAAGGGAGTCTTGGTTACGAGACATCGATTGTGAAACCTTGCGTGACCAGATGTCCTTGGGTGTTTTACCATATTGATATTCTGAAGGAGGGAATCATCGGGCCTTGTTCTAGGTGTAGGAGGTAATTCTAGTCACAGCATGCGACGTAGAGGTTCGATCGGGGAGGTGAGCTTCCCCCAAGATCCTTCAGTTCGTTTGAGACTGTGCAAAGGGATGTCGAGGTTCCCTACCACCTTTCCCTAACCCCAATGTCTGGAGTGGGTGCACAACGTCTCCCACGTGACTTACCTGAGAATATGCGTGCATAATCCTATGAATGTCATCAGAAAGTGAAGACCTCAAATGAATAGATCAAATCCTTTGGTTTTTGTGTGGTGGCGCAGGACTGTGTAAAAGTTCTTCTCGGTACGGGAGAGCCAGGTGCGGGCTTAGTACCCCGAGTTGTTCCCTAGTTTTTCTTTTCGGGGATGAAAAGTTTGAAGGAGGGAATGATTTAAGAACCCTATTTTGGCTATAAAAGACTTTGGAATATTCTTGATGTTATTCCAGAGCAGCGCCTTCAGACGGCGTGCGATTCCAAGCCCCGGTGTGGACGGAATTAAATTTTCAGTGCGTTCACACTGAAAACACCAAATAAATGGGATAACTCCTAAACGGTGCTTTGGATCAGAGATCTGATTGAACAGATGGTTCTATAATGGGGTGTTTACCCTAGGAACGACATAAAACTTGTCGGATCGGGACGTTTGGACCCCTCGCTCGCTATCGGAGCGTGGAACATATAAATTAAATAATTGATTTATTCGTTTAACATCATAACTCATGTATCTCTTAAACGGTGGCTCAGTTTGAAAAACTGAGGGCACCATTGAGTCTGTAACGTTCCTTTTACCCTATGAGGGCTGTAAGTTTCGTGGTTGCGGGCCTTCTGTGAAAAATGGCCCCAGGGGCGTTTTTGTAATTTGGCGGCCTCGGGTGTTGAGTTTAATAACTTTTGAAAGGGGTCTTGATTTAAAATTCTAAGACTGCTGTTGTGCTCGGGAGGTTGTTCTTAATCTAGGGGAGGCTTAACCTCGACCCCATCGAGTGTTTTGGATGCGGGTTAAATTAAGGATGAAATTAATTAAATTCTAATAAATTAATTATTTTCCTATTTCAAACCAATTCATCCCCTCCCTCTCCTTTGTTTATTTGGCGGAAGAACCCTCAAGGAATCCCCCTCAAGCTCCTCCTCTACTCCTCTCCTCCGTCAAGGCAGCGGCGTGGTGGCGGACCCTCCGTGAAGCATCGGGAAACGCCCAAACAGGTAGGAGGTTTTGGTTTGTGTTTTCATTTTAGAACCTCTCTTTCAATTCAATTATGGCATCAAATTGCCATAAATTTTGCAATCAAAGCCTTTGGTCGTGTAGTATAAATTCTGGCCTTTCCAACAAAATTTTCGGTTTGTAAATCTGAGTTTGGAGGAGTCTGCAGTGGTTCGCCGATGTTTGAGGGAATTGGGAGTCGTTTGACGTTTTTCGGCAGTGGTTCGGGCTTCACAGGCGGCGGCGGCGCACGGGCAGCTTCAGGCGGGTGACGCGGAGGCAGGGCTTCCGCGGCTCCGGGACGGCGGCTGGGGTCTCATCCGTCGGAGTGGCTCCCTTCAGTGGAGGCGGCTGTGGGCTTCAGCGGTGGCGGCGTACGCGGGGCGACGCGGGGAGCCAGGCTGGGCGGCTTTGTCGGTTAGCGGCAGGGGCGAAGACCCGGGGTTGGCACAACCCCGACCAGCCGACAGAGACCCACATACCGCGGGTCTAGTGGATCAAACATAGACCATCTGAGCCGGTCTGGTTTGATGGGGTGGATCGGGCGTTCTGGGTGACCCAGCCGCGGACCGCCGACTTGAAGGGGGTGGGTCGGCCCAGCCCCCCCCCCCCCCCCCCCCCCGTCTTCGTCTGATGATGTTAAAAACATCATAACTCGAAATCCGAGTGTCAGATTTGCACGCCGTCAGTGGTGAAGCGTTCCTTAAAATAAGAAGAGAATTTTGAGATGGTCTCGATAATTTTTAATTCTTGAGACGAGGGGCTCAATGCCACGACACGACATTAAGTGGACGAGCATTTTTCCGGGGGATATTGTTTTGGACGGCATGGACGCACCCGATATCCTTTTTGAGCGTCGTCAGTGGCTTTGCGACCCTGGCATCAAGCCGGAATTTTCCATTGTGGTTTCGGGCGTTGATACTGGAGTTGAGACATGGGCCCCACGGCCCGTCTTTTGAGCTGCGTGCAGTATTTTGTAACTTTTTCATCGGACGTCAGTTCGAGGCGTACGAGTAGTCATTTTTGGGTGTTTTTCCGAGGTCATTGCATTGGCGCAGTCTTCCCGCTTTAATTCCGCACGCTAGTGCGGGCCCCGCGAGAGCCGTTTCGAGAGTTGACGGTGATTTCCGGCTTTATCACCAGGTGTCCGTTTTGGACAAGTGAATAGTCAAACTCATGTACTTTTTCGAGAGGATCGCAACGGTGCGGTCCGTTCATTGTGCTTCGGGACCGGGATGTGGGTCCCACATAGCACTGCTTCTGTGCGGTGCACCGAAATGCATCTTTTTCTCCAGATATCTGTTGCACTCAAGTGAGTATTCCTTTTGACGTGTTTTACCAAGGGGATCGCAATGGTGTGATGCGCCTGACTGTTTTCGGGGCCAAGGCCCGGGATCACGGGATGTCGTTCGGGCGTGAGGCGGTGTTGGTGAATTTTCCTTCGGATATTCTTTTGAGGAAAGTAAGTAGTCTATCTTGCGTGTTTTTCTGCGAGGATTACAATGGTATGATCTGTTTGGTTATGTGGATCCTCTTGCATGATCTTATTAAATGGGAAATGTGAAGGTTCCCTGTGGAGGTTCTTCTACTGTGTTTGTAGCGGACCCTTGGAATGTGATCGCGTTCACTCTTGGGAGAGTGAAATAATGATTGAAGGGATGTAGTCTGTCATTCCTGGGCCAATGAGGTGGAAAGTTGGAGTTGTTACGTTACGCCTTTGTGTTGATGTTGGGTTCAGTGTGCACGATAGTCTTTGGGCTCGAACATGGTATACTCTGGGAGTATACGGGAACGCATAGAGGTATATGTGGTTGTTTTTACCTGAGAACGTTTGTGTGATCAGTTGGGGTTGACTTGTGGACACACATCGTGTGGGCCCAATGTGCATGTCATTTTCTTCTTTACATACTTTTGACCTCTTGCGACGTAGAGGGTCCCTTTTTTCTCGTTTATTGACTAGCAGGGTTGAGCTTTACCCTGGTTCTGTTCTTGTTTGTTGACCAGTAGGGTTGAGTTTTCCCATTGTTCTGTTCTTGTTTGGCCGACAGAGATGATTTGGTTCCTCTGTTTCTTCATATGTGAGGGGTTTCAGTACAGTGCCCTTTTCTTCGGACTGCAGCACCATTTACCACTAAATGTGCTCGTACAACGTGGGTGTTTTCCCACTTTCTGGGATGAGTTTTCTCAGTCCGCTTCGACAGTGAATCAGTGGATTGGAGCGTGATTATCCTGAGAGGCCGGGGAGTTTCTCCTATTACTTCATGTTCCCTGGTAGAGTTCTTGTGGATTCGGTGTGACCAACACTTTATACGGGCAACTGATCCTCTACCCAGGAGGTTGTCACCAGCAGGGCTGAGGTTGTTACCAGCAGGGTTGTGGTTGTTTTGAGCAGGGCTTGTTAATTGTACCATCCAGCAAGGATAGCCAGTGGGTTACCATCTAGCAGGGATGGCCAGTACAGTAGTGTTCACCGAGTAGTACCATCCAGCCGGGATGGCCAGAGCGGTTCTGGGTTTACCTCCAGCGGGGCTGGGCAGTGGTCCCCGATGTCGGGTTTACCTCCAACAGGGCTGGGAAGTGGTCCCTGATGGCGGTTCTAAGCCTCCCTCCAGTGGAGTACCCTTTTATAGGACTGGGCATTGGGACTCATCAATGAATTTAGCTGGGTCACCCTCTAGTGGATTACCCTGTTACGGGACTGGGCAGTGAGGCACCCGTCGACTCTTGTTGGGTCTCCCAATAGTGGGAACCCGTTGACTTCCAGGGACCCTCCAACGGGGCTGGGTAGGGGGTCGCCTGTTGACTTTGAGGAGACCTCTCGACTACGGGGCAGTGACGAGGTGTGTCTTGACGTTCCCCCAGAACTCTCAAGTACGAGGTGTGCTTTCCCCACCGAGACGCGTCCTTGAGACACGACCTAAAACCGTGAGGGCGAGTCAGTGCCACCCAAAGCGGATAGTGTCAAGGTGAGGTGATTTGAGCCCCTTGAACTGCAGTTCAGGGTAGACGTGTGGGATGCTGGGCATCGATGGTGTTTACTTATGGGACTGTTGGCTACTCACTTTCTTGGGCTGAGCTATGGGATGGAGATCCCCTTATGACCTTGTTCGGGCTTATTTCTGAGCATATGTATATGTATATACCTTATTCTGGTACCCACTGCTTGGTTTTGGTTACTCTCCTTCTAGGGGAGGCGAAGACGTGCGGGGTATGCCATGTGCTTTCCGTGTCTAGCTTCTCGTAGTTGGACAAGTCTACTCTCCTGCTATAGGTAGAGAAGACTCGATGGGAAGTTCATCTTCTCACCGTTTCTAGCTCCTTGTGTTTGGATGATTCTACTTCCTTTCTCTTGTTGGGTTGAGATGGACTCTCTACTGTACTCTTTACTGCACTCCTTGTTGTACTTCTTTACTATTCCCTGTTCCATCTACTGATCACACTTTGGTACCTCCTTTGTTTCTCCCTCGAGCCTTCGGGGTATCCTACTGAGTATTTTTATACTCACCCTTGCTTGGGATTTGCCCGCACATGGTGTTACCTTGCAGATGATGGACAGGTTGGTCGTGACTTCAGCGGAGCTTAGGAGTTCAGGAGTTTGGACCACATGCGGTGGTCGGAGTCAGGTTCTAGGTGGGGGACACCTCCATCTGTTTTTATTTTTTTTACCTTTTTACCGGGTTATGGCACCTTTTCTGGTTGGGCACGTGTTTGCCCCTTTTTTTAGTTTACCTTCAGCACTTTATTTGTACTTTTAGAGGTCGATGCACATTGTGGTTTATTTATAGTATTTGGTACTTTTCTTTTCTTTGTAATTTGAACTTTTCCATTGAGTGTTATGTGTGTGTGTGTACAGGTACTTAGGAAAAGGCCTCCCCAAGTTATTGTGCCTTCAGCGCTAGTCTCCAGCCCCTGGCCTATGGAGGCGGTCTTGGGGTAGTTGCGGCTTGAGCCTAGGTACGTTCGGGTTGTGACAATTGTGACCAATGGAATACTGAACTCACCTGAAAATTATATATATAATTTGGTCATCTTTAATGGTATTGGGATATAAACGAATAAGTAAATAATTGTTTCAGAAATTATTAGTTAATTTTTAGTATTTTTTCAGGTAAACGGTGATTTTACATAAAAATTAAATACCTAATAATTAGAAAATTAATTTCATAAAATGGAGGTCATTTTTAATTTAAAACAATGATTTTAGGTTAGGGTGAATTTATGAGTTTTTTATAAAAAAAATTGTTTTTTGTGAATAGTAAAAATAAAGTTTCTGAGTTTTTAGTCTGTTTAATGACATCATAATGATGTAATAATTAATGTAAAATTATAGTAGATTTGTATACAGTAAAATATTTTATGAGTTGTATCAATTTTCTAATACCATTGGAAAATACCATGGGAAAGCCCATGGTTTTTCAAATACTACTAATGAGGTTTCCCTTGTAAATTAATAAAATATGCCCTCACTTTTGCTATAAATACCAACCCATTACTTCATTACATTCATTCCAAATTTTTCCTCACCGAATATCTAGTCTTTGTACTACCCATAGAGTCCTCCCAAGGTTACCTCAGTCCCCCCAAGTTCCCAACCGTATATTTTTTGAAGTAACTCTTCAAGGTAAGGGAACCTTTCACCCTCCTCTTTTAGTCGATGATTTCATTTATGTTATATCTTTCAATTTTCATTTTCTTACGATGGGGTATTTTCTCCTATATCCTAATATATTTCTATTTTATTTTCACATTATTATATACCGTTTTCTCTCTCATCAACTCATTTTTTGAATTTTCAAGTGATGTCGTTAGGCTACCGAATTTTCGTAAAGGAATTATCAAACTTCTATTTTCCTTTCAAGTTCTTTATTATGTGGTATGCCTATAAAGTTTCAAAAAAATTCTCTTATTTCAATTTTATTCTATATCTATACTATATTATGAGTCATTTATTAATGGGTGACCCCTTTACCCACTATTTTGAATGTTTTCTAAAACCATGTTTCCTAGTCGTTATGCAATAAAATTTTCATATCAAAATCTCTCTCTTTTTATTAGGAAATTGTATTATTTTATTTATGTGAATACCCAAAACTATTTCATTTTTAGAGGTATTCATAAATACATATAAATGATATATTTGATTCTGTAATTTACATACATAAAACCCTCATTCCCTTTCTGTGGGTTATAAATAAATTAATGATCTTGTTCTTAAGCACTTTTTAAAATGTCATGATTTTGATATGAAGCCCATTTCTTTTACTACTTTAGGTTATTTATGAAATGTTTTATCTTTATGTATGTGAATCACATGAGAATAAATACATAATAAGGGTAATACCCTATATCTCTCCAATGTATTTGGTAAATAAATTAATCTATATAGATGACAAGTTTTATGATACCTTGGTGAATAACCTTGGTAATTTTTACATCCCCTTGGGGATGGACCTTCGTGATATGATAATGAATGTATAAATTAAATGTTGTAGACAAATTTTAATGTTTTTATTCATGTAATTAATTATATTATATGCCTATTTACCATTCATTTATGATATTCCTCATGTTCTTATTATTATTGCTCAAGTTCACATGTAAACTATTTCCTTTTTCCCTTACTGGGCCTTCTGCTCACACTTTCCATTGATGTATGCCCCCAGGTTATGGGATGAAATAAATGTAAATTTTATTAACCTTGAACAACAATTTTATGTGTAAAATAATAAATTTTTATGCTTTTGTGTATTATGTACCCTTTTCAAAGACACTAGACTTTATAGATCCTCTGTTAGTAAAATGAAAAATAAATGTTATGTAATAAAATGGCAGGATCCCATATTATTAAAGTGTATATAATGGATATATATGATATTTATTCCATGGTTAAGATTATTTAGGTCATGAAACCATGATCATGGTGAAATTACTAGAACCATCAAAATGAAGCAATCATGGTTAATGGAGTAGTTTTCACCTTAATATTAATTTTAAGGAATAATTGTTAATAAAAGGATAATTAGAAATTATAAATAAATGGTACATAGTAATTCTTATATTAATATAATTATGTAATGTATTTATAATATGTTTATATTTATTATTATGTATTTTTTAATTTTTATTAATAATGATAAGAATTTATGTAAGGGGTTTATGGTTCAATCTCATTTCTTTTCACCATTGCCTATACTGAAGTAATAATGGGAGAAATTATGTTTATATCATCCATTAAAACCCTTATTTGTATTACCCTATGATATATGAATTAAATTTTTAAGTAATAGTGCCATTTTATAATCTTTGTAACTTCAAATGATTGAGATTTTTGTAAGAAAGAAATATATTTATTTATTCAATGGTTAGGAATTTTGTTCCTCCATGCCCATATTTTCTTTAAGATGATCTAAAAACTGTTTCAAATATTACGTAAGAATTCATAAAAGACATTTTTACCCCTATTTTAATTTCTAAAAAAAAATTAAATAATATTCAGATTTCATTTCTAATGTGGTGCTTTTAAAAAAAATTGTGAAAGGAATATTTTTTTAACATATACCACATGAATGGATTTTCCCACCATCATGAATACAATTTTCCATGAACATTGCTTTAAAATATTACATGGCTCGTTTCAAATAAAAATTTTCCCTAATATTTTGAAAATTTTTATATTTTAGAAAATTTATTTTAAAATGAAAATTTCATTTTCCTCAAGATGTGTTCCAATTATTTTGAAAGATATTTTCATCTATGAAAATATCCTTTGATGTTATTTATGCTTAATTGGAGACATGATAAAATAATAACATCATTATACTTTCTCTATACATTTATGATGATAAAATATTAATGAAACATATTTTATTTTCCATGAGTTTAGTTATGAAGAGAATATAAATGTTTTCATGACCTTCTGGAGTACATATAGATGGATTATGATTATTTGATAGTTGAGCCCATTATAGCCCTCTAATGCATTGGGTAATGTTATATATATATATATATCATGATATAATAATGGTAATCATGTAAAAAATTGAATATTTTTATATTAAAATCTTGAAATGTGAGTATGATCACTTCAGTCGATGCTCATAATATTATGCATGGACATGATTGTGAATGAATATGTTGAAATTTTTTTTCATTAGAATGATTTAATCAATATATAATCACAATATTATTAATGTAAATGAATACAAACCACTATGTCACAAGATTATTATTTCCTATAATTTTATTGTCACATGCCTAGGTTATGAATCTGGATTAATGATTATTATTTTCACACCCTTATTAATCATTCTTATGGATGTGACTTAATTCTTGAGTTTGTGAACTAAGATTTTATGGGTATAAATATTTTATATTGATAACATGCACTTTATTATGTTATCATACCATTACAATCATCATAATCTCTTATGATTATATCTTATATTTTTACACATACTAATCATATGAGCTCACTCTTTATTATATTTTCCTTCCCTGTGTTTTGATGGAAGCCTCTATGTATGATATTTATATTGGTGTACTAATATGAAGATCATTTTGGGATATATTGAATATATTTTTATAAATAAGTAAATTATGAATCTAGTATGAAAAGACACTAAACCATTACAATCATCGAGCATGTATAATTGTGATATGTATTGAATATTCATTTATAAAGACTTATTATTTAAGTATGTTATGATAAGTTCATTTATGTTGGTATTGTATGGTGTTTTTTTAGTAGATGATGAATTTAACATTGGAGGGTCTTCCCTCTTGCGTACGTGGAAGAAACTCTAACGCCACTGATCTTGAGACCCATATTGCAAGATCCTTCACGGATATTGCCATGGGCTGCACTCCATTGGCTAAATCAAAGACCTCTAAATGCATCTACCCCAAACATTATCGCCACTAAGGTCTATTAGAGATCTCCTTCTCAAAATATGAGGTGCACACTCTATCTTTGGATCTATAGTTTGATTTGGTTGGTATATTCTTTAAGTGAATAACCTCACTTGTTTTTCTTCTCAAAACCCTATAAATCATTGGATTTGTTAATTTTCACATTAGATTACCGAATACGCTACATGTGATGTTTTGATTTTCTTCAAAGGATTTGTGTTATAGATTTTGGACTCATGGATATTGGTCTTTGGGGGTTGCCGAATGAAGGTTCTCAAATGGTCTCTGGACTTCTGCTTAGATTATGAGCCCCACATTATTCCTCTATGTATAGGTTTCCTAAATTAACCACTTCACCATTTCAAAAAAAGTGCCTTAGTTTCAATTGTTGGCCTATTCAAGCAACCCATTAAGATTGAATCTTCCACCATAAACCTAAGATGCCCATATGTGGCTTGGATTTGCACTGAGGTCATTATTTCTAAATCCTTACCTTCCCAGTTCTGGATTCAAAATGGGGATAATTGTTTAATAAAAGATTTGGTGTTTTATAATTTCCCATCATTCTGCAAAAAAAAAAATCCAATGTATTGGTCATTCTATGAATGAGTATGAGACTCAATGTAATGGCCCTTAGCCTCCCCCACTATAAAAATCTATTTGGGTTAACAAGGAAACTCCCTAAGTCCCCCCAGTTTCTCAGCATGATACTACTGAATGCACTAATAATATAAACACCTCCATACCCTCTAAGAATAAATCTCCCAACAGTTATGATGTTGAGACCTCACATAACCTCGAGACTTATAAATAATAAAAATGGGATTGTTTTAAGGCTGAATCAACCATTATTGAAGCAACAAAACCAATAAAAAGAGATAAAGAATATGTGAAATTAGACCAAGAAGAACCCATGAAAGTGGAGACAGAAAAATCATTCAAATTGGAATTATAATACCTAAAATCATGGTCTAGGAAAGTGAAAAAAGAAATGATTTACTTTGACAGGTTCATCACTCTGAGTGATAGAAACACCTTGAAATTTAGGGATAATACCAATGTTGAAGGAACAATTATGACGTGCTCCTTAGCTACTAACATGAAGGATCAACCCCCATAGCCATCCCCTACTGAAAAGGTGTATGTCTTATCAGATGCTATAGAAAGTTCCTCAGATTATTCTAACTTCGATGCACAATCTAGTGAGGATGATTAAAATGACCCATCATATAGGGATGCATATATAATTCTGGAAAAAACATTATTTTCAAAATGGCATGGAATCATGGATGGAATAGAAAGATAAAATTGATTTTAGACAATATAAAAATGGACATATGTTAGCTAAATCCAATCTTGATATTAGAAAGAAGATGTTCACCAAAGTGGTTGAGTAATTTAAAAAGGATCCAAGATTCAATTTTAATAAGATACCCTTGAAACGAATCGATGTAGTGGTTTATGGTTTCTTTCAGTGGTTTTTGTCCAGTGGGTTTCTTTGCATTTGTTCTTCTAGATCTCTCTCTTATTCATCTGATACTATTTTATTTTTTTTATTGGAAGACTCTATTTGTCTTGGTTTGAAGCTCATTATTTATTTTGGATAATTGATTTTTGAGATGCTCCCTTCTCTGTTAATCTTTCAGATGTAGGTTATTCTTCATCTGTCTCTGTTCCACCATACTTTTTCAGCTGGTTCCATCTGCACAATGTCATGGTCCAGCATGGTTGCGGATTTACACTTTGGGGTTTCTACTGTCGATTTGGATTCTTTCCAATTTATAGCACTGGAAGAATATGTTTCATACGGCCTTCTCGAGTTAATTTGAAGAAGGTTGGAGGCTTCTCATCTTTGTTTGAGTATTAGTTTCAGTTTGATGTTTCTATAAATTTATGATGGGTTTAGTTCATTACACCTTGTTCTTTCTGTTGTAAACCTTTTGATTTACTAAATTTCCTTGGCCAGGAATTCGATAACCAATTCATGTCATTTTAAAGAAAAATAGGGTTTATTAGTTTATTTTTTATATTAGGTTGTGGTTAATATTAGGATAGAACCTTAAAAATATAATAGTGAACAAAAATTCATATAGGATAAACATAAAGTATTATAGGTTGATTTGAAGGTTTCATAAATTACGACATCTAAAAAATAAATTTATTTTTATCTTTTAAACTTTTTATTTTTTCTAAATACTTATGTCAGTTTTTTTTATTTAGTGGTTAAAACAAGACAAAATTTTGATAAAAATGAATGTTAATGAAAACTCAATGATCATACACATGAGGAACCAATTTTATTGGTAGTATGGATAGAATATCATATGACTATGCAAACTCAACTATCTCAATTTATTAGTAATAACACGAACCATGTTGATCTTATGAATGCACCAACGAGGGATAAAAATACTACGGAGTATTTAATATAGAAATTTAAAAACATATTTTGTGGTTATTCTAATTTTTTGGTTGCTGAAAAATTGATCAATTCAACATAAAATATATTTTCAGTTCTTTAATTCTTAGACCATAAGAAAGTTCTCTTAGTAGTCTATTATGTGGAAGGTGAAGCTAATAAATAGTATAATCTTATCAAGAACATGAGGAAAGTTGAATAAATATATTATTTTGAATTGGAGGATTTTAAGAGGGTATTTATTAATAAATAATATCCTAAAACTCTTTATATTAAGATTGAAAGGGATATTTGGGATCAAAAAAAAGAAAATAGAAAAAGAAAACATTAATATCCTTCCAATGTATTCTTCTATAATTATCATTGACCCTAAGAAAAAAATTGATCGCTTTTTATGGCCAAAAACTAATAATTCGAAAGGTATTATCCATACGATAATTTTTTAACTATGAATGAATCATTCATTGTTCTCTGAAGGTATAAATAAAGAGTGGGAACTTAAATTATTCATTTAATTTTAGTGACAAGAATAGAAAATCTAGCATTATGGAAAGTAGAATTGAAAATACCATGGAGGAATGAAATTCTCACCACCATTATGCCAGGAGTGTGGGGGAAAACAATAAGTAATTTATTTCAAAGGAACTAGGAAATAATTCAACTATGGAATGGATGTCTATTGAGCTATTGATTATTGATGGTGATTAAATGGTTATAAAATTAAATAAATGGTTGTAAGGATTCAACTAATGAAATTAAATACTTTAAATTATGGTAGATTGAGAATTATTTGAATAAATTCCATAATCTAATAGATAATGAGTATATTTGTCCTCAAATACCCCTAAGTAAATGTATAAAGTTAATTACATTTATCTTACAACTGAATTGTTTTAGTAGAATGATATGGAGAAATGTACACTTATCATCCTCTCTAGAAATGAAATTTTATTATTTTATTCTATTTCTACCCAATATTTTATTTATGGATAATTTTTTTAGTGTATCACATCTTCACACAAACAATTATACATTCAATTGGTAGTAAAAAATCTTAATGGTATGATGATCACTTCTCAAGTATATAGCTTCTCTCCAATAGAAATGTGTAGCAATATTCTTCCTGAAAATATTATTATTATACAACATGATTAAATTGATATGATTTATTTAATGGATTGGATCTCTATATATAGATACCATATCAATTTCCATGGAAGGGAAGTAAAATTTGATATTCTAAATCAATATATGATTTTCAATGGTGTGAAGGTGAATATGAACTTATAATGGAAGTAACTTTCATTGTACAAGACTTACTATCTATTCATGAGGTTTTTTATCTAAAAGTTTTAAGGGGAAACTCAATATCAAAGATATTCCTTTAGTTTAATATTATGATAATGTACTTTTGGAAGAATTTCATAAATATCCCCTAAATCAGGAGGTTGATTTTTCTATAGAACTCATACATGGTGCTACAACTTTTTCAAAAGAATCCTTATATAGTGGATCCAATTGAGTTACAGTAATTGAAGAAGAAACTATATGGTAATCTTGATAAAGGATTCATACACCCAAGTGAATCACCATAGGGTTTAACTATTATTTTTAAAAAAAATAAAAATGGACCAATGCACCTTTTCATTGATTATTAGGAACCTAACAATATATCAATCAAGAACATGCATACATTACCTTGATTGGATGTCTTGTTTGATCAATTACATAGAGTTAAATAATTTTCAAATATTCACCTTCATTCTAGATATCATCTATTTAAGTTCAAGAATGAGTATATACCATAGAAAACCTTATGTACAGGGTATGGGAATTATGAAATTATACTAATTAAATTTGTACTTTCTGATTCCCTTGTTATCTTCATTTATATAATGAATAAAGCCTTTAGAGATTACCTTGATAAGTTTTTAGTAGTCTTTGAGGATGATATTTTTATATTTCCAAATAGAAAATAAGAGATTAAAGATAAATTGAATATTTTATTAATGGACCTAAGGAAGGAGAAGTTATAGTTACAATTTACCATGTATGAATTTTTGTATATAATGTTTCATTATTAGGTCGTATAATCACAAGTGATGGTATATTAGTAAATTCTTCAAAGAAGACAGTTTTTAACAAATGTCCCAACCCAATAATGATAACTGAGATTCATATTTTTCTTGGTTTTTCTATATATTATCGATGCTTTGTGAAAAAATTAATCATCATTTTCGAATCCACTAGGAATGTTGACTTGCAAGGGAGAAAAGTTCCTATATATAGATGAATGAGAGTAAAGATCCAAGGATCTGAAAACAGGGTATGTCAGTGAACATGTGATCACACGACCTAGTAGTGGATATTGGTTTACCATCTATATTGTCTTATAAAACAAAATACTAGGATGAATGCTCTTAAATAATGACAGGGTGATAGCTTATGCCTCACACCAATTGAAAGTGCATCGGAAAAATTACATGACTTCTGATTGAGAGCTAGAAATTGTAATTTTTTCATTTAAAATGTTGAGGCATTATTTTTATATTTAAATATGTGGTATATATATGTATCATAAAATCATAAATAATATATTCACAAAAAAATATATAAATATGTTCCAAAGCATATAGTTCTACTTGATTAAAGATTATGACAATTCATTACACTACCACCTAGAGAAGGTGAACAAGGTATCTGGTGCTCTAAGTCCGAAGGACCATGCTTGTTTTTTCATGATGATGATGGAGAAAGATATAATATTTTTGTATTTTCAGAAGATCAAACTTGAAATAATTGTGAAAGGGGATATATCACATATTTCTCAAATGAATGTTCATCCATCCATCCATATGAGGATTATAAAGGCATGGAAGGAGGATATAGAACTGTTCAATAATGTAAGAAAAGTTCCCAAGGAAAAACATGATTATAATGGAATGATATGGTTTTGAAAAAAAGTATGTTTACCAAAAATACAAGAATAGTAGAACACGTTATAGGATGAAGCTCATAATTTATCATTCTCTATTCATCCTAGATTTATGATGATTTTTAGATATATAAAAAATTATTTCTAGTGGTATAACATGAAAAGAAATATTACTTACTATTTCTCCCATTGATTGTTATTTTGGAAAGTTAATTCGAAAAGAGATAATTCTAAAGTGATGTTATACCCATCAACAATACTATAATGGAAATGGGAAATTATAAAAAAATAATTCATCATTGGACTCCCTAGAACATCTATAAAGGACAATGGTATTCAGGTTGTAGTGGATAACCTTTTAAATTAATTGTATTTCATTAATATGAGGGAATATTTATATCTTGATCATATTTCTAGTATATATTTCAAGGAAGTGATATTATTTCATAGCGTACCTCGTTATATTGTATATTATTGAGATATGAGGTTTACCAAAAAGTTCTAGAGAATTTTCCCACTGAATTGAATACAGAGTTGAGCATTAGAAATGTATATCATCCTTAGCAAGATGGATATTCTATGAGGACCATTAAAACCCTGGATTATATATTAAGATCATGTTATATAGATTTCAAATGTGGTTGTGATCAATAGATTCTTTGGTAGAATTTTTTTATAATAAAATATTTCACTCAAAAATTCATATGTCTCTTATGAATCCCTTTAATGAAAGAATTGTAGAACATTAAAATTATTGCATAAATTTTGAGAAGAAAAATATATTGTTTCATGATCAAGAAGATTAAATGGAAGGTAATACTAGATATATTTAGTATCACATCATGGTAGCTCCTAGATGACAGAAACATTATGCTGACAATCATTAGTGAGATCTAGAGTTCAATGTTTGTGACAAGGTATTTCAATGAATATATAAAATAAATAATTTTACAATATTTAAAAATAAGGGAAATTTAATCCCTAGATATATCTTCCCCTTAAAAATTCTTGATCATATTAGGATAGTTTCTTATCATTTGGATCTTCCACTGAATTAATCCTAATTTCACATTGTGTTTGATGTAGCTCTAATATGGAAGTACATACCTGATTATCCAAATGCATTGAATTCAGAGGCCATACTATAATATAATGATCTCTATTATAATAAAATAATGGTATATATCCAATATTTAATAGATAATTAGATGTAGAATAAGAACACTAATTTGGTCAATGTTTTGTGGTGAAACCCCAATCTTGAAGAAATTATTTGGGAACTAGAGGATCTGATAAGAAAGGAGTATCTTCAATTATTTGTATCATAGTGAATTAATTTTATGGGATAAATTATTATAATTTTAGTATAATGTAACACCCTCATATTCTATGATATTTTTCTCTTTAAATAAATTTTATTTTATTGATATCATTCTTTAAATGCAACATTGTTCTTAAATGATAGTCCTTATAATTTTGAATTATTATTATTTTATATATAAAATATACAAACTAGACCTTGAATTGGAACGTAATAATAGGATTAACCAGATTTTTAAATATATTTATAATTTTTATACTCGAAAAATATCTATTGATTAATTATTTTTAATTAAGAATTCAATTTTTAGTGAAGTCATTTTAGGCTACAAATTAACATTTTCTTCAAAAATAGTCTTTATATATTTTTGAGAGAAAGTGTTATAATTAAAATATAAAAATTTAGTAAATTTTATTCTCTAACATGGATATGATTTTTGAAATCCAAATAAAAAAATAATTTTAAGGTGAAACTTTAGATTTTTTCTGAAAATATCAATTTTTCAGTAAATAGGGAAAAATAGGGTTTTCTTTAAGTTGTATTTTCCATTAGAGTACTTAAAACCACTCAATTTTTTTGAATTGTATTTAAAATTTCATTAGTTACACTTGATAAATTATGATCCAATTAATTTCACTGTAATCTATATTAATCGTATTTTTGCTATAAAAACATTTTTATGGTTAAAAATTTATTTTTTTGGAAAAACATTTACATTGTGTTTTATAGTTATATTTTAAAACTAATATATTCAAATTATAGGGATAGAATATTATAATATGTATTACATATTTTGAATCAAAATAATTAGTATTATGTAATAAGTTCAACCTATGTTTTGGTCATTATGAATAAAACTACGATAAAAATTCACTAAAACGGTAAAGATTATAAGGGGTTAATGTTTGGTTAAACTAAGGACATAAGGATTAAAATGACATAAAACATTAATAAATCATATTTTATAGTAAAATTCCAACCATATATTACTTTTTATTCAAATATTATTCATTTTGGATCCTTTTGTATTCATTATTAAAATAATATATTTTAGTCTTCTAAAAAATCAAAGTTTGTCATCTCCCTCCATTATAAAATGATGACACATCTCCTCTATTACTTACACTAAATGAGACTTATATTTAGGCCCATACCTAACCAAATATTTTTATAACATCCATCCTTATTTAATAAAGTTCTTTTGTTGATCATAATACCATCTTTTAAAGTCTTAAAGTGTAATCCAAAGGTGGTTTCTCAATGATGAGGTATAACACTTAACCGAGTATTTTAAATTTTATTCCTTCATACACCTTCTCAAAAAAATTATATCCATCAAAAAATTATTATTATATTATAAAAAAATTTATTTTTCATTTTTTTTATGGTGAAGTTTTTATTTGTCTCATTCTCTGTCAAATGGAAAATGGCAGTGTCATTAGTGCATATTGCATATTTCCGCCTCACAAAGCGATGTAATTTTTTCATCGTAATAATTCATGTTATATTATTGTGTTGTATATGTTTATATATTATATTTATGACATTATTATTCTTCTACAATTATAATATCATATATAACTATTTATAATTCCTTCCATTGGAAAAAAACATAGCATCGCTTGTGCACATGTGTGGCCTACAACCTCTATAAACCGTTGTGATTCATTTTTCATTTATTATTAACATGGATTGGAATAAGGATATATTTAATAAATATATATGATATTTATGATATAATAATTATTATATCTAAGATAATTATAATTTCAGTTTCTTTTTTCCAACCATCTAAATATGGAAACATCACTAATGCGTATGTAATGACTATAGTCTACACAAAGTGATGTAGTTCATTTCACATCACCAATTTATGTTTATGGTTATAAAATTGTATATAATGACTAAATCTGATACTTATTTTTTTATTATTATTCTGGATATGATGAAACCATGAGCAAGGATTAATTACTAGAACCATCGAACCGAAATATGAATGAAAAATGGACTAGTTTTAAATTGAAAGTTCATTTTATGGGAAAAAAATTAACAAAATGAAAATATGAAATTATAAAGGAATGGTACATATTATGTTATGTATTAATATGGATATATAATATATTTATAGTAAATATATATTTATTATATAGTATTTTTGAATGTGTATAAAGAAACACAAGGCTTTAGGTAAGGGATTCATGTCACAAAATCATTTCTTTTTAGAATTCTCAATGTTAAATTTACATTAGTTGATATTATATGTATATTATACATTAGCAATAATATATTTTATTAACCTATGTTTTTTCATGTAGTTTTCAAGTAATAGACCCATTTTCCTCTCTTGGTAACTTAGAATAATTAAGATATTATTTTTTAGAAAAACCAATTTTATTTCTTCTTTAGTCAGAAATTGTTTTCTTCCTTGTCCATATTTTATTCAAAATGATTTCAAGAAAATTTTTAATATTGTCAAATGATTTATTGAAGACATTTTTTCCCACATTTTAATTTCTATAAAAAAAATTAAAATTGTATTCTTATCAGTTTTTCAAAAAAATACTTTTTTACCAAATGCGAGAATAGAATATTTATTTTAATGTATACTTCATTAATTGATTTTACCACCATCATGAAAAATATTTTCTTCAAATATTACTTTAAAACATTTCATGGTATTTTTCAAAGAAAATTATTTCTCTAATGTTTTTGAAATATTTATAATTTAAATAAGTTTTTTAAAAAAGAAAAGTATATTTTCCACATAAAATTTTACAGAGATATTTTAAATTTATTTTAATTTTTTTAAAAATCCTTTAATGTTACTTATGCTTAGCTAGGTAAATCATAAAATGATATCGTACTAGTACTTTATATGGATTGTTATTGTTTTCAATGATGAATTATTCATCAAACCAATTTTATTTTCCATGGGTTAAGCTATAATGAAATGATAAATGTTTTCATGACCTTGTGGAATAAATATGAATGGATTTTGATTTTGTATCAGTTGGGTCATTATAGCCCAAAAATTCATTGGATAATGTGATATAGATATCTCATGAGATGATGATGAGAATATTTTTCATTAGTTCAAAGAGAAATGATCACATTTTGAAGTGTGAGTTTGATTACTTCTAGTTATTCTCACAAGATTAAGCATGGACATGATTTTTAATGGATATATTCACATTTTGATGTTTGATTATGATTTAATCTAGATATTATCACAATATTAAGCATAGATATTTTTTTCAATAGTTATTTTTAAAAATATTATTATTTTCAATGCTTAAAAGTATACATTCCTAGGTTATAACTCTAGAATTATTATTACCACTTTGACACCTTTATTAAGGATGTTTCTATATGTGACTTTATTTTTGAGTTTATAATCAAATATTTTATGCGTATTAATATTTTATGTTGAGAACATGAAATTAATAATGTTATCATGCCCTTATGGTCATATTATTCTCTTATGATTTATATCTACCTTTTTTACCCCTAATGAGCATCTAATGTAATGCCCTGACCCTAGTTACCTAGATTCGGTGCATTATTACATGAAATTGACATGGTCACAAAAGATCAAGTCTTGAAAGACCGATTAGTTTAGTATCCTTGGAAATACTAGATACATTCATAAGTTTTACATTACATAATAAAATGAAAAACTACAACAAAATAGTCTCCATAGGCCACACTCATATCCCTTAGACAATCCCTGTAGGTCATTCATAATATATTTCTTCGCATCCTGGGAAAAATAAAACATAGAAAGGGGTGATCTCAAATTCATAGTAAGGATAACTATATAGCGGAAACTTTCATAAATAAGCCTAAGAATTTAAGGCAATGTAAGACTAAAATAAAAGCCTTCTAAACTTGAACTTCAGCATAATATGGAAAAGATAAAATCAAATAATTACATTTACTTGTTCAAATGGATATTTTACTAGTCTAATAATCACATGAAATATCAATAATCACTTTCATAATGATGGAATGCATAATTCCAGACTTCATAAAAACATAGTCAAGGCCTTGTTCCAAGAATATAAATATGATTTTGTTAATGCCTTATTCCAAGAAACTATTTCGTCTCATGAGACCTACCGATGCATTGAGGAGCTATAGTGGGCTCCACACGTCACTTACTAAGTCCAATGCATTCCTCATATGAAAGAGTTTAAAAATAACATAAACTTTTGTTTTAAAAATAGCGTACGAGATGTGAATACATTATCCATAAACCATGAATGGTGTAAAAATAACACATCCACAGACAAACATATCACAAAACCTTCAATACAATATGGAAGTTTTGTATCATAATAAATTTACTTAAAATAAGCTTAAAATCCATCAAAGGATGTTGACATAGATGAAATCAAAACTTTTTTTAGAGAAATATCACATTATATTTGGAAATAATTTAAAATTCATATAATTGTAAAATGAAACGTTTTTTTTTAAATATTATTATAATCCTGTAAGGGAAGCATCGACGATGTTATAACAGCAAAAAATAGCCACACCCGCCGCATATGTAAAAAAAATTTCTTACCTTAATTTTGTCGGAAATGTCATAAGGTACCTTGTTTAGAAAACGATGGAAATATTCCTTTCAAAAAATTTTATAAAAAGTCAAACAAGTGTATAAATGACTTTAACCCATATTCTAGTAAATTTTAAAAAACATTGAAATATATTTTTAAGAAACATGGATGTGGATGATAAATAGCTTCTAGTAGATACATACATAAAAACAACCTCGGATAATAAAGAGATTGTGAAATTAACCCTTACCTGGTACTTATCCTTTGTCGAGGGTAGGTTAAACTCATGTATAATGGTGAAATAATTGTTATTAAATTATAAAAGGACCATATACATTAATATGATTTTATATATGATCTTCTAATATTTCTTTGTTAATGATATTTCAGTAGTATCATTGTTTCGAGTGTTAACTAATTTGTTTTCCTTTATATGATTTGTTAAGTAAGTAATGTTTGTTATAGATAGGATGTATATTATTCATATTCATAATGCTATTAAGTCTTTAAACATTATTTTTTTATTCATCAAATTAAAATTATTCTCGAATGGATACGATGGGGAATGGATCTCATCGCGTTCGTGGAGACGTTAATCCGTACGTATGCACGAGGGGAAATATCATTCTTTTGATATTAAAATCATATAAAATTGGATGTTATATCATATATAAAGAATCATTATCATGTTATATTTATTATTTACATCATTTATACTCATTATAATACCCATCCAAATGATCAAGTGTTTGAATAACAAACTACACCACGATATGGAGACAATAATCCGTATGTACGCACGTACGGTGACTTTGTCATTTATAGGATGGATAAAATAATGAATATGGTTTTACCATTTTTATAATAACATCATACTATAAATAAGTTATTGGGGTTATTATTTTATAATGGATACAACAAAGAAAGAGGAAGTGTAGGAAGAAACGAACTTGAAAGAGGTGATGAAATATTTACCTCTTTTTCGGGTTCTTCCTTTTGATTTGATCAAAAGGGCTCCATAGGTTGGATTTCCGACTAAAGTAAGGCCACAAAGATGAAGGGAGGACAGTTGGGAGGATATTTGGTCAGGTTTTGGCCAAACCAAAAGGCTTTGTAGGTGTGAAATTAAGAGAAAGGGATGTTCCTTTTTATAAGAGAGGTGAGGGCCACTTTAGGAAAATCTTGAAATATTATTTTATAATAAAATCATTTTCACTTTATAATGGCTCCAAAATGAATTATTTAAATAATAAGGTGGGGATGGGTCAAAAAACTCTCAACCAGTAGGTTTTATACAGGTTTAGGTCATCATATTAACCTTATCTTTTATATTTAACTCTTAGTTAAATAGTTTTACATTTACAATGTCTCTTTGTATTTTTATATTATATGGTTAATAAACTTACTATAAACGTCCAAGCGAACCTAAAGTGGTTCATTAATGACATATATAATATTATTTAAGACCTTTGTCCGAACCTTAGATTTTTAGGAATAGAATATCAATTAATAATATAATGTTTGTTTTATAAAAAAGTTATGCCAATTTTGACACTATTTGGTATTTTGTTTTTGTTAAATTCATAACTGGATTATTAATTCGAAGAAAATTCATTTAATCAAACCTAACATGTCATATTAACCTAGAAAATTAGTGGAACTCATTAAAAGTCTCAAATTTTATTTATTTGGTTATTTATAATATTAATTATTCTAATATTTCATTAATAAGGTAATTACTGCATCATCATTGTGTCATAATTAACTTTAATTATTTAATGTTTCATGTTACACCCTAAGATTTCATATTATGTTATTTCTTCATAGAAATACAATAACTTTCACTACATGCAAAACTGAGTTCAAGCACACCGCGACTTACCAAACTAGCAGTTCAAAAGAGGTTATGAATAGTATTAACTAAATTTTGAACTTTATATAATCCTTATAATTTTATAATCCATATTATGAGTTTCTTAGACATAATGAAAAATAAAATTCATTTTTTTCGGATAAAAGAAGTATTTTTTTAAATGAAATTTTACCACCTTTTAATGGAAAACCCTTTTCAAATCCAATATTTGATACTCTTATATATTCAATTTGACAAAATAAACTTCTTCTTTAGAATTGGGGCATCATAATTTAGTTTTAATAAATTTTTGGTGTTTTTCTGATAACTTTCATATTTGGGTGAATAATGAAAATACTATATTTTAACTGAAAACAACTTTTTTAATCAAAATAATTTGTAGTGTTAAATTATAAATTTTAATGGTTTTTAAGTATAAATAGATTATATTTTTACCATTTAATCAAATGTTATTAAATGGAAATAATATTACTTTGAAATTGATTGTAAACACGTATAAATATTTTATTAGTTATTTTTTCTTAAAAACACACTTTGGTTTCGATAGCATGAATTAATTTTAAATTAATAAATTAAACTTCTATGTTCTTAATTTGGTAAAATAGACTTAATTTTTGAATTCATAATATCAAAATTAGCTTAGGGTGAAATTTTGGTATTTTTCTGAAAACATTCAATGTTTGATGAATAGTGAAAACACTGAGTTATTGGTTAAAACCGAATTTTTATTTAAATAATTATTTATTTTATTTAAATTTATTTTAGGTCAAAATATATACATAATACCTATATAAGTTAAATATAATTCATTAGAGTCATTTTATAATAAGTTTAGATATATAAAAATTTTATTAAACTTTTTACCATCTTTTACCCACCTCCAAAGAAAATTTGAAAATTTTCATAAAACATAATTTTACCATTTCTATGAGTTGAATTTCAAAAATCTGAGAGACATGGCTCACCTCAGTAAGTAAAATGTGGATTGATAAGATGAAAAAATGGTGAATAGTAACTTTTGACTTTTATTTACCGCGGTTAAAGGTAAATAGGGTAATTCAATGTAAAAAGAATATTATAGTAATACAAAATTACCTTAACACTTGTCCTAACCTTATTGGATGAGTCAGGGCCGACTATCGCCATCTTTGGGTCGGTTTTGGGACCCCATGGACCCACTTATGAATGATAATGACACTTTATTATAATTAACTTAAAGCCAGAAATGACAAAAACAAATCTCTTTTAGTAGATCAATATTTAAATGGGGTTATATAAGTCATAATTTCGACTATAAATATTCATTGGAAAGATAAAACGGTTTCCTACATAATAGTATTTTATTTATATTTTTTAAAAATTAAATAATTTAATTTATTTATGACACAATTATGATTCAGTAATTACCTTATTAATGAAATTGTAAAATAATTTATATTATAAATATCCAAATAAATGTAATTTGAGACTTTTTATGAATTCCACTAATTTTATAGGTTAATATGACATGTTTGGGTTGATTTAATGAGTTTTTTTAGAAGTAATAATTTTTTTATGAATTAAACAAAAACAAAATAGAAAATAGTGTCAAAATTGACATAAAAGAGTTTTTAAAAAAATATTATATAATTAATTAATATTCTATTCCTAAAAATCTAAGGCTCAGCCAAATGTATTAAATAATATTATATATTTCATTAATGAATCACTTGAGGTTATCTTGGATGTTTATGGAAATTTTATTAACCATATAATATAAAAATACAAAGAGACAGGATAAATGTCAAACTGATTAACTAAGAGTTAAATCTAAAAAGGTTAATATAGTGACCCAAACCTAAATAAAACCTATTGGTTGAGTATTTTTTGACCCATCTCCACCTTATCCTCGAAATAAATCATTTTGGGTCCATTATAAACCTAAAATGATTTTATTATAAAATAATACTTCAATCTTTTTCTAAGGTGCCCCTCACCCCTCTTATAAAAGGGCACTCCATCTTCTCTCAAATTCACACCTTCAAAGCCATATGGATCGGCCAACACCTACCCAAATATCCTCTAAACTGTCTTCCCTTAAACCTAGAGGCCTTATTTTAGTCAAAAAGCCAACCTAAGGAGACCTTTTGATCAAATAAAAAGGAAGAACCTGAAGAACAGGAGGTTAACGTACCCTCGACCAAGGAAAAGTACAAGGTAAGGGTTATTCAACAATCTCTTCATTATCTGTGGTTGTTTATATGTAATTATTTACTAGGACCTCTTTATCATCCAAATACATGTTTCTTAAAATGTATTTCAAAACATTTTTACTATTTAATAGATAATGTGTTAAAGTCATTTATGACCTTATTTGACCTTATATGTTTTTGAAAAGAATCTTTACGTCATTTTCCAAACAATGTACTTTATAAACTTTTCAAAAAAATTAAGATAAGATTGTCTTTTTTAACTTATACAGCGGGTGCGGCTGTTTTCTGCCATTATAACATTGTCTAATATTCCCTTAAAAGATTATAAGAATATTTTAAAAATAAATGTTTTCTTTATAATTATGTGACTCTTAAATGATTTCAAAATAGAAAGATATATTTCTCTCAAATAGTTTTGATTTCATCAATGTCAACATCCTTTGATAAATTTTACACTTATTTTAAGTTGATTTATTATGATACAAATCTTTCATATTGTATTTAAGGCTTTCTAATATGTTTGACTATGGATGAGTTATTTTTATTCCATTCATGGTTTATGGTTAAAGTATTGACATTTCGCATACTATTTTTATTAAGAATGTTTATGTTATATTTCAACCTCTTCTTAAAATGAATGTGTTGGACTAGTATGTTCTAGGTTGGGGACCGGTAAAAGTAAGCCCTTCGGGTTGGGGTCCGGTTACAGCAGACCCTTCAGGTTGGAGTCTAGTTACAGAGGCTCTCCGGGTTGGATTCTGGTTACAGAGGCTCTCTGTGTTGGATTCTGGTTACAGAGGCTCTCCGGGTTGGGGTTCGGTTACATTCATCCCCTAGGTCCTGGCACAAGACCTTCACATTGAAATGAAAGTCTGGTATTATACATTCCATTATTATGAAATTAGTTATTTCTTATGATTATTTGACTAGTAGAATATCCATGAGCATGTTAATATGGTAATTTTTTTTATTTATTCCACATTATGTTCAATTTTATGTTTAAAAGGCTGTTGTTTTTATTACACATATCACCCTAAAAGTTTATAGCTTCCACTAAATTATATACCCTTACCGAGCATTTGAGATCAGCCCTTTCTTATGTTTTATTTTCCCATTATCCAAAGAAGTGTTTTATGTTTAAGATTAAAGGATAAGCTAAGGGAACAATGGAATTATTAAAGTATTTTTTTGTGTTGTATGTTGAAACTATAATGTAATGTTCATGTTTGTAATCTATTTTCCAAGACGGTTAAACTGATCGGTCTTTCGGGACTTGATTCCATGTAATCCTGTCAATGTATTAAAATAATGCACCAACTCTGGGAATCTAGGGTCGGGGTATTACAATTGGTATCAGAGGATTTTTAGTAATAACATTATAAACTAGATTTAGATAAACTCTGATTAGGGAACATTACCCTAAGATAGACTTTGAGGATTAGTACAGAAGAAATTCCAAAAAAAATAGTTATGTATATTTTTTGGGAGTTTTCCAAGAAAATATATCCTTATTTGTATACGAGTAGGTAGAGTTGGCTCTGGAATAGATGTGTCTAGGGGTAAAACTAGAAAAAAATGATTTGTGTTAGACTTAAAAGGGAACTGGTGCACGACAATCGGCCTTGTGGAACTCTTGGTTATGACACTCTTGAGGGATATACCTAGGATAATTCTCATTTTCTTTACAAATCATTATGAAGGATTTATGAGTATATACCTCCTCAAAAAAATATTTTTATGATTATGGATTATATCCATAAACTATTCTATTTACATTAGGTATTTTACAAGTTTGGAATTATTCATTGCAATTCATAAACTGACCTAGTGTATGCCATTGTATAGAAATGGTGTCCAGTAGAAGGAATGTGAACTCTAGCCATACGTATGATCCAAAGATTAAGAAGGATCATATCCTTCATAGTATTAAGCCAACATTTAGAAGATAAATAGTCTACCATGTATTCCCAACATATGAAGAAATAGTATCATATATTAATAAGATAAGTAATGAATTCTCTGAGTCCCATGGCATTGAAGGGGAGAAAGAGAAGAAAAGGATGTAAGAGAGAAAGATGGATAATTGGAAGAGGGAAAAGAAGGATTTTCCTATATGTGATAATTAAGGAAAGAATCACCTTGGTAAATTATTGAAGGGAATGGGAGTTTGTTATATGTGTGGAGAAAAAGGACCCCAAGTACGTGATTTCAAGGGTGAAAAAAGTTTCAAATATACAATGCTTCATCTGCAAGGCGTTGGGACACTACGCGAATCAATGTCGCAGTCCTCAGAGTATACCTTAAATGATGATATTAGATAATAATCAAGTTATGATACTACCTCAGATAACGAGGAATGACTAGTGTTCTTATGTTGTTATTATAGAATTATTTCATTTGATTGTTGTATCCACAATATAATGGTTATATGAATTATGGAGATAAATAAGGATTGTACTGCAATACTATTTTATTGAGTATTTGAGATTATATGGTTCAAAAAAAAGTGACTTAATAGTAAGCTAAACTTTTTGGAAAAATACATGGTTGAAGGAACTTTAATCTGTAATATGTTCCTGATAATGAGGTAGTGATTTTGGAATAAGCGATGGTTCATTTTGGATAAATTATATTGGATATTCTTAACTTCCTTGGAATTGATTAATAGTTTTTTTCATTTCATCATTGTTAAAATATTCAATATTTTTTGATATAAGGAATATATCCTATATTATATAAAGGATAAGGGAGCCTTAATGTAATCAATAAGGTTTTGTGTTAATTCAGGGTGTTACCATGTTTTGAAATAATACATGATAAAGGTGTTTACATGATATTACGTGGAAAAAAATATCTTCATTGTGTTTAAAATCCTTAAAAATTTTGGAATGTGAGTTTGGATATTAGTAATTTGGATAAGTCTAAAGTTTGGAAGGGATTAAGTTTGAAATTGGATACTATTGTTAAAGTTATTTTTGGATTTTAATAAAAAGTACAACATGAAGACCGTGTGACAACCCATCGCGTCGAACAAAGATGTGGGAATCAAACCCACAACCATAGTGTGATTGGGATTTATCGCCTACCACTGAACTACATGAAGTCCCTAGATTGTATAATGTAGTTTTTTTAAAGGGTCTGATAGGTGAATTATAAATTCATTATTGGAACCCTATATGAATATGATAAATAGAATATTTTTTTAAGTGCTATTAAATTTTAGAGTGAAAGATGAGTCTGTGGTAGAAATTAGTTAAAGGATGGAACTCTACTTTTCAAGTATATATTTTTTTCTTCTCTTATTATATGAATAAATTGATTGTTAAACTTTAGGAAAGGGATCTTAAAACTAAAAATGTGTTATCGTAATACCTTATGAACCGATTATATTTTAAATCATCATAGATTGATGGATTTGAGGCCCTCAATTCTACAACTATTTGTGACTGATGAAATCAATCACTCTTTATAAATATTTATGTTTTTACTCCAATTATGTGTCTCTAATTTCCACCACTGTTCTCCTAATCGAGATCATAATTTGGTGGTGACTTTTTCATTCCCCTTTTCCTCTTATTAAGACTAAATTTTATTAACCCAATTTATGATGTGGGTTTTACCACAAAAGTATTTTCTATTTTCAACCTTTTATTTTCAAAAAACAATTTCAAATTGATTGGATGCAATTTATTGAAGGTGGCATGAATGTAACACCCCAATATTTCATAGTAGGTTATTTCTTCAAAGTAATTCAATAACTTGCACTACACGCAACACCGAGTTCAAGCGCACAACGACTTACCAAACTAGTTGTTCAAAAGAGATTATAAATAGTATTAACTAAATTTTTAAATTTATGTAATACTTATAATTTTTTAATCCATATTATGAGTTTCTTAGACATAATGAAAAAACAAATTCATTTTTTCAGATAAAAGAACTATTTTTTCTAAAAATGCAATATTATCGCCTTTTAATGGAGAACCCTTTTTAAATCCAATATTCGAAACTTTTATATATTAAATTTGTCAAAATAAACTTCTTCTTTAGAATTGGGACATAATAATTTAGTTTCAATAAATTTTTGTTATTTTCTAATAACATTCATATTTGGGTGAATAGTGAAAAATACTATATTTTAACTGAAAACAAGTTTTTTAATAAAAATAATTTGTAGTGTTAAATTATACACTTTAATGGGTTTTTAAGTATAAATAGATTATATTTTTACCATTTAATACAATTTTAATCATTGTAAATAATTTCACTTTGAAATTGAACATAAACAAGTAGCTATCTTTTATTAGTTATTATTTCTTAAAAACACGCTTTTTGGTTTTGACAACGGGAATGAATTTTAAATTAATAAATGAAACTTCAAATTTTTTAATTTGGTAAAATAGACTTAATTTTTGAATTTAGAAAATAAAAATTAGTTTAGGGTGAAATTTTGGTATTTTTCTGAAAACTTTCAATTTTTGATGAATAGTGAAAACACTAAGTTATTGGTTAAAGCTGACTTTTTATTTCAATAATTATTTATTTAATTTAAATTTATTTTAGGTCAAAATAGATAAATAATACCCATATAAGTTCAATATAATTCATTGGATTCATCTTATAATAAGTTTATATATATATATAAATTTTATTGAACTTTTTACCATCTTTTACCCACCTCCTATGAGAATTTTCAAATTTTCATAAAACTTAATTTTACCATTTATGTGGGTTTAATTTCAAAAATATGAGAGACAAGGTTAACCTCACTAAGTAAAATGTGTTTCAACAAGATGAAAATAATTTTTTTGTGAATAGTAACTTTTGACTTTTATTTACCGCGATTAAGGGTAAATAGGGTGATTTAAGCTAAAAAGAATATTATAATAATACAAAATTATCTTAACACTTGTCCTAACCTTATTGGATAAGTCATGGTCGACCATGGGCATCCTTGGGACTATTTTGGGACCCCTTGGAGACACTTATGAATGATAATGACACTTTATTTTAGTTAACTTAAAGTAAATGCAAAAATGATAAAAACAAATATCTTTTAGTAAATAAATTTTTAAATGGGGTTCTATAAGTCATCATTTTGACTATAAATATTTATTGGAAATATAAAAATATTTCCTACATAATGGTATTTTATTTATATTTTTTAGACATTAAATAGTTTAATTTATTTAGGACACAATGATGATGCAGTAATTACCTTATTAATGAAATATTAAAATAATTGATATTATAAATATCCAAATAAATGTAATTTGAGACTGTTTATGAATTAAAATATTTTTCTAGGATAATATTACATGTTTGGGTTGATTAAATGAATTTTATTCAAATTAATAATGTTGTTATGAATTAAATAAACAAAATAGAAAATAGTTTCAAAATTGACATAAAAGAGTTTTTAAAACAAATAATATATTATTAATTGATAATCTATTCCTAAAAATATAGGGTTCATCCAAAAGTCTTAAATAACATTATATATGTCATTAATGAACCACTTTAGGTTCGCTTTTATTTTTATGGTATGTATATTAACCATATAATATAAAAATACAAAGAGACGTGGAAAATGTCAAACTAATTAACTAAGAGTTAAATCTAAAATATGAGGTTAATATAGTGACCCAAACTCGTCTAAAACCTATTGGTTGAGTAGTTTGTGACCCATATGCACCTTAGCCTTGAAATAAATCATTTTTGAGCCATTATAAATCAAAAATTATTTTATTATAAAATAATATTTCAATATTTTCCTAAGATGCCCCTCACCCCTCTTATAAAAGGGCACTCCCACTTCTCTCAAATTCACACCTTCAAATCCATTTGGCTCAGCCAACCCCTTCCCAAATATCCTCTCAATTTTCTTCCCTTTATCCTAGAGACATTCCTTTAGTCAGGAAGCCATCCTAAGGATCCCTTTTGATCAAATCAAAAGGAAGAACCCAAAGAAGAGGAGGTTAACGTACCCTCGACCAAGGAAAAGTACAAGGTAAATGTTAATTAGACAATCTCTTCATTATCCAAGGTTTTTTATACATAATTATCTACTGGGACCTCTTTATTATCCATATCCTTGTCTCTTAAAATGTATTTCAAAACATTTTTACTATTTAATATACAATGGGTTAAAGTCATTTATACCCTTATTTGACCTTATATGTTTTTGAAAGGAATCTTTCCATCATTTTCCAAACAAGGTACTTTATAACCTTTTTGACAAAATTAAGGTAAAAATGTATTTTCTAACTTATACGGTGTGTGAAGCTATTTTCTTCCATTATAACATCGTCAAAGCTTCCCTTACAAGCTTATAACAATATTTTCAAAATAAATGTTTTCTTTATAATTATGGGACTCTTAAATGATTTCAAAATATAAAGAGATATTTCTCTAAAATAGTTTTAATTTAACCTATGTCAACATCCATTGATAAATTTTACACTTGTTTGAAGTTGATTTATTATGATAAAAATCTTCCATATTGTATTTAAGGTTTTGCGATATGTTTGAATATGGATGAGTTATTTCTATTCCATTCATGGTTCATGGTTAAAGTATTTACATTTCGTATGCTACTTTTAATACAAATGTTTATGTTATATTTCAACCTCTTCTTAAGATGAATGTGTTAAACTAGTATGTTCTGGATCAGGGCACTTTTCCACATTCATTAATGATTTCATGAGTAAGGTATCGATTTATTTTTTAAAAAATAAATCAAATGTGTTTAATTCCTTTGTGCAACATATATACATGGTGTAGTTTGAAAGTGGTTATAAAGTTATGTTCCTAATACTTGATAATGGTGGTTAATAAAATGGAAAAAAATAACTAAACTTTTTTTCTGAATAAGGGGATAAATATTGGTAGAATAGTTCCCATAACACTATAATGGAATGGATTTGAAGAGAGGATTAAACATACATTGAAAGAAAAGGTGAAATTCATGTGTGTGCACTCTGGTATGCCCAAGGACATATAGGAATTGAGATTAATATGAAAGAATACTTTTCTAATTGTAGTCTATCCTCTGTGGTAAGACAAAGTCTACCTGAAGAAATTTTTTATGATAAGAAACTCTATGTTTCACAAATCAAACTCTTTAGTTTAATTTATATTTCTACTGTGTATTCTATGGAAAAATATAATTTTGAGGAAAAGCCTGAATCGATTTTTCTTGTAGGATATATAAATTTAGAGTTCATAAATAGATTGGTGAGTTATGGTCAATAGAAAATCATGAAAATTCACGATTTTAACTTCAATGTGAAGATCCTGCAAAAACCTTAGAACATTATTGAATCATCAATTGATAAAAACAAGTCAACTAAAAAATTACATGTTTCTCTGGATGAAAACACTAGAAATTAAAAAATACTAATAATTCTAGACATCAAAATTAATGCATCAAATGTTCAATTAACGGTATATTTTCCATAACTATTTAAAACTGAATAATTCTAAGTAAAATATCTGATAATAGAATATTCATTATTTGGAGCATCATAAAATGAATTTCTAGTGAATGAGAAAACTTCTCTCATAACATGTTCTAGAGTTAGATGATCGGACTAGTGGTACAACGTTGACATGAACTTCTTACTTCCAACGAATGATGGGAAACCTGAATTTCTAGAATAGGAAGTAACACTTAGTGACTTGAAGCAATGGGATTCAGCCATGATGGAAGATATTAATCCTTAATTTTCAATGGAAACTGAGAGCTAATTGTACAACTAAAGGGGGGATGATAACTCAAGAAAAAATGGATCGACCAATTGTAACAAACTTTTTATGAAATTAGAAGATATAATGAACCATTTTTTGTGAAAATATTTCACCATAAAGAAGTAATATATTTATCATAAATATTTTACCATTCATAATTCATACTACAATTCAAATTTTGTGAAGTATTATTAAATCTGATGAATTATATATAGAGAATATGGATGTGGAAATATCCTTTGTCTATGGTGATTTGGAGAATGAAATATATATGATACAGCCATATGGGTTTGAATACCATCATAATTAGGGATTTTTCCAAATTAAAGAGAGGTCTATATGAATTGAAATAGGCACCTCGATATTGGAATCATAAATTTTATGATTTCATGGATGATGAATGTTTCATAGGGAGAGACTCTGATCACAATTTTTACTGGAAGTCCTGGAATTATGTACCATAAATAATATTATTAATTTTTGTTGATGATATGCTATCAAAATGACCAAAAATTTATCCAATTAAAGAGTTAGATAGTAAGTATTGTTGAGTCAATAAGGTTTCCTAATGAATTTTCCATTCCTCTATGTTTTTAAAATAAAAAACACTCTATGTGAGGGAAAACTATATTTTCCCTAAGAATTATCTTAATAAGGAAAATTATCCTTCCCCAAGGAAATTTTATCATTACCTATGTTTTCATTGATCATTTTATAGTTTCTATAAATCTAACTCTTTTTATTATTAAGGTTAAAATTAGGTTTCACATGTAGAACCTTGAAATCCTATAAATCCTGGGTTATAGAGTATTCTATTGTCAAACTCCAAATTCTATGAAAATCAGACTCTGAATTCTCTGAAAATCAGATGCTGAATTCCCTGAAAATCAGACTATGAATTCTCCAAAACCAGACATTAAATTCTATGAAAATTAGATTCTAAATTCTCGGAAAATTAGACTCTGAATTCTCTAAAATTCAGACTATGAATTCTCTGAAATTCAGACTTTGATTTCCTCATAATTTCGACTCTGAATTCCTCATAATTAAGACTTTGAATTCATCAGAATTCAGACTCTGAATTCCTCAAAATTAGGACTCTAAATTTCTAAGAATTCAGACTTCAAACTCATTGGAATTTATACTCCTAAATCTATAGAATTCAGGTTTCGAATTCCTTCAAAAACAAAATTTATATATCCATAATTTATAGTCACCAAATGTTTATTTGCATAGATTCCAAACTTTATTTTTTCTAAGACCTTGAAAAATATATTTGGTTGAGAAGCCTTATTTTTATTACACTTGTTATAGTTATGAAAAGATATAATACAATGTTTTTATAACTAACCGTTGTTTGAGTGACATGTTTACAGGTCCCTCCAAGATTCAAGGAAAAAATATGACCATTGGAAGAGGGATACAATCATTGGAGAAGTGCCAATAAATACGAGTTTACTTGAATATGATTAAGATCTGTTGATCACTATATATATTACAAGTTTTTGAAGTGATTTCTAGAAAGAGTGAGTCTCATAACTTGTGCATACTTAACATTTTTTCATATTTCTTCATGTGACTCTGATTGTTGTTGTGTACAATCAAGGACTTACAGGGATAAAAAGACAGAGGTGTCGACTACCTTAAATTTTGAGGCCTTGTGGGGATAGAAGGACAGGTTCTTGTATTCCTATAGAGGGCTTACCCTAGTGTGGGTAAGACATACTTTTTGAAAGTATAAATCAAGGGATATTTATCCAAGGTTGTTGGATACCCTAGTCTTTGGGTTAAAATATTTCATACTTGTAACTTTTTTTTTCAATCTGATTTCTGTTGTATTTTGATAATGGAAGAAATTATAACCTTCTTATAATTTCTTGTTCTTTTTTTTACTCTGATAAGTAAGATTCTATACTCTTTAAGGTAGAATCTCTTCCTTGTAAACTTTCCTAAGTTTCATTTCCAGAACCACATTTCTGGAACCTAGAAAGTTTGTAGAACTAAAATAGTTCTTTTGAATTTTCCTTGTTTAACCATATTAAAAATAGTTTTCCTTAAGGATAAAAACAAATGTTTTTAAACTTACAATTCACCCCCACCCCCCCACTTGTAATTGAGCATCTACATTCATATTTCGATCCTACAATTGTTATCTGAGGTGGTCTCCAAAATAACTATCTTCACATATAAGTTTTATTTCTCAAGTTTTCATTGTTCTAAATATTTTCCTTTCTTTGGAATTTTTACCCTTGTTTACAAACATTCACTATTAACAAGTTTGAGTGGAAAGATTGTTTCCTTTAGATGGTAGGAATGAATGTTGGTTCGATTGACAATCTACATCCTACTAAACAACCTATATTTTATGGGAATGATTATGAATATTGGAGAGATCGTATGAATACTTTTGTTATTAATACTGGAGTAGAAAATTTTGTTATTATTACTATAGATTACAAGATTCCTGATAAGGAATTCAGAACTTTCACCAATCAAGAAAAGTTAGAATATCAACTAAACTACAAGGTACGCAATACTTTGTTGTGTTCCATGAATAGGAATATATATAGTCATATTTCTTCTTGTAAAGCTGCTAACTATATTTGGATGAAATTGGAGGTTAATCATTTTGTACATCTAAAGTTATAGAAAGTAGAAGTGTTATTCTTAGAGAAGAATATCATGGATTTCTATTTCCTTATGGAGAACCAGTAAGCAAGGTACAATAGATGTTTATGAAAATTGTTAATAGTATACAATATATGTGTGTGAAAGGTTTAGATGATGACGCACTTGTGTACAATATTATAGATATCATTCATAATGAGTTGGAATCTAAGAGAACAACTATCGATGAGAATAGGAAAGTATCTCAAATTACTATTGATGAACTTTTTGGAACTCTTCTACAACATGAGGCAAGAATGAAAAGAGATGCTAATATGAATAAGAATAAAAATGGTAATGGATGTGTAGCCTTTAATACTACCAAATCCAGGACTCTTGAATGGGTTAAAATATCCAAGTCAAATAAATTCACTATTTTATCTAAATCTATTGAAATTGAACATAGTGAGAATGAGCTAGCTAAACATACTCGAAGGATGAAAAAGGTAGTCGGGAGGAAATACTTTCAGTATAGATTTAAGAATAAAGAAATAAAAGAATATAAAGGCTCGAAACTCACTTGTTATTAATGAAAAAGAGAAGGGCATATCAAACCATATTTTCTTATTCTTAAGAAAAGGTATAGAAAGTAAAAGCATTCTCAGAGGAATATAAATAAGTATTACAAAGAAAAAGCTAAGAAATTTTTGAAAGAAAATGACACCTGGAATGCCAGTGGTGGTGACACTTCCAATGAATCCTCATACTATGAATCTTCTGGTCATAAGAATCTTGGTCTACTAGCCAGACTACCTGTTGAAATTCATTTTCTAATGGAAAAGGTACACAATTATTAATCTATCACAAGTGTATCCTTAAATTAAAATTATACGAATGATAAATACTATAAGTCTTAGATGAATAATCTTCTTCTAATGAAGATAATCTATTACCTACTTAGGAATAAGTATCTAGGTTTGCTAAACTTCTTGAGAATAAAAATTCTAAACTCAAGAAAAATCAAGATAAGGAAAATTTTAGAATTTCTATTTTAAATAAATATGTATCAAATCTTTCTAAAGATATTGATGAGAAAAAATTTTATTTAAAAAATATTTAAAAAAACCTTGAGGAAGTTAATTTTGAAATGGATAAAATTTCTAAGGATCTTAAAAATGTAATTTCTAAGAAAAATATTTTAGAGACTAACTCTAGTTCTAAACCTAATGTTTTTTGGATAAAAACATGGTTATTAAACGAATGTCAGAAATATTTTCCTTGAGGAAGTGGTTTTTAAACATTACATCTAGTAAGGAAAATTTTGACAAGATGTATTCCCAAATTCATCCCCTAAGAAATAGTTTTGGATTTGGTTATACTCATTCTAAGCCAGTTTTTAGTAATAACTATTTTATTCCTCAAAGTGCTCCATTATGTACTAAATTTCAGTGTGGTGTACATTGGGAAAAAATTCTTTAAACCAAACTCCGTCTTTAGGATTTCAAAAATCTTATTTTTCTATGAATATGTGGACACCTAAAATATTTCTTTCTGAAATTTCTATAACCAAGAAAATTTGGATTCTCAAAGTCTAACCATATTATTTCAAGGAAAAAAAAGATAGTACCAACAGAAATAAATGGTACATGGATAGTGGATGTTCCTGGCATATGACTGTTTACAAAATCTTCTTTAAAAAGATTATCAAGATGAAAGGAAGAAAAGTAAATTTCAGGGATAATGCTCGAGGAGAAATTATTGGTTTAGGTAACATTTTTATTCGTGGAAAAACTTTGATTTCAAATTTTTTTATTTGTTAAAGGTCTTAATAACAACCTCATTAGCATAAGTCAATTATGTTATGAAGGTTACCTTTTGAATTTTAGGAATGATAAGTGCTTAGTACACAATTTCATGGATAAGTTTATTCTTTCTACCCATAGGCAAGAGAATGTATACACACTAAACTTAGAAGACCTTAGGATCCAAGGTATACCTTGCCTTAGTGTAATGGAAGAACAATCTAGTTTATGGAATAGAATATTAGGACAATCTAATCTTAGAATCCTTTGAAAACTCTCAATGAAAAGACTTCTTAAGGATCTACCAGACCTTAGATATGATTCTTCAAAAGTTTTTTATCCTTATCAATATGGAAAAGAAACATAAATCAACATTTCAATCAATCAGTGAGGTCTCAACTACTGATGCATTAAATTTGGTTCATATTGATCTTTTCGGTCCAACACAAACTCGTAGCATTGCAGGAAAATATTATGTATTTTTTTTAGTTGAGGATTAAACTAGATTTACGTGGGTCTATTTTCAAGAAAATAAATTTGAATATTTTTCTTATTTTAAAATTTTTGGATCCCATGTTAAAAATTAGAAAAATATTACATTGATAACAATTCATAGCGATCATGGAAGAGAATTTCAAAATTATGATTTTCAAACTTTTTGTAGTAGAAAAGACATTATTCATAACTATTAATCACCAAGAACTCATCAATAAAATGGGGTTGTTGAAAGAAGAAATATAATTATTCAAGAGATAACTTGAACCATGTTGAGTGAATATTAGAAATCTAAACACTTTTGGGCTGAAGCTGTATGTACTAATTTTTATACTATAAATCGAGTTTTGATTAGAAATTTTCTTAGAAAAACTCCTTTCGAATTGTGGAATGGTAGAAAACCTAGAATTTCCTACTTAAAAGTATTTAGTTACAAAGTATTCATTTCGAATGCTAAATATAATTTACTTAAATTCACACCCAAATCTGATGAAGGAATTTTCTTAGGCTACTCCACAACTACTAAGGCTTATAGAGCTTTTAATAAAAATACTTGTACTGTTGAAGAAATAGTACATGTTAAATTTGATTAAAATGATCCTTTTGTTTTTAAACAACCCCTACCAACATTTTTGGATGCGATTTAAAAATAGGATTATCAACCATTGATTGAAGATCATTCTCATAAGGAAAAGGTCCAAGAAAATGTTTCTGAAGCATTTACCCCAGAATATTTCTTATCATATGTCGATGAATGGGTTTTAAAAAAACCAAATTAGTTGTTTCTTAAGAATCATCCTAGTGATAGTATCATTGGTGATGTAAATATACTCATAAGGTCTAGAAATTCCTTAAAGAAAACAAATCTGAACATCTAGCATTCCTTTCTCAATTAGAACCAAAAATAACAGACAAAGCTTTATATGATGATGATTGGATAAAATTCATGCAAGATGAGATAAATGAATTTGAAAGTAATAAAGTCTGGTCCTTGGTAAAAAGACCTAAGGAAAATTTTGTTATTGGAGTAAAATGGGTCTTCATAAATAAGTGTGATGAAAATGGAATCACAGTAAGAAATAAATCTAGATTAGTTTCTAAAGGTTATAATCAATAATAATTAATAGACTATGAAGAAACATATTCTCCAATAGCTAGACTTGAATCTATCCATATTCAACTTTCCTAGAGCTTGGTATGACAAACATAGAGGATTTTTATTAAAAAATAATTATGTTTAGGGAAATGTTGATCTGACACTCTTTATAAAGAAAGATAAAAAAAATGTTTTGACTATTCAAATTTATGTTGATGACATTATATTTGGTTCAACTCAACAATCTTTAACCAATTATTTTTCAAATCTAATGAAATATGAGTTTCAAATGAGTATGATGGTTGAGTTAACATTTTTCCTATGTTTTAAAATTTCTTAAAAACTAGAAGGAAATTATATATATCAATATAAGTATATTTAATATCTTCTTAAAAAGTATGGATATGACAACACTAAGAGTATTAGTACTCCCATTGGTACCTCAAATTCACTTGATCTTGATGAAGCTGGGAAACCAGTAGATCAGAAATCATTTAGAGGTATGATAGGAAGTTTACTATGCTTAATATCTAGTCATTCGCGCTAAATGTTTTCAGTATGCTTATTTGCAAGATATCAATCCAATCCTAAGTAATCCCATTTAAAACCATTGAAAATAATTTTCCACTATTTAAAGGGAACCATGGATTTAGGACTCATCTATACTTCTGGAAATGATTTTGTTTTAAAAAAAATTAAGATCTTGATTTTTGTGGATGTAGAATGGATATGAAAAGTATATCCAGATTATTTCATTTCTTAGAAGATTCATTAGTTTCTTAGTCATGCAAAAAAGCAACACTCAGTAGCTCTTTCCACTGCTGAAGATGAATATATAGCAGCTGGAAGCTATTGTGCCCAAGTGTTGTGGATGCAACACAAACTCACAGACTGTGATATGGATTTTATCAAAATTAAAATATTTTTGTAATTATACTAGTGTCATTGCCTTAAGTAAAAACCATGCACATCACTCTAGTGAAAAACACATAGATATTAGGCATCCTTTCATATGGATCACACACAAAAAGAAGATATTATCCTTCAACTTATCGAAACACAAGATCAAATTGCTGATATTTTCACAAAATATTTAACCTCTGATAGATTTGAATACATTAAAAAAATATAGGAAGGATAATTGTAAGGTAATCTTTCATATTAACTTTTTATTGAAATATATCTCCTTACAGTAAGAAACTCTTTTTCATAGGGGGATTACATTTTCCTGTTAGTAAATTTTCGTAACCAAAATTTTTGTAATCAAAATTTTCGTATTCAAAATTTTCCTAATCAAAATTTTTGTAACCAAAATTTTTTAATAAAAATTTTCGAAATCGAAATTTTCATAATTAAAATTATTGTAATAAAAATTTTCATAATCAAAATTTTCATAATCAAAATTTTCATAATCAAAATTTTCGTAATCAAAATTTTCGTAATCAAAATTTTCATAATCAAATTTTTTGTAATCAAAATTTTCATAATCAAAACTTTTCATCTTCAACATTTTTGTAATCAAAATTTTTGTAATCGAAATTTTCGTAATCAAAATTTTTGTAATCGAAATTTTTGTAACCAGTTTTTTTAAAATCTAAAGTTTTTCAAGAAGCATTTACCTCATTATGGATAATTTTTCTATCAATCTAGTAGGTATTTTTCCTTTTATAAATTTTAGTAATCATATTTTGTTTCCATGTGGGTATTTTTTTATTGAAATTGTTCAGATTCAATTTTCCTTAAATCTTAATTTGTTATCTTAAAATACTTAAAAGATCAGAACCTACCAAATTCTTTCTTCAGATATAATCTCAACCGTCAGATCTAATCAATATATTTTCCAGCTGTTTGATCAATAAAATAAGATGAATTTTCGTCTCAAACTCCTATATAAGGACCCCCCGATGGTTGTCCCAAATCGATTCTCAATGCTTTGGCGTGCTGAATCCCTACTTCTCTACTTAAGGCCATTCGGAATCTTCAGGGTTTTTCTCAATTCAGAATATCTTTGCAAGCATCTCCTCATAAAGAAATGTCATCTATAAAGGAAATATCAGAATGGAAGATATACAGAGAGAGGTTAGTCAATTTTAAATTCTTTGCTTATTATGATTCTATCATTTCAAAGAATATCAAGTTGAATGGATGGGAGAACCTATGTGTATCAAAACTGAAGGCGCAGGATCCGGTTTATCCTGAGTTATTGAATGAATTCTATGAGACAATATATTTCTTCAATGAAGGAGGGAGAGATAGTTTTTCCTTCAAGATTTATGGAAATACCTACTCCCTTTCTTATACTAAGGATGCTTGCTTGATTGGAATTCCATATGAAGAAGAAGCAAAGTTCTCTACCCACAGGCTACCAGATGTAGCATGATATTTTGATAAGGAGAAACCTATAGAATGTCTTGGTCTTTCTGTGTTGATGACTCTGAATATTATCAATCTCCCTACAAACCTTTGGATTCTTCAGTTATGGGTTCAAGGTTTTATCATTCTAAGAAAAGGTGATATGGGTACCCTAAAGAAAAGTGACATATATATTCTAGATTTCTTGGTGAACCTCAAGAAGATAAATTTGGTGAAGTATATCCTGGTTACAATTGAGAATATCAAGAATGGAAATTTTAAGTCTCAAATTATCATGTATCCAGCTATTTTATCCAAAATTATAGTCCTTTGTCTTTAGTCTTTCAAAATTCCTTGTAGTTCTAAGCCAAGGAATTTCAAAGTAACGTTTCTGAGTGTTGATACTCTCAGAACGATGAAGGTTGGTTTCAATGGTAAATCTGGAGATTTATATGATTTTTCTGAATCCAAAATCAACTCTCTTTCAAAGAAACTAGACTTGGCCGAAACTTCCAAGAAGGTTGGAAGGAATAGGAAGGTGAAGGAACCCGAAGAGAAAGAAAAAATCTCAGTGGATAAGGAAACTCAAACAGAACCCCCAAAACCAAAGAATCAAAATACTTACACTGATTAATTGGTTTCTAAGTGTAGAGAAGACAAGAAGAATAAGAAGGAAGGGGATCCTAATTTTGGATTGGACCCTGGTGAGGAAAAATCCTTGAATTTGAAGGTTTCTGAAGATCTTGAGAAGCAAGAAAAAGAAAAGAAGAAGAATAATAATATGTCTGAAACCATGATAGTTCAATCCCTTCTCAAGGATGTTGATAAATCTACTGAACAAATTCAGGTACCAGAATCCTTTTTTCAAGAATCACTTCCTACGACTCTATGAAAGAAGATGGTGATTCTGGAACCAGAATAAAAAGAAAAAATAGTTCAAGAGTAAGTAGTGGAATGTCACGACTCGTCCTCGGGGCCCGTGTCGTGACTACCCCAAGCCCGCCTTCCATAGGCCAGGGGCTGGCGACTAGCACCAAGGCGTAAATCCCGGTAAAAAGGGAAGGCATTGCCTTTGTAAAGTAAACAAACACCACAGAGTAAGCAAGCGGAAAGTAAACACTAAGTAAAAACAGAGTACAACTGAAAGTGCGGAAAAGTAAATGGGCCAGTATACAAACCCAAACTGAAAGTAAAGTACAACTCGAAAGGGAAAACAGCAACTGTAAGTAAAAGACGCTATGCCGAGCTGTCCACTAGAAATCCCACCTGAAGGGTGGGTACAGATAACTCCACTGCTCCACGGGTCCCGCCGTCCGCTCCGAGCACGTTCCGCCCAGTGGTCCACCTCCAGGTACCGTTCTGCTCTGCAAGCCTCAGCTAAGATCAACGCTGTCCGTCATCTGCAACCAACACAATGTAGTGCGGGCAAAGCCCGTGCAGGTGTGAGTATAAGATACTCAGTAGGGACCCCGAGACCCCTGAAGGTCTCTCAAAATCCACAAAGGATAAACCACAAAGAAAGGTGCAATCACGAAGTAACAACCGACACTGCTTAGGTATATGCCCATACATATACCTAAGTCATCAATTTCAAATACGCTCCAACCTCTGAGCCCAAGTACAACTCAGTCCACCCAGGAAAGTAAACGTATTCCACACAGGAAAGCAAAACGAAATCCACACAGGAAAGTAAACGTATTCCACACAGGAAAGCAACAGGATTCAGCTCACACAGATATACTTCTTCGAAAGATGATAAAGATGATCTCTGATCCATCTAAGTCGTCGGACCCACGAAGGATCGATAGGTAACTAACCCCCGCAAAAGACCCACACAGGATCGGGCCCACATAGGACCTGTAGGCGCTGGTTCACACAGGACCGCTGAGCGCAAAGACCCACATAGGATCGGGCCCACACAGGACCTGTAGCACTGATCCACGTAGGATCGCTGAGTGATGTAGTCGTCGTCGTTGAATCCACACAGGATCTTTGTACTGTCGTCGTCGCAGTCACAGTAGTAGTAGCAGTAGCAGTAGTAGTCACAGTCGCAGCCAGCACTAGGGTTCCCGCACACAGCAAGATCGTTCAGGAGGGTCCGCTCCACGAGCCGAGAGGCTGATACATCAACTGTCACAAAGTCCAGAGTTGATGTATCCGAAAGTTTCGTATCGTCAACAGGAACTCAACGCAACAGACGGCGCGTCGATCGGACGCTCGGTCTAAGAGTTATTGGCATTTTCGTCCCCGGGGCCCGGTTGGTTTTTTAAGGCAAAACCAACCCGACTGTACTCCAACTGCATCCAAACCTTAGGCGGAGTATTCCAAAAGATCCGTCTCACTAAGAGGAACTCAAAAAAGCTGACGGCACGTCAAACGGACGTTCGTAGCTCAAGATATGAGTGTTTCCGCTCCGAAGGCCCGGTTGGTTTCGTGTACGAACCAACCCGGCCGAACTCAAAGTATTCCAAAACCCTGAGTGTAATATACCGAAACGACCGTCTCAATCCAAGGATCGCGTTTCCATAGACGGTTTGTCATTCGGAGGTCCGTGGCTCAAGTTATGGCCAAAAGACCGAAACCTTCTCAAAAACGGGGGGTCCGGGTCCGGGCCGACCCGGCCCGACCCCCCTGGGTCGGCCCGAACCGGGTCGACCCGACCCGGGTCCGACCCGGCCCGGCCGGCGGCGGAGCGGTCCGGCGCGGCGGCGCGGCCCGGCCGGCGGCGGCGCCGCTGGTGTCACGCGCGGGGGGCTAAGCCCCCGCTGTTTCAAAACGGCGGTGCGGCTTTTAGCCGCGCCTTTTGGAGAACCGGCCCCCCTCGTGGGGGCCTGCTTGAGGGAACCGGGGGGCCGCCTGCCCCCCTCAAAGAAACCCCCCCCCCCCCTCATAAATGGGGGGGGCTTTTGAGAGTTGACCGGGGGAATTTATTCCCCCGGTCTTTGACCTTCTAGCCGGCCACCTGGCCGGCCGGTTTTTCTCCAACGGGACAGGCAAGGCCGGTCCCATTCCGGCTTCCGTCACCGGCGGTCCGGCGAGCCGCCGGTCTTCCCGTCTCGCCGCGGCCCGGAACCGGCCGCGGTGTTCGTCGTCCGGCACGGTGCGACGACACCGCGCCCCTTCGCCGTGGCCCCGCTCCGGCTGTGGCGCCTTCGATTCCCTTCGACGCGGCGCGACGGCGTCGCGTTCGTGATGATTCTTCCACGGTGCGAATTCCCGCGTGGTGCGATGGCAACACGCCATCTTGTTTCATCCGCAAGATAAATCAACAAGATCAAGGAGGGGGTTCGGTCGTGTTCATGCGGTCCGGACCCCTCACGTTAAACGATAACACATATTTAAATATCCTCACGTTAGTAATGCTAGATCCACGAACGAGAATAAATAAATAAATGAATAATCAACAACAACCCCTACCTCGATAGTCGCATGTTGACGTAGTCGTGGGAAGCGGTCGTCGTTTCGTTGACGTCGGTTAGAAGATGAAGAAGTCGAGGAGGAAGCAATCGGAGAAGACGAGTCAAGATGTCATCATCGGTGTTCTTCATGGGTGGCGGACGTTCTTCGCGTTCTTCCATGAAGGAGATGAAGAAGGTGGAGGATTTCTTCAGCTTCTCTCCAAAGCTCTTCCACACCTCACCCAACAATCCAAATAAAATAAGGTCCCTCCTTATTTTATTTACTAATCCAATCATTTCAAAAACTTAAATTTCAAAAACAAAACACTTAATTAATTATACATGAGTTGTGTAATTAATTAAGTGTTAAGTTATCAAGCTTTAAAGAGGGAGAGAGGGGAGTTAGGGAATTTGAAAAGGTGGGGCTCGGGTGGGCCCCTCCTCACCTTAATCCTATCTTAGGTGGTTAAACCACCCAACTTCCAACAAAATATTTTAACCACTTTAAAGATATAAAATAAATATTGTATCACAATTTTATTTTACTCTTCATTTCATTCAGAAAATTAAACAACTCCTCCTAGGCAAACGCAACTTCAGAAAAGGTCTTCTTAAGCGAATATCGGCGCTGCGAGTTCATCAGTGTCCTCGGATTTCAATTCCAAGCACCGGATCAAAAGTTAGGAATTCCCGCTCGTTCGTTCACTGAACGTACCCGAGCCAAACTTTGGAAATTAATTCCGGGCACTCTGGGCCTCGGAATCATGTGCCGTCTGAAACCGCGCTCTTGTAAAATTCCAAAGAAAATTAAGAAAAAATTTCCCTTGAATTTTACGGGTCTTTACATTACTCCCACCTCAGGGCTTTACGTCCCCGTAAAGATACATCAAAAACTAGGGAAACTAATGAGGGTACTGAGCACGCATCTGAGCCTCCCGCTCCCATGTGCTCTCCTAGAGGTTCCTGTGCTGCCATCTGATGTGCACAAGAGGAATCGATCGCCCACGCAGGACCCACTCCTGTCGATCCTCTATCTCCACCGGGACCTCCGTAAAAGTCGCCCCATCGTCAACGTCGAGCTCCCCATGGTCAATGATGTGCATCAGGTCGTGCACGTATCTCCTCAGCTAAGATACGTGGAAGACGTCGTGCACCCGGTGTAACTGAGGTGGCAGAGCCAGGCGATAAGCCACCTCGCCAATCCTGCTGAGGACCTGGAAGGGTCCGATGAAGCGCGGAGATAACTTGTCGCCTTAGCCAAATCTCTGAATACCACGTCGAGGTGAGACCCGCAAGAAGACGTGGTCACCATCCTCGAACTCTAGTGGTCTCCGCCTCCTATCAGCGTATGACTTCTGTCGGCTCTGAGCTGTCCTCATCCGCTCCTGGATGACCTGGACCTTCTCTGTCGTGGCCTGGACCATCTTCGGTCCCACAAGTGCCGACTCCCCAGGGTATGTCCAGCACAAAGGAGATCTACAATTTCGGCCATACAATGCCTCGTACGGTGCCATCCCGATGGTGGAGTGGTAGCTGTTGTTGTACCCAAACTCCACCAAGGGTAGGTGGTCCTCCCAACTACGACCAAAGTTGAGGACACATGCGCGGAGCATGTCCTCGAGAGTCTGAATGGTCCTCTCCGTCTGACCATCCGTCTGAGGGTGAAAGGCTGTGCTCAGATGTAGCTGCGTCCCGAACGCCTCCTGTTACCCCTTCCAAAGCCGGGAAGTAAAGCGAGAATCTCGATCGGAGACGATAGATGATGGCACATCGTGAAGCCGCACAATCTTCTGAACGTAGAGACGTCCCAAGCTCTCCACTGAGCCCTACTCTCGAATGGGTAAGAAGTGTGCCAACTTGGTGAGTCGGTCAACAATCACCCAGATGGAGTCGTGACCTCTGGAAGTGCGTGGAAGTCCAGTCACGAAGTCCATAGATATGCCGTCCCACTTCCACTGAGGAACCTCCAAGGGTTGTACCAAGCCTGCTAGTACCTGATGCTCTGCCTTCACCTGTTGGCAGGTGAGGCATCGAGAAACGAACTCTGCTACAGCCTTCTTCATGCCTGGCCACCAGTGCTGTCGTATGAGGTCCTGGTACATCTTCGCCACTCCAGGATGTACCGCCAAAGGAGAAGTTTGAAACTCTCTCAGAACCTCCTCTCGCAAAGCGACTGGTACCATGGTACGTCCTCTGAAAAGGATGTCGTGCTCTACTCCAAGGGAGAAACCATCAGGTGTCTATCCCGAGGATATCTGTGCACGCCGTGTCTCACAGTCAGCGTCCTCACGTTGTGCCTCTCTGACCTGCTGTAGTAGAGGAGGGGTGACTATGAGAGACTAGAGGAAGGCTGCTCCATCTCTATCCACGAAGGATATCTGCAAAGAGACTAGCTGCAAAGATTTCTCCTTTGCCGAAAAGTGAAATCTGGTCTCATCCCCTGGATGAACCACGTTCCTTGCCTAAAACAGTCAATCCCGTCATGATTAGTTAATTCATGGCATGGATGACGTCGTAAGGCCTCGACGCTGCTACCGAGAGATCCAACCGTTACTCTTGCCTCCAAGGGTTGAGTCACAATGTCGGCATCAGTGTGTGGTCACTGGGTTTCCTCCAGTACGAATATCGCAAGTGAGGGTCAAGTCAACAGTTTTTAACCGGCACCTCTTAGTAAAAACAAAAAAAAGACAAGAAAACAAAAGTCACCAAGGCAAGTGTCTTTTATTACTTCAACTTAAAGAACAAGGTCACAAAGCAACACAAACTACGAAGCTAGAGGCATTATTGGAAAAGGCCTCTATGCCTGGAGCTAGTCCCGCACTAGTCCAGCCGCTTCCGGAGCTCCATGATCGTAAGCTTCAGCTGCCTGAAGTTGTGCTCTCCCCTGAGGTCGGGGTGGACCTCCTGGTGGGGGTGGTGGTAGAGCCTCAAAGCGTCGCCCACCACCTGCTGCTCGACCAGCTCCTCTGACTCATCCGCCTCCTCCCTGCAGACCACCACGGTCGAACCTCTGCCTCTGCCTAGGTGGTTCCTCAATCGTCTGTTGCTCCTCTGCATGGCGGGTCGGGAAGTCACGAGCCATGTGGCCTTGCCCGCCGCATGCATAGCACTGTCTTCCACTCGAAAGACTGGCTCCGTGCTGTGTGCCCTGCACTGCTAAGTCAGTGCCCTGAGGTCGTCTGCCTGAAGGTCTGGTCTGTCTGGACCCCTGATTCATCCATCGACTGCCAGCTGCAAATGACTCTGCCACGTGCCGCCCTGCGGTGGGTCGCTGCGCTGGTGTAGACTCAGCAAGGAAGCTCTCGATCAGAAGGGCCCGCTCCAGTACTCCTGTCTGAGTCGGTATGCTGAGGGAGATCAGCGATGCCATGATATCGTGTCTCAAACCCTGCTCGAAGGTCTGGGCCCGGAAGAATGGGTCCCGTACCATGTCGGTCGAGTAGCGCGAGAGATCAGTAAATCTTGCCGAGTACTGAGCGACCGTCATGCTGCCCTGCCGCAGCTGTAGAAGCTCCTGGATACGCACCGCACGAAGGGTGGATGGGACGAACTCCGAGCGGAAGAGGTTCTCAAAGTCCGTCCAAAGTAGTGATGCCTCATCGTGCACCTGGAGCATCATGCTCCACCATAGTCCTGCTGCTGCGTGTAGTAGGATCGCAGCGAGGATCACCATGAGGTCTGCTGGTGTCCTCACTAGCCTAAACACACGTACCACGACCTCCAGCCAGTACTCTACTGCCTGGGGATCCGTCTCCCCGAGAAACCTGGGTGGTCGCTGGCGCTGAAACTCATGCAGTGCGCTGAGGCGACGTGCATCGTCAGCGGCTGGTGCTGGAAGCATCGGGGGCTCGGCGGGTAGAACTACCGCCGGTGCCACTGCTGACAAAGGGCCCTGCACCGAAGCCTCGTCGCTCGGTGGGCTGTCGTCACACTCGACTCTCGGAACCCTAGCTGGCTGCCGTCGTGGGGCCATCCTGAATAGGAAACAGGTGCGCCACGGTCAAACAGTATACCTGGTGAGCTGACACAAAGAAATCACAATGAAAACTTTGAAACACACACTCAATCAATGTTTTCGTGCATTAAGTCGGAAATCAGAAGTCAGGGTCCTGGTGTACGGATATGTTGGCCGCCGCACCAACACTGGACTCCCTGGACTGATAACCACACTCAATACGCTAAACATTATTGCTTCACATAGAAAAGATCAGAGTTCACGGTAGAACCGAATTCCTCTGATACCAATTTGTCACGACCCGTCCTCGGGGCCCGTGTCGTGACTACCCCAAGCCCGCCTTCCATAGGCCAGGGGCTGGCGACTAGCACCAAGGCGTAAATCCCGGTAAAAAGGGAAGGCATTGCCTTTGTAAAGTAAACAAACACCACAGAGTAAGAAAGCGGAAAGTAAACACTAAGTAAAAACAGAGTACAACTGAAAGTTCGGAAAAGTAAATCGGCCAGTATACAAACCCAAACTGAAAGTAAAGTACAACTCGAAAGGGAAAACAACAACTGTAAGTAAAAGCCGCTACGTCGAGCTGTCCACTGGAAATCCCACCTGAAGGGTGGGTACAGATAGCTCCACTGCTCCACGGGTCCCGCCGTCCGCTCCGAGCACGTTCCGCCCAGTGGTCCACCTCCAGGTACCGTCCTGCTCTGCAAGCCTCAGTTAAGATCAACGATGTCTGTCGTCTGCAACCAACACAACGTAGTGCGGGAAAAGCCTGTGCAGGGGTGAGTATAACCTACTCAGTAGGGACCCCGAGACCCCTGAAGGTCTCTCAAAATCCACAAAGGATAAACCACAAAGAAAGGTACAATCACGAAGTAACAACCGACACTGCTAAGGTATATGCCCATACATATACCTAAGTCATCAATTTCAAATACGCTCCAACCTCCGAGCCCAAGTACAACTCAGTCCACACAGGAAAGTAAACGTATTCCACACAGGAAATAAAAACGAAATCCACACAGGAAAGTAAATGTATTCCACACAGGAAAGCAAAACGAAATCCACATAGGAAAGTAAACGTATTCCACAAAAGAAAGCAACAGGATTCAGCTCACACAGATATACTTCTTCGAAAGACGATAAAGATGATCTCTGATCCATCTAAGTCGTCGGACCCATGAAGGATCGATAGGTAACTAACCCCCGCAAAAGACCCACACAGGATCGGGCCCACATAGGACCTGTAGGCGCTGGTTCACACAGGACCGCTGAGCGCAAAGACCCACACAGGATCGGACCCACACAGGATCGGGCCCACACAGGACCTGTAGCACTGATCCACGTAGGATCACTGAGTGCTGTAGTCGTCGTCGTCGAATCCACACAGGATCTCTGTACTGTCGTCGTCGCAGTCACAGTAGCAGTAGCAGTAGCAGTAGTAGTCACAGTCGCAGCCAGCACTAGGGTTCCCGCACACAGCAAGCTTGTTCAGGAGGGTCCGCTCCACGAGCCGAGAGGCTGATACATCAACTGTCACAAAGTCCAGAGTTGATGTATCCAAAAGTTCCGTATCGTCAACAGGAACTCAACGCAACAGACGGCGCGTCGATCGGACGCCCGGTCTGAGAGTTATTGGCATTTTCGTCCCCGGGGCCCGGTTGGTTTTTTAAGGAAAAACCAACCCGACCGTACTCCACCTGCGTCCAAACCTCGGGTGGAGTATGCCAAAAGATCCGTCTCACTAAGAGGAACTCAACAAAGCTGACGGCACGTCAAACGGACGTCCGTAGCTCAAGATATGAGTGTTTCCGCTCCGAAGGCCCGGTTGGTTTCGTGTACGAACCAACCCGGCCGAACTCAAAGTATTCTGAAACCCTGAGTGTAATATACTAAAACGACCGTCTCGATCCAAGGATCGCGTTGCCGCAGACGGTTCGTCATTCGGAGGTCTGTGGATCAAGTTATGGCCAAAAGACCGAAACCGTCTCAAAAACGGGGGTCCGGGTCCGGGCTGACCCGGCCCGACCCCCCCCCCCCCCCCCCCCCTGGGTCGGCCCGAACCGGGTCGACCTGAACCGGGTCAACCCGAACCGGTTCCGACCCGGCCCGGCCGGGCGCGGTCCAGCGCGGCGGCGCGGGCCGGCGCGGCGGCGCGGTCCGGCGCGGCGGCGCGGGCCGGCGCGGCGGCGCGGTCCGGCGCGGCGGCGCGGCCCGGCCGGCGGCGGCGCGGCCTGGCGCCGCTGGTGTCACGCGCGGGGGGATAAGCCCCCGCTGTTTCAAAACGGCAGCACGGCTTTTAGCCGTGCCTTTTGGAGAACCGGCCCCCCTCGTGGGGGGCCTGCTTGAGGGAACCGGGGGGCCGCCTGCCCCCCTCAAAGAAACCCCCCCCCCCCCCCCTCATAAATGGGGGGGGGCTTTTGAGAGTTGACCGGGGGAATTTATTCCCCCAGTCTTTGACCTTCCGACCGGCCACCTGGCCGGCCGGTTTTTCTCCAACGGGACCGGCAAGGCAGGTCCCCTTCCGGCTTCCGTCACCGGTGGTCCGGCGAGCCGCCGGTCTTCCCGTCTCGCCGCGGCCCGGAACCGACCAAGGTGTTCGTCGTCCGGCGCGGTGCAACGGCACCGCGCCCCTTCGCCGCGGCCCCGCTCCGGCCGCGGTGCCTTCGATTCCCTTCGATGCGGCGCGACGGCGTCGCGTTCGTGATGATTCTTCCACGGTGCGAATTTCCGCGTGGTGCGACGGCACCACGCCATCTTGTTTCATCCGCAAGATAAATCAACAAGATCAAGGAGGGGGTTCAGCCATGTTCATGCGGTCCGGCCCCCTCACGTTAAACGATAACACATATTTAAATATCCTCATGTTTGTCATGCTAGATCCACGAACGAGAATAAATAAATAAATGGATAATCAACAAAAACCCCTACCTCGATAGTCGCACGTTGACGTAGTCGTGGGAAGCGGTCATCATTTCGTTGACGTCGGTTAGAAGACGAAGAAGTCGAGGAGGAAGCAATCGGAGAAGACGAGTCAAGATGTCATCGTCGGTGTTCTTCGTGGGCGGCGGACGTTCTTCACGTTCTTCCACGAAGGAGATGAAGAAGGTGGAGGATTTCTTCAGCTTCTCTACAAAGCTCTTCCACACCTCACCCAACAATCCAAATAAAATAAGGTCCCTCCTTATTTTATTTACTAAGCCAATCATTTTAAAAACTTAAATTTCAAAAACAAAACACTTAATTAATTATACATGAGTTGTGTAATTAATTAAGTGTTAAGTTATCAAGCTTTAAAGAGGGAGAGAGGGGAGTTAGGGAATTTGAAAAGGTGGGGCTCGGGTGGGCCCCTCCTCACCTTAATCCTCTCTTAGGTGGTTAAACCACCCAACTTCCAACAAAAGATTTTAACCACTTTAAAGATATAAAATAAATATTGTATCACAATTTTATTTTACTCTTCATTTCATCCAGAAAATTAAACAACTCCTCCTAGGCAAACGCAACTTTGGAAAAGGTCTTCTTAAGCGAATATCGGCGTTGCGAGTTCATCGGTGTCCTCAGATTTCAATTCCGAGAACCGGATCAAAAGTTAGGAATTCCCGCTCGTTCGTTCACTGAACGTACCCGAGCCAAACTTTGGAAATTAATTCCAGGCACTCCGGGCCTCGGAATCAGGTGCCGTCTGAAACCGCGCTCTTTTAAAATTCCAAAGAAAATTATGAAAAAATTTCCCTTGAATTTTACGGGTCTTTACATGGAAGAAGAAGAAGAAGGAAGGAAGTAGTGATACAGATGACATGATAAGGCAATGAGAGTAATATCATGAGAAGGAGACTCCTTCTAAGAAACTATCAATCCAAACTTCTAAAGTAGAATCTTCAAAAGTTGCTACCCCAAGAAAAGAAGAAAAGGGTTTGGAAGAACTAAAAAAACTATCTGAAGAAGAAAGCAGCAACCATGACTTTATTTAGCCAGAGGATGTTGTGGTAGGTGTTGAGAAAGAAAATCTTGAAGAAGACATGATTTTTTAGTTATTAGATAGGGATCATGAATCATCCTAAGTAGAAGAGATCATTCCAAGAGCTGATAAGGGAAAAAAGATGATGGTTTATACACCTAATAAATTTGTGGTGAAAATAATGATGTTAGTGCTTCTTCAAACTGGAATGCTGAAGAGATATAAAAAAATCCTCACCAACCAAACACTCTGATTCAGAATTGTCCTATCTTGGACATGATTTTGTGGTACAATCTTTGTAGAAGTTGGGTTATACCATTACTTTACTAATGAGTATAGGATCATGATTCAAAATGCTTCACCATTCGATATATCAGAAATCAGATTTATTTTATATGCTTATGGACATGTTTTTCAGACTCGAGGTCGATTTCAAATATTTTTTCATTGGTTATGAAGCTCATAAAAGATCATGTAAGAATATTAAAAATTGGTCAAGGAATAAAATTGAAGAGCTAAGAGTCTTTGATGAATTTCAAGAAAATTGGAAGGATTCATTTGACACTGAATATGGGATGTTTAATGATCTTACTAAGAGTTTTGAGGAAAATCTAACTCTCAAACAGAAAACTCGAAAGAAAGAAGTCAAGGACTTGAATGGGATGCCTAATTTCGTGGCTATGAATTGGAGGAGGGAAAGGGATCTCAGAATAGAGTTTGAAGAAATTATTACTAAGAAATAATAAGTTTTGAAGGCTCGGGAAGATATTCTTAAGGATTAAAAAGAAAAGATAAAAGTCATAGAGAAGAAAAAGAAAGATTAGGATAAGCTACTCAAGCGTGTGAAAGAAGATCACAAAGAGATAAAGAAGCTGAAAACTATTGTAAAGAAGATAATATTGAAAGAGAAAGAAAGATAATTCTAACCCTTTATGATCTTTTGTTGTATTTTCTTCTTTGTAAAAATTCTTTCAATCATAATAGAATATTGTTTGTTATTCATATATTTGGTTGTTTAGTACTAATTATTCTGGTACCATATTTTCTTCCATTCTCTTTATTCCTTTTTGAAAATCACAAAGGGGGAGAAAGGAATGATAAAAAGAATACTATGTAATGAAGTGAATTCCCTAAGTAAGGGGGATTATATCTTAGGGGGAGTTTCATCAAAGAATATTTAATTATACAGAAAATGGGAATATATTTTTAAAGAAGTCAAGAATATGATTCTTAGTGATTTGAAAACCTTAGGGGGAGTTAGTCGTATTCACTATGATACATAAGTAAATGGAGATAAGTTTTTATTTTCAAGTCCATAAATAAAAACTCTATGTTATTATTTTTTGTTTCGTAAGGATTTTTTTGCTTTCCAAAAAAGAGGAAATTGTTGAGTCAATAAGTTTTCCTTATGAATTTTCCATTCCTCTATGTTTTTTAAATCACAAACACTGTATCTTAAGGAAAATTATATTTTCACTAATAATTATCTTAATAAGTAAAATTTTCCTTCCCCAAGGAAATTTTATCACTACCTATGTTTTCCTTGCTCATTTTATAGTTTCTCTAAATCTAAATCTTTTTATTCTTAAGGGTAAAATTCTGATTAACATCTAAAACGTCAGAATACAAAAAATCCTTAGTTATAGAGTATTCTATTTTTAGACTCTGAATTCTCTAAAAATCAGACATCAAATTCTTTGAAAATATGACTCTGAATTCTTTGAAAAATCAGACTCTGAATTCTCTGAAAATATGACTCTGAATTCTCTGAAAATTAAACTGAAAATTCTTTAAAAATTAGACTCTAAATTATCTGAAAATCAGACTATGAATTCACTAAAAATAAGACTCCAAATTCTATGAAAATCAGACTTTGGATTCTATGAAAATCAGAATCTGAGTTATCTGAAAATCAGACTCTGAATTATCTGAAAATCAGACTCTGAATTATATGAAATTTGAATTCTCATAATTCTCTAAAATTCAGACTCTGAATTCCTTAGAAATTGTACTTCGAACACATTTGAATTCGAACTATGAAATCTATAGAATTCTGGTTCCGAATTCCTTGAAAATAGAATCTGAATATCCATGATTTATAGTCACAAAATGTTTATTTTCTTAGATTCCAAACTTTATTTTTTATTAGACTCTAAAAAATAGATTTTGTTGAGAAACCTTATTTTTCATACACTTGTTATAGTTTTTAAATAATGTCGTACAATATTTTTCTAACTAACCGTTGTTTGAGTGACACATGTATAGGTCCCGCTGAGCTTCAAAGAAAAATTTGACCGTTTGAAGAGGGATACGACCGTTGGAGAAGTGCCTATAAATAGGAGATAATTTGAACAAGCTCAGGATCTGTTGATCACTCCAGAGATTTCATGTTGTTGAAGTGATTTATAGAGAGAGAGACTCTCATACCTTGTTCATACTGAAAATCTTGTTCATATTGCTTCATGCAACTTCGATTATTTCTATGTACAATTGAGGACTTTTGGGGATAGGAAGACAGAGGTTTTGACTACATTAAATTTCAAGAGCTTGCAGGGATAACAGGAAAGATTCTGATATTACGATAGAGGGCTTACCCTGGTGTGGGAAAGATATTATTTCTTTAAAGTATAAATCAATGGTCCTTTATCCAATGTTTTTGGAAACCCTACTCTTTGGATTAAATGATTTCATACTTGTTACTCGTTTTGTTTCAAGTTTATTTTCGCTGTATTTTGATAAAGTAAGAAAGTATAAATTCTAATACTTTCTTGTTCTTTTGTTTACTCTCATAAGTAAGATTCTATATGCTTTAAGGTGGAATCCTTTCCTTATAAAATTTCCTTAAGTATCATTTTTGGAACCACATTTCTGGAACCTATCAAGTTTGTAGAACTAAAAGTGGTCCTGTGAATTTACCTTGTTTAACCTTGTTAAACATAGTTTCCCTTAACATAAAAAAAAAAATTTAAAACTTAAAATTCACCCCCCCCCCTCTTTTAATTGGGTATCGACATTCATATTTTGATCCTACAAGTTGTCTATAAAATTTTAAATAAAGGATCCTAGTAAAGCCTTAAAAATCATGAGGGTGAGTATTGAAAGTAATTTGAAATTTGGTACTCTAGTGTAATCCCAAAAGGAGTACATCTAAAAGATCACATTAATGTTTCAAAATAATGAATGTAAATATGTCTGAACTCTCCATGTAGGACACTTAAATTTATCAAATTCACAGGTACCTTTAATTGAATAAGTGTTCTTCTACATGTAAAACATATCATATTCTTCGTATATTGGATGATTGATGCATGTGATGGTTATTATGTTGCTCAGAATTTCCTTTATAGTGGGATTGGTAAGTTTTTTCATGTCTAACCCTAAGAAGGAGAACTAGGAAGCTATGTAGTAAATCATCTGATACCTGAAGGGATCATTAGTTACAAAATTATGCTTCAATGAAGATAATCCTCTATAATATTTTATTGATGCAGATATTTTCTGTAATTATTAAACTTGGAAATGTAAAATAGGCTTTGTGTGTACATTCAGCGGAATGACAGTCAGTTGAATTTCATGAATAAAACCGATGAATACTTTTACTACAAATGAAATAGAGTATGTTTCATATATAGATTCTATAAAGTAGTTGATCTAGTTAATTCTCTTGCTAAAGGAACATGAAATATAATTTAAAGGAGGAATGTTATTATGAAATAATCAGAGTGTTATTCACCTTTAAAAGAATCCATTATTATCATAACATGACCCACTAGGGCATTCCTAGATGGAATTCATATGTGTGTGACACCCCAAGCCCACCTCTAATAGGTTAGGGATTTATACTAACATGGAGTAGGAATATCACATAAAATGGAAGAATTCATATAAACTTATTTTATGCATACACACATCTATATACACGAGTATATTGCGGAAATAATAAAAAAATGATACCAAATATACATTCATAAAAAAATACCGCATCAATGTCTGATAAAGAGTATGAAAAAGAAAAGGGCCAAATACAAGCCCATCATAACTGTAAAAGAGTCCAACCTATTAACAAAAAGGGGACTTCAACCAAGATGAAATTCCTAGAATAGTATATGGTCCATCTATAGAAACTAATATCCACCTGCTCAAGGTCCTCCAAGGAATCAATCTAAATTCTTTTCATATGAATAAAACACAACACGTGTGGGAAAATCCCATCTAGGGGTGAGTATAAACGTGCCCAGTAAGACACTCTAAAATCACCAAACACTTCATTATGGGAAAGTCACCTAAATATCATAAAGGAAATCCAATATGAAGGAGACACAATAAAAATATAAAAATGAAAATATATAGACACAAAGACTTAAAGTAAGGTAATAATCTCACTACTAACAACAGATTCTGTGCGAGTCTCGTTGGTCGCACATTCTTGAGGGAACTCCCTTCTTGATTCTCATTAACACTGATGGAGAACATCTAAGAGGTCACACTCATTAGTTATTTACATGTTGAAGTATGTACTGGAACTCATAGTATACTGATACATAGGTAGGGGTCATTACTAGTGTTTATGGAGGATACCAAACCCCATCTAGAATAGCCCACTTGGAAGGGGGTCACATAACCTAGATATGGGAAATGGGATACAGGACCAAACATATAGAATAATGATATGGGATCACACATCAGGACACATGGAGGTATACTTGAATCTATCCAGAACTAAACCATAGATGGGATCACTCATCTTATACTTTGGATGGAATTCCTCAATGTACCCTCATACGGATGGACAAGGAGATTTCACTCATGATGGAACTGGACTGAGGGGATCTAGGCCTCCAACATTCCTAGGAAGGGGTATATGACATGTATAAAGGATACATGGTGTGTACCACTATTTCCATACCTACACATGTTGGGGTCTATGTACTCCGACATATGACTGTATACTCTGGATGTTCCCTTGCCTATATACCCAAAATAAATGCAGGGTCACTAGCACAAGGGTCACATGGTGGGTGAAAAGGTCACAAGGCATGTGATATTTATCTTTACATGCAAACCCCTTCATTGAAAAATGGGGTCCATATGGAATGAGTTCTTTTTTACTACACACCGTGTATATCAGGATTTTCTAGAAATCCATATCTCTCATGATTCTTCACATGTTACTCCTCCACCACCAATTCTAAAAAAATCTTCACCATAGAACATATATCTAGGTTAAATAATCCTGATATATTTCTAGTGGCCATATTATATTCACCTATTGGCTATAAATCTCCCATAATCATAAACCTAAAGTACTCACATGGTCAGGATCAGGAAATATTCATCACCCCAAACATCATCAAGAATCCATCATCATTATAACACCACCACACTTCCCTTAATCCTAAACCTAAACCCAAAATAATGATCTATTTCACTAAATAAATATTGTGTAATTATTGGTTCTTTTGTATATTTTAATCATCGGTCAAGTGAAATATCGAAGTTAAACGTTCGAAGAATGAGGGGACAAAAACTCAAAACATGAAAGTTAAAATTGAACATTGGACATTTTTTTGGACTTTTCTCATTGATGGATAACTCTAAAACTGTAAGGATAACATTAAATCAACAATCCTGATGTATTAATTAATTTAATCAATTATATAAAAATAAAAATGATCCAAAAATTAATTTATAAAATAATGGTTCAACATTATTCTAAAAGAATTCAAGAATAGTGAATTAATTCAGTGAAAAAAAAACATCCTACCTTGATATAAGATCAATTTATAAAGAATAATGATTCGTCATTTTTTTTATTAGTGAGATCCCATAACTTCATTGATGAATTTATTCTCTCACAAAATACTATTAATGAATTAGTTGAGTTTTTCATCATCTCCACCAATCTCTCCAATCTCACTTGAAGGTTCTCCTTGTGGCCAGCATCAACCAATGTCCTTGGGTAATATGGATAAAACATGATATTTTCATAATGTTTATATAAATTGAGAGTTTTATTTTTTTATAAAAATAATTATATGATAAATTTATTAATTAATTCAGTTCATTTTTATGTCTAATTTCCTCTAGAAACATTGATCTACTGGAAGACTCAGTAATGACCAAAATTATGACATGAATAGGGTAAAACCCATGTTTCAGTGTTAATGTTGGTCTTAGTTTTCACATATAATACACCATTAGAATTATATTTTATTATTTCCAAAAAACTACATGTGGGTGATATAATAAATTTAATATTTTTAGTAAATCAGTATTGAGGCTTAATGGGCTATAGAATCCCACAATGACTCCATACCTAACTCCAAAAACATTCATTAAAAAAATTCTATAGTGTTAAATAGAATAAATAGAGATTTTACATTCTCCCTATCTTAGGGATTTTTCTCTTGAAAAGATAACACCTACTAAAAATGGGGGTATTGATCTTGTATCAGCTTCTCCCATTACCAGGTGTTCTCCTAAATTTTTTTATTATTTTAATGAACATGAACTAATGGAATCACTCACCCATGAAGGATACTCTCTTTTATATCCTAGATGTACATCAGGTACACTAATATGGTAGTTTTTCCCTTATGTCTAGCTCACCCTAGTCTATTACATGTGACGGGTAGTACACATATCTCCTCTTTTATAACACGGGGAATATAATGTGTACACCATCTAAATATATTGGTAAGGGTAATTTGTAAAACTCCTTTTAAACCCTGTATATTATATAGAAATGGACCAGGAATATCATAGATAGCTTACACCCTTAGAAAATTCTATATAATCCCCACTGAGGTGAGACTTTTCGAAAGAAACGGTCTACGTCATCAAACTCTAAATTCCTACATCTTCGGTCTACATAGAACTTATGAAGGCTATGGGTACTCCTCATATACTTCTGGATGATCCATACCTTCTTTTCATCACTCGCACTAACTTAAGTCCCATAATAGCTAAATCACATGGCTCAATTCCACAAAGTGGTGACCGGTAGAGAATCTGGTACAAAGCCTCAAATGGTGTCATACAAATAGTGGAGTGATAGCAATTTTTATATTAAAACTCTACCAAGGGTAGATGATCCTATTAACTATTTTCAAAATCCAACATGCATGCCTGAAGCATGCCCTCCAGAACCTAAATGGTCTGCTTTGTCTGGTAGTCTGTCAGGCTGTGAAATTTCATTCTCTATAACAAATAAGTCCCAAAAGACTCTTATAATCCTATTAATAATAATAATGTGATAAATATTCATGGTATAACATGATAATCTAGGGAAATCCATGAATTTTTCATCTCTCTATGTGTACATTCACTCCAAACTATCTATTAAGCCTTACTCTTGAATGAATAGTATTTGGGATAACTTGGTGAGTCAGTATTTAATCACCTATATGGTTTCTAAACCTCTACCTAATAATATAATAATTATTAATAAATCCATGGAGATATCATCTGACATCCATTTTAGCTCCTCAAGTTGTTTGTCCAAACCTAATGTAACCTGGTTCTCAACATACACCTACTGTCAAGTGGGTATTCAATATATGAACTCAGTTATTCTCCACATCAATATTCGAAACCAAAACTAACATCAAAGGTCCCGGTGTATATTTTAAACCCCTATATATATTGGTAAAGGGGGTGTGTGAAACTCCATTAGAACCTCCTCTCATAGTGTAATTAGTACTATCGTACATCCTTATAAAATGATGATATATATAACACTATTATATAATCCTTCAGGATCTTTAATGATTGATATATGGTAACAAAATACCTTCAATATATATACTTAAGTTCTTCTTCCTTACCTCACTGAAGAATCATATGGGTAACCATTATAGACTGTAGGTATGTTGCACCATCCTCATCCACTATGGAAAACTACAATGAGGATAATTTCTCTGATGCCTCGCTCAAAAAATGAAAATGTTATTTCCTACTAAACTTATTCTCTACCACAATCCCCTTTCGAAAAATTATAGGCTATCTCGAAGTAAAAATCCTATAGGAACTCTATACATCACCTCTTAATTATGTTAATATATTTCAATGAAAATATATTCTTGATACTCTTATAGTGGGAATAGATAATGAATCACACTCTTATAAGATAGTGTGACCAATACTTCAGGGTAACAACCATGTCTTCTACCTCCAAGTTATGTATAGACACCAAGCCTTAAATATTGCATAATATTGTGTTCTAATTCAATAATTCATTTTTTAACATTTGAGGAACTTTATAGTTTAGAGTTTTAGATAATTAGTCCATCACCTGTATATAAATAAATATTACATCATAATGTGGAAACTTCATCTATGTATCTATTTTTTCCAAAAGAAAAATATTTATGATATAACTAGTATTCCTCTCATGAAATATCATTATAATTTTGATCTTGGACTCATATTGTTCCTACTCATCCTTAAGAACCTATAAAAAACATTTCAAAAAATGGTATGATCATAAAAAAACACAATAAGGGACATGTATATAGAAAGAATGAAACTTATTAGTTTATGAATACTTAAAAAATATTTGTCTTTTCCAAAATTAAACTTTGGGATCAAAATAAACATTTTATTACACAATTAATCAAAAAATTTCCGCATATATTTTCATAATAAAGTTTATAAAAAATATTAAAAGAAAAATAAAAATCATAAACGTTCCTTTACAGTAATGATAATCTTATTAAAAAAATCATAAAAAAGTTATACATTACACTATTATGAAGTAGAATATACATCCCTTTAAACATATTCTCATGATTAATCTCATTGGAGGATAACATAAATAAAATGGTATCATAAGATCGTGTAAACAAAGGAAATTTGGTATTAACAAAAAAATATGAAATTATAATAAGTCAAGGCAAACTTCCAAGAAGAAATAAAACGGTGGAAAAAGTTTCATCATGGATTATGTTTACTACCCAATTCCATACATAATGCCTCATGAGAAAAAAACATTTCCCAATACATTAGAGTGCTATTTGGGAGCACCCATCATAACATCTTCATGATTATGTGTTAAAAAAATGAAATAAGTTATAATTAATAATCATAATATTATCTAATGAAAATAAATTCATCTCATAATCTTGTTTCATATCATAATCGAAGAAGATTTATTAAATTAGGGATTTGATAAATGAACATAAGGCATGTATTTCAGTATAAAAGGGAGGGAGTGTTATCTAGGTATATATGTAAGAGACATATATATTGAATTTATAATCATTCCACAACATTAAAGTGGGAGAGAAATTGATTTAGGGAGAGAAATATCATAACCTAAAGAGAAGAGAGGTTTTGGGAAATCTATTACACCCATAGAAAAACATTTTCAGATATCAAAATATATATTCCATTTAAAAAAACATTATTAAACTAATTAGAATAAAGGAATGAAATTTTTTTCATTCAATAAAACATGGAATATTGTAAAGGAATAAAAAATATAAAATAATGGTAATGATAGTGGTAAAAACCCTTAATACTGTATATATTAAAATATAAAATTCTTTTTGTTTTTTTAAAGGATGTGAAAACATTCTGTAAAAAAATATAAAAACATTCATTTTGAAACCCTTTGAAATAAAGTAAAAAAGACTCATATAATTTAATTTAAATTAATTTATATAAATATAAATACACAAATAAAATAATTTTAATAATATGGTCATATAAGAGAAATATATAGAAAATAAATCTTTAAAACATTTAAAATGATATTTTTAATGTAAAGTATCCTTTACCTCAATCCTGACTCTTTGCGGGTGTTCCTTATATTACTGAATAACACAATAATGTTATTTATTTACTTACTTAAGAACCATTTTCAAGATAATTATTCCTTTTATTTAATTTATTACCATGTTATATACAATTACCCAATCAATTTAGTTCACTTTAGATGTTTTGGTGGTATTCGGCTCATATGTCAAAAGTGACTTTAGTAGGTTGACTATGGTAAAAGTGGTAATTAATAAATAATATCTATAATGATAACCATTAAATAATTATAATATTATACATTAACTATACTTTAAAACCCAATAGTAAAATATGGTTATGAAAGATAAGCTACTTTACAATCATGGAGACAGTTGGTCATATGTATGCATGTGTGACATTTCCATTTTCCACAGATCATGATGTAAATAAGGTAAGTGTTATTCTGTATTTACATGATAATTTTTATGTCATAAATATCATATCATTTTTTTAATACACTTATAAATAGCATCCATGGTATGTGGTTTTGAAAAGATAATAATATCACTTTGTGGAGGTGGTAATCCACAAGTACGAGTGAATTATGTTATAATTATTCAAAAAATGGAAAGGTAAGAAAATATATGATATTTTATATTTTAATGATGATAAATATTTTAGTAATATCATATATAAAAAATAATTACATCATTATAACTACTCATGAGTGGTGGTGATGGAAAACATATTACATTATTTCACGAGTTGGTATTCCTCCATACACATGGAGAGGAGTTTCATTTCCTATTTTTAAGGAAGAGAAGATGGATAGGGGTTATTAAATTAATAAAAAAATATTAGTATATCTAATATAATTCTTGTTTTTTTAATATGTTTTAATAATATTTTAAAGATGACTAAGAATAAATAAGTCTAACATATTCGGATAAAAGCTATCACTCTACTTCAGACAACCTTCTCCACTTTACACCTTAATCTCTATAAGGTTGGTATTTTTTCCAAACTAATGCATCTTCTAATATGGGTATGGATTTTAAAATTCTTTTTTCCTGTCCAAACTAAAATGATTTTTTAGTGTGAAAAAAATAGGAGACTCAGTACCCTTTTATAAAAAAGGGGTGGGGCAATCTTGGAATTTGTTAAATTATTAAATTATAATATATTATTTATTTGGGAAAAATGGCTCTGAAATGTTATATTTTAAATATATGATGATTATGGGTCTAATCACTCTAAGAAAATAAAATTTGGAAAAATTTTAAATATTTTTTTATCCTTATCTTTTGGATTTAATCCTCACTAACCTTTTGGAAAATTACGGTGATAACAAAACTTTTACACATTGGGGATCAAGATATTTTCTATGAAATGAAAATTGACCCAAAATGATCCAAGATTTATATTTTAAACCATAAAAAAATCAAATTTCTGAATATAATATTTACATGAATTTTAAATCATTTAATAATATATTATTTATTATTAAATATCCTTAATGTCAATTTTGGAACTATTAATTTCATTTGAATTTTGAAAACACCATGAGAATAAATAGATTTTAATATAATCCAATAAAACATCCTTAACATGTTATATTTTTTTGATAAATTTATGGAACATAATAATTTATTCAAATTATATTACTTTCTATTTTTTAGAATCATTTATCTTATTTTTATTTTAATTAAATAAATTCATTAACGGTTTTGAGTAAGAATTTAAGGTAATTATTTATTTAATAAAATTTATAAATAGATAACCACGATAAAAAAATTCATTTTTCTATCAAATAACCATTTAAACTGAATATAGCCTATATTTATCCCTATGTCAAAAATTATGAGTTAATAAAACAAAGAGAACGAAATTTTTTAATTTTTTTACGTAAAATAATATATATGTAAAAATAAATGAAATTTAGAACCATTTTTTCAAATTATATAAACTTGTATGGACATTGTAGAACACCACTCATCTAATCGGATAAAGGTATGACAACCCATATCTTTTACACACAATATTTGATGATTTATTTTATAAAGCTACACTTTATACAAAACCAAAGGATCATGAGGCCTAGTGTGTTTGCGAAATTAAGTACACTAAATAATAACTTAAAACATGATCACAACATCATTAGTTAAACACTTTGAATCATTCCCTTATATTCCATAGATCTTTTAATACCACATTGGGTAGCTTGGGTTTGTACATAAGAAAAAGGTTAGCTATAAATCCTAGTAAGGGAATAATTAAATCATAACATGATGAAAGTAGTACAAGTGACTAAATAAACATATAAACAAAACAAAACTGGAGTAAGAATCATAAACATAAACAAAAAAACCTGATATGTGATGATAACATACAGTCAACATATGAATGTGGCAATAACATAAAATGTGATATCATAAACATAAGTCAAGTCTAACTACCAGGAAATAATAACATATTGTTATTAGGATAACCTCCTAAAAACTATACATAGAATCCCATGAGTTAAAAATACTACCAAATTCATTGGAATACTATATAATTTGGGTTCCACCCATCACTTTCATATTATGTGCATGCATAAGAATAACACATAGATCATACAACATAATGATTTCTTTCATCACTTTTAACCTTCTGATTTAAGGAATATGAGTTAAAACATGGAATTAACTGAAAAATTAATGGTATTCATAACAAGTTGAATACCTTTCAGTTTGCATGTTAATGGGTATTCACTATGAAACTTATTTTCATGGAAAATCACAGGATGATTTCGGATGCAAAATGGTGGGTACATATAGATTCATGGATGGATTAATTGAGAGAAAAATGGTCCTCTCATCACTATACAATAATATTTAAAGTAATAGGTATGTCTAAAAACATATCCCAACAAGATAAATTAGAAATTGAAATGCATAATTTAAATAAGGTACTTGAATAAAGAGTATAAGGAGGGGATACCTTACCTTGAGAGGGTGATTCTTAAAGCTTAGGAGGGGCTTCTTAAGGTCTTGGTGTAACCTTTTGAGGAATATAGAGAGGTAAGGGAAGATTAAATTCATGATACTATAGTTATTAGTTAATAGTAATGGGAGGATGGGTGGGTTTATATATAAAAATTGAGGGGAGTTCATTATCAATTAACTAACATAGGTTTTGTACTTTATATGAAAAATTAATCCAAACTTCAAACCATCACATAATTGTTTCCCATGTTTTATACCATAAAGTAGTGGATTTAATTATTTTATAATTATATGAACCTAAAATACTAAAATAATACCATTTGTGATGTGGAAATCAATCATGTTTAAGAAGAATTTATTTTAAAACCTTAAAATATAATATAGGTCTTGGATGATTCATTAAGGATTTATATAATTATTTAAATAGATAAAAAAATTAAATGGTAGAATTTATTTGGTCATGTATAACTATTATGGAATATATTACAGCATGTTTGGGTCATTATGATGTCATAATACATACCATATATTTATATTAAATTTAATTTTTACAGAAAAAAATGACTTTTTCGTAAAATTATGAAAAAATCACCATTGAAAATTTTCAATATTATAATTACGAAATAATATTTATTTCACCAAAATCCTTAAATTTAATATGAAAATTTTAACTTTTAAATTAAAATCTCCATTAAATAAAAAATACTCATTTTTAGACAATAACAGTTTTCTGGACCATATATAATTTACATTTGACTTCATAAAATTAGATTATCATTTAAATTTAATAAATAATATTTACATGATAATATTTTATTAAAATATAATTTATCTAAAAAAATTGGGTTCATCGACAATATTTTCTTGATTGAAACTATATATTTCTCTAAAATAAAAAAATTATTTCACCGTATCAAAATCTAATTTTCGTAAAACATATTATTGAACCATTATAATGATGTAATAAAATATAATTATTATAATTATTTTATTAAAAATAAAAAATATAAAAATTCATGAAATTTGGGTCTGGATACATATCTCTTTATTATATCAGTGAATGCCCTGAGGGTAAGGTCTGTGATGGTGATATTTTCTTGGGGTGGTTAAATGAAAAATGTTTGGGTCATGATTTTAATGAGATTTAACTTATCTCATTGATAGTTTTGATCATTCCATAGTTATTAAATATTTTCTTGGTATTGGTCAAGGTAAAATCCCAATGATATTATCCCCCTCGTAAGCTTTGATTAATGGGGTTTGTAGAGTATGATCCTACTGGTTGATGACATCGATTCCTTTATGCATGTCAATGGGATTTATGATAACCTTATATATATATATGATAAAAATATGATTTCTTTTTTTATAGTGAAAATATTAATGGTTTGTTTCATAACATTATTTTAAATCAAACATACCATATAACGTCTAAAATAACCACAGTTGTGCAGTTTTTTCCATAACTACATTAATAATGTATTCATTTAAAAGGGTAATTTCATTGAAGAAATATAGAATTATTACATTCATCTCCCCTTCAGATAATTATCCTTTAAAGTTTTAATTTTATAAAATAAAATAGATTATAGCACTTCGGTTTCATTACCTATTTCAGTTCCCATATTGCTTCCTCAAACGTGTGGTTCCACCATAGCACTTTGATTAGGTGAGTTATATTTTTTCATAGAACTTTGTCTCAATAATATATGACCTTCAAAGGATGATCCTCATATAACATATCATTCTCCAATGGTACCACTTATGAATTTATTACATTTTTAGGTTCTGTTATGAACTTCCCCAGGATGGATACATGGAACATGTCATGTATTTGAGATAGGTTAAGTGTGAGTGAAAGTTAATTGGACATATCTCTAATGTGATAAATGATATCAAAGGGAATGATGTATCATTAACTAAGATTCCCATTATTTATATACCTCATTCCTTTCATCTATGTTGATATAAAAATGAAAACTTTTTCTATTACCTTAAACTTAAAATATTGTCAATGATTGAATGCATAGATTTTCTGTCGACTTTATGCAGATTTCATATACTGGTGAATAGTTTGAAACTTATTTGATATATCGTGGAAAATATTATGTCTTATAATCATCCACACTTCAAATTAATCCTAACATGTTGGATTCTAACACCACTTCCCATATTGATCCTCATAAGTTTCCATTTTGTTTCTACAATGGAAACTGTTGTTATATGAAAACTCCACAAAGTTAAGGTTTTGATCCAAACATCCTTGAAAATAAATTGAAAAAGATATCAGAATATAAATTAGAGTTTAAATGGTTTTATCTGAATAACCATCCATATGTGGGTGATAATAAGTGATGAACCTTATTTATTTTTCCAAAGTGTATATAAGGATTCTCTGTAACCTTGAGGTAAACTTTGTTTCCCTATTAGATACAATAGAGATTATAAAACCAAGTAGTTTTACCACTTCCCTTATTTATATCTTGGAAATTTGGTCAAGATAGAAATTTTCCTTTATAGAAATGAAATTCATTGACTTGGTATGGTGATTGAATACCATCCAGATGTTATTATTGACTTTAAGGGACTTGAGGAATCCAATACTGAAATACAAGGTTATTTTTTCAAATTTTTATATTGGTATGGTAAATATTTACATCATAACCATATACATTTTTCATTCATTATTTACTTGTTGGCATGCCAAGCATCATGATAAAAATTATGCAATCTCACTCTTCATATTACCCCACAAGAAGTTTTGATTTAAATATCTAAATATCTTAGTTCTTCCTCGATGAAAATAAATACATGAGCTATGTGAATCATCTATAATTTCCCTCTTCTATTATTTTATTTATGGGAAACATATGAATTATCCAAACTTTATAAATATATCGTTAGAAAATTCTAACTTTGAAATATTAAATTCCTTTTTCTATAACACGACATTATCCTTATAATCCTCCTTGATCCAATCAAGAATGGGTGGTTGAGTAGTTATTTTATAAAGGTGGGATGAAGATACTTTCATTATTCCCATGTATATAATTTTCATGCCCAAGGTGATTGGATCCCTTGAAATTTAGATCACGGATAGAGTTAGAGGATCCTTTATCCTCAAAGCATCTACCACTTTTTGACTTCAAATGATGGTAATGGACTGAGATATCATAATCCTTGATCAACTCTAACCACATTCATTTGTTCATATTGAGATCCATTTTTGAATATATACTTGACTCTTTTATAATCTGTATATATGTCAGACTTCTCCCCATAGATATATTATTTCCAAATCATCAGTGTGAAGATCACTACAACCAATTCTAGATCTTGTATTGGGTACTTCTACAAATTGATCTTTAATTAGAGGGAGGCATAGGATATCAATTTTAATATTCCTTGACTACACAACCAAATATTTTTTTGGATGTATTATTGTAAATCAAAAATACTTTCCCACTTATGGGTAATGTGAGCACAGTTGTAATGATTATACTCTTCTATAACTCTTTAAATATTTCCGTGTATTCATCATTTTAGAAAAACATCCCACCCTTCCAAGTTAGCCTGGTTAGTGGGCTTGATAATAAAACTAATTTTCTCACAAAGTGATGATAGTACCCATACAATCAATAGAAACTATTGATTTCCGTCAAAGAGGTTTGCTTAATCCATTCTTCAATTGCCTTTATTTTTGAATGCTCCATATATATCACTTGGATAGTGATAACATTCCACAGTAATGTTGCTTTCTCTATCCAAAAATAAAATTTGTAGTAATTTTCATATAGATTTTCTTTTCACAAGGTATTTAATGTAACATTCAAATCCCCCTAATGTTCTTATTTTCCTTTAGAGTATATAAGAATATTTTCTATAGAGACTACCACAATTTTTTGAGGTAATACCTAAAGACTATTCATCAAGTCTGTGACGACTTCTAGAGGATTAGTGGGTCCAAATGGAATCACTATGAACAATTAGTTCCAATAACTTGTACAAAATGAATTCTTGGGGACATACTATTTATTTTCATTCCCTTGATAATATCCTAACTAAAGATCCTCCATTGAGAAGTATTGGGATCCACATAGCTAATCGAACAAGTAATCAATCTATGATAGTGGATAGTTTTTCTTTTTCATGGCCCCATGAAGCTCATGATAGTCAATGCAGAGGCACATTGATCAATCATACTTATTAATGAAGAGGATCAGAACACCCTATTGTGAATCAATTTGGAAAATAAACCATTTTTCTAGATTCTCCTATAGTTCCATATTCATCTCCTAAATTTCAATAATTGTAATTCTATATGGATTCTTGGATATTAGAAAATATATGTATATAATATCAATATAAAACTCTTCCTATTGGCTATGAGGAAGACTAGGAAATTCTTTATGAATCACATTAGTGAATTTCATTAAAATGGGCATGTCATCAAGGATAATCTTTTCATTTGTCAAAATTATTTGAGCTAGATACAATTTATCACAAGGAAATAATATTAATTTTTGATATTTTAATTCCAAATAAAATTCATCCTCCTTTTACAACTTATAAGAATCAAAGGATAATTAGAGATACGGAGGGTGATTTCCTTCTCTTGAAATTTTGTGTTCTCTATCTAGGATTAAATGAAATCCGTACCCAGAATAGTATCAAATTCCACTAAATAGAGTATCATAGGGTTTTTTGGGAAATTCATCCCACAAATTTTGATAGAGGTTAATTTATATACCTAGGATTCAATAATTTCTCTATTTTTCATGTTCACTAAAAGTTTTACATCCATGCTTTGTGGTGGTGTTTTAACAATTCTACTAAATGTGTGATATGAAAGAATGTAAAGAACCATTATTGATAAGATAGTATTTCACTATTTTATTCTAGTTCTTATAATATAATTCATTAAAGTAGACTTTGGGTTGATTATTTTTAAATGGTTAAACACAAAAATGGGAAACCATGAACATTAAAGGGATAAGTCATAATTAATATATATTCCTTAACCTATGAATGTATAGGTTTAAATCTATTTTAACCATGATAAAGTTCCTAAAATAATGTTTTATGGGAATTTTTGTTCCATAAAAAATGGTTTACAAGGAGCTTGAACATTTACCAAAGAATATCCCCCGAGAGTTTCAAACTGGGCATGCAGTAAGGCCTCATTGATATACACTAAGTAATAATCGAGTCCAGTTTAATGTGGCCATTTCCAGGGTATTTCCCATAGGTAAAAGTGGTCTAGATCCACATACACTTGTATTATCTAGAAATGGATATATTTTTTTTTGGAAACCACTTACTCTATACTTTGAAGAAAAATTAGGGATGTTTACCTATGTTTTTTATTATGCCTAATTCTTTCACATGGGTTTTATAATCCAAATCCCCAAAAATCACAAGCCTTTCCTCTGATACCAACTATAACAACCCATATATTTTATACACCTTTTTTTATGATTTATTACATAAAGGTACACTTAATAAAACCCTAGAAGATCATCAGTCCTAGTGTATTTGGGAAATTAGGTACATGGAATAATAAATTAAAACATGTATACAACATCATTAATTAAAAACTATGAAACATGCCCAAGTATTCCTTGGACATTTAAAAACTACATTGGTTAAACTGGGGTCGTACACAAGAAAGGGGTGAGATAAAAATAACTATAGGGGAATAATAAAATCATAACATGATTTAAGTAACACATTTGAGTCAATAGAAATATCAAAAATATATAAAATGGGTGATAATTATAATCACGAAAACAAAATCATGATATACGATGATAACATGAAGGAAACAATGTGGAAATAGCATAAAACAAGACATCATGAAAATAAGTCATGGAAACCGGCCAAGAAACTATAACATAGTGTGCTCTGGATAACCACCCATACACTATACATGGAATATCATAAGATAAAAATAATTCACAATACAAAGGATGGATATATAATTGTGGGCCCACATGTCACTACATATCATGTACATGTATAAGTGTGCCACATAATTAAAACTACATAACTACGCATTTCATCACTTTTAACCCCCAATATTTAAGGAGTGTGGGTTAAATAAATGGAAATACCCAATAAATTAAGTATAGGTACAATTATGGGAATACCATTGAGTGGAAATTTGAATCAGTATTTACTAAAAAATGCTAGGCATGGAAAATCGCAAGATGATTTCAAAAGCATAGTGGGGTATATGAATTTACATGGAATGGTTAAATAAGAATAAAAGGGGTCTATTTTCACTTTTTAAACATAATAATAGTAATATGGATGTGTGAAAACATATACAAACATGAAAAAATGGGTAAAAATAAATAATTTTATGAAGGTGCCTGAATAAAGGGGAGAATAAGAAGATCTCATACCTTGGGAGGGTACTTCTTAAATCATTGGATGGGATTATTAGGGGATTGGGGGAACCTTGGGAGGATTATAGAGAGGTAATGGTATATTAAATTAATGCTATAATATTTTTGAGGGAAGATAAATAGGAGGTTTTGTGGGCTTAAATAATTAAAGAGAGGGGAGTTCCTTATTAATTTCTAAACATAGGTTTCACACTCAAGATGATAAATTAATCCAAAACACAAACTATACCATTATTTCCCCCATTTTAGTTTTCAAAGATAATTTTATTTGATTATTTAAATAGGAAAAGTATGTAAATTATTAATATAATACCATTGGTGACATGGAATTAGGTCATGTTTATAAAGTATTGGTTTTAAAACCTGAAAATATAATATAGGTTTTGTAGGAAGAATTAAAGACTTATAAAATTAATAAAATAAACTAAAAAAGAATTATCATAAATTGGAAACATATATTTCTTCTTTTAAACCCTTTATGGAATATATTACATCACTTTTTGGTCATTATGATTTCATAATACATACTGTATATTTATATTGTATTTAATTTTCACCCAAAAATTCAACTATCTTGAAAAATTATGAAAAATCACCATTTGATAATTTAAATGTTTTAATTTAATAAAGAATATATATTTCATAAAATTAATTCTCTAAGTATGATAATTTACACTTTTAAATCAAAATCCCTATTTATTGAAAAATAATGGTTTTTTTAGAATAACAGCTTTCTGAACAATATAAAATTTACATTTGAATTAATAAAATTTTGACATCATTAATATTTAATAAATATTATTTTATTTAAAATATTTTATTAAAATATAATTTATTTATAAAATAATTGAATTCATCAAAAATTGTATCTTAATTGAAACTGTATATTCCCCAAAAATATAATTTGTGTTTCATCGTATCAAAATCTAATTTTTGTAAAAAAAATATTATTTAATCAATATAAAGTAGTAGTAAAGGATAAATATAATCATTATTTTATTAAAAATAAAAAATTACAAATTCATAATGTTGGGTTCTAGATACATATCACTTTATTACAATAGTGAATGCACTAAGGGTAAGGTGTACAATTGTTAGATTTACTTTGGGTGGTTCGATGAACATAGTTTGGGTCACGATCTTGATTACCTTGAACTTATATCTTGAATGGATTCCCTCATGCTTTATTTTAAGATTCTAATCTAGGTAATTATCATGGTAAAATCCTAGTGATGTTATCCCCCTTGAATGCTCAAATAAATGGGCTTAATAGCATTTGATCCTACTGGTCGAGTCCATCACCTCCTTTATTTGTGAAAATTAGATTTATCATAACCCTATATATATTAATAATATGATCACATTTTAATAGTTATAATATCAATGTTTATGATGTTTAATGGTATTTAAAATATGACAGACCATATTACGGTCCAAAATAATCAATGTAATACATGGGTTTTCCATTAATACATTACTTAATAAAGAATTCATTCATTAAAAAATCAATTTCATTTATAAAAGTTCAGTTCATTTTGAAAGTTAATTTTTAGTGTCATTTTATTTTTAACATTAATTTTTTAATTTACCCCAACTGTGGTGACAATTATTTACTATGGTTACTATTCATAATGAACAAAAAGAAAAGGGACATGTCTACCAAATATGGATCTCATGTTCCCAAATATGGAAATGTTTTTTCATGATACAATTTCATGAAGTGTAAAAAATTAATTTAATAATAAAAATAAAATTTAAATGAAAAATAATTTTTCCTAAAAATGAATTTCAAGTATAAATATGTTTTTAAACCAAATTAAAGTATAAGATTCATTCATAACACAACGATTGGATTATGTTTAATCAAAAGGAACTAATTAAATTTTGAAAATGATCCATATTATAATTTTACTTGGTAAATGTAACATCCCAAGCTTCTACAGTACACTTTTCTTTCAATAATGCAATAGCATGCATTGTACACAAGTTCGAGATTCTAACACACCGCGACCAGTCAAAGTAGCCGTTATGAATAGAAATACCCACTTTTTAAATTATATAAATATTATATTTCAAAATGGACATCATTTTTGTATTCAGAATATTGAAATTAGCCTATGTTCAATTTTTGGTATTTTATCCTATGGTGGTCATTAGAATTAATTTCACTTCGAAATTGGACATAAACAATTTCCAACCTTTTTATAGATATTGTTTCTTAAAAACAAGCTATTTGTTTTGAAAGTGGGAATAATTTTTAAATTAATTAATATAATTTATATGTTTGTAATTTGGTAAAATGTATTCCATATTTGGAATCAAAAGCTCCAAATTATGTAATTAAGACACTTTTGTTTTTTGACATTATGAATATTAATGATGGTAGTTATCTTTAATTATCGTGATTAATTAGTAATCGGGTAGTTAAGGTTAATAAAATAATATCATAATAATAAAAAATGGCCCCAACATGTGTCCTAATGCTACTGTTTGTTTCATGTCCGACCATTGGATTCCTTGTGCCAATCTTTGGGACCCCAGGAATCACTTTTGGGTGATAGTGACATTTTATTATATTATGTTTTAAAGGGAAAGTATAACCAAAGTATGTATCACCCAAGTAAAACAATTTCAGTTTTGTCTATTTAAATGATCTCTTAGACTATAAATATTCATTGGAAATCTAACAATATTTCCTACATAATGATATTTTTTTATAATTTTTAGACATTAAATAAATTAAATTTTTTATGAAACCATGATGATACACCGATTACCACATTAATTAATGATTTAAATAAAATGAAAAGATAATGTAAAATATAAGACATAAACTTGTCAAAAATAGATTGGATGAGTATCTTTAGAACCCTTATCACCTTATACTCGAAATATATAATTGTGGGACCTTTAAAATCCTAAACTCATTATATAATAATGTAATATTTCATGACTTTCCAAGAGTGCCCCTCCTCTCCTCTTATAAAAGACCCCCACCTATACCACCTTATTCCCACTATCAAAGAAATTTGGCTCGGCCAACCTCTTCCCAAATACTCTCTCAACTTCCCCTATTACTCCTAGAAGCCTCACTTTCGGTAGAAGTCTTCCCAAGGAAGCCTTTGGCTCAAAACAAAAAGAGTTACCTGATTTTAAGGTAATGTCTTCTCTTATGTTCTTTTGTGTTATTTTTCTTCTACAACCCCTTAAAATCTTTTTATTCTTTTATTTTGTAACAACACCAGTATCTTAAATATCCTATGATGTTTTTATTAGAATTATTTTATTTACACTTACACGCACCTTCGTCTAATGGTTAAAGAACATATTGTTTCTGTGGGTGGTGAATTACTGCCTCACGAAACGATGATTGTTCAATCTTCTTTTAACACATTTCATGGTGGCCATTAAGATGTTTATATATTTATATATGATATATATTATGTTTATGTTTTCCTTATACTTTTTTATTTTTCATTTATGTCATACCTTTATGATTTCCATTATGGGTAAACGCGATAATTTCATTTTAGGAAGTGCGGACTACCGCCCCCTCAAAGTGATTTGAATCGTTAATGCCATATGTGGGACGTATAAAGGATGGAGTTAATAATATTATATATGATATTATACTGAAATTATAATATACCTTTATATCATTATGATTTAATTCCATTAAATACGAAATAGAAATGAAAGTAGCGTTCATGCGTACGTACGGCTTACCGTCTCCATGAACGGTGCATTTCATTTCTTACCTCTAAATGTTATGTAATATTATAAATGCATATATATACTGGATATATATGATATATATGATATCTAAATCATGAATATAATTATGTATATAATCTATACTTTACCAAATGAACAAATTGTAATTATAAGAAGTTTATTGTTGACTCAAGTACCAAAGATAGACAAAATGGACGTTATTAACTTAAATGACTACATAATTTTCATAACATGGTAATAAGTGATATAAAAGGAATAATGAACTTGAAAAAGGTTCATAAGTAAGTATAAATTAACTCTATTTTATTATTCCGAAGGTTAAAGAACGATCGAGTCAAGTAGGACAGGAGGTAAAGGACTTCGTCTCAATCTCCTTTCATTGAGGCATATTTTGTTTTATACACAACTTTATTTTATACGGTGTATAAACCCCCATTGAATTTTACATTTATTCAAAATTAATCTTTTTTATATGAATTGTTTTACTAAACGACAAAAGGGGATGTTTTTTTTCGTACGTATGCGGTGACAACGACTTCTCCGTCGCCGTGACCTTTATTTGAGTTTCGGGTTCCTCTACAAACCATAACCTGTTTTTAAGAAATGAAAAATAAAAATGCCAAGTTTTACTTTTCTTTTATTTTGGTATTTAAAATACTTTTATTATATCAATGTGTTTTATTTATATCTTGTGATTGAAATGTGGAAATGTTATATTTCCTTTATGAATGTTTTATGTGATACGATTATGTTATGGTTTATGATATGTTTAAACCTATTCATATGAGGAATACATTGGACTTAATAAGTGATGGGTGGAGCCCGCTATAGCTCCTCAATGCATCGGTAGTTCTCATGAGACAAACTATTGTCTTGTCACGATGCCTTGACAAAATATTATTTGTAGTCTTGGCACGAGGCCTTATCTACGTGGTTATGATAGTCTGGAATTATGCATTCCATCATTATGAAAGTGGTTATTGATATTGCATGTGATTATTTTACTAGTAGAATATCCATGTGAATAAGTAAATGGAATTATTTAATTTTACTTTTTCCATATTATGTTGAAGTTCAAGTTTAAAAGGCTTTTGTTTTAGTTATACATTTCCTTAAATGTTTATGTTTATTTATGAAAGTTTCTGCTATATTGTTATCCTTAATGAGCATCTGAGCTCACCCCTTTCTATGTTTTATTTTTCCCAGGATGTAAAGAAATAGTTTATAACGGACCTACAGGGATAGTCTGAAGGGGATATGATTGTGGACTATGGAGACAATGTTATTGTGATTTTTTTCACTTTATGATGTAATGTAACATTTATGAATGTATCTAGTATTTCCAAGGCTACTAAACTAATCGGTATTTTAAGTCTTGATCCTTTTCTGATCATGCCAATGTTACATAATAATTCACCGACTCTGGGTAACTGGGGTCGGGGCGTTACAGTAAATAATTTGAAATTAAAAAATCATTTTCAATAAGAATCAATTTTTTCACTATTCATTGAAAAATCAAACATTTCAAAAAATCTCAAAATTTCACCAAAAGATAATTTTAATATTTTTGATTTAAAAACTGATTCCCCTTTTATAAAATAAAAATAATAAAATTTCTGAAATTATTTATAATATTTTCCCAAAAAAATAAAAAAAAATTAATGTAGAAACCTTGATTTTTAAGAATAAAAAGGTTTTATTAAGAAATTGGGTGATTATTTACTCTGAATTTATACAAACATATTTATTCTTCAGAATTATTATATATATTTCATAATTCAGTTAATATTATTCATACCCTCTAATTTAATGGAAATATTATGATGGTTACATGTTAATATTAATATTTTTATTTTATATCCCTGTTTTCATAAAGATTTCTATTGCATGTTATGAATTATATAAAAAAATTGTATTCTTTTAAAAAATCAAGGTGTTACATTATGGGATTCGTAGTTCATAAAATGTAGTATAGGTTTTCAAGAAACATAAGAAATCATTGTATACCTCTTCATCAGAATGCATCCAAGCCTAGCCTTAATGGAATTATATAACACCACGTACTGAAAACCATCCTCTAGAAATATTAACATGGAGGGGAACTCATCAACCTATACTATAACTCCTAAAAATCCAACATGCACTTCTACATCCATGCAAAATGATTCCCTTTCAACTCAAGCTAATTTGGTGTTCCAATATCTTGAAGAAATTAGGAACAGATCTTTGATAATAGCCTATTAAACTAAGGATTATCTACACCTCACTCATTCTCTTAGGTGCCTCCCAAGCTAGCACTTCCTCGACATTTTTTGGGTCTACTCCCACTCCCTCTTCTAAAATGACATGTCATTGGATGTGATCCTATTTAATCTTGGACTGACACTTCAAGATATTCCCATAAAATTGTTTCTCTTGGAGTATGTCTAAAACCATCATCAAATTTATCATATGATCCACCTATGACACTAAGTAAAAGAGGATCTCATTGATGAAGACTACCGAAAACTGATCTAAGATAACACGAAAGATTCAACACATGAGCCCATGAACACTACTAGTGAATTAATCATATCAAAGGGAATCTCCAAGTACTCATATTTACTATAGCGACATTGGAATTATCTCTTAAAAATATCTTCCTCTTGAACTCTGAGAAAGTGATAACCTGACCTGAGATCAGTCTTCAAGAACCTCCTAACCCCTTTAAATTATTTGAATAGGCCTTTGATTCTTATAAGATATCAGGTTTTTCTAAGAGGTATTAATTCTTTCATTTCTGTTTAATCCCTTGTTTACATTCTCTTTTGGTTTATAATCTTATGTTAGGCTATGGGCCTTGGGTTTTTTGGAAAGGAAGTGGAAGGAGAGCTATATGTTGGCTGCAGGCCAATTACATGATGTGAATTTGGAGTACACAATGTGCACTCATTACATGACCTGTAGTGTCCAAGGAAGGCCAATTAATGATACCCTGATCTTTATATGATGTATAAATAAATTAAATTCCATACAGTTTTATGAGAATATTTTATAAAATAAGAGGTAGGGGCCTTTTATTTTTTTATAGAAGGCCCACCATCACTTTCATTTCCCTCACGCATAAGAGGTCCACTAGAGCGCTTTTCCATTGAGCCTAGAGTTAGGATATAGTGTTTTTCCACAATCTGGACTTAGTTTCTTCCATCATTACTCTCGTTGGATCCACACTAGTGATTTTTTAATTCCTCTTGGGGAAATATTTTTTTACTTTCGTATTGACAGAGTTATTTAGGTGAAAGCTAATATTCCCTACTTACTATATTTTCTTCCATTCATATTTTCTATCTCAATATGAACCGAATCAGATCTTAATATTGGATAAATGTACTACTATGGACCTATGTTAGGTGTTTTATAATATCCCTTAGAGGTTTGGTGTTTTATAAGCATAGTTGTCTTTGTTTCATAAGGATTGTTTTCTAGTGGTTTCCCATTAATTATTTACATGGTTGATTTGAATGAATTAGAACCTATTAAGGTTTCCCAAAAGGAATCTTTGAGATTTTTGGATGTTGTTATCCCCAACCTAGGCCAACCATGGGGTGTTCCCTTATATCTTCCCTTGTTGTACCATCTTGTGGGGTGTGTGCGAGCCTGCCTTACTAGAGGAATCCATTTTAAACTAAATGAGAATTGAAATGAGATGTTTGGATAAGTTTACAAAACTTTTTCAATGTGTTGACATGAAGTGAATTATTTAATTGATTAAATGGAATTTATATAAATTGTGGGAATGGTTTGGATGAACTCATGGTATTTTATTAATAATGTAATGATGATTAAATGATATGTTTATTGTTTATGGTATTTTATTCCTAATACAAGATCCTTGGATCCTAATTCCAAAGGACGCCATGGAAATTTCTACACCATGGGTCTTGAATAGAGTAGTGGATGACTTGGATCAATTTCCTCATCAGATCCTAATTCAATAGGATTATATGGGCCATTAAAACCATTGGATTAGGCTTCCATGGGCTTGCATTGGACATAGTAATTTGACAAGATCCTTGAACCACACCAAAGTCTTTACTGAGTTTACATTAAGATGCTCTAAGGACTCACTGTTGATTCCTTGGTCATTTGTACCATGGATTTGTCCCTTCGTGGTCTGACACTTTTGATTACACGACACATATATTTTATATGACACTATATTATATGGCATCGTTATGATGGAAATTTTATAATGGATTCTACAACATGGTTGTGGTATTTGTTTACACCAGATTACTTGATGAGGTCGTTGTGCATTTTTTATATTCTTATAGATAGCCCATGGTATGGGTATCAGTTTATAGTAATTGAATGTATAGGAACACTTACTTATTTTGTTTAAAACTTCTCTATTATGGACGCTTTACATTTTTTGGTAGGGAGACTTGGTAGGAGGAATAGTATAACTAGACTTGAATCACTTTATTTTGAGTACTTTTATACATGTGAAATTTTGTGCACTTCTTAGCTTGTAATACACATACTGAATTTATTATAGACATCATTGGTGGTGTCCTGCTGAGTGTTATCTCACACACAATTTGGACCACCGTTGGGTACCGGGATAGACTTCGGGGATGTAGGTAGGGACTGGGGAAATCACCCATTGTTTAATTCTTGATTTTCTTATTGACTTGAGGACCGAGTTAAGATTGTAACGCTAGTTATGATAGTTCATTTGGGTCTTTTTGGTATTTTGATATATTTATGGTAATAGATGCATGTATACCTATTTTCCTACATTGTAGAGACATTAAATGACCCATCATATTGTATATGATATTACTTTTGGAATTTTTTATTTAGTATTGTCTTGGATGTCTATCTTCTATCTGGTTGATTTACTGCTTTCATTATTGACTGTAATTTTTACTACCACTAAGCTACAATCTAATTTGAGGTAATAGACTCCCCGCATACACACCCTAGGCTTAGGCTTCTAGTCAATAGCCTCTATCATAAAGTGTGGCACACTTGAGGCCATGTGACCCACCATCTTAGGGAACTATTTAGTGGCATCAGGATTGGGATGTTATAAAGTGGTATCAAATGGGTTTCTCTTTTTTAAAATACTATTTTGAGACAATTAAGAGAGGATATGGATGGTATTGGAATTTGTTAATTGATTTTTCCAACGAGTAGCTAACACATGTATAGAGAAAATCCAAATTTCCCTGAATAGAAATTCACTACTACAAAATTAGGTTTATCCAGTGCTATAAATTTGACAGCGCTAGCTAAAAACTCAGTTAAAGAACTACTTTTTCAGTGCTAAAAAAGAGATGTCAAAGGGGGTCTTTAACAGTGCTTATTTTTAGCACTGCTAAATAGGGCCTTTAATAGTGCTAAAAAATGTTAAAGGGGGCCTTTATAAATAATTTTCTACAATTGTTGATAAAGGCTCACCCTTTATCTTCACTTTTAAAAAATCACTGATAAATGGGATATTTTATTCATGCTTGTATAAAAGTACTCATAAGGGGGGTTACCAGTGCTTTTTTAGAAGTTCTAAAAAATACCCCCCTTTATCGGTGCTTTTTTAGTAGCGTTGATAAGGTTATAATTCAAAAATATATATTTCATTAAGAATAATATGTTAATATATAAATATATTTTTATTGATATAAATATAGTATATATTTTTTAAAATATTTTTTAGCAAAGTTAAATCAGAATTCACACTTAATACAGAATATATTTAGTGGAAATGGATTATAAAATTAGTAAAAAAATTAATTAATAATTTTCTTATTCTTAATGATTAATAGTCATTTAATATCAATTTGAAGACACAAAATATAAAAAAAAGATCTAAAATAAGTTAAAAACGTAACCCGATCTTCAAAAAACCATAAATTTTGATTTGGGTGTCTATTTGAGCTCTACCACTTATCAACTCTAATACTATGACTAGATATACACTCTCATTGGTTGAGGAAAACATATAGCATATTTTCTTAGGCCAAAAATGGCCTAGAAGTTCTCAAAAAGTGAGTTTTTAGTCGGGGTACCACAATTTTTTAACATTCAATGGATTTTCTACCTCATTTAAGGGGTTTTATAGCCTTTTTTAGTGAATACAAAATTTATTCCCTAGTATTACATTTATATTGATGTTATGGTTTTGAAATTTTATCATTTTTTTCAATGTAATTTTATTTATAATTAAATACATGCAATTTTTTTATATTTTCTAATAATAAATCACTCATATAAATACATATATCAACAAATATCTGTAAAAATGTATATTTTAATACATTTAAATCAATACATATTCTAAAAAATTATTTAAAATAATATCTTACCATTTTTTACATTGTACAAATATATTTATAATGTCTATATATACATATATGTGTATGTTAATAAATAGATATATATTTATATTATATTATACTATATGTTAATTAATATAATATATAATATATATTAATAAATATAAGTATATATATATCAAACACACACATATATTGTATAAATGTATTTAAAATAATTATATAAATATATGAATAAAAAATCTATATGTACGTATAAATATAAATAAATAGATATATCATTAAACAGAAAAAACATCAACCCGGTGTAGGGGTAAAGGCAATATATATTTGAAGGAGAGGAGTAGGGTTCGAATCCAGTAAAGCACACATGACGCTGTAAATTTGAAAAGTGTTGATTAAATGGATGGTGGGGTGAAAACCGCTGATAAAGGTGGTTAGTGCATGGTTAAAGGTGTTGTGGAAGAGATGATAAAGTATTTCAAGCTCATTGACATCTTAAAAAATACCCCCTATAATAGTGCTTCCTTTATCTATGCTAAAAAATCACTCTGAAAGGACCCCTTTAACAGTTTAAAAAAAGAAATGTTAAATGGGATCTTTAACATCGCTAAAAACCACTGTTAAAGGACCCCTTTAACAATGATTTTTTAGTGCTAAAATATGTTTTGGGCATTTAACCATGCTCCAGTTTTTAGTGGTTTTTTATTACTGATAAAGTCATACTCTATCATTGTTAAATGCCTATTTTGTAGTAGTGATTTTTTTTCTATATGTTTCTTATTATAGTTGATTTGATTCCACCATTCAGGGATGCACTTGAATTGTGATTTTATTATGGATATGATTGAGTATTATTTTACAATTTCTTGATCAGATGAGGGTATGCATCTCATGATTCATTTTATGAACCTTCTATAATTCACAATCAATGCATTCTACTATTCTGTATAGGATGCATCACATGACTTCATAACATTATTATGTGTGCCTTGATTGAGATAAATGTTGTTTGATAGATGATTTGAGTGGGTAATTGAGAAAAATTATTATTACTTAGAGTGTTGTCATAACATATTTTTTTTTTACGAATTTGGTTATAGTAGACACCTTAAGCTGTCAACTATGGCATGTTGAGTCCTGGACCATTGGTGGCATGGACTGCAACATGTTATGGTATGGATTGGGTGGACTCCAAACATTGGTTCATGGGGTGTATGGGCCTTAAGGATTGGAACTAGTGGACAACTTGGAACAAAAATTTAAATAGAATTTTGATATAAATTTTAATTTAAAATTTAATATAATTAGTGAAATAGCTAATTTGATCTTGACTCGACTTTAGAGTGGGCAGTGGACTATGTCGCAGGTACTTCGTGAATGATCCTTTTTACAAAGTCCTAGATTTAGGAGTATAAATAGGGGTAACTCTCATTTCTATGATGTTTATGACATGTCCTATGTTTTGAACTATGATATTCTAGTTATCGATAAATTATCAGGCATGCGTTTGGCACTATAGAGACATGTCACCATGATAAACTACAGTCGTACGCCAGGACGGTGGTGATGACTATGATCTAGAGGTGGTGGTCTATGGGCTACCAGTGGATCTTCCTATAGTTACAGCTATGAAACTAGTATTTTTACCAGATACAAGTGATTATTCATAGTTTTTTGGTGTCTTTCTATGAAATAAGTATATTTTTTATAGAGTGACATAGCTTTCCTCATTTATGGAAGATCTGATGCACATGTCCCGAATATAGAATCCCCCCACAATTATAGGGGTTGGAGGTCCATAGGATACTAAGTCATTGATTGAGACAACCTTTTAGATCTTTGATCGTTTGGATACACCTTCTAGGTATAGAGTGAAGCTTGCGACTTGTATGCTTTTTGGAGTAGCTAAGCACTAGTGTGATGTTTTGAACTGGGACGATCTGATTTGAGATATGGTTTATAGAGATTTCCAATCAAACTTTTAATGATTAATTTTTACCTAATACTCAAATAGATGAAAGGTCCATTGATTTTATGATTCTAGAGTAGGGCATTATGATTATTATTGAATATTCTACATGCTTTATCGATCATAATTTTTTTTCACTGATTCACCTTGTTGATGATCTATAGAGGGTGAGACACTTATAGGAAGGTCTTATACATGTTGTTTGATTGCAGGTCAGTGGGTTCATATTGATGAATATTACTATGATAGTGAATTAAGAACTTATTATTTAGCAGAACCTAAAGGAATATGGGAATGAAATGTAGGGAAATTTAGTGTCTCAACCTAGTGGTTTAGCTTCTAGTGGAAAGAAGTGTAATTTTAAGGCTTCTTGTGAGGCGAGTACCAGCCAATCAGTTAGTTTTGGTCATTCTGTTTTCAATAATTAGTGAGGAATATGGGGAAATATGAAGAATCAATGAGATTGAGACCTATTCGAGTGTCTACCTTTTGGAAAGATGGGCAATGTATAATGAATTTGAAAGACCTTCCCCCCAATAGTCAGTGGGATGGGGTCAACTCCAACTCCATGTTTAGAAGTGGTATTCACTGTTAAACGTCAAGATTGTAGATAGAGTACTGTGAGTCATTCGTGTCAAGGTGGTGGTCATGTTTGAGGAAGATATCCACCAGTTACACCTATATATTGGAGTGGGCCTACTTCTGGTAGTTTGGTTGTTTCAGAGGGATCTGATTTAGGCCAGATATATTCTATAAAGACTACACTTGAGGATTAGAGTATTAGGAATATGTAGATAGTGGTATGATTTTAGTAGCCTCTAATTTAGTATATATTATTTTTGATATAGATGCATCACATAGTTTTTATATCAATACCTTTGGTAGGGAGCCTTGGGATTATGGTTCAGTTTTATGATGGTGTTTTAACACTTAAAGAATCTATTGAGGATTTGAATGGAGGGTCTAATCTAGTGTAGAGAGTTCCATATTAAGATTAGTGGGTTTCACTTCATATGAGATAATTGTATCCTCTATATAAAAAGGCTTGAAATCATAATCAGGTTTTACTGGACAGTTCCTTATCAAGATCTTGTTGATTTCTATCATCGGAGGGTGACTTTCACACCACCATAGGGTGGATTTTAAATTTACAAGGAAAAATGGAATGTCCATGTGGGATAATTTGGAACAAAGAATCATGGGATGGGTGGAAAGACAACCCATATAGCTATTTTATTTTTATATGGTTAGGTATTGCATCAGGAATATTTCCCTCTAATGGTAGATCATTTTAGGGATGTTTTTTGGAATGAATTTTCTGGTTTACCTCCTAAGAGAGAGGTGGATTTCTCCATTGATATAGTTTCAAAAGCTACACCGGTATAAATTATTCCAAATAAGATTTATAATATAGAGTTTTATAATCACAAAAGATGTCTAGAGGACTTAGAATAAAAGGGTTTTATATGACCCATTACTTCACTTTGGGGTTTTCCTGTCCTTTTGTGAAAAAATTTGACGGTATAATCAGTATATGCGTGGATTAACATAAATTGAACTATTTGAAGTTTAAGAATTGGGATCTTTTTCCATGGATAAATTAACTTTCTGATCATCTCTATGGATCTCATGTGTTCTCAAAAATTTATTGAGATTGGGTTATCACCATGTGTTTTATTGACCTAGGGACATACCTCATATAGTTTTTAATGGCAGGTATGGTCTATATGAGTATTTGGTTATGTGGTTTGGTATGATGAGTGCAGCAGATTTTTTCATGGAACTGATTAACTAAGTTTTTTATCCTTATCTAGGTTCATTTCTAGTGGTATTTGTGGACGATACCTAGGTGTATTCTCATAATCGATATGAAAATGATAAAATTATTGAGATCATTATGGATACATTGAGAGAGCCTCAATTATATTCTAATAGAAAAAAGTTTCACTTATGGATGGATAATATGCACTTCCTAGTTCAAATTATCTCAAATATAGGAGTATCGATTGACCCATAAGATGTGAGAGTTGTGGTTTATTGGGAGAATCCCAAGAACATATTTGACATGAAATGTTTCTTGGGGCTATCTGGATCGGTCGGAATGGCCTGAAGGCCTTCATTGTTTTATTATTTTTGATAATCCACATTTCAAGGGATAAGGTGGAACCCTTACAAGACCCAAAGGCTCAAGGACAATTACATGACCCGTAGGTCTTAGAGGGAATCACCCAGAAAAGAAAACTCGGAACTGCTCATCCCCAGCATGTGCCATGATATCAGCACTCCACCTTTGCAGGGATGGTCGGCTAGCTATCCTATGCAAAGCTGCATAGGCCCAGTATCGATGGAAAAGCCATACCCTCTCATTCTTCCAATTCCGGTTAGCTCTGCTCCAGTGAATGTGCCTACCCTGAATCCTCCTCTAAAGCCTTGTCCCTTTTAGTATGACTGGAACATATGAATTCATGTGGCCCGAAGGCCTTGGGGTGGCCCAAAGGCCTTAAATATCATAAATTGAATTTGATGTAGTGAAGGTGGGTTGAGTACCTAAAGTCTTTTGACATTGAGCTCGCTTATATTCCTAAAAAGGGGAATGCAGTGGCTGATGCACTGAGCTAGAGGAGGTGAAATATGGTTAGATATTGGTAGAATATGGAATTGTTTTCAGATATATGATTGGAGGTGAAATATGGTTAGATTTAGACATTTCTTTAATCCTTGGTAGTGAATTTCACTCTTTTGAAAAGATTTATAATGAGACAGTTATAATATTCTGAGGTCCTAGTCCTACGGGAGAGTGTGTTATGAGAAGACCTGCATCCTGATTAGACAATAGGTGAGGATGAAATTATTAATATTCATGGTCATGTATGTGTTTAAATATAAATACATGAAGATTTAATGTGGGTCATTCATACCTCGGTTTGGGTAGTTCATCCCGGCATTATCAAGTTGTATCGTGATATACATCACTAGTACTGGTGGTCAGGGATTAAATAATAGGTAGAAATTTTTGTTATGAGATGTTCCACCTATCACAATGTGAAGGAAGAACACCAGTGACCAAATGGCCATTTACAGTAGTTACCCAATCCTAATTGTAAAGGGGAAGATGTTGTGATGAATTTTATGAGCAGTCTTTCGATGTAAACTTAGAGTAGTGATGCTATATGTGTTGTTGTTCATAGACTCATTAAGGTCCCTCATTTCATTCCAATCAGGGAGACCATATCAGTAGTTGAGTATGGGAGATTTAATATTTTTGATATTGTACACCTTCAAGATTATCCATATATGATCGTATCATGTTGGGATTCTCAGTACACATATTGATTCTGAAATATTTTACAGAGGTCATTCGGTACACAGGTGCTTCTGAGTATGGAGTACCACCCTCATACTGATGTCAAGTCAAAGTGCTCTATAATAGTTTTGATTACATGATGTGAGCATTTTTCCTTGATTTTGGGGGATCTTGGGATTGGAATATACATGTTGTTGTGTTCACCTACAATAATAGCTATCAGATTGATATACAGAATCAACCTTATGAGGATTTGTATGGTAGGCCATGATGATCAACACCCTACTAGCCAGACGTATGTAAGGAATTATTGCTTGTACCTCATCTCATTAAGGAGACTTCGGTGAAGGTTCATTTGATTTAGAAACATATGGATACCAAACATTCGAGACATAGATCTAATGCTAATTTTCATTGATGACCTTTAGAGTTCAAGGTCAGGGATCAAGTTATTTTACAAATATCATTGAGGATGATACATAGAAGGATTAAGAAATAGGTTAATCTTTCAATGATATATGTGGGTACATTCAACATTTTGGAGAGATTTCGGTTGGTAACCTACTAGTTATAGTTACCTCCAAGGTACCGAGCCAAGTATGAAATCTTCCACATATCTCAAATATGCCATTATCACTCAGACCCATCTCATACTCTATATCCAGATGAGATTGAGGTACATGATCATGTGTCCTTTCTAGAGAATCCTATTCATATCATTGCAAGGAGAATTAAGGTTCTCTAAGTCTGATCATTTCCTCTAGTAAGGGTGTTATGGAAGTATCGTTGTTTACAGGATGATACATGGGAGAAGGAGATTGATGTACATGCTTAGTGAATAGAATTATTCTCAATAAATTCTTGGCCACCCATAGAAATTAAAATATTAGGAACAATTTCTTTAAGGGGGGATATTGAAAATTAATGGGTTCTTCTATGAGGTGTGAATTCTTTTATTTAAAATTAAACCCTTGTTTATGTTCTCTTTTTGCTCAGACCCTTAAATCGAGTTGGGGATGGTTGGTTTATTTCTGGAAAGGAAGTGGCAAGAGGTTTTTTTACTGGATATAAGCCAATTACACGATGTGTAAATTTTATTACACAATGTGTACTCATTACATAGTGTGTAGTGTCCTAGGAAATCCAGTTCTTGATGTGTAAAGGCTTTTGCTTATGGGGAAGGCCTCAAGCATTAAACAAATTGGAAATCACTTACACATCTTGTAATTTACTGATAACACTTTTTAAAATAAGAGGAAGGGGACTCTTATTTTGGATAGAATCCCCTCCCAGGCTTTCTTTTCCCTCGCATAGAGGAGGACCTATAGAGAGCTTTCCACTTGAGAATAAATCTAGGCTTTCGTTTTTCTTCATCATCTGAACCCTATTTCTTCAACCATCATTGTCATTAGATCCAGACTATTGAGGTATTCATTCTTATTGTATTATTATTAGTTTACCTTCATATTGATAGAGTTATTTAGGTGAAATATATTATTCCTGATTTCCAGTATTTTTATTCATTCATCATTTTTCTCTCGACCTGGACCAAATCAGAGATCAATACGGGATATGTTTTCTACAACTGGCATTTGGTAGGTGTTCTATAAATTTCCCTCAGGGCTTGGTGTTTTATAAGTATAGTTGTAATTGTGTTTCATAAAATAGTGCCTAGTGGGGAACCATTATTTAATTTAATCGTTGAATTGAATAAATTAAAACCTATTTAGGTTTCTCACTAGCACCTTTGAGATAGCTAGAGGTTTTTAACCCCAACCTAGGATACTCATGGGGTGTGCTCATATATCATCCCTTGTTGTACCACCCCATTGGGTGTGTATGAGCTATCCTTATTGGAGAGAGAATTTTTAAACTAAAGGGAAATTGAATTGAGATGTTAGGATAAGGTTATGCCTCATTTTCCATGTGTTTACAAGTTTTAAATTGTTTAATTGTTTAAATGTAATTTATAGAAATTTTGTAAATGAGTTGGATGAAATCATGGAAAGTGATTATTTATGTAATGATGATGAAATGAGATAAGTATTGATTATGGTAGTGGATTCATTGGATGAGCTCCTAGGATTCTGAATCCATAGGAAACTACGGAAATTTTTACTACATTGGTATTTTTATGATAGTGGATCCCTTGGACGTGTTACCTTCTTGGATACTGGTTATGTAGGATTGCATGGGCCTTGATACCCATTGGATCTAGATTTCATGGGATTTCATTTGAAATGGTCCCTTAACATGCTCCTTGGACCCCACCCAAGTCTTTATTGTGTTTCTATCGAGATTCCCCTGGGACTCGACATAGATTCCTTGGTTTTCTATACCTTGGATCTGGCCCTTCATGGTCTAACACTTTTGATTATACTGCATGGACGTTTTGGATGTTAGTTTATTATATGGAAAGAAAGTGATTGATATTGTATATGGGATTATTTAGAGTGTCCATGGTAGTTTTTTACACTAAATTACATGGGTAGGTCATTGTGTATTTTTTATATTCTTACAAATATCCCATGGTATGGGTATCAGTTTATAGTTTTTGACTTTACGGCAACACTTGTTTGTTTTAGTTTATATCTTCCCTTGTTATGGGATATTGACATTTGTTTACAAGGATCCTTGGTAGGCTGGAAAGTATCACTAGACTTTTATCACATTACTTTCAGTAATTTTATATGTGTTATATAATTCACACTATTTATCTTGGTATGCACAAACATGATTTTTTATAGACTCTATTGGTAGTGACCTACTGATTTTTATCTCACATCTAGTTCAAGACACCATTGGGTACCCATAAAGACTTCATGGATGTGGGTAGGGACCAGGGAAATCACCCATAGTATGATTCTTGATTTTCTTACTTCTTACGATCATGAGAGAACATGGAAGATATAGGATCATGATTCTAGATAAGATAGTTATTTATAGTCTTCTTTTATTTTGACACGTGTATTATACTATATTCTTGTATGCATTTTTTCCAACTTTATAGGGACATGACATGACACATCATATTGTATATGAGATTAATTTTTTCATTTTTTACTTATTCTTGACTTGGGTGTTTATCTTCTGTCTGAATGATTTACTTATTTTTCAATTGACTATTATGTTTACTACCACTTTTCTAAAATATGACATAAGGGAATAGTCTCCCCACAAACACACCTTATTCCCTCACAGCTACTTAGAAGCCCTTGGCATATGAAGATGAATTCTTGAAGCCATGTGTTCCACCGAATTGGCGAACCATTTAGTGGAATCTAGGTCGAGATGATACAATTTAAAAAGTGGATATTTATTCTTTACGGTCACAAAGTTTATGTGATGATAATCCATACACAACATCGGGCTCTCATCCGACTTCTTGGTGAAAAACATCATGGCTTCCTAGGGGGATACACTATGTCTAATGAAACACCTACTCTAAAAATCCTCCAACTACACCTTCAACTCTTGATGATTTGTAGGGTCCATCTGATATTTTTTCATAGATAGTGTGGTAGTCCTTGGGTGTAGGTCTATGAAAAAGTCTATATCTTAGGGGAAAGGTTAGTCTAACACCTCATTAGGAAATACTTTATCATACTCCTCCACCAATATAAGAAAAAGAAATCTCAAATTATCCACTAAACTAAGGATCATTCTTTCCATCTAATGAGAAATAAATTGTATCCACCTAAACCTGATTGAATCATTCTCTTATCGGGATTCCAACTTAGCAATAAAGGAAAATTTCATCCCATCAACTTAGATGCATATCATTCTCTTACTAAAAAAATAAATTTGATCATAAAACTTGGAGATACATTCCATAAATGGAATGAAAATATAAGGCCTTAATATAGATATGAAAATATACTATATGAATCTCTCCCCAACAAGAGATAGTTCATACTAATGGCAGAAGTTTGTAATCATTGAATCTCCACTAGTATGTGTCTTTAATAGTAAAGGTTGGGCCAAAGGATCCAAGAGAATATAAAAATCTCAAAAAGTGATGTGAAAAGGAATTATTGGATCATGAATATATCTATAAGAACTAGAGATAAAGTATAAAATATATACATAAAACATTTCTTCTAGGTAATAAGCCTCTCCTTCTTGCAGTTATCCACGATCGTGACCACCAACTCCTTAATCCTATAAAGGGCCACTTGGAGATGGTTTTTGTGGTAACATATCATTACATAGGCTACCACCTAATGGTATCAAATCTCCTCTATCTCTTCCACTACCCTATAGACTACCATGATCATGTAAATGCCTCTTTATAGGTGGTTAATTGATCATATCTATATCACTTTAAGGGAATGTCGGGTTATCCTACATGATATCACCTCACCATCACAGGTGAAATGATCACTCTCTCATGGATGAATTAATCCTTCTTGAGAGCCCAAATTAGATAACCCACTATCTTGAGATTGTCGTTGAAGCTTCCTCACATGCTTAAACCAATAAATCTAATGTCAATTACCAGCTATAGAGTTCTCCGCTCCAGGTTACCCACTACCATAAACAACTATCACCAACTGATCAACTAGAAATCTCTCCAAATCAAGGAAAGTTTAGTTAATTTACCCTAACTAATGAATTGAAATAAATATATACTAATCCATCCCAGGTATCTCACTAAAAATCATGATCAACGTTCCTTGATTGAAAGTACCTATCACAAACCATGTCCATGGAGTACTATGTGAGGTTAGAGAACCTCAAAGCATACTCTATGACTAATATGCTTCCCTTATAGATCTCAAAAATTTCCTATATACATACTACCATAAATTTCACTGAATAAAACTCCACCCTAAAGAGTAATTCTAACTTTTTCCACGTGAGAGTCTCCTCATCATGCATCTTCGTCACCAAGCTCCACCATCGCCTTTTTGGTCCATGGAGAAGCCTCACCACTAGGACCACCATCAGATTGGGATGGATCCTAACAAGGATAAAAACTCTCCTAACCACCTCAACCTATCCTATGCTACCTAGGAGTCTAGATCACCGCAAAACCTAAGTGATCTAAAAGCTATAGAACTAATTAAGTACACTAAACCTATGAACATTACCATCTAGTATTATCAAAACAATAAAATGAACAATGGGTGAAGTTAGTATCATAAAACCTCCCAGAGGAACTTCCTCAGGCACAGGTCCCTAGACCAAAGCATCATCACTAAGTGAATCCTTATAATCAATCCTAGCTTGGTTCCATCATGGTGACACCCTATAATAGTAAATATGTATCAAGTTCAAAGAGAATATTTGGGTAGTTTACATAAAAATGACTTAAAACCATAACACATTCCAATATGATGCATGTACTGATGTTTTCCATAGAAAAAGTTACTACATATACCAATTCAATATATATCTTACTACAGTTTTGGTGAATTGATACATTTATTGACACACCATCACTAGATTGAGATCCAAGCTCAATACACTTTAAAATTATTTCCCTAGTTCTCAAACCCATACTCACAGCTAGAATATCTCTGAAATTTGGTTATAATACATCCCACTCTGATACCACTCTTTTATAACCCAACACAATGGGTCATGTCAAGCCAATAGTATGCTAAATGTGACACCCCAGTTCTACCTCTAGTAAGAAAGAGGATGTAAACTAGAACCACGTTGGCATATCATACACCTAGGATGATATCTCTTAAAGAAACAGTATAAACACCGAAATCTCCATACACTAGTATAATGTGAAAACAATAAATAACTAATACCAAATATGAATGCATACAACTAATTTCACATTAGAGTATGATAAAGAGTGTAGAAAGTATAGGTCCAAATTTAATCCCATAATAATTGTAAAAGAGTCAAACCTACTAAAAATGGGGATTGTTGTCAATATAAAAATCCTAGAACCATCTATGTTCCATTAATAGAAACCAATATCTACCTAAATCCAGACCTACTAGTAATCATTTCAAACAACTATCTTTTACATAAGACAACAAACATGTTGGAATATCCCATACAAGGGTGAGTTATACACACCCTATAGGACACTTCAAAATCATCAAACACAACATCAAATAAAGAGCAAGATGAATATCACAAAGGTAATTAAATCTGAAGGAAATACAATAACAACTCATATATACTCATATATTAATACTAAGACTTTATGAAAGGCCACATCATCACTTCCATCCTAGGATTCTACCTAAGGCACATAGGAAATTCTCACCAGAGGGAACAAACTTCTCGAGTCTCATTAACACTGAATCCTTTTAAAACAAACCACTCCTTTCATACATATATATTACGTATAAATATATATATATATATATATATAAGGTTCTTGGGGGTAAAATTATTACTAAACACACATGGACATCTCAAAAAGGCAATTCATACCCCCCCCCACACTGAAGGATATCCTACCAATAAATCCCTTTTTATTGCATACATTTATAGTTCCAAAAACCCTTGATTTAGTACATGGGATGTAGCCCCACCATTGGATGGTCTGAAGGCCCCATTTTTTGATGGCCCAGAGGCCATGCCTGTATCCAACCTGCATCATAGTTTTTCCACATCATGTCTATGTCACCACCATCTTAATGACTTGAATTATCAATACCCCAAAACCCATTCAGTATGAATATTACTTCTACCATAGTATCCACATTGCTATAGTGATGCATTTCCACTATATTATCTATTATAGCACCTGTAGAAATTCTCCCCCAACTGTATTTGAACCTCGGTCTGATAGAGGATTATGAGTATCCTTAATAATTTGGATAATACCTGAACTAATAATATATAAATTGATGAATATTAGTCACATAAAAAATCAAATCCACTCCAGGTCCATATGAGTTTAGATTCCTTAGAAACATGGAAACAATACAACAGGTTCAAAGAAATCTACATTTCCTTTCTTATTCCATTGTAATTAAAACCCATTTTGAAATATCATTCTTAATACCATACTTCATGTCCTGGGGAAAAGAAACATAATAATTGGATGATCTCATATTCTCGGTAAGGGTAAACATAAGAGATATCAATAATCACATAAGCGTAACATGAGATGAAGGGTGTGAGGATATGATCTTAACATTTTAAATCTATACCATACATATCATAAAATAATAATCTTGAGTCATGGAATAAATATTTGAACTTCAAAATACATGAATTATAAAATAATTAATGAACATAATCCATAAGATTGTAACACTTACATGAAACGTAAACTTGTGGCATACTCATAATCATATAACATTATGAACATTTATAAATAGAAAAATGTGAACTCATTAAGTCAAGTACATGAGACTAAACCCTTGAATAAAATTATTTACATGAAACCAGGTCCATACATAATATTATATACATGAAGTCTAGGTCCATGCATAAACTTATAGACATCAAAAATAGGTCCATGCATAGAATTGTGAACATGAAATAACATTCACACATAACCTATTTACCTATTGAGTTATCCATATTTAACCATTGCATCGGAGGGAGATATAGGTCCCACCCATTACATAATGAAAATGATATATATGTGTTCCATAAGATCATAAATCATTCATCATATCAGAACCCATGAAAATAAATGGGTTTCATGAACCTTTCATCAAATCATAAACCATGGAGATGAAATAGGTTTCACAATTATTATGTCATCATAAACATAAACCAACCATAAAAAAATATGGGTATTATCTTTGAATAATATTCCTATTAAATCATAATTAAAATCAAATAATGTTATCTTAAATGGAAAATAATTTTTAAAAATCACTTCAAAATATTTTTGAAAAAAAAATAACATTTCCATTTTCAAATCACTTCTTTTTAAGTTGCTCCACAATTATAAGGGAAAAAATTTTCTTTAAAATATCATTTTAATCCTATAATATTTAAAACAAATAATTAAATCATTTTGATAGTAGAAAAATAAGCTTATTGTTAACTAGTTAAAAAATATTCCTTTTATATTTTTGTTAAAAAAGTCACAAAGAACCTCATTTAGAAACTGAAAAAAAAAGAATCCTTTAAACCCATTTTGTAAAAAATATAACATGATTAAAAATGAATTTAAAAAATCATAATATAATAGTAAAAACATTTTCAAAAACAATATTAGAAAACATGGATGTGGAATGAAAATAGAGTGTTAAGAAAAATTTATAAAATTAATTTTAAAAAGAAGTCCCTTATAAATACCATGTCATTAAAGTGATCATTAATAAAAATAATAAATTATGAGTATTAATATAAAATAAACATAAAAAGTGTAAATAAAATCATAATATAATAAAAATTATTTTCAAACATAACATAAGCATGAAATAATCAATGAAGTTGAATTTTAACCTAAAGAATAGATATTTGGTTGAGAAATCCCTTACCGCTTTATAATCAGTCAAATTGTATGCCCCAAAAAAGTAATAAAATAAAATGAAACATTGAATAAAATTAAGATAATGATATTCATGAAATTATATATCAAAGGGCAGTATATACACCACACCCAAGAAATAAGTGGTGAATATCGCTTGTGTCTCACAGAAAAAAAGTGAGACAAGAAACTGTTGCCTCACACTTCCCTTTAGTTTTGCATACATTAACCTGAAGTATAAAGGTCTAAATAATGTTATTAATTAATTATTATAATATTATAATATTTATAATAACTTATGTTTTACATTTGTAACATCTTCCCACCCATTCATAAATAACATTTCATTAATTTTATTAGTTCTGTTGTGTTCATTTCATAACTCCATGATTGGTTCATTTATGTATAACTATGGATTTTCTTATCAAATAGAAATAGAACTATAGAAGTGAAATAAAATGGTATTAATGAACTTACATAATTTTAAGTGGTCCATTATATCATTTTTTTATGAAAATAGGATTATTAATTTAATAAAATCTTAATGATAAAAGTTTATATTATTTTTAGCGGTTATTATGACAACCACGAACTAGTTTCATTTTATTTAATGTTAGGTATATATATTAGTTACCAAAAATGAAATAAGTTATAATACAACTTTTAAAATATTATTTATCTAGATTAATACTTTTATAACCATCATTGAATGAGGAAATGGAAAATGAAAAGTCATTAATCACAGTGACGGTTAGCCATTATAATTTGGACAGTGGTTTTATCTCTTTGAATAAGAGAAGGAAATAAAAGAGATTGATATGAGATATTAAATTAGAGACATAAAATTATAGTATATAAAATATATTGGAGTTATTATTAAGTTATGTATGAATTATGTGAGGATAATGTAGAAAAAAATAAATTAAGAGAGGTTGTTTGAGAAAGTTACCTCTTAAATATCACCTTTATGAAGGACCCCTTAAAGAACGTTGAATTTTTCATTAGGTTAGAATAGTAAAACATGGATGTATGGAGTTGGTGGAGAATATTTTTCATATAATTGAAAATATTCAAGTATTATGAGGAGAAAAGTGGTGGTGAGGGGGTATTTCTATGTGAGGAGGGGTGGTTTTAAGTGATTAAATAATGATTATTTAGCATTTAAAGCCAACCAAATTTGAGTGATATTAATTACAATGAATTTGGATTATAATTAATGTTTTAAATGATTTTTATGGTAGATAAACACATTAAAATACCATTTCATTCAGTATTTTTTTAGGTATTTTAATCTTTTAACATTTAACTTTATCCTCCTATATTATTTTACCTATATTGTGGAAAATATTTTTTCTGCCACAGTAAATTTTTTATACATAAAAATTAAAATGCTCTTATAACCTAATTTTGACCATCTAATTCAATCCTTTTTTAAAAATTCTAAACATATAAGTTTAAAAATTAAAATTAAAATTAAACAGTCAAAACACAATTAAAACTGTTTTTTGGAAAAAAAAAATTTTAATACCAAAAATCTACTTACACAAAAAATAAAGCATAAATAATTCTAAAATTTAATTAATTATATTAAATATAAATAAAAATTACTTATGTTACATTGAGGTTAATTTTTTATTCATAAAATTACTTTTAAATAAAATTAGAGTTTTATAAAAATTTGTATTTTTTATTATTTACTCCAAAATAAAACTTTTGAGAACATTATGAAAAAAGCAACCTAAGATAATTTTTACATAATAAATCCAAAAGTGATGTTAATTTATCAAATTAATTTTATAAATGTTTTAGAAAATATTATATTTATTTTCTCACAAAAAAACAATAAAAGTCTCATTTTGAGGAAAACATATATTTGAAGAACAAAAAGACCTTACTAAAAATTATATGTTTATTACCAAAGTATATATTAATATACTAACAATGAGTTAGAAAATTTTATATTTCATAATTTTCTTAATAATATTAATTCATTCTAATTTTATAGCTATTTTATAATAGTCGGGTTGAGATAATTATATTTCTTTTTTCAGGTGTTCATTTAAGATCGGTGTTCAATAAAACATAAGTTATCGAAGAGATTAAATTTATTTAAAAATATACATACTGTAAAAAATTGTTGTGTTACATTATACCCCCTTCAAAATGAATTTCACCCTCGAAATTCATAATTTGGTGAAAATAGATGAGGATGCCTCTTCCAGAACAAATACTCTAGTTCCCACAAAGCTTCCTCAAATTGGAAGTTTCACCAAATAACCTTAACCAGGTTGGTGCTCTAGTTTAATAAAAATTTATCTCTATGATCCATATTCTCAATCGTTCGTTCTTCATAATATTTATCTTTATCCAGTGATACAACCACTAAGTTTCAAACTAGTGAAGGATTAGATATTTACTTCTATTGGAGAGATATATTGAAGACACATGAACATGATATAGATTCAGAAGAAGAGTCAATTGATAAGCTACCATCCGTATATGATCAAGAATTTAAAAAAAATGTATCCGTTCAATTTGAAATTACACTTCGAAAATTAAAGGTGGATATTAGAAAGTTAATTTTTGGGAAACTCACACCATAGAAAGGGCCAATAAAACATACCCTTAAAATGAGGGGAAGTAAAAGGTGAAGATCACCACAAAACTAGGATTCCAATTAGGAGAATATTATTTGAAAGTGAAAATATATACATTAAATAAAAATATAACTATCAATTTTTTATGGATATTGATAGATAACATGTTCATTATAAGGTTAATAACCACAAAACCATAGACTAAATTTGTCACACCCGCCATTTTTAATTATTTATTATATTACTTTTTTGGGCATCGAGTAGTTCGGGTTGAAGCCCGACTTAATATTTTTGGGTTCTTATTTAAAAAATTCTCATTTTGGCCTTGATAGTGTTCAGCGCACCACTGTCAAAGTTTTCTGGTTTTCCTGAGTCACCGTGAAACCTCACCCAGTCCAGCGCATGACCTGCTCGATGTTTAAGGCAAACAAATAAAATTTCATGAAAAATGAAATTAAAACAAAATAAAAATAAGTCTGTTAAAATTTAATAAATTATCTTAATGATGATAATAAGGATATTGTTTGAGAATAGTGTTATTATTAATATTTTGATAATAATTAAGTTATGTTATTTATTAATATTATTCTTGTTATAGTTTTTATTATTATTATTATTAGTTATTTTAATTATTAGTTTTTGTTTATTTTGTTATTTATTCATTTTTAGGCTTGTTTTGGTGTTAGGGTTTCACACTCCCCCCCCCCCCATTTTGGAACACTCCCCCCTTACCCCCTATTCCCGTCATGTTGCACCTCCCCCATCCCTCCCTCTCTTCTCTTCCACCAGACTCCCCTCCCATTGCGCTACTATCTAGTGGCCTCCCCTTCTACCTAGCTCGAAGCACCATCCCTAGCATTAGTCTGCACATACCCTCCCTCTCAGATTGCTCATAGCACAACCCCCTGGACCCACCCCCTGGTCTGCGCACGTCATACTCCCTCTCCTCCTGTTTGGAGACAGCCCTACACCAACCTCATCTCTATCACACTCACCCACCTCCCGTTGCGGCGACTCGTCGCCTCCCCCTAGAACCGAACTCATGATGCGCCCCTTCTCCCTAGTCCGCTTTTCTCACACCGCATCTCCCCATGGCTGGTGGCCTTTTCTCCTCCTCTGGTTTTTCTGACTAGCGCCCTCCTCCCCAAATCTAAGGTTTTGTAGTTCTTTTTTATAGGTCTTTCACTTCTCTAAGGGTGTGATCATGATCTTGTTGGTCTGGTCTCTTGTTTTAAGGTCCATTCTTGGTTTCTTGTGGAGTGGTCGAGGTGCAATGGGGATTTCACTTTTTTTCCTGAAGTTGCTATAGGCTGATAAGTGGTTTCATTCACTTTCCTTACTTTATTAATCTAATATGTTTATTTCATTATATAAATATGTTATATATTCTATTTTCTAGATGTGGATCATATTATGAAAAGGTCTATGAGGTGTATTTGGTTTTATATAGGGTATTCTAGTTATTTTGGTGTAAAGTGTTCTTGGTTCCTTTGAAATATTTAATTAAGTTTTTAATTGATTATTTAGATTATAAAATTGTTGTGAAACTAGTTTTTATAAAAATATGTGTTCTGAAATTGATTTCAAATTTTTTTTCACTTCATGTGAAATTTGGGTGTTTTGAAGTGAGACATTGTGGCATGCTTGTGAGATGTCTTATAAATTGAGATATTGTTCGTTTAAGTGTTTTTTGTAATGAAAAACATGGTTGAATTGTTTTGGGGGTTGTTTGGTATGTGCGAAATTTTTTTTCATGGCACTGTAGATGTGTGTGTATTTAAATGGAAATTTTCAAAGGAAAATGAATCACTTTGGGTGTGTTTTCCTTGTTTTATACTTTTTAAATTGAATTGAAAATTTTTTTGAATAATGGAAAACATGTTCTGATATGGTTACCTTGTGCATCTAGTTTTAAAGTGATGTCTCTATAAGGAATGAAGTGGTTTTTGGTGTAAATACTTCTTGGTTTTTCTTGAAAAGATTTAATAGATAGCTCAAATGATTTATTAATTTATTTAGATGGAACGAAAGTGCTGTTTTGAAAGATTTAAATACACATTCCTTTTTTTATAATGTTTATATAAAATGATACAAGTTTTGGGTGTAAACTCTCTTTGTGTCACTTGGTGGTGTTTTATAAATGGTGCAAAATTTTCATTTAATTGTGAAAGTGGTACGAAACTTGTTTTAAGGATAATTTTTTAACCAAGTTGTTTGAAATGACTTTCCTCCATGGAATTTGGTATGTTTATTATCTCGACCCTTGTTTTGTTATTTAATAATGTTTTCTAAGTTTTGAAAATTCAGTATGTTCTTATTTGAGTGTTTCCAAATGGGGATTTGTGAAATTATTATGTAATGGAAAATATATTTTGAAAAGGTATTTTGGTGTGCGTGTGTTTTTTAAATGGTGTTTGGTTATTAAAGTGGTGGTTTTGTGTGTAATGTATGGTTTGGTTTGTGATATGTGAAGGTGATATATTATGTGAATGTGTAACTTGATTGAGCACAACGGAAAACCTCGGGTACCTAGGGGGTGGATTAGGACTAATACGCTAGATGTTTCAGAAGTGGTTCATCCCAGTTTCATTTAGCATGATTAACATTACAACACTGACTAAACTTTTCTGATGATTATAGACCACTAGGTTATTAATGTGTTTACCTACTAGTGGATCATTCACAAGATTGTTGATTATTGTGGTTCTTATCCCACATTTACACTGAGGTACGATGTCTCTAGTGTCCCAAGCGTTCTAGCTACCTGAGAGGATTTACCCACATTGCTCTACTATTCGGGATGGGGTGCCTTCCATCAGCATATGGAGGACCACTTGAGTGTGTTTGTCTTCCTTATGTATTTTCTTGTCCACATAAAAGTAGTATTCCTGAATTGGTTTTTATTCAAATATTCTTCTCCTTTTTTACTTTCAACTTGTAAATGTTTTCCTTGACAATATATTTTTAAAGCATGTTTTTCTTTTGAATAAGCATATTAAATTATCTCTTTGATGTTGTGGCATGGAACCTTTTTATTGGGTGGTATCCTACTGTGAATTTGTCCCACACCCTACAAACACCTTTGGGGGTATGTAGATATTTTCCTTGGTGTATTCTAAGGTAAGGGATTGTGCTCAGTGATGGTGGTTCGGGTTTCTGGCGATCTTCTTGTGCAGGTTGGTGTAGGTGGCTTGGGGATGTGGTCTCTCTTGTTTTTCTTGGAGTTTTGGGTTATAATTTTAATTTTACTTGTTTTTGTTCCTTTTTTGATGTTGGTTTAAGTTGTAAACCTTTAAATCAGAACATGCGTTAAGGTCCTGTTTGGCTGCCTATTTTCAGTTTTAGTTTATTTATCATGTTACTTTTTTTTTTATTACTATTTCAAGTAAATCATTCCCATATGTTATTTTTGATACCTGGGCACTTGTGTCAGCCCATGGGGATCATAAATTCTCCTTGTTCCATGGCACAGACCGGGTCGGGCATCGGTCCGGATGGAAACTCGGCCTGGTTCATGACAAAATGTTATCAGAGGAGGTTTTCTCTCTTGGGTCATGTTATTTTAGGATAGAGTCTGGGTAGACCAATGTTAAGGGTGTCGAAAATTGAAGTTATAGCTATGAGAATGGTGCCTAACTGAAACACCTCATGGAGAGACTCTAGTTACCATGATAAGTTGAGGTTTGTCTGAGTTGTTGGCTCTTATGGTAAATCTTTATAAGGTGAAATGAAATGGGAGTAGGTTTAGTGGTCCCAGTGAGCTCATAGGGTCTAGAAATCCATGTGGAGTGAGAGATTTTGTCCTATAATACTCTCTGTGGTGGTGGAGTGATTGGTATATGGCTTCCAACCATATATCACAATCACCGACTGAAACTAGTTTCCACTCACATTGTTCCTCGTCCCTTTGTTTTGGAATTGTGGAAATCGGGTTTTTAAGTAAAAATTATTTGGACCTATTTTTTTTGAAATGATGCACTTTAAAAAGAAAATGATGTGTAAGGTTTTAAAAGTTTGGGTTGAATGTTTTAGTTTTGAAAAATAGAAGGGTGTGGTTTTGATCCTTGGTTCTCTCATGGGAAACCACATGCACTGGTTTATATGGAGAGAGAAATAATTAATGGCATGAGAGGATTTGCTTCTGGATGGACATCAGGTGGGTGAAGGGTGGAATAAGAACAAGCATGGGTGAGGCCCATAGGACACCATTGGTGTTTGTGCAACACACCAGCTTCGTTTATTTTAAAAAAGTTATGTTAAAGGTAAATTTGGTGTTTTAACAATCAAGGATTGTGTGGTGTGTCCATGTGTTTCATAACTGTTGGATGTGAGGGGTTTCGAGAAGAGAATCCTATTTTATTGATTCATGTCTTGAGTTTGAATTATTATTGGTATGTTAGTGTGATGGTGTGTGGTTAGTGGTTTCTTTTGAAAAGTGCTTTGGGAAGCCCTTGTAGTGGTTCCCCCTATACATTTAGTGTTCACTTGCAGTATGTATTTTCCATTGGACCACTTTGATTGGGTCCTTGGTTCTCTTTCATGACTAGTGTGTTCCCCCCAAAAGTTGTTAACATGCGATCGAAGTGTGGACATGGGAAATTCTCTATTGTTCGTCCCTCCAGTTGATTAAAGTAAGGACTCTCCCATTTGAGTGGTAGTGCTCTGTCTATCCCTTTTTCCTTTTCGGTTAAGCGAATCCTATCATAGCGGGATAATAGAAACGAGGGGAGTTGAAGGGAGTTCTGGTCTCTTTGAGTTGTTTGGGGAATCAGGTATGATGTTTGACCCCGTTGCATCTGAAGGTTCGCCCTGGAAACGGTGAAAGGAATCCAATGGGGAAGGGTGAAGTCGGTTCAGCGTTATTGGTTCCAACTAATGTCTTGAAAATATTTTAGTTCTTTCATCGGCCACAAGGGTCATGTTTGGTGACATCTTGCTGTGTGGGTGCTATTCTAAGTGAAAAGTTGGATTTCATAAAACCCTCTGAGAGTCCATGTTTTCAAATAAGTGTGTCCTCCTCTTAGGGATTTCTCATTTTTTTGTTCAAATGGATGTATTTTTATTGCATCTTTCCTACTTAAGTTTCTTGGTTACGTTGAATAAGTGATGCATGTTCATCATCTAACCCCCTGTTTTGGTGGATGTGCTGCGAGGGAGTAGTTGTATGTCATGGTGCATTGTGTTTTTTAGTGTTTTCTCAGTTGTGGTGTGGATATGCGTGGCACCAAAAAGAGAATCTATGTTTGGGAGTCTTTAGTGCCTGACTGCAAGGTAGGATAGGATTTAAACATCAGGGCTCCATACATAGGCCTAGGAGTGAAGCTGTAATGTGGTCAAGAACCCCAAGAGTGTATGGGACCCCAAATTTATTTCTGTCGTCAATGTTGAAAGTCAAATAAGTTTAAATTTTTTTCTGTGGTTGTTCCATTTCAAACAACCCATTAGGGTGTGTGAGGTTTCTCATGGCTATGAGGAGGCATGGTCATCTTGTACCTCAAAGTCCCGGTGGATGTGTCCCATCGGGAGTAAATTCTTTTAGTGGTCCTTGGTATTTGTAGGGTAAATCGGTCTTAAATTTGAATAGTGATCATCCAGGTATGTAGAGATTTTGGTTTGTCTTGGGTTGTGGTTTTGAATCCCCAGTAGTTGGGCCCTACCCTCATCACCCCTTGTGGTGGGGTGTTTGGTCACCGTCATAAAATTTTCAAATTTTTGTATCTTCTATCAGTTCTAATGGTGGAGAGATCAGTGATGCGTCTCACACAAATGTCTCTATAATGAATCAGTGTTGGCCTTTCTTCATATGGGTGGGGAGTCTGCTCAGGCCTCCCTATGTCGTTTTTACAATCTCATCTCGGGCATCAGTAAGTTTCTAATGGTGGGGAGCCACTTCAGTATTTTCCTTGTTGGAATTTTAGTTTGGTTCCTAGAGATTACTTGGTGGTAAGTGATAAGAGTATTCCTTGGATGTGGTTGGTCTTGTTTGTTTGTTCCAATCAAATGATGTGGTTTTCAAAAAATGGTGTTTGAGAAGTTTCATCTTGTGATGTTTATTTCCATGGGCGAAAGATTTCCTTTCCTAAATCAATCAACTGGAGGTGTTCCAGTTATCAGGGGCAGGTGACACTTAGTGGAAATTCATTTTATGGAGTTCTTAAGGTCTTCATTTAAGTCACATTGTCTATGCACGATGCATATTCCTCTTTTCGCTTGTTCATTGTGGGGATCCTTTTGAATCTAAGGGGGGTTTCATTTTCTATTATGGTGTTTAATCTTAGTTGTGTCAATATAGGGATAGAAATATCTATGGTGGTGATAATTTTCACACCCACCATTTTTAATTATTTTTTTATTAATTTTTTGGGCATCGGGTAGTTCAGGTTGAAGCCCAACTTAAAATTTTTGAGTTCTTATTTAAAAAATGAACATTTTGCCCTTGAAAATGTTCATTGCACCACAGTCGAAGTTGCGTGACTTTCACTGAGTTACCGTGTGACCACGCTCGGTCCACTGGATGGCATACTAATTGTTTAAAGAAAACAAAGAAATTTTCATTAAAAATTAAATTGAAATAAAATAAAAATAAGTGTCGTAAAAGTTAACAAATTATCTTAATGATGATAAAAATGATATTTTTTTAGAATAGTTGTATTATTAGTATTGTGATAATAGTTAAGTTATTTTATATATTAATATTATTCTTTTCTTTAGTTTTTATTATTATTATTATTATTTGTTTTAATTTATAGTTTGAGTTTTATTTTATTTGGTTATTTATTCATTTTTTAGTCTTTCTTTGGTGTTCGGGTTTCACCCTCCCCCCCCCCATTTCAACGCACTCCCCCCTTACCCCATATTCTAATCGCACTGCACCTCCCCTATCCCTCCCTCTCTTCTCTCCCTCCAGAATCCCCTCCCAACACGCAACTATTCGGTGGCCTCCCCCTTCTACCCAGCTCAATGCACCCTCCTTGGCCTTAGTCCATGTGCAACCTCCCTCTTGGCCACCTCAAAGCGTAACCCCCTGGAACCCCCATAGTCCGCGTGCACCCTGATCCCTCTCCTCCTGTCCGAAGATCACCCTGTGTCGGCCTCATCTCCAGACCACTCGTCCACCTCCCTTTGTGAAGACTCACTGCCTCCCCCCTAGAACCGGACTCGTGCCATACCCATGTTTCTTATCCAACTTCGCTCACATTGCATCTCCACATGGTTGGCAGCCTCTTATCCTCCTCTGGAGGTTCCGTCCAGCACCCACCTACCCTGATCTAAGGTTTCGTTGTCCTTTTTTATAGGGTTTTTAGTTCTCTAAGGGTTTTATCATGATATTCTTGGTCATTTCACTTGTTTTAGGGTCCATTATTGGTTTCTTGTGGTGCGGTCGAGGTGCAATGGTGATTTCACATCTTTTTTCGGAAGTTGTTACATTCAGGTAGGTGGTTCCATTTCCTTAAATTACTTGATTAATTTAATATGTTTATTTAATTCTATAAATATGTTCAATATTATTTTTTCAGGATGTGGATCATATTTTGAAAAGGGTTATGATGTGAATTTGGTTTTAGATAGGGGATTCTATTTATATTTTGGTTTAAAGTGCTATTGGTTTCTTTAAAACATTTAATTAATTGTGTAATTGATTATTTAGATTATAAAAGTGTTTTGAAAGTAGTTTTTAAAAAAAATTATGTGAAATTTATTATAAAATTTATTTCTCTTCATTTAAAATTTGTGTGTTTTGAAGTGAGACCTTGTGGAATGCTTCTGAGATGTCATATAAACTAAGAAACTATTTATTTAAGTATTATTTGAAATGTGAAACATGGTTGAAAGGTTTTTGGGGGTTGTTTCATAGGTGTGAAATGGGTTTTCAAGGCACTTTAGGTGTGTATGTTTTTAAATAGAGATTTTCAAAAGAAAATGAATCACTTTGGGTTTGTTTGCCTTGTGTACTTTTGAAATTGAATTGAAAATTTGATTGAATAATGGAAAACATGTTTTGATATGGTTACCTTATGCATATAGTTTTAATTTGACGTATCTATATGGAATCAATTGGTTTTTTGTGTAAATTCTTCTTGGTTTTTCTTGAAGTTATTTCATAGATGGCTCAAATGATATATTGATTTATTTAAATTGCACGAAAGTGGTGTTTTGAAATATTTGAATACTCATTCATTTTTAAAGTAGAAAGTTTATATATAATGAGACATGTTTTTTGTGTAAAATCTTTTTGCGTCACTTGGTGGTGTTTTATAAGTGGTGAAAAAAGTTCATTTAATTGTGCAAGTGGTGCGAAACTATTTTTAAGGATAATTTGTTAAAAAAGTGGTTTGAAATGACTTTCCTAGTTGGAATTGGGTATGTTTATTATGTAAGCACATGTTTTGTTATTTTATAAAGTATTCTAAGTTATGTAAATTGAGTATGTTCTTCTTTTAGTGTTTCCAAATGGGGTTTGTGAAATGAATAAGTAACAGAAAATATATTTTGGAAAGGTATTTTGGTGTGTGTGAGTTTTTAAAATGGTGTTTAGGTATAAAAGTGGTGGATTTTGTGTGTAATGACTCATTTGGTTTGTGATATGTGAAGGTGATATATTTTTTGAATGTGTAACTTGATTGAGCACGAGGGAAAACCTTGGGTACCTTGGTGGGCAGATTAGGACTAGTACACTAAATGTTACGAAAGTTGTTCATCCTGGTTTCATCTAGCATGATTGACGTTACAACACTATCTAAACTTTTTTAATGATTGGAGACTAATAGGTTATGGATGTGTTTCCCCACTAGTGGATCATACACGAGACCATTTATTATTGTGGTTCCTATGCCATGTTTATAATGAGGTACGATGTCAGCTACATTAGGGGATTTACCCAGAGTTCTCTACTATTCTAGATCTGGTGCCTTCCGTTGGCATAAAAAGGACCACTTGAGTGTGTGTGTATTCATTATGTATTTTATAATCCACTTAAAAGTAGTATTTGGGAAATGGTTTTTCTTCAAACATTCTTTTCCATTTTCCTTTCATCTAGTAAATGTTTTCCTTAACAGTATTTTTTTTAAAATCATGTTTTTTTCAATAATCATATTAAATTATATCTTAGAGGTAGTGGCATGGAACCTTTTAATTGGGTGGTATCCTAATGGGAATTTATCTCACAACCTACATACACCTTTGGGTGTATGTAGATATTTTCGTTGGTGTATTCTAGGTTGAGGCATCATGCTTAGTGATGGTGTTTTAGGTTGTTGGAGGTCTTCTTGTGCAGGTTGGTGTTGGAGGACTGAGGATGTGGTCTCTATCGGGTTTCTTGGAGGTTTGGGTTAGAATTTTAGTTTTCCTAGTTTTTTTTCCTTTTTGGATGTTGGTTCAAGTTGTAAACCTTTAAATCTCAACATGTGATAAGGTCCTGTTTGACTACCTATTTTTAGTTTTAGTTTATTTATCTGGTCATTTTTTTGCATTTACTATTTCAGGTAAATTGTTCCCAGGTGTTATTTTTGACACCCAGGCACTTCTTCCAACCCTTGGGGATCAGGAAATCCCTTTTGTCCTTGTCACAGACCAGGTCTGATGGTGACCCGAGCTAGTTTTTGAAAAAATAGTTTCAAAAAAGGTCATTAATATCCTCATAAATGATGATAATAGGATAAAATTTTATTTCAAATAAATTAAGGAATATATAGTTACTTGATTTAAACTCAGAAGAACAATATCACACTTTGGTTGTGCCATTATCAATTTTTTATTCATTTCTTACTCTAAGATATGATGATAAAATATTAATACCTTTATAACTAGTATATTATAAAATTTATAATGTGATGAAAATTCATCCCTTCGCTCTCTAGTTATCATAAAAAATGGATAGAACTGATTATACCATATGAATAAATATTCATATTTTTAACTAATACATTAATCTCTAAAAACCTTTCTAAAGTTCAACATAAGTATTTCATAAATGTTTACCCATGTGAACCATAGAAAAAATTAAAATCCAAAACTTTTGAACAAACGTCACTAAATTTTCAAAATCAACATAAAATTAATACCCCAAAAATCTGATCTAGCTCTTAATTTTCAATCATTAATCATTTGAATATCATTATCATGTATCCTCTTGAAATATTTTAATAACTTAAATTACCATAAAACCTTAGTGAAAACATTCATGATTTCAAAAATTAACTCTTTCCTCATATGATAAATCCAAAAAAACTGTAAATTCAACCCATAAACAACCTCTTCATCATATTACTAATCAGATCTAAGGTTATCAATACTAGACCATATATTTTATCATAAAAACATCTCTTTATTTAATTATTGTCTAATCATAATGAATTTATTAAGGGTCATCTTTCCCTTAAAAAATGTTCAAAAAAATACCACCTTACGACCCCCAATAACTTTTCGTAGTTACAAGTAAAATTCAAAATATAATTTAAAATACTTAAGTAAAAACTAATGTGGAACAATCCTTAGATTTTCCATTATTCCCTAATACCATAATATTAATTCTCCAATATTATTCATGAATTTCAAAACAAAAACTCTCACCCATGACACATCCTTCTTAAACCATTAACCAAGATTCATTTTTCATTACTTAAAACTTATTCCATCTCATATTACATTTTTAGACTCTTCCTCATCAAAAATATAACCATCATTCATACAACATTTTTTATTCTCTTCACAAGTATCCCCCCTAGAGGGTCAATTTTTATAATTCCCATACATTCCACATTTAAAACATTTAACTACTTATTATGACTTAGTAATACCATTATTCTTGTCCATTATGTTAACTAAACCTTTCACTTTTCCTTTGTATTTACTTGCTTTGAAACCTTCTTTTCTACACCCAAATAATCTTCTAGCTCATTTAAAGCATTATCCATTAAACCTATTCCCACATAATTTACACAAGGAAAAATGAAATTTATTTCCTCTACGGTTACCATGAAACTCCATATTTCTCCTGTTATATGGGTCTGGAAACTCGCCAAAGTTTATATTTTTATCATATTATGAGATTTAAGATTATATATAATAACACCGTTTCACCTTCCAACTCCCATTTCATTTGGTTTCTTATAATGAAGATCATTCCATTATCCATCGTATTCACCATTAATATGAATCATCCTGGTTCCAGCCATTGTCTAAAACCCAAAAATCATAGTGTTATAAACACTAATCATAGTTGAAAAATGATATAATAATGAGAAATTACTTATAAAATTTCATTCTATGTCACCTTGGGTTTAATATAAGGTTATTCTTGATCATTACAAATATTATAGGATTAGAAACTATAGTTATACTTATCCTTAGGGATCTTACTTAAGTTTTCTCATCCTAGTTTCCAAAGGTTAACTAAAAATTTATCTGATAATAACTATAATGACCCACTCTTTTTATAAAAAAAATATAACATCTAAATAGATAAATATTCATTACATAACCTATCAAAACTATGCTAGAACATATGGGTTTTTTGCCTTTAGAAACTTGCAAATGACTTCATATAGTTCATAAAATATATACATCATCCCTAGCATATTCCTTAATAACGAGAACCCTCTTTTACATACCATATTTACAACCATCCTTCATATCCTAGGGAAAAGAAACATAAAAATAGGATGATCATAGATGCTCAGTAAGGGTAAACAAAATATATATCAATAATCACATAAACATAACATGAGTATAAGCATGTCGTAAATTGAACATCACATTTGAAAACCTATACCCTTTATGTCATAAATTCATAATCTTAATTCATGGAATAAATATTGGAAGTTCATAATAATGAATCATAAAATAATCAAGGAACATAAACTATAAGTGTGTAACATTGACATGAAACATGAAGTTGTGTTATACTCATAAACTAATAATAGTGCGAACATGTCTAAATAAAAATAGTATCACTAATTAAGTTAAGGACATGAAACTAGGCCTATTCATAAAGTTATAGACATGATACCATGTCCATTAAAAATCTTATGGACATGAAATCTATATCCATGAATAAACTTATCCACATTAAAACCATATTTTTTCATTTAATTGTGAGTATGGAATCAGATTCAGGCATAACATATTTACCTCATGAGTTATACATATTTACCCAATGCATAAGAGGGATATGTATGTCCTACCCATAGCATAATTAAAACCATACATATGTTTTCCACAAGAACATAAATCATTCATCGTATTAGAACTCATTAAAAAGAAATGGTTTTCATAAACCTTTCATTGTAGAATAACCCATGGAAAAGAAATGGGTTTCAAAAATATCATGTCATCGTAAAAATAATTCCACTAAAAAAATAATAAGGATAGTATCCTTGAATAATATACCCAGTAAATTGTACGTAAGATCATTTTATGCAATGATAGATGCAAAATAATTTTAAAATATCACTTGAAATAATTATTGAAAAACATAACATTTCCATTTTCAAATCACTTATTTTTAAGGAACCACAAAATTATAACCGAAAATATTTTCTTTGAAAATAACTTTTTAATATTTTAAATTAAACATAAAATCATTAAAGAATCATAATTATGGTAAAATTAACTCATGTCATCTAAGTTAAAAAATCAATTCATTCATATTTTTAATCGAAAAGCCACAACAAACCTCATTTATGAAAAGAAAATAAAATAATCATTTAGACTAATTTTATAAGAAGTAAGAAATGATTAAAAATGAATTTAATAAATCATAAGAGAATGGTAAAGACATTTTCATAAAAAAAATTATAAAACATGTACATGAAAGAAAAAGATACTTTTAAGGTAAATTTTAGAAAGATAATTTTTAAAAGAATGTTCTGTATGAATACCATATCATTGAAGTGAGCATTAATAAAATTTGTAAATTTTATGTATTTTATTGAAATACACATAAAAACGTGTAAATAAATTCATAAGATAATAAAAAGTATCTCCAAACATAATTTTATCATGAAATAATCAATGAAGTGGAATTTTAACCCAAATAATGGATTTTTGTTTAAAAATTCCCTTTCCACTTTGTAATCGGTCAAATCGTATGCCCCATCAAATTAATAATTATCAAATGAGAAAATAATTAACATTAATATAATGGGATTCATGATATTATATATCAAAAGAAATTATATAAACCACACTCAATAAATATGTGTTGAATATGGCATGTATCTCACAGATGAAAAAGTGAGACGAGAAACCCTTACGTGACACTTCCCTTCAGTTTTGTGTACTTTAACCTCATGTATAAAGGTTTAAAGAATGTTATTAATTCATTAAAAAACTATTATAATATTTATAATACTTTATTTGGTACATTTATATCATATTACGGCCCACTAATTAATAATATTTCATTATTTTTATTATTTTGGGTGTAATTGTTTCATGGTTTCATGATTGGTTCATTTGTATATAATTATGGATTTTATTCAAAAAATGAAATAAAACTCAAGAATTGAAATTAAATGGTATAAATACACCTCCATAATTTTAAATGGTCACATATATCATTTTTATTTCTTATATTATGATGATTCATTTTATAAAATCTTAATGATAAAGTTTAGTTTATTTTTTACGGTTTTTCTAACCATCATATACTTGTTTCATTTTATTTAATATTAGGTATATATGTTAGTTATATAAAATGAAGTAGTTTATAATATACATTTTAAAATATTATTTAACCATAATAATACATTTATGGCCAGAAAATAAGTCTTTAATGGAAAATGAAAATCCATTATTATCCAAGATGGTTAGCCGTCACAATTTGGATAGTGGTTTCATTACTTTGAATGAGAGGTGGCAATAAAAGGGATGGGTATGAGATATTGAAATATAAATATAATATTAAAGTATATATATGGTTCTTGAGTTATTATTCATGGATGGATTAATTATTTTATGATAATGGAGAAAAACAAAATAAATTAAGATTTGTTGTTTGAGAAAGCTGCCTCTTGAATATCACCTCCTCGAAAGACCCCTTAAGGAAATTTTAATTATTCATTCGGTGATACCCGAAGCAATTGAACATGGGTAGAGTGGAGAGGAGAATATTCAATATATATTTGAAAATATTAATGGATTTTTAGGATAAATAGAGTGGTGAGAGGTGGTATTTATACTAGAGGAGAGGTGGTTTTATGTGATTCAATAAATATTATTTTATATTTTAATCCAACAACATTTGAGTGGAATTATTTATAATTAATTTGGATTATAATTACTGTTTTTAATGATGTTTAATTCATATAAACACATCAAAAACCCATTTAAGTTATTTGTTTTTAGGTATTTTAATCTTTTACCTTTTAACTTTAACCTGCCACATTATTTTATCTATACTGCGGTAAATCTTTTTTACCACAGTAACTTTTTTATGAATAAAAGTAAAAAATGAAAATAAAAATTAATTTGTATATAATAATTAAACTATGGAAAAGAATTTAAACATTAAAAAACATATTATTCTGAATTAAATTTAAAATTAAACAACAAAACATAACGAAAAAATTTTTTCTGAAAAAAAAAATTGTTTTTAATCCCAAAAATGTACTTATAAAAAAATAAGGTATAAAGTTTTATTAAATGTAACTAATTATATTATATCAAACTAAAATTTACATAATTTAATTTGAGATAAATTTTAAATTCATAAAATTAGTTTTAAAGAAAATGAGAGTTTTTTAAAAATCTGTATTTTTTACTATTCATTAAAAAATAAAACTTTTCATAAAATTATCAAAAATTCATCCAAAGATAAATTTGACATGTTGAATCAAAAAATGATGTTAATATTAACAAATTGATTTTCTAATTCTATCAAAAATAATTTTCTCATTTTATTATAGAAATCAATAAAAATCACTTTTCGATGAAAAAATATATTTGAAGAACAAAATGACTTTACTAAAAATTACGTGTTTATTCCCTAATAATAAATTAATATATAAAAAATGAGTTAGAAAATTATATATTTCATAATGTGGTAAATAGTATTCATTCCATCTAATTTAACGGCTAGTTTGTAAGGGTCATATTAAAATAACAATGTGTGTGTGTGTCTAGAGTTTGTTTAACCTCATTATTATGTGAAACGCAAGCTATCAAAGAGATTAAATTTATTTAAAATGATACATACTATAAAATATTGGGTTGTTACATCATTCATATGATATTTTTTACTTTATGAGCCTTTCCCTGTTAAATTATACAGCATAACTCATATGGTATAGATATACAGGTAGGAAATCACATCGAGGGTCAATGGGGGATACATAACCCTATATTGAATAACCCACTATGAAGGGGAATGCACACCTTGGATGATAGAAACTGGATACCTCACCCAACCTAGGGAATATTAATATAATATCACACATCTACACACAAAGTGGGATATATTATTCAATCCAGAACTAACCTACATATGGGATCATCCATCCTATGCTTAGAATGGGATGCCTCATTATACCCTCATTGGGATAGACCAAGGGAATGAACCCATACTGAAACTATACTGAGGGGACTGAGGCCTCAAACATGCCCTAGAAGGGTTGCATAGTGTTTTTAAGGGATACACTAAATTTATAGATAATCTTAGACCTTATCATGTCTTTTCCCATATACTCTAGCCAATATCTATATAATTTGACCATGTATATGTTCATGTAACCAAGGAACACTCTAGGTCCCAGGCTCAAGGGTCACACTATGTGTGAATAGGTCACATTTCATGTGATATTTATCTATAAATTTAGACCCTATCCATTGTGGATGGGGGTTCCACATGGCATGTGTTATTATAAATGACACATTTTATTTATCAATATTTTAGATAAATAAGGATCTATCACGCGTCTTCACACACACTGCCGATAGTACTATGAAATTTTCCATAAAACTCAAATCTGGGTTTACCAAGCTCGCAACATCATTGGTGGCCATATTTTGGTCACTTGTTGGCCATAAATTACTTGATATCACAAACCCAAAGCTCACGAACGGTCTGAATGATGAAATATCCATCACTTGCACCATCATCAGACCTTTGTTGTCATTTTCATTCCTCCATCAGGCCTTCAATCCTAAATCTGAACATGTGGTAATGAACTATTTTGAAAAATATTGATTCCACAATAATTATTTTCCATATATAGTTGAACTATTAGTCAAATGAAACATGGATGATAAAAATTCAAATAATGATATGATAAAATCATGAAACATGAAAGTCAAAAATGAAGTTTTTCCATTTCTCGAGTATTCTTTGGCTCATTGATGGGGAAATTGATGAATAGATAGATAATAAATAATCAATAATACTCATCTAGGAATTAATATAAACAATGATATAATAATAAAAATAATCCATGAATTAATTTCTAAAATAATTAATTCACACTAGTCATTGAGAAAACAATATTGAAGAATTAAACTAAAGCAAATAAATTTCTGACCTCGATATTTAATTGATAATGAATAAATAAAGATTCTATATCTTTATCATTGGATAGATGCAATAAATCAATTTATAATGACACTCTCACATGATAGACCATTGAAAAATTCATTGTGTTCCTCATCATGACCACAAATCTTCCCAATCACACCTGAAGGTTCTCTCTATATTATTCATCCTATAATATCTTAGGGTTGTGAATCTTACACTATAGATTGTAATAAAAGTGATATAAAAAGTGATTTTTCTAGGTTTATACATTTACTTAAAAAATAAATTTATTTATTTATTTTATTCATTTATTTTTTCTACTTTCCCCTAGCAACTACACTCAAATTGAATGGCCAAGGGCAGACAAACTTATATATCACCTATTATAAAACCTGTATTCTGAAATTAATGGTTTTTTCAGTTTTCCCATATGAGACACCATTAAAAATATTTTCTATTATTTCTAAAAAACGTTTTTTATATGATATAATAAATTTAATATTTTTTATATATTAATATTAAGTCTCTATGGGCCATGAAATCCTACACCAAATCCATTCCAAACTCCAAAAGTATTCTTTAAAATACTTCTAAATTTTATATGTAAAAATAATATCAATATGGGTATTTCATGTAAGAATGAAACACATTGACCTTAGATTCCATTTTATCCATAATATTTTTAAGGAAAAGGTGTTTGAGTTATTAAATGTCATATGAAGGAAAATATTTGACTGACATGTTCACAAATGTGTTAGTCTAATAAATTTGGAAGAAGTATTGTGCCACATTGGGACTCGAATAAATGAAAATAGAATGCAGAACACTATAACTAATGTGAAAGGATCATTTTTTCCCAATGTTTTGGAGGATACCAATGCGGTTCCATGAAGAAATATTCAAAGTGGGTATTTTTTGGGTCATCAAATTTCCTTCAAGTCGCTAGATGTTTTATCATAAAAAGTTTATATTCTAGAATTTTTCTTCATCCATTTAATAAAAACGGTAGTAGAGACACTCAATATGCCGGACAGGCCACCAAAAGTTCACAAACTTCTGATGGATTTTTTGTAGACGGGTCTTTAGGCATGGTGAACAGTGTACCGGTTTGGATGGTTGAGTCAGTAGAATCCTTAGCTTAATGGATAATTAAATAGATGGATAAACATAAATGTTGGAGTTCACTGTTACCTGTTTGATCGATAGTGAACCTATACAAGTGGAGGTAGGACAACTGTTGAGAAGGAATATACTAAATTATAAAAAAAGTATAACATTAGAATACTAAGATAAAATGTTTTAAATATTCTAAATCTAGAAATATAAATGTTTTAATAGTGTTCTCCCACGAAAATATAAAAAACCTTTGAACCACATAAATCTAGTGTTCCTTATTTTTTCAAATATTCCTTATATTCTTATGTGTTCTTGATTCATATATTGTGCTATGATTTGGGTTCATCTTGACTTCCAAAATCTTATGATCTTATAAAAAGAGATTAAATATGCTAGTTTAAATTATTCTATATTGAACTATCGATAAAAAATAATTTCTAGTGAAATAAAGGTTCAACTAGTCGATGATTGTATTGGATTATCAAGAATCTACTTCCCCAACATTTTCAAGTTTGAATTCTGGATTCAATATTTCTAATAAATTTTTCAAGATGGTGATGTTAATTATTTTTTTCAAGTTTTAGGGTCAATTTTAGATGATATATACTCCCCCTCAACTAATACATTTTTTTGAGGTTTTTCTTTATCAAAGATAAACTCTTTATTTTCTTCTACAAAATTATATAAATCATAATCCTTCTTGACATTATTTTTATTAAATTTTACATGAAATGATTACTATAATATCATAGTTATTTTATTGTATTCTATATAAAGTTTATTATTGACATAATATCCCAAAAAATGCATTTATAAATTTTATCAAACATATATAAGTTATCCACAATATTCAAAATAAAAAACTTAAAACCAAATAATTTGAGATGACCAGTCTTGGTTTTCTTTTATTTAAATGTTCTAAGGATTTTTATTTCACAAATATTTAACAAAAAATCTATTTAAAATTTGATAAGTGGTATTAAAAAATTCATCTGAGAATTATTTAGGTAGGAAAAATTAATTAAGCATTGTCATAACTATTCTATGAATATTCCATTTTTCTATTATATAACACAATTTTTTATTGGTGTCCTTGTTGTGTAAAAATTATGAAAATATACATTACTATCATAAAGATTTTCAAATTCTAAATTATAAAACTCACCTCATTTTTCACTTTTAATAGAAATTGTTAATTGATCTTTCTATTTTTAACCAGTTTACAAAAAGAAAGAAATTTTTTTTAGGTTTCACTTTTATGAGCCAAAAAAATAAGTCCCGTTAAACCTATTAAAATAATCAATAATTACTGAAACATACTTCAAACCTCCTAAGTGGTATTTTTCATTAGTATGAACAAATAAATATATAACATTTCTTAATATCAAATTAAAGTAGCACTATTAACATATCTAAATGTTTCTTACCTTTCAAACAAGAATCAAAAACAAAATAATTTCTAACCTTAATCATGGGTAATTTTGGAACGATTCCAAGTTTTTCTAGTTTTTACAGATGAAAAAATGAACATTTCCTGACTTTTTATTCTAAATAACATCATCTCTATCTATATAATTATGGCACCAAATATTCTGCTTAGATATTTTAGAAAAAATAATTGAATAAATGTTGTATTTTCAATTTTTATAAAATATGATAGAATTAACACTAAAAACTAAATATATATAATATTAAAACATTAAAATCATTTCATCATAAAAAATTTGTGATATTTTAATTATGTTGTGTTTGATACCTTAAATATATAATACCTTATAAATTATATTAGATTTAAGCATACTAACTTCTCCAAAACCTCTGATCTTAGCTTTAGATTTATCAACGAATGTTAAAGAGACTCCACCAAATTTACTAAATGGAAAAAAGTAGGAAATATCATTATTCAAGTGTCTAGAATATTTTTCCTCCATGTAGCACGAATATGTGAGAGTCTTAAGGTATATTTCTTGAAACATTCAATAATTTGATGATTTTTTTGGGCATATATTGTCTTAACTCCAACTTGATGAGTGATAAATTTCTTAGGTACCCATATATATTTAAATATATTATTGTAGGTTAATCTAAATAGTAAATTCAAATTATTAAAATCCATTATATGACCTAAATATTGAGTAAATATCAAGGAATGTTCATTCTTATAATGACCTTTCAAATTATATCTAAAACATGTAACACTAGAGACACCTCCTTTAGTGCTTTTAACAAATAAAGTCATGTATAGTTTACATACTTGTCAATTTAATATAAAACCAATTCTATCCTAATTATGTTTATTCATATCCATAATATTATTATATTATTCTTTAACATTAAAAACATTGATAAAGTTCCTTTAAAACTAGCAATTTTCTTTTTAAGATTCTCATACTCTTTTTAAATAGCTTTCACATCCTCAAAAAATTTCTCATCTGAACATGAAGTCATATATCATAGTTTCTTATTTTCTTATTCAATATTCTTAAATTATTTTTCAATTTGATTCATATAATAAAATAGAAAATTGAATTTCCAATACTCACATTCATTATCCATAGAAAGTAAGTCTTTAGTAATTTTATTTTCATCATTAAGTTCCACAATTTCTATTTTTGATTTTTGATTTTTTTAATCAAAACTAATTTTTTCATTAGATGGTGTAATTCTTATATTTCTGTTTTCATGAGAAAAATTATTATTACTATTTTAATTCTTATTATTTTCTTTTTGTGTCCCTATATATACTTTATTCATTCTTAGAATATCATTCTGAAATTTTTCATTTTGTGTAGCTAACTCTTTAACATCTATTTCATAATCTGATTTATAACTCAACTATAATCAAAACTAGTACTTACCTCATTCGAGGTTGTTTCCATTAATCATATATTTAAAAATTTAATTTTATAATCAAATTCATCACTATTGAAATAAAACTCCTTAATACAAATCCATCATATTAAAAAATATCTTTTCTCATTATTTTTGTATTTATTATCTTTCCTACTTTACATAAGTTGTGGAAAATATTACTTGATGTGTACCTTATTTGTGCACTCATATCATGTTAATTCTAAAACATTATTATATTTACTACCAATACCTTTCATACATCTATTTTCATCGTTTTTATAATTATCTCTTCGGGGTCACTTCTTAAAACCTCTCTTTATTTAAATATATTTAAAATATCATTTAATAGAGTTAGTTATTTCATCCTTCTCACTTTGATACTTCTTAGATTCAAAAGAATTAATAGAAACATTTATATAATATTGAAATTATATAATTTCGGTCTTTGATGTTTCTTCCTCAATAATATTCATCAACTCTAACTCATACTGAAGCAAAGAACTCGTAATTTCAACAAAAGTTTACCCTTAAAAGTTCTTACTCTTATAAATTTACACTTTCTTCATATTTCATTATCTAGGAAGAGACCAAAACAACCTTTCAACTATAGAAGAGTTATCCAATGCCTCTAAAAATTCATTCAAACAATTTATGATTCTTCAAAAATGGGGAAACATATAATTCACATATTCTTCTTCACCCATATTATAGTCTTGTTATTATCCATGTAACATTCCATGTTTTTTACTTTTAATATTTTATTAACTGTAGTGAGTTACTTATAATATTATCCAAACATATTAAGTAATATTAGATACTGAGAGATGGATAAACACAATCCAAATATTACTATAATATAATACATTCATGACTTTTGTAATTCAAAACAAATATTATCACATCACCACCAACAAGTTCATCAAGATTAGCATCATGTAGCTTATATAGTTTCACCATGACCGTCTAATAGTGAATGATTAATTACTTTAAGTATGAGTTTATTGGATCCTTATGAAAACCATAATTGTTATTATACATATATGGTTGTTTTTTGTATCTATCCATCATTTAAATTCATTCATTCCATATTATAAGATTCACCTTTCTTATAATTTTAGCACTAGGACAAGGTTCGAATAATGAAAATAATTATGAGAAACATAACCTATATCTAAGATGAATAATATCATATAACAATTGTTTGACTTATTGAGATGGAAAATGTTATATAACAATGGTGGTGAATAGAATTTCAAAATCCTTAAGAATTTATTATTGAATAAAAGTATGTTATTGCAGGAAAAAATGGTGTAATAAATTATAGTGTTAAAAAATAAAATTCACCAGAAAATAAATTGTATGAATAGATCATTTTTAAGGAAGTTTGACCAAATTATTCTATATATAAGCTTTAATATTATCTTCTCAGTGGGAAGAATGGTACTCCCTGAGAAACCTCATTTTTGAAATGTGTGGTAAGCTTTTATATAGACTTCCTTTTCTCAATTGGAGCCACAACACATCCAATGTATACTTTCATTCTATGGGCCAATGTATAATCAAAAGGCTTAATTTTGATTAGTATTCAAAACCTGAGTACATGCCTTTTTTAGGAGTTATAACTTCAATAAAACTTACTTTTAGTTGGGAAAATCATAAATTGGATATTAAAATATAAATAGATAAGAATTAATAAAACTTTGAAACATAAAAAAAACGTATTAATGGAAAAATGAACTATCAAATTATACATAGCTTGATGAATATGGATCAGTTCAGAATAAATGGATCAAAAATTGTAGTTCCTTAATGATTACATAAAATCATAGTGTACATAGGATGATATATATATAAACTTTGTACTTATTATCAAAATATCTTTTTTTTCATCCTCAAATCATATACGATGATATTTTATCAAGTTAACAAGATCACATTTCCAATGGTAAACTTCATAAGTTCCACTATCTTATTGATATGAGAATTTTTTAACAGCCAATCATAGGTGTCCATGGTTGAAAAATCATATGAATAAAGAACAACATCATTAAACAATTATAGAAATGTTTCATTATTAATCCCCCGCTATATAATTTAAAATTACTTTTTATGCCATCATTATCTTGTATATTTATTTTCAAAATTTAAAAAAATATAAAAATACTATAAAATTTTAGGAATTACAAGTATTAAAAACAGTGAGAAAGTATATAATTGAAATATAATTAATATTTTAAAGTGAGTTCTACATAATAATAATTATTATATATATGTAACCATCATTTTTTATTCTTAAATGAACATTATTTTACACTTTTTTAGGACCATTAATTTCCATAAGAATCATTTAAAGTTCTAGAATTGGTTCCTTACCTATAGGTTGTACTAAAGTCATTCAAGAGGATGTATTTAGGCTATATCACTTTCATCCTCCTTGAACTTGTTAAATTTTTATGGTCCCTTGTATTATAATAAAAAAATTCAATTGTTAGTCATATGTGTGTGAATATAAATCTAGTCTAAGTAATCATGAAACATGTATGTATAATCATGATTATAACTTCTCATTAAGTATTATACAAACATGTGTAATCATCATTCTATGAAAAATACAAGATCTATAGAAAAATATAGAGATTATGAAATATTTTATAAAAAACTTATAAACATCAAAAGTACTTAAGTAATAGACTATTTTTATTTTAAAACTTTTATAAAATTAATAATTATTGAATTTAAACATGTTAGGTTTTTGTAACATTCAAAAAAAACAAAAATAAAACTAATAATAAATCAATCCAATCAATAATAATTTCAATATCAACAAAACTTAACACTTAAATTTGGTGGCATATAGTGACCCTTGCTATGACTATTACATCATTTTAAAGATAAACATCATAATAGTGTTACGAATCCAGGATCATATGGCTTGTGTCTTTGGAAAATTATGTGCATTCATAAATTTTACATAATAAAACATAAAAATTGTTTTATTCTTTCTTATCTGGATTCTTATTGTTCTTAACATTCTCCTTAGTACAAGTAATCACCCGAGGATATATATCAAAAAGGGATTAGATAAAATCCAATTAAAAGGATAGATAAAGATATGAATCAATAATACATAGAGTGGGGATAATCATCAACATCATAACATAATCAGGTTATCACCATCATAATCATGAGAGGAATCATTGGATAAAGGCATAGAATGTGGGAATTCATTAAAATGAAACATCATGTCTTAGTTTCCAAATAAAACACATAGATGTGAATAAACCTATCATCACATTCATGCATAACATATATGCATAATCATAAAATATTCATCATTGTGAAAAAATATAGCATCATGGTCACACATATTTCACACTTTATCATATGATACATTGAATTACCCAGTGCATTGGAGTGATATATAATTTTGGGAATACCCCTCACATCATAACATTTAAATAATCATGCATTACATGTGGAATAGATAACAATATTTTCCATAAAATAACTGAGGGAAAGGAAACAGGATTCATGAGAATCTCAAAAATATTACATTCATGTATAAACTTTGTGGTTCCCAAAATAAAAAGGTAATAACACACCTGATATAACAACCATCAATATTGAGTGAAGTAGAAATAATCTCAAGAGAAGTAAAAGATGTGTTTTTAGAATGAAGATTTATTTTGGAAAACTCTTTTCATTTATCATAAAATAATTTTGGAAACATGTATATACCAAAAAATAAAATGTGAGAACAAATAAAATATCACTACGGGAAAAAACCATTATTGCGAAGGGGTATTTGCGACGGGTCTTATTCTCATCACAACAACTCTGATGAAAAGGGTTTTTGCGATGGGAATATATTCCCGTCGCAAATGGTCAGTTATTTGTGATGGAAATACATGGCTCATCAAAATTGTAATGGCGCGGTTTGCGCGCCAAAACGCGGGAAGGATATTTGCGACGGGTAGAAGGCTACCCGTCACAAGTACCTGGTGGTTGTAAATCGTATTTGCGACCGGGAAATTTCCTCGTCGCAACAAATATTCACCTGGTATTATTTGTGACGGGCCCCGTCGCCAATACCAGCCGTTGTAAAGCCTATTTGTGACGGTCACCTACAACCCGTTGCAAAATACCCCACGGTCGTAAATACTTTTTTGCGACGGGACTATTTACCCTTCGCAACATACAATCCAATGGGAGGTATTTGCGACGGGTCCCGTCGCAAATACCGGTGGTGGTAAATAGGAATTTGCGACAGGGATATCCTCCCGTCGCAAATACCGACGACGGTAAATAGTAATTTGCGACGGAGATATCCGCCTGTTGCTAATGGTGTGGCATTTGCGACGGGTCCGTCGCAACAACCCTTTTACCCGCCGCCCGTAATTAATGCGGGCGAAGGTATTTGCGACGGGCCCCGTCGTGAATACCGGCGGCGGTAAATAGAAATTTGCGACGGGGATAGTTGTCCGTCGCTAATGGTGGCTATTTGCGACGGGCCCGTCGCAAAAGTCCTTTTACCCGCTGCCTGTATTTAATGCGGTCGAAGGCATTTGCGACGGTATCCCATCGCAATACCGCATATTTGCAACGGTCACCCGTCGCAAATAATCTAACCTATATATACACCCCATCTGTTTTTTTTCCATAACAATCAGATCTCTATTCTTCTCTCTCTCTAATTTTAAGTTTTGAGTAGAAATTTTTTTTTATTTTAATTTTTTCTTTCGAGAAGAGGAAGGAAGGAGTTAGAAGGCGTAGATTACGAAAGGTATTTATATTTATTTTAATTGTTAAATTATTTTTAATTGTTAATTGTTAATTTAATTTTTAATTGTTAATTTTTTTTAATAGAATTTTTAGCTATATAGTATAACTAGTTTATGTGCTTGTACCAAATAATCATTGTCTGGGTACGAACAAGTAGAGGCGGCTTTGGCACAGATGTACCTAGGAGTGAAAACTCTGACAAGGTGTTTCGATCTTGACTCGGGGTAACCAGGTACACAACAACGGGTCTTACTACACTCTTGGTTCGACACTCCCAGGGGATGTTTTGGTAATAATTATAAATAAATATATAATTATCAAATAATTAAGAAATAATTAGATTTAATTAAAATAATTATCAAATAATTAGGAAATAATTATATTTAATTGTTTATAAATAATTAGGAAACAATTAAAATAATTAGGAAAAAATTAAAATAATTAGGAAACAATTAGATTTAATTAGGAAACAATTAGATTTAATTAGGAAACAGTTAGATTTAATTAGGAAATAATTAGATTTAATTAGGAAATAATTAGATTTAATTAGGAAACAATTTGATTTAATTAGGAAACAATTATATTTAATTAGGAAACAATTAGATTTAATTAGAAAACAATTAGATTTAATTAGGAAACAATTAGTATAATTATGAAACGTGATTGACCGCTCATCTACCTCAATTTTCTTTTCATTTGTGTGTTGAGCCTTGACAGGAAACTTCTGCCTCCACATGTAATATCTTCTTTTACTGTCAAAATTATCAACCTCCTCGCTAATATATAGGTGAGGAGGTTTATAATGTTGACACTAAAAGAACATATTAGATGTGGAGGCAGAAGTTTACTGTCAACCTCAACACACAAATGAAAAGAAATTTGAGGTAGATGAGCGGTCAATTACGTTTGTTTTTCTATTCATTGATTGATTAACCACCCGACGTATATGCATATCTTTTAATTTATAATTAATAACATAATTAGTAACATAATTAGTAACATAATTAGTAACATAATTAGTAATATAATTAGTAACATAATATAAAATATTATATTACTCTAATATTAATAGTTAAATAATACTTATAATATAATTATTTTAATATTATATGTTTAATATTTATAAAAAAATATTAATATTATTAAAATTATAAAAAAATTATAAAATATTACAATTATCAATATTTTCAACAAGTTTTTCTTTATTCTTAACAGTTCAAATCTTAAAGGGTCGCCAATTTTCAGGTCATGCTCAATAAAAAGTTTGTTTCAACCATGTCCAATGTAAACTCTATAATTGTTCTTGCTTGGTTGATCACCTTTCAAGTAGCATTGCAATAGGACAACCCAAGTCATGTCTTTCTCATTACTTGTGTCGTCCTATTGCAACACTACTTGCGATATGATCAACCATGTCAGGACAATTATAGAGTTTAAATTGGACAAGGTTGACCCAAACTTTTTATTGGGCATGACCTAAAAATTGGCGACTCTTTAAGATTTGAACATGTTAAGAATAAAGAAAAATCTGTTGGAAATATTGAGATTTGTAATAATTAGTAATAATTACTAATAAAATTAATCAAAAATCAAATAAATTCAAGTACATGGTTATAAATTGGCACAATTTCCAGTGGATTGACAGCTACCTTTTGTTCAACATCTCATATCTTTGATACTTTCTCCCACTGAAATCAGTATGAAAAATTTGCTCTAACGTATGTCAGAGAAAGTTTTTCATACTGATTTCAGTCGGGAGAAAGTTAAAAAGAGATGAGCCATCGGACAAATTAGAATAATTAGTAATATAATCTTCACAAAGATGATTACAAAATTTAATTTCATTATTCAAGAATATTTCATTTTTCTAAGTATTGCTTAGTATTGCTAAATTAATAATAATTAGTGGGGATGATTACAAACCAACTATGTCGCCTATAATTATTGTTAATTACAAATAAATAATTGTAATTATATATCTTCTTTTTTTAGGATATTGTTTCTTTTATCAAATTATTTAACAATAGTAATGGTTTTAAATTTTTTAGAAACATATATATGAATATGGAACAAGGAAATCGACATCAATCATTATTAGATGATCATGCCTGGATAAATCAGCGCAGAAATCCAAACGGTTCTAGTTTAAATCCTGTATATGTTGATGGTGTTGAATCTTTCTTATCATTTTCATCATCAAACCCGGAATTTGTTTCAGAATGGACAATTAAGTGTCCTTTTAAAAAATGTGCTCGGAGAACGTTTAAAACATTTGAAATCGTTAGGAAACATCTCTTGTGTTACAGTTTTCAATCAGATTATATTTTTTGGTATCAACACGGTGAATGTAGTTCTAGAGAAGATACAAATAATTTGATTTCAGATCCATCATGGTTTCAGAATTTAGTACATGATGTTGTAGGGTCATCCGTTCAACAAACAAAAATTGAGGATGATGTTGATTTACCTCCTGAGTTGGCACCATCTAAATTTGCTGAGTTGTTCAGGTCTGCTGAGGATGCGTTATATCCTGGTTGCAAGATAAGAAAATTAGAAGCAGTTTCAAAATTTAGGGCTATTAAATCAAATAATGGAATGTCAAATAACTATTTTGATCAGATATTTTCTTTGGTTAAAGCACTGTTACCTGAAGGAAATGTGCTGCCTGCTAATTATTATGAGAGAAAAAGACTTGTTCGTAATCTAGGACTTAATTATCAGAATATCCATGCATGTTCAAACGATTGCATCTTATATTCTGGTGAAAATGAGTCGTTGGATAGTTGTCCCACATGTGCACAATCGAGGTATAAAGAATCTCAATCAGGGAAGTCTGGATTGATTCCTGTAAAACAGTTGAGATATTTCCGGCTTATACCCAGGTTGTAGCGTTTATTTATGTCTCAGAACACAGTGACAATGATGTCATAGCACAAAACCAATATTTAAAATGGTAAAAGCGTGATTCATCCATCTGATGGCGATTCATGGGAACATTTTGATCAAGTGCATCCGTATTTTTCTTTAGAATCCCGGAACGTGCAATTGGGAATTTCTACTGACGGTTTTTGTCCATTTGGATCTTTTGGTAGTCAGTATTCCTGTTGGCCTGTCTTTATAACTCTGTACAATTTGCCTCCATAAATATTGATCAAAGAGACTTATATCTTTTTGACATTATTAATTCTAGGACATCTGAAAAATAATATTGATGTTTATTTGAAACCACTGATTGATGGGTTAAATTTATTGTGGAGTCATGGTGTTGGTACATATGATGTTGCTGCGAAACAGAATTTTGTAATGAAAGCTGCTTTGATGTGGACAATTAGTGACTTCCCAGCATATGGTATGTTATCTGGCTGGAGTACACATGATCCAAAATCATGTCCTTACTGTATGGGAGACAACAAAGCATTTATGCTCGTGAATGGAAAAAACCTTTCTATTTTGACTGTCATCGCAGATTTCTTCCGATCGATCATACTTTTCGGAGGAATAAATCTCATTTCAGAAAAGGATTAATTGAAAGAGATGAACCTCCAAAATTGATCTCAGGTACAGAGTTACAATCAGATGTATTTTCATTACCTTCCATCACTTTTGGACTGACAATAAACTAACAGAAAATTCATGGTTTTGGGAAAGAACACAATTGAACAAAACGGGTCATTTTTTGGAATCTTCCATATTGGTCTGATTTGTTGGTCCGACACATGTTGGATGTCATGCATATTGATACGAACTGTTTTGATAATTTATTTCATACATTTTTGGATACACTGGGTAAAACCAAAGATAATGTAAAGGCACGATTAGATCTTGCCCAAATTTGCAGGCGGCCAAAACTTGAATTGTTTGAAAATGTTAGATCACAGAGATTAATGAAGCCAAAATCAGCTTATACACTGACCAAAGAGAGTCTCTTATTATTTTGTCAGTGGATTTCAGATTTGAGACTTCCAGATGGCTATGCTTCCAACTTGGGAAGATGTGTTAAAAATGGTCATATTACCGGATTAAAAAGTCATGACTGTCATGTTATAATGGAAAGACTTATGCCTATTGGATTAAGAGGTTTGTTGAATTTAAGATTTGGGATTCGATAACAGATATATCATATTTTTTCCGACACATGTGTGCGGCGACAACAGACTACGATACACTAAGAAAACTGGAAGAAGCTGTTGTTGTAATTATATGCAAATTGGAAAAAATATTTCCGCCGGCTTTCTTTGACTCGATGGAACATTTGATATTACATCTTCCACATGAAGAAAAATGTGGTGGTCTAGTTCAGTTTCGATGGATGTACCCATTTGATATATGCATGCATAAATTGAAGAAAAAAGTCCGTAATAAAGCATCAGTTGAAGGCTCAATTGCTGAAGCTTATTTGCAAGAAAAATTTCTTTATTCTGCTCTCATTATTTTGAATCTAAATATCCCTCAAAATTTAACTGCATGGGCCGGAACGAGGGGAATGTTGATGATGATATGAACAATCAATTATCAGTTTTCAATCAGCCCGAACTTGGATTTGGTGGAGTTCATGATAGGTGGATTTTAGATGATGAACATCATAGAGCTCATACATATGTTCTACTCAACTGTGAAGAAATATCACCAATTGTACAGTGAGTGCTCTTATCCCTTATTCTATAGATTTTGTTATAGTAAATTAATCATATTTTATTTGTAGGTTATATGATGATCATATCAAGAAATAATTTCCACAAATTACAGCAGCTGTCTTAGAAGAATATCGGCAAAAAAAATTTGCCTACTGGTTTCAAAAACTAGTAACATACATTCTTTTTTGGTTTTACATATAAAATCAATTTATTACTTGTAATAGTGATAAATGTTTTACAAATTTTCAAGTATCTGTACATGCTGATAAGATTGATAGTTGATTGTGTATTTTGAGTATCCCACCATCCAAAATGGTTAAATCTTATAATCCATATGTGGTGAATGGTTATCGCTTTCATACACGTACATATGGGGAATCAAAGAAAACAACGAATAGTGGTATTTTTTTGAAGGGATCACATCATAGAGACATTGAAGTTGACTTTTATGGCATGCTTGAAGAAATTATTGAACTCTGTTATTTGGGACATAATTATGTAACAATGTTTAAATGTCGATGGATGGATATTGAGAGAGTCTTGCATATTCATCTGACTCATGGAATTGTTGATATTAAACATAACAGTCTTCTTGCAGTAAATGAACCATTTTTATTGGCTCATCAGGCACATCAAATTTATTATGAAAAATACTGTGCTACTGCAAAAGAGTTGGATGATTGGTGGAGTATAATAAAAGTTAAATCTCGAGAAAATCAGTTTACTTAAACGAAATGTGGTTCCACTGAAGTGCAAGGAAATGAAATTTTTCAGGACACTCCTCAAAATACATCTTTTTCACAAAGAGACATGAATATTGAGGATGACACCCCACAGTTAAGGGTTGATGGTGATGATGTTTTCAATGATGTTACAACTGAATTTGAAATGACAAGAGATGATGACAGTGAAACAAATATGGAAATTGATGATGTTGATGAGGAAGATGAATACATTGAAATTGAAAAATATAAACATGATGATGAAGATGAACATTGACACAGTAAAAATCTGGTTTGAATCATAACAAATATATATCTATACATAATAGTTATTTTCAACTGTTTGCTAATAATAATCATTTCATGTTTCACATGGACTCGGAAACTTTTCGTCAGTTGCTGGAGGCTGATCTACCTATGGATGATGAGGTTCTTGAGTCATCTGACCCTTTGGCTGTTGGAACTACAGGGAGCACTTGGAGGGGGCGTTTTCTTTCCAGACTGATGATTCCAGATACTATCTCGGAGCGACGTCCACCTCTTGGATTCGATGCACACACGCGGTGGTATGGTAACCTGTGTATTTTAGTTATCTTTCATTATAATTTATTAATATTCTAATTGTTTGATTATTTGTTCTTTTTTTCACAGTTTTACGCATATAGCTATTGGACAGGGGAGCGCTATCTTGCGCAATTATTTTTCTCAGCCCTGGCTCACATGGGATCAGATTCCCGCTAATGTGCAGGCCGCCATGTTCAATCATTGGCTGGTAAATAATTAAATATTATTTATTTTGAAATTTAATTCATTAATAACTTTATATTAGGGTTTATTGTATCCCATCGACGAGAGCATGCGTACCACTATCCACGTGGCATGGGTGGTGTCTATGCATGACCGTTTCCGTCAGTTTTTGCATAATTTGAGAAAGACGGCTGTGAAGAAAGCCGGAGTGACAGAATTTGATAAGTCCTATAGAGCCCATCGAAGAGAGTAAATTTCATCTCACATTTGGGATGGATTATGTACACACCGGTTGGGTGGTATGTTTCAGAGGAGATCTGCATTGGGTCGACAGAATCGGGGGAGACACGAGGTGACGCATCGAACCGGTAGTCGTACATTCAGTGCGCATAGAGAGCGTCTGGTAAGTACTTTTTTTTAATATTTTATACAACTTTAAATATAAACAGTTTATTTTATATTCATATAGGAAGTCGAGAAGCCTGGTATTTCGGCGTACGGCGTTTATCGGTGGATGTAAACTGACCCGGCTACTGGAGAGATTAGAGGTGACCGCCAGCGTCAGATTGTGGTCAGTATTATTTTCTTTTCAGTTTGAAAATTAAAAGCATATAATCTTTTCATTATTTTTAATTTCTAATTGAAACTTAAGAAGTCATATGAGGATATGACCTCTCAGACACAGGCTGAGAGTCAAGACGACACGGGTGATCAGACTAGTGCCCACCATTTTGATGAGACGACATGGATGCAGGCGACCCAATATGGCTTCGAAAAGGACCGAGTATTTGGTATCGACTCTCATTTGACTCCTGCAGCTTATTATGGTACTACTGCGATGTCGGTGTTCATCTCGAGAGGAGCTCGTGGAGAGACATCATCTTCTACCTCACAGTATCAGGAGAAACTGCGTGCTCAGAGTCAGCTTATAGAGGATTTGCGTCAGGGGCAGGAGCAGATGCGTCAGCAGCACGATGAGGAGATGCGTCGATGGCAGGAGCAGATGCGTCAGCAGTAGGATGAGGAGAGACATCGATATGAGGAGAAACATCAGGAGTATATGGAGTATATGCATCGTATGACTCATAGTTTAGGGATGGAGTTTCCTCCACCACCTCCTCTCCAGGTCCTCCAGATTATCCACCCCCCAATGATTCTTTTAGATGTAATAAACATTTGAGTTCGTAGTTTATTGTCATATTAACTATTTAAAATTCCTCTTTCATATTGGTATGAATATTACGTGATTTAATTTGTTTTTATTTTTTAAAATATATTATTACTTATTAGTATTATTTTTAATGTCTGCTTATTTTAGTAATATTACTTTTAATATTTTATATTTATTGTTAATATTGAGAAGTTTATACTTTTATAATTTTATTAATATTAATAATATTAATATTATTTTTTCATAAATATGTATGTTTATATTAATAATATTATTATTATATTAATTTTTTATATTAATAATATTAGTACTATTTTTATTATTTTTTGATATTAATATTTCATAATATATACTATTATATTATTTATATTCATATTATTATTATTTTTTGATATTAATATTTTATAATTATATTATATATATATATTATTATTAATATTATAATAATATAATTTATTTATATTATTATTATTATTATTATTATATAGATAGTTTAATAATATTATTATTATATTAATTTTTTATACTATTAATATTATTATTATTATATTATATTATATTATTTATATTCATATTATTATTATTTTATATTAATATTTCATAATTATATTTTTTATATTTTTTTATTTATATTATAATAATATAATTTTTTTATATTATTAATATTATTATTATTTTTATATAATATTATACGATTTGTATTAATTTTTTTTATTTTTTTTATTTTTTTTAATATTTGCGACAGGTACATTTGCGACGGGAATTCCCGCCGTAAATATTTTTTACAGTACCATTTACGATGGGACGAATACCCATCGGGAAAACCTTTCTGCGACGGTCCGTCGCAAATACCTTTATCGCAAGTATTTTTTAAAATTTCACATTTGCGACGGAATTCTGACCCGTCGCAACTAATATATCTGCGACGGCCCGTCGCAAAACCTTTTTTATATATAAATGAAAACTTATTTGCGATGGGGGACAAATACCGTCGCAAATAATATTTTTGCGATGGGACCGCCGCAAAAACACCTATTTGTGACACCGTTTTCGGCAACGGGCGATTTGCGATGAAGCCCCATCGCAAAAGACCTTTTGCGATGGGATCCCGTCGCAAATCGCCCGTCGCAAATATTCAGTTTTCCTGTAGTGATATATTTGAGAACTTTTAAAAAAAATCTGCACTACAATTTGGCATGATAGAGGAATAACCAAAATAAAGGAAATTGGGTTTGATAATCCCCTTAGCTTAAGTCTGAATGTTTTATTCAATTTAATATAAATGATAATCAAACTATATTCATCAAATAATAAATCAATAACCTTTTATAAATTTATTTTATTCATTATAATTTTATTATGTTTATTTATGGCCATTATTATGAGTTAAAGAGTTCAATTCCATCATTTGGGAGTGTTTGTTTCTTTGGTTTTCATCATTAGTTCACTTGTATACATGTATCGAAGATCATGTAAAATGAGAATAATTGTAAAAAATTGAAATTATAGGTCATTAATGAACCTCCATAAGTTTAAATGGTATTACACATTATTTTCTTTCCAGATATGTGGATAATCCATTATATAAAATGTTAATGATAATCATTTAGATTAATTTTGTGGTTTTTCGATTATCATGAACAAGTTTTGTTTTATTATTTAATATTATGTATATATGTTTGTTACAGAACATAAAAAAATGTCATAACATAAATTTTAACAATATTTTTCAACCATTATATTGGTTTTATGACCATCCTTGAATTTGTTAATGGAAAATTAAAACTTTTCATCCTCGAAGGTGATAAATCAACACCTCACGACTGATTATTTTATGTTTTGAAAAAATTAGTATAGAAGAGTTTTAATAATGTATTATTCCATTAATATAATAAAATTATAGTATGTATAATATATTGGAGTTATCATTTCACTTGGATAAGGTTATGTGAGGATAGAATAAGAAAAGAAAATAAATTGGTAAGAAGTTGAAAGAAAAAGAAAGAGAATTTTGCCTCTTGAATTCTTCTCTTTGAGAACATCCTTAAAGAAATGGGATTTGGAATTTTTTTCAGACCAATGGATCCTGGATATAGGGGATATTCTTGGTAATATGATTTGGAATAAATTGTACAATCTTCAAGTATTTGGAGTTTTTAGGAGAAAAGGTGGTAAGGGGTGGTTCTTATTGGGGAGGAGATGGGTGTTTTGTTTATTATTGTATTCTTAGTTTATTATTTTGTCTTGAGCCTATGAATATTTTTGTTCCCATGAATAAATATATTAAATAATTAGGTTTATTTTAAGATTATGGTTCTTACATCAGCCATACATCATGTATGACTCAAAAATTCATTTATTTACTAATAATGTTAAATACTGTTAGTTACCATATTTCAATATTCGCCAAAAATTCACCAAAACCCTTTTTTGGCTTGTAGAATTCATAAATGAAATCATTTTATGATAATAATCCTCTAAATATGAAAAAATTTATTTTTAATAAGAATCATCATTTTTTTGAAAAATACAAATTTTAATTTTATAATTGATTTTATGACACTTTAAAAAAATAATTAAGGTCTCATAAAATTATATTATAATCATAATAAAACAAAATATTATTTCATTAATCTATTTTAGGAAAATTAATTTTCTTTTAAATCATTATTTTAATTATAAAATTATAAATAAATATTTATGTCTTACAAAAATACCAACACATAATTTATAATTTTTACAATATTAACTTACATATACTATAGTATAATTATATCATATTATCATTTTTAAGATACATAAATTTTACTTATACTTTCATAAGTGGGGTTATTGTCATACTGGATGGATTACTATTCCAAATGTCCATGTTAAAATTCCAAGTGTCAAGTTATTATTCCATGAGTATAGGTTTCTTAGTTTCTCTAAATATAACTTATTTCATTATTCATTTATGATAATAGAATTTTTATTGGGAAATTTATCCAATTTATGTGTTTTATACCATATAAAATAATTGAAAGAATGGAAAAATCCATTAATAGATGTTTGGGTTTTTACATGGATCTTATTCATTCCTTATGGTATTATGATTCTTTATTATATAATTTATGTGATTTTAATCCATTTTCATATATTTTTTATTTACAAAATAATTAATATAATTAATTTAGAAATTAATATCATTACTAGATTTATCGTGATTAGGAAATTAGAGGGTTTTAATATAACCTTGGTTTTGGGAATTTTGATTTAAATCCTAGAAGTTGTGTTTTAAGTACAATCATGGAATTTGGTTATGGTATTACAGATTCATAATTAAATGAATTTCCTGAGTATAATCTAAAATTGTTTATATTATAGATTTTATTTTTTATAAATTTCATGTGGAATATTTATTTGGTTGAGTTTAATACATGGGGTAACAGTTTGTCTAGGTTAACTGTTTTGGGGAAGAAAACAATTTTGATAATTGAATTTTTTGGGTATGAGGAATAATCAATTTATGTCAAGTATAGATGGAAGTTTCAGTTATTTTATATGGATAATAGGTTCTATCTATTGGTTTATATGGATAGTGTGGGTCATGATATTCAAGAAACACTTGGGTGGGTGATGATCCACAATGGTCGTAGAATATGATCAATGGATTTAATTTATGTTATGAACTTTTTTATTTTCTATTTTCTCCTTATCATAAATTTTGATATATTTTGACTGTATACTAGCATGGAACCTAGAAGTGTTACATATTTTTGGAAATTAATTTTTCATATCATCAACTGCTTTAGACATATTTTTTTATGTTGTCGACTATTTTTTTAATGTGATAATCTATTTTCAATGTAATTTGTTGCATTATTAGGAATATGTCTATATGGGTTTTCATGAGAGTGATTTGGGGAAATCCTATAGGGTATTCACTCATTCCCCTACATGTACACCTTAGTGTTCTTATATACATCATCTATTGTGATGTAGATAAAGGAAGGTATATGATATTCTAGGGAGATGGTGTTTCGAAATAAGATTTTTGGTTGACATTATTAGGACCGGGCCTAAAACAATACATAATCATGAATTAAGTTAATAATTCACATTCGGGATATTTTTAGGTTTATATTTTTAAATAATTAGGCCATAACTATTACATTACATCTCAAATATTACAAAGTAGACACATCTACTCAATATCCATTTTTTTATAATATAATAACTCTTGAAAAAAAGATTCATGTATAGTTCCATATTTTAGACAGCATAACTTTTCCATGATCTCATCCTTGGCCCTATTCATCTTTAATTCTGGTGAAAAAACATTTCAAAAAAACATGGGACGAGCATAAAAAGCTCAGTAAGGATTATAAAATAAAGGAAGAAAACATTAGTCCATCAATACATACAGGTCAATGAAATCATACTTTTCAATCATTAACATACCACACTAGATCATAATATTTATGAATAACAAATGGAAATCATAAATCATAAAGTTAACTTGTGGCATCTATAACATACTTACGTTGTATCTTTCACGGCTACATAGGGAGTTACATTTGAAATACTCATCACAGTATATTCCCTAAATCTCTTAGGAGAAACATTTATATTTACCTCATTCACAATACCAAATTCATTTAAGAGATATCTTGGGTTCACCCGCCCTAGGTTTACCATGGAACCACCCGTATACATAAACAATGCCAAAGAACCATGACATATTCATAACACATAAAACAAACATAAAAAAAGATAACATTTCCAAATTTAAATAACAAAATATAATTTAAATATATTCACATAACCAATCCATTACAAAAACTATTTTCAATACCAAAATACGTAAAAGAGTATTTGGTATTTATTTTTCATTTAAAAACATTACGGCTTATTAAGGCATCCAAAAATCAAATAACACTCGCGGCGGCGGAAAGTTCATTGTCACCGTGTATGTTAAAAAAAGAAACATTAGATTTTTATTTTAGTAAAAACCTACATAGAGAAAATATTCCATTTGAATGAAATGAAAATTCAAAGGGTTTTATACACCATAAAAAATAAATTCATGTATAAATCAAAATATACCTCAATTAAAGGTGATTGAGAAGAAGTCCCTTATATCGTGTTTGACTTGACTCGTTCTTTCTTTAATCTCCTGAATAATAAACTAAAGTTACTTTATACTTTATCAATAACCTTTTTAAGTTTATTATTACTTTCATATGACTTATTACCATGTTATAAACATTACATAATCATTTAATTTAAAAACGGACGTTTTGTCGATATTTGGTACTTGAGTCAAAAATGAACTTCCTATAATTAAAAGTTGTCCATGTGGTAAAAATTCCATTATATCCAGAATGATATTAATTATTTAGATATCATATATATCATATATATCCTGTATGTATATATATATATATATTTATAATAGTACATAACATTTGGAGATAAGAAATGAAATACACCGTTCATCGAGACGGTAAGCCGTACAAACGCATAAACACTACTTTCATTTCTATTTCATATTTAATGGAATGAAAACATAATGATAAATAGGTATATTATAATTCTAGTATAATATCATATATAATTTTAGTAACTCCATCCTTTACACGTTCCACGTATGGCATGAACTAGTCATATCACTTTGAGGGGGCGGTAGTCCGCACTTCCTCAAATGAAATTATCGTATCTAAAAATTATAGAAACCATAAAGGTAGGCTATAAATGAAAAATACAGATGAATAGAGACAATATAAATATAATATATATCACATATAAATATAGTTCCAAAATAATGTCCACCATGAGAGGTGATAGAAGATAATCAAACAATCGTTGTTTCGGGAGATAGTAGTTCACTGTACTTAGAAACGGTATGCTCGTATCCATAAGATCGAGGTGTGTGTCAGTGTAATTTGAATTATTATCATACAAAAAACCTATTATATTGAGGATAATAGTTTTTTTGTGTAAAAAAATATTAATAAGAGCATGGGGAGTGAAGAAGTAAAATAAAAGAAAATAACTTGAGGGAAGATGTTACCTTTAAATGGCATAACTCCCATTGGTTTGAACCAAAAGGCTTTCTTGAAGTGCTATATACCTAAGGTAAGGCTTCTATGAGGAGGATAGGTTTCTTGAGAGCATATTTGGGAAGATTTTGGATGATAAAAGGGTGATTTAGAGGTGTGAGTAAGGTTTAGAGTTGATGGATTTTTATAAGGGGGAGGAGGGGATTTTTAAGAAAGTTTGAAAATGTTATTTTGTAATATACTGATTTTCGGTTTCTAAAGGTCCAAAAAATATTTATTTTGAAGATAAGTTGTATATAGGTCGAAATAAAATCATCCAATAAGAATTGGACATATTTTGGATATTTTTTAGTCCTTATATTGTTTATTTAACCCTTTGTTAACTTACTTAACTTTTACCATGTCCTCTTATATATTCGTACTACATAGTTAATATATTTACAATAAAATTCCAAACGACCCAAAATAGATCATTAATGTAATTTTTAACATCATATATGTCATTTTTACAAATGTTCTATTTTTTGGACAATTTTATCATTTAATAAAATATTGATTGACTTAAAAACTATTTTATGTAAATTTAAATACTATTCATATCATGACTTTTTAAAAAATCAAAACCAAAATGATTATTTTAAGAAACCTTAATTAATTCAAATATAAAATTTAATACTAATCTATAAAATAATTTTATTGCTTAAAAAGTTAAAAATAAATTTATTTTAATAGTTATAATATTTTTTATTTGAATCTTTTATTAATGAAGCAATTACTACATCACCATTGTGACATAAATAAATGTGTTTATTTAAGGCCTAAAATATATAAATAAAATATCACGATTTAGGAAATAATTTTATATTTACAAATAATATTTATGTATGAATATATAACTTATGTAACCCCATATAAAAAAATTAGTAAAAATATTCATGTTTATGTTATTTTTGTCCTTACTTTAAATTAATTAATATAACATGTCATTATCGCCCCCAAGTGGCTACATTGGATACCAAAATATACCCAAGGATTCCCATGGTCATAAATCTATCATCTAATGTGGTTAGGAAAAGTTTAAGGGTAATTTAATATTATTATAATATTATTTTTCACCATTATTTACCAGATTTACCCTTTAACCATGGTAAATAAAATATTTACAGAAGTAAATATTCATAATGTATAAAAATAAAAGTTTCATATTTGAAAAAGTATGATATCCTGATTCCAAATATGGTATCCATTTTTTAAAATTCAAAACACAGAAGTGGAAGAAATTAATTTAAAATTAATTCTCGTTGTCAAAACAAAGAATGTGTTTTTATGAAATAATAACTATCAAAAGATTTACCTTTTTTATGTCCAAATTAAGAGTAAAATTACTTACAATGACCAAAATTAGATTAAATGGTAAAAATATAATCCAATTAAACTTTAAAACAAATTAAAATAATAATCTAACTATATAAATAAATTAGATTAAAAGGAAATTTTGAATTAAAATGCAGGGTTTTTCACTATTCATTAAAAAATGAACATTATCAGAAAAATACCAAAATTTCAACCAAAGTAAATTTTGATGAACCGAATCTAAATAAGAATGTTATTTTGTAAAATAGAACATATAAAAGTGACAAAAACAATATTTTAAAAGGGTTCACCATCAAAAGGAAGTAAATCGACCTTTTAAAGAATATTAGAGTGTTTATGCTTAAAATTTGATTCGTTCGCATTTTAAGCTTCTAAATTATGTTGGATCAATGTAAAAACCTTTGAAAAACTTGTATAATAATATTTTAGTTATTTTTTTCATTCTCTATAATACAATGGCTATGAGTGTACTGCCATTTAAAATAATATTATTATTATATTATTTTTTGGTATAACTCAACGTTATGTGCAACGTAAGATTTCAATGAGACCCATTGTTGCGTGTTGGGTAGGCCATCGAACATATAATCCCATGTAAATTAAAATTAATATTTAATTCACAAATATTAATAGATATTATAATGCTATATTCTTTATTTACTTGGGATGTTACAAACATGGAGGTGTCTGGTAGGGCATTAGAGGTGTTAGGTTGTTTTCTTTGTATGGGCATATTTATTTGGTCTTCATGTCAGGTTGTCACATTATAAATGAGTTAGATTTATATTTTGATGTACTCTATTTAGACATTTTCATTTTAATGGTCTTTAAAAGTTAAAAGTGGTTTTTTAAATAAAAGTAAGGAATTATGTCCCTAATGATTAATTTTATCCCCCGGCACTAGTTTCATGGATTAAACAATCTAGGAACATGGTTGAGAAATTATAGTGGATCTAGCCCAGTCTTATGATTCAAAATTCTAGGTCATAGTAATTATAACACCCCACCACAACCTAATCCTCATAAACTATTATATATAGAGAAAAATTAAAATATGAAGGTAAAGTAAAAAAAATTAACATAATACATCATATATGATAAAAAAATGTCACTCTTACTATTTTACCCCTAGTATCTGGATGATTGATACCAGGTTTACCTACTTCGGTCCTAGCATGGTATACGTGAGATAGGGAAGCAATAAAATTTGGGCATTAAGCCCGTCCAATGGGGAAGGTAATCATGTAGACAAAGTTAGTGCAATCTTTTATCACATACCTTTGAGAATAGGGTAAATGCTATAATAATTTGGTGCATTTAGTTCCCATCCCACTCCATCAACCTATTCATCAACATAAAAAGTACTTACTAATTCCTAATATAACAATCATATACCCTTTATAGAACATTCAAAAACAAATAATAAACAGAATAATACATTTATATTCTCAATATAAACCAACATGTTATGATTCAATATGTTTTATCAATATAACACTTATATCATGCTAAGTTATAATTTTAAAAAAAATATACAACATCAAAATAAATCTTTCACATCTATTAAACATGTCACTTATTATCAACAATTCTTAGTTCATGCTAAGAAAAAAACCAATTAATAAAAAAAGCATACAATATATCCAATTGTGATAATTTATAACACATATAGTAAATTAAACAATTAAATTTATATATTTCATAAAAACTTTGGAAAAAATTAAATTATTAAAATAAAACATCTATTTTTTATTTAAATTCACTCAGCCTCATGCTACTTCTAAATCAACACTTTAAGAGTATGAAAGGAGGAAGGGTTCACCAACCTAAATAAGTGTAGAATGATCCTTTGAGATCTATAAGAATATGATATACCCTCAAAAAATTATTGAACAAACCTAATATGAATAAATTCTATGTTATCATGACTACCAACTTAGGAGAGATATTTTTGAAAGAAGAACAAAATAAAAACACATTTTTTCAAAGTATTAACTTTTTATGTAATTATATGGGAGGAAAGAATAATGAATCAATGAGTTTCAAAAGCCCTAGTTTTTTAGAAAAGAATATTGAGCATGTAACTATTAATATATAATATAAAATAAATATTAGATGAATTCTTTGACAATTACTTTCCAAACATGAACTTTTTAACCCTTGTGAAGAAATCTATACAGTGCTTAGAGTCAGATTCACTTGAGATGAGTGGAAGTGAAGGAGGGATTAAAAAGGGATTCATAATGGATAAAATGAGTTCAAATATCACGTTAATAGGGTTTCGATGTTATATTTTTTTATTTAAAAGTTCAATTCACCCCTTTATCTAAAAAATAAGCATTAAATCTATAAGGTTCATACTATATGTCCATTGGTACACAAGTGGAGATGAAAAAATCAATACATCCTACCAGGTACCATCAGGTACCAAATACTAGACTGTCGGGTACCTGGTACTATTCCTAAACCTAAGACATAATTCCTCATTTCATCTTCCTCCCAATTCATATAATCCTTTTCAAATTCGAATTTATTGAATGATTAAATTTAAAGAAGAAAAATTACCAAAAAGGGTGTGGGTCAATATAATATTCATTATATTTTATGAATACCCCTCTAAAACTATTACACTATTTTAACAAGTTATAAAACCAAAATAAATATTGACTAGAAATATTTTGGTCCATTGGTGGAAGAAAAAATGTCTTCCCTCTTTCACTGGAGTCAACTATTCCCTTATCCCCATACCAATCATATCAAACCTAGCCTAAATGTTTTATTTCATGTTTTTTACTTCATTTAATATATGTCATTAACATAATAATATTCAAATTTTTTTAATATTCATGACATCAAGAATGTTTCATATATACGAATAATTTCAGTATGGTAAATAAAAAAACTTATCTCTTTTTCCACCCTATTTTTTAAAGTTTTTCAAGAAAGGTGCAGCAAAAAATAGTAATAGTTTCTTTTACATTATTAAATTATTCATCTCCTATTAATAGAGAAAGTAACATATGTTCTTGTGGCTTCCCATAAAATATTTTTATCCATAATCAGTATTAATATCATCATATTAAAAAATTATTATATCCAAGAATCACTATCTTCTTTAAATGTTTCAAAAAAATTGAGTGTATAACTTTTTTATATATATTAAACCCATAAAATACTATGATATTGTACTCTAAAAACTCCCTATAACCAGAAAAGTCATTCTGTGTCCTAAAAAACATGGATCTCAATGTGAAATATTATTTTTTATGAACACCATACATCATAAAACCCATATCAGAAATTGATTTAATATTTTTAAATATTATATTGAAAAAAATATCAATATCATTACAACTTTATTTTGGAATTGAAATAAGCATGAATGATATAATGTACTTTTACTTTATATATAACCATGGTGAAAAGTTTTAATTTACCAACATAATTGACCATGTAACATGTGTGCTACTTTCTCCCCCAAAATTACTAATATAATTTGTAGATAATTCAGGGTTGGGGTTTAATATGTAATTTCTAAATTTAGGATACTTGGGATCATTATTCTTCCCCTAAGAAGATTCTACTCGGTATTGAATTTTTTCATCTTGACTTATTTGATCTACATGTCATGAAAACTGACTTATAATAACTTCACTTTCATATAGTCCTCTAAATCTTATAATGATTGGAAAAGTACCATAAAGAATTTGACGACTTGATTCATCTTTCTAGTTTCAAAAATCATTGCACATAAGGATTTTTTAAAAGAACTATAGTGATTTCAAATAAATAAATGTAAATTTTTATTGGTCATGCCCATGGAAAATAGTTTTATTTTATATTTATATGTTCAATAAGAAAGATAATTGTCATCTAGTAACATGTCCTTACATAAAGAATGTAATTTTTGTAATCATGATGAAACTCCATCCATTTCAATTTTTTAAATTATATAGTTTTATTATTACTGATAATGTCATATATTTGTTATAACAGTCATCGAATATAATATTTTTATTGTTCTTTAAGTTCTAAAATAATTTTTCACAATTTAAAATTTCATCATCTGCAATTGTTATCATTTCCTCAGAAATATTTGTGTCATCATACATAGTTGTACTGATGTCAAATGATCTATAAATTGTACTTTTATTCCAATCACTAGTATCATTCATTTCTTCCCTATGTTCGGTCAAATATTTATAACTTTGCTCCATTTTATAATAGGCCAGTTTTCCCAAAAACTCATTTAAAAAAATTATATTAAATAATAGAAATATAAATATGGATAAATAATATGTGTATGGTTGTTTTCATGTTTCGTTTCAGACATTATAAAAAAATTTACCTCATCCTCATATTCTTCCATCATACGATTAGAATCTATCCATTTTTTTACTAATATGAAACCCATTTATTTCAAAAGAAAACATATTTCACCAAAAAATACATACATAGACTTACATAAATAATCTATTTAAAGTATTCATATAAAGTACACATATAATGTATAAACATATTAAAACAAAATATAAACTATACATATAAATTTTACTTAAAAACATATATATAGTATGCACATAAAATATTAAAATTGTATTTACATATATAATACCGTTAAATATACACACACACACACACATAAATGCATAAATATATATTTTTATAAATATTACATAATAATTATAGATTAACAAAAACAAACAAATATATTTTAATGTAGTATTTATATATTTAAATCTCACATGTCTTTGTGTGTAGAATTACCCAACAAACTTCACTATTTGAAAAAAGGTTGTATCACTACCAGAAAATAGGGCAAGGGAAGCATTGCCCTTTATCAGCGCTAAACAGAAAGCGCTGATAATGGGGTATTCCTTTATCAGCGCTAAAAAAGCGCTGATAAATGAATGTTTTATCAGAGCTTTTATTTTAGCGCTGATAAAACATACCTTTATCAGTTCTTTTAACGGGCGTTGATAAAGGTTCTGTCGATTTTTATATAATAACCCTAACAGGCCATCCTCACGTGCACGCGGTCAAGCTCTCGCGGAAGCTGAACCAGGCCCCTCGCCGCGTGACCTCGTCCTCCTCGTCCTCCTCCTTCCTCCTCCTTCCTACTCCTTCCTCCTCCTCGTCCTCCTCATCATCCTCATCCTCCTCCTTCTCCGCTGTCGTCGCCGCCTCCGCCCCCTCTCCCGCTACCGCGACCGCCTCTGCCTCTTCCGCCTCCACCCTCGCTCTCGCGACCGTCGCCGCCTCTGCTGTCACCGCTGCCTCCACCTCTGCCGTTGCCGCTGCCTCCACCCTCGCTTCCACGACCGCCGTTGCCTCACCCTCCTCCTCCCCGTTCTCTCAAGGTGGGAGGTGATTTCCATGGATGGTATTCCCTTGGTATATTATTTATATATTGTGTGTGTGAGGACCAAATAGTGATTATAGATGTGAGATAGGAATGATACCATATCTTGAGCCTAATTCTAGTAATGATTTCCATAATAGGAAGTGTGGTCTTAATTTGATTATGATTATGTCTAGGGATGTGATTCATAATTAGTGATGAGTGTCGAAATAAGATATGTTATTGATATTTAGCAACACAAGTGGGTTGTTTGTGAATGATGTGGAATTGGATACCATATAGGTTCCATAGGGATATCTTGACTCTAAGATGAAGTATATGGTAATTGGTTAGTTATGATGGTTCACATGTGTGAGAGGTCTACCAAGGTTATGTGTGATGAATTCTGTGGATAACCAACCCTTTTTTTCATTTTTTTTATTTTGAGTTATCATGGGCGGTAAGTTCTACCCCTTCGATTTGAATATTTATGTATGAGATACAAAGGAAATAGTTTTTAATCTTATGGTTATATGGATTCCCAAAGATTATCCCAATGGAAATGATGATGGATCCATATTAATTTTCATCACATAGCATAATCCCATAGTTATATGATTAGACAAATATGAACCCATAATACAAAACATATCACCTAGTATGTCTGTCACATATACGAATAAATAAATTAGAAAAAAACATGCTACAAATAAAAAAGGTACCATTAAATACTTACATTGGTTAACTTGTTTTAGAACTTGTTTATCTTCATCTGTGCCTTGTACTTGCACCCATGAATTTGAAGGTGAGTATGCGTACATGATAGTTGACCTTCTTAGAGAAGAGTTTCTGGAAGAGTATAAGAGACATGAAGCAATGAATATCATTAGAGTGTTGGAGAAAATGTGGTTGCTACAAACAATGTGGAAATTGGCTTGTGCAACGCGGCATAATTTACAACTTGCAGGTATTGTAACTTAGGCCACGTTGCACAAGATGATTGACACAATGAATAGCAAGATCTTCATTGCTTCATGTATTTTATACTCTTCCAGAAACTCTTCTCTAAGAAGTTCAACTATCGTGTACACATAATCACCTTCAAATTCATGGGTGCAAGTACAAGGCACTGATGAAGATAAATAATTTCTAAAACAATTTGACCAATGTAAGTATTTAATGGTACCTTTATGCTTTGTAGCATGTTTTTTTATAATTTATTTATTTATATATGTGACAGACATACTAGGTGATATGTTTTGTATTATGGGTTTATCAGGAGTCTGTATGATTTCCTGTTTCCACATTTCATTTTAAATAGCATGTTATAATTGTATATTTATTGTACCCTAATGGCTTAAATAGTCAGGAATATTGTAGATGTTTCTAGAATGCAGTAGGATTATTTTTCCCCAATGGTAGTACATTTTTAGGATGTTTTCACTGATGAGGTATAAAATTTACTTCTTAATAAAGAGATAAACTTTATAATCTAGTTAGTTTTGGGGGAAAATTCAATTTCTATCACAATTTCTAAAATAACACCAAAAGAGAATCAGTTGTTTGAATTAAAATTTGATGATATATAATATAATGGTTTCATATGGAATAGTACTTTACCATGGGGTTTTATAGTTCTCTAAAATAGATGGTTGATTGGTATTTATTATTTTTTTGGACTATTGGAGATTGAACCTAATGAGAGTCATGAATATGTATCCTCATCGACGCATTGATAGTCACAATGATCATCTATGAGGTTCTATGATCTTCTCCAAGATAGATTTGACATTAGGATACCATTAGATGAGTTGGACATCGATGGACCTACCATGGACTGATTTTAGGAGTAGTTATAGCCTGTATGATTTTTTAGCGATGATTTTTGGTTTAACTAATGCATTGGTTGTATTGAGGGAATTGATGAATGGGATATTTCATCCTTTTCTGGATCAGTTTTTAGTAGTTTTTTTCAATTAAATATTAGTTTACTCCCAACCCATAGTTTATCTTGACCAACATCTTATCATCACCTTGAGTACATTGAGATAGCATCATATTTATTACTGTTTTCTTCTCTTACTCATTGGTTTCCTCTTGTTCGCATGTCAAGTATTTTCTAAGTCATCATTCAGTCTTTGTAAGACTAACTTGGAATAAATTTGATATATGTGAGATTAAATCAGGTATCTTATACATACACAATGTTCACCCTACTGTACACACCATGTATATGGATTTCACATGTGTTTAAAGGCATTTGTACCATGATTTTTTTTTATAAAACCCAAACAATGATACTTGATTAATTAAAACATAATATTAGGCAAGTTCTCAAGATCGAACCCATAAAGATGATGAATATGAATAAAGAATGGATTAATTCCAATCGGTTGACAATAGAGTATGAAGATGGCGTGAAAGAGTTTATCAAGTTTTCAGAAGATCATGCATGTGACCGTTCTCAAATCCTTTTTTTGTGTTTACGCTGTTGTTATTCAAGAAAAATTAGTCCAGAGGAGTTGGAAGAACACCTGATCTGTCCTGGAATAGATCGAAGTTATACATATTGGAATAAACACGGGGAAAAAACAATGTAGGTAGTGACTCAGAGAACACGACATTTAATAGATCATCTAATATGATTAGAAGCATGAAAAGTGAAGACGATCGTATGGAGGGTGTGATTACAGATGTGAACAATGATGAAGATCGTATTGAGTAAATGACAAGGACAGTTGAAGATGAACTTCTTGATTGCCCAAAATTGTTTGAGAAGTTAAAGAGTTGTGAAAAAATGTCATTTTATGCTGGTTGCACTAAATATACAGCATTGTCAGACGTATTGAAGTTGTATAATTTGAAAGCAGGCAACGGGTGGAGTGACTCCAGTTTTACGGAACTACTTTCTCTCCTGAATGACATGCTCCCAGAAGATGATGAACTCCCAAGCCGAACATATGATTCCAAACGAATGCTACGATTGATTGGTATGATCTCTGAAAGAATACATGTCTGCTCGAATGACTGTATATTGTTTCGCAAGGACCACAAATCACTTAAAGAATGCCCAAAGTGTGGTGCTTCCCGATACAAGAAAGATGATTCTAGTCTAATGAAAGTTCTATGGTATTTTCCAATCATTCCTAGGTTTAGACACCTATATGGAAGTGAGGAGACTGAAAGACAATTGACATGGCATGCTGATACAAGAATTAAATATGGGAAACTATGTCACCCTGCATACTCTCCTCAGTGGAAGAGAATTGACCACGAGTATCCTAAATTTGGGAACGAGCCGAGAAACCTTCGTCTGGCGTTATGTACAGATGGGGTGAATCATTTTGGTTTTCAAATCAGCAGTCACAGTACATGGCTGGTTATGATGGTAAATTATAATTTAACACCGTGTTTATGTATGAAACGAAAATATATCATGTTATCTATGCTTATATCAGGACCAAAACAACTGGGAAATGATATTGATGTTTATTTGGCCCCATTGATCGAGGATTTGAAAATATTGTGGGATTCAGGTGTCACGATGTATGATGCTTACAAAAATGAATAGTTCACTTTGAAAGCCATGTTGTATGGGACGATAAATGAATTTCCTTATTATGGAAATTTGTCAGGATATAGCATTAAAGTAACTCAAGGGTGTCCTGTTTGCGAACAAGGTACACAGTCAATTAGGTTGAAACATTCATCGAAAACCGTGTTTCTAGGACATCGCAGATTTCTACCCCGACGACATAAGTACCAATCTTGGACGACATCATTCGACGGAAGTTCAGAGGAATGTACAGCACCGTCTCCGCTAACAGGTGATCAATTGTTTGAGAAAGTGAAAGATTTGGACACTACTTTTGGTAAACCGTTTTTAAAAAACCTTACAAAAACTGGTTGGAAAAAGAGATCAGTTTTTTTTGAATTACCATACTGGAATTGTCTGTATGTCAGACATTTTCTTGATATTATGCATGTTGAAAAAAATGTATGTGATAGTGTCATCGGCACGTTGCTAAATGCACCTGGCAAAACAAAGGATGGAATTAAGTGTAGATTGGACATGGTTGAGATGGGAATACGAGAAGAGTTGGCACCAGTGAAGGGTAAAAAATGAACATTTCTTCCTCCTGTTCCTTACACTCTTTCCAGGAAGGAGAGATATAAGTTTTGAAACTTCTTGAATGATGTAAAGGTTCCAGAGGGGTATTCATTAAATATCAAGAACATCATGTCAATGGGAGATTTAAAATTAAAGGGTTTGAAATCACATGACTTCCATGTTTTGATGAAAGATCTAATTCCTATAGCTTTACGTTGCATTTTTCCCAAGAATGTCCGCCATAAATTAATGAAGCTATGTTTCTTCTTCAAAGCTATATGCAGCAAAGTTATAGACCCGGCGAAATTGCCAACTATGGAAAGAGAAATTTCCGTCATATTCTGTGAATTGGAAATGTTCTTCCCAACGATATTTTTCGATATGATGGTTCATTTGATGGTTCATTTGGTGAGATAGATTCAACTATGTGGTCCTGTACATTATAGATGGATGTACCCCATTGAACGGTATATGAATATTTTGAAAGGGTATGTCAAAAACTGAAGTCGGTCATAGGGTTGTATTGCGGAGTAATATATTGTTGATGAAGCTGTTGAATTTTGTACTGAATACCTGTCTGGTGTGGAAATCGTTGGACTACCGAAATCTCATCGCACTGAGTGGCTTGAGGGTGAAGGAATTTCTGGAAGAGAGGTTGTCACAATCAATATTACAGATCGGTAGCAGGCCCACCTTTACGTTTTGCATAACAGTTTCGACGTTGACCCATATGTTCAAACCCACAAAGAAATTATTAGGCATTTGAATCCTTCTAGGGCTGAAAAATGGATATCAGATACACATAATCGATAGTTTATAGGATGGTTTCGAGACCATATTTTTAAGCAGTTAGATGAAAATATAGACTCAATTTCAGAAAGACTTCGATGGCTGGATGGAGGAGCAAGTGTGTACGTATTATCTTACAATGCTTATGCAGTTAACGATTATACATTCTATAATAATGAACATGATGAAGAATGTACCATACAGAATAGTGGGGTTACACTTGCGGATGAGGTGATTCATGTTTCCGGTGCTAAGGAAAAAAATCCAATTTATGCGAATATGTCATACTTTGGCATCATCAAACGAATATGGGAGTTGGATTATATGAAATTCAATGTGCTGATTTGTCAATGCAAGTGGGTTGATAACAGGACTGATGTTAAAATAGATGAATTAGGATTCGTGAAAGTTGATTTTAGTAAGGAAGTGGAGAAAGACGAACCATTTACAATGGAATCACAGGCAGTACATGTATTTTATGTTCCACACCCCGCAAACCAAAATTGGTCAATTGTTCGGTTATCGACCAAAACAACTGAAGGGTCAGATGAAAGTTCAACAGAGGTTGACCCTTTTATAGGGACTTCACAATCATTTCACAGAGGTCCAAATGTAGACGGAGTTTTGTATGTCAGAGGAGACCACAATGAAGGAATTTACATAGTAGATAGTGGAGTCAAATCACTTCAGCCTTTAAAGAAAAAAAGAGAGTACAATAATCAGGTTATTTGTTTATTGTAACATACATTGTGTTACGTTATGTTATTATCTATTCGCTGCTATTTTTATGTAATCTAAATTAAATATTAAACCACTTCTGCAGATAATTACTTATGCACCTGCTGATGCGCCCAATCCCGAGGCACAAAAGGTCTCTCAACCAGCAGCTGGTGGTCCCACTGCAGAGCAACAACAGGTTTCTCAACCAAATGTTGGTGGTCCCAGTGCAGAGCAACAACAGGTTTCTCAACCTGTTGTTGTTGGTCCCAGTTCTGAGGTACAACAGGTTTCTCAACCTGTTGTTGTTGGTCCCAGTTCTGAGGTACAACAGGTTTCTCAACCTGTTGTTGTTGGTCCCATTGCCGATGCTAGCGCTCCGGGGGAAGATATTGATGCTACTTCTAAATAAATGGTAGGAAATGAAACCCTGAAAGTGCAAAAAAAAAAGAGTGTCGTAGTTTTACAGTGTTGGCCAAAATCCTTAAGGAAAAAGCAAAAGGCATCAAATTTCAGGTGGGATGAAATAAGTGAGGCCAACATGTTAACCCCAAAAAAGCCATATTTAGTAGCTACATTGGAATCTTCACTCGGCAACGTGTGCCGATTCATGTACAGTCGTGGAACCATGTTGTCACCAGGATGAAGACACTAATGTGGGAAGAGAATATGGTAACATTATGATATCATTTTTTAATTTATTAAAATAAAATAAAATACCAAAACATTGACTTACTCTTCATCATCCATTGCAGAGTGCATTTATAGTAGATGTCTCGCACAGGGAATATGTATTAAGAGTTACAGGAAGGATTCATAGAGGTTTCCACACAATTTTAATGAAATATCATCTTAAAGATACAGAAGGGAAAATCAAGCTGCACCCACCTCCTCTTTACGCACACTTGATATCCCAAGGAGCGTGGGATGTGTTTAGCAACTGTCGTGGGGAGCAAACTTTTCAGGTAGAATGTGTGGGGTAATACGTTGTTTGACTTTTTCTTGTATTCATCACTCTGATTCATAGTTTTTTATTTATGAAACAGCTACTGAGTGTTGAAAATAAAAAACGCGCAACAGAACCAGCGTACCCTTACCTTGAAGCAAGGATGGGGTACGCTGAACTTGAGAAAAAATTGGTACATCTTTTAAATCTACCCTATTACTAGTATGTGACATAAAAAAACACCATAACCATGTTTTTTTATTTATATATAGATTGATGAATCCAAATCCAAATCCATATCCATCCCATGTCATGTGCTATGGAAGGAGGCTCGTGTAAATAAAGAGGGGACATTGATAGATGAAAACACACAAAAAGTGTGGGAAACATGTGTAAGTATGACATAATATAAATTTGAGTTGATTTAAATCGCTATTACATTACAATAACTACTTATTTTTCTATATTTTCTATCTGAAATAGTCACAAGAATACACAACAACCGCACCAGATGAAAAAATACTTTCAGCAGACTTGAAGCAGCAAGAAAATTATGGTCGTGTCAGAGGTGCGGGTTTTGGGGTGACACGCCGAACATATTTTCAAAAACAAAAACAAGCGGAGGATCAAAATGAAAAATGGAAAAGCTGCAAGAACAATTATCTATTTTTCAAGAAGAATTACAATACTAGAGAAAGATTATAGAAAAATTGATGGGGGTGAGGCAAAGGGAAGAAATAACTCAACAACAACCCATGCGTGACGATCTCTCCCCACCCCCCCACCAGCTTTGAGGCGAGCCATTCCCCTAAAAAACATGACTTAGATGAGGTAATAAATGTTTTAAAAATTGTTTCTGTGAAATGTGATTTACATAGACACCGATAACTTTCCTGTACTAATATTCCATAGGGTGAAAATGACTGTGATTTATATTTATCAACTCCCACTTATCTCCTTGTAGCGAGGGATACAGTGTTCAATACACAAAACGACATGCTACACAACAGACAGATTCCAAAAGATCATCTTAGAGTGTCAATTAATGTAGCTAATGAGCCGAGTACCGAGCTACCTGTTCCAAATGACGATGACGACATTCATACGGTTGAACAAGCTGTTGGAACATTCATCTCATGGCCGATAGTTCTTGTAAAAAAACATGTCGACAAAAAGGTATTCATTTCGTATTTATTTTTCAAGTTGGACCTTTAACATTTAATGAAAAAAGGTCTGAACCGATGACTGTTGTTGTAAAATGACAAAGACTGTGGGGTGAAACAAAATATCAGCTCAAAACTATCTCAAGGATCAACCAACCGATTGAAACGGTCTACTGAGAGCCCCTTCACCCCGCCCGTTCTATATCCACAGTTAATATCATTGCAGGCTCATGTGGATACAAAGTTGAAAGACAGCAGTACTCACATAGTTGATTTCGAAAAAGATATGTATGGAGAGGAGATATCAGATTTCATTAGTGTTGAAAATGTAAATGAAGTCCCCAAGTATGAATGGATAGGCGCCTCCGTTGTAAATGTATACATGAGGTAAGTTTTCATGATTTGATTTTACAAAAGATGATATACTTTTATAATTTTGACTAAATACATTTTATAATTGTCACAGAGGTATATATGAAAAAAATGAAGGGATTTCCCCATGAACAAAAATTTGGACTCGTTAGTCCTCACACCACATCTTCAAAAGACGAAATAGATTCTGTTAAAGAGGCTGCAATAATGTCATCCCTGCTCAAATCGTTTGAAAAAAAAATTACGGATGACAGACTCTTTTTAATACCAACGATGCAGGGGTAAAACTCTGCAATTTAATCATATCAACTATATTTTCATTTCTTTCTTTACTTATTCCTTTTTTTATTTTTAGGGAGCATTGAATGCTGATTGTAGTCAATTTGGATACTCCAAATATTTATTTTCTGGATTCAATGCATGGATATCCAACAAACCGACCACGCATGATGGTGTTTGTTAATTTGTAATACACTAGATCCAACATTTTAAAACAAAACATCTAGTTATATAATTTATGTTATCTTTTAATGAGGATTCTGTTATGATAGGGCTATGCATCAATATCGCCTAATGCAAGGAATGAATCCAAGGCATAAGGATGAGCACGTCTACAAGATCTAAAACTAGAAAAGTATCCGGGTATATATAATAACATTGCACTATCCAAAAACATATCAAAACAAATTACTTATTTTTGTCAATGTTTCTGTAGTGTCCAAAACAAACAAATGGAAATGACTATGGTTATTATGTTTGTAAATTTATGAAAGATATCGTATTTCATCAACAAACTAGCATCCCTAATGAGGTATTTTCGAAAATAATTACGAGTTCATTTAAAATATTTATTAATCCTTTGTGTATTTATATTTTTTCAGTACTACTATGACTGTCGCAAAAACTCATATTCAGAATATGATATATATGTGTTTAGAAACAAACAGGAAACATACCTGATGGAATATTGTACACAAATAGGATGAAGGTGAATTCCTACCACTTATGTTCTCTATATATGATCATTAATTATCCTCCAACCTTCTTTGGTGAATTGAGAATGCTCCGATGTATTGAAATATTAATTTATTACTCAATTTTTTCTATCCCCGGATTTATATTATTGATCTTTGAACAAATCAATATTGAAGTAAGGCATGATGGTGTGCAGTGCATATGGGGTGAACGACGAAACCACCGAGGATCAACAAAATCCATTTTCTGTATCTCGTTTGTTTGAACTTGTATTTGAGCACATGTGTTGTTGTTTGACTTGTACAATTATTTCTAGGTAGATGCATGAGATAATCAGTATCGTTGAGGGATTTTTTGGAACCAAAATATGTGTCCCAGGATAATTTAGGTAAGGGAAAGGCTGGTTGAGATGAAATCCAAGCTCAAACGACCAGTACATCATCAAAAGAATCAACCATGTGATGCACCATCATGTAGAATCTGGTCCTCGTGATGTTTTGAGGTGTTTATGGAAGGTATGGGGAGTCTGATAAGCCTTATGGCCACCATAAATAATGTTTACAGACAGCTCCACATGTTTATTGTGCCTCGTGCCTCTTTACAAGGATCACGCCATTCACATGGTCCATCTTAGCACGTATGTCCCATTCATCCCATTGCTACTCTTGGAATAACCTAAGAAACTGACAATGCATAATCCCCACAAGACCCATACTCATCCAACCAAGAGTATTCCTAGTGTGAAGGGAAGCTAACCATGGGTAATACCCACAACATACCTTCTTTAAATATATGTTTTTTTATCCTTGTATTCTAAATAGGGTACGTAGGAAGCCTCCATGAGGTTAAATCCCAACCAATGATAAACCATGGTGACCCCCTCACTAGGGTACACCTTCGCTTATTTTCCCTCCTCTATTTCCCTTAGTGGTGTCCGAATAATTCTTCAAAATGAGAAACCTTACCTTTATGGAATTCACCACACTTGGGTCAGACCTCATTGGGCGTTTTGATCCATCTATCAGGTAAACATTCCAGGTGCTCCCTCCTAGAGATGTACCTACCTGATCCACCTTTATAAGTTTTTTGATCCACCCAGGTCTTACATCTCTGTAAGACATTAAATCAAGACCCTCTATCCTTATGGGATGTTAAACTCATGGAATACCACAAGTTAAACATGGTTTTCCATTAATGTATTCAATATTAATGTTTAATCAGTCCTTATTAAGGTATTGTGGAGGTGTGGTTTTATGTTTTCCAGCAGATTTCAGAAGATTCCACGCTTTATGTAGGTGATTCTATGCTTTTACACTATATGATGATTTTATTATCCTGTATTTTCTTGATAAGTGTACTATATGAAATGTTTCTGTGGTTAAAAATTTGTTGTCAAAGGAATTTGGGGTGTGTATAGACTTGAAAGTTATTTTTAAAATGAATTCAGTTGTATTTCTTGTGGATTTTCATGCTTAATTCCTTTAAATGTGTTTGAAGAAATGAGAAAGTTGTGTGATGGGTGTTTTCAAATGGATTTAATGGGTTTGTGAATTTTAAAGAGGGTTTTCTTATGAGATGTAGAGATTCTATATATGTGTATTTACATTGAATGAAAGTACATGAGAATGTGTTGATATATATGATGTGTATAATGTAAATTGAGCAAAATTTCCATTCAAGGTATTTTCTTTATGATGTGCAGGGGACAAGGTGAGAGGGCAGGGGTGGTTTTCTGGGGGAGGGGGAAGGGGGAAAAGTGGTAGGGGGAAGGGGTAGGGGGTGTGCTGGGTTCTTTTGAAATATGTAGAGGGTGGGCAGGGGGTGTGCAATGGGCAGGGGGGAAGTGCAGTGGGTAGGGGTGTGCTGGGGAAGGGGGCAGGGGGTGTTCAGGGGGCAGGGAGTGTGCAGGGGTAGGGGGTGTGCTCGGGGGTGGGCAGTGTGTAGGGGGTGTGCTGGGGAAGGGGCAGGGGTGCTTCTTTTTTATGGAATGGGGGGACATAATATTTGTTTTATATTTTTTGCCTCACTAGTATAATTGGTTATTTTATGTTTTGTTCCTCACTAGTATAATTCCATTTAGAAACCCCATTCTTTATTTCATTATTGTATTACTAACATAATATTTGTTTTATTATGTAGGTGAAATATTTTTCCTCAGTTCGAATGCTTTGTTCGGAAACTACCGCCATGGACGACAATTTTTTAGAGCGGATGGATGTAAAAAGGATGGAACGTCATTGTTTTTTAACTGTTTGTTGGATAAATGTAATTGTAACCAAATTAAACATTGTTTGAAATGTATATTTAAGTGTGTTGTTTTGTATTCATGATTTCAAGTAAATGTATGTATCATTTTGTGTTCTTCTGTGCTTTGTGTGTGGGTGGTGTGTGTGTTGTGTGCAGGTTTTGTTTGGACTATGTGTAGGTGTTGTAATGTGTGTAGGTGTTGGGCAGGTTCTGTGCAGGTTCTGGTTTTGGATAGGATCTTTGGCCTTTATCAGTGCTAGTTAAGCGCAGATAAATGGATAATATATCAGCACTATTTTGAGCACCGATAAAGGTAGTTTTTATTAGCGCTCAAAATAGCACTGATATATTATACATTTATCAGTTCTGAAAATAGCACTGATAAATACTACCTTTATTAGCGCTTGCTTAGCACTGATAAAGGGGCACTTTTATCAGTGCTTTTTTTAGAGCTGATAAAGTCCCCCTTTATCAGCGCTATTTTTAGCGCTGATAAATGGGACCCCCTTTATCTTCGCCGAGATTAACTGTGCTTTTTTAGCGCTGTTAAAGGCCATTTTTAGCGCTATTATAAGCCATATTTGTAGTAGTGTATAAAGATTCATGTGGTGCACATGTTGGATAAAGAAGAAGAAATAATATAATGGCTTATTTTATTTTGAAAACATGATGGCCTTTATTAGTGATAAAATTATTACTCCTGGTAAATGTACATTTTATCAGTGATTTTTTAGCCCTAGTAAAACACCACCTAAAAATCAATTGTCCTTGGGGAAGATAAGGTTTGAACTATAATGCTCTAATATATACCCACATCTTTTTATTTAATCACAAATGCATTAGTACTCACACACATTAGAGAAGAAATACTAATATATATATATATATATATTATTTATATATTTTAATATCCCATGTGTGTGTAATAAAATATATTTATATATCAGGATTTACAATAAATATATTAAAATCTAATTATATATACATAAAAATATTAATAATTGTATCTATTTGTGATTTATAATTTTAGAATAACTATATATAATTAATTATATTTTAGAAAGTAGTACTATTAAGTAATTAATATATTTAAGTATTATGAATTATATTTAAAAAAAATTTGAATATATAATTATATTTACTAATATTACTAAATGAAACAAGTTGAGGCTTGAAGGTCCCTATATTAAAGAAAAGAGAACTATAGGAGGAGAATATGGTTTTTAGCGTAGAAATAGAATCCATCATCAAGAAAAAACAATAAAAAGTGCACTGATCTATAATATACTGGAAAGATATAATTCCTTATATTCTTCATATAAAACCCATATATTTATTTTTTTCTCTTCGGCAAGAGTATCGACCTCTTCTCCAACTCTAAGATTTATATCAAGGCCCACACTCATCGTCGTATGATGCATTAAAATTATCTATCAGGATGGATCGAACACAGTAGTTCTTTAATAAAACAAAAATATACAACTCTTGATTAGGTTAGATAATTTCATAAATATTAGAGGATATAAATTTCAAGACTATGAGGTAGTCTGTATAGATAAATGATTAATATTCAAATTTTTTATAAATAAACTCAACTTGTGAGTCACACGAATCTTCAATATCTTCACCGAGGACCTGAGGTAACCTATCCTGGTTAATCTCTTTCAAAGGTTTCAGGATGGAATCTTTATGCCTTGCCTCATTACATACCACATCTATTACTTTTCAAGGAATGTCACAAATAAATTTTATTGAATCAGAAAAATGTGGAGGGAGAGCCTACTTATTATCACCCCCATCGACAACATACATATCAGGATAAATAATACTTTAAATTCATCTGTTGAATATACTATATACACACACATTAACCATTCATAAATTATATATAGACATGCACATATACACATTGATTGATGTACCCCTTCCAGATTCCAGACTATTGTATATCATTGATTGATGTAGACATGCAGGGTTTGGTCAATTACTGCATTTTTAAACCCCTGGGTATTCCATAATCTTTTGTTATTCTATTTCATTAAAAAATTCTAGGAATAAATTTTTCCAGGTCTCGAACATTTTATAAAAAATTTATATTAATATATATTTTTAATATTAACATATAATGATATTGATTTTATTTAATATAACTAATAAATATATATATTGAAAAAAAAATTATTAATTATATTAAAATAAGTTCAATTATAACTACATATAATAAATATATTGAAATATAAATACATTTATATCAATATATATTTGAATATAATTTATATATCATGACCTGTCTCCACCGGTACCCCTCCCGAGATGGTAGTGAAGATTGGAGTGACCCCTGACGGCCACCTCCAATAGGCCACAGGTTTAAAGCTAGCACCGAGGGTATATAAAACCCACATATGGGAGGAATTATCATTGATATACTCAGGAAATATTAATAAACCAATAATAAAGTCCATAATAATTAATAAAGTTCTCTTAATACATGTAATTTCATACCTATGAAAAAATGAAATGAATAACACAAAAACAACACCTAGGGTAGTGACAGTGAACACCAACACCTCAAGAACAACCTATGTGAGCTAATAATGGCCATCTTAGTCACCAAATCCATATTTTCATCCTGAAAAAAAATTATATATATTAGGGTGTTTATATAAGTATATTCAGTATTATCCCACCCAAAAACTTCTCTGTAAATTTGAAAGAAACATACAAAAACCACAATGAATAAATAGAGATATAAACTTGTCACATATTTTAGGTAATTTATATTCTATGATCACTAAGGTTAACTCTCTAAATAATTCATATAATTAGGAAACATAATATTAAAACCACGTCTATATATAATAATGGAACCATGTTTCACATTTCTCGCTGAAATACTCACCCAAAACCCCAATGTCCAATGTCTCGGTGCTCCCATCCCCTTTCATAAATCATGATGCACATTTGTTGAAAAAATACTCTCCGAATTTGAATAATCGTATCCACATAAAAAATCACATCCCTAAATCACATAGTAACCAAACAACCATAAAACCCATGTAAATATTTGATATTCCTTATGATACTATATCACATGCTTGATTACACAATGTAAGCCATTATAACATGGATACATGAATATATTTTAATCTTAAGCTACCACATCTCGTATGTAAATGTATTTCATAACTAAGACATGTCATAACTATATGAGTACATATCTCAAAATATTGATCCATCATAGCTTGGATATGCATTCATGCACACTACATCTAGAAGCAGGATAAGGTTAGTGGGAGTAGTCATCCATCAAAACCCTCAATATTCTAGATATTAGGAAGACACCTAGAACGATGACTAAATATTGTAACTGGTTGTCCCAAATTAACTTTGGTGCTACTACGTAATAAATAATAGAACACTGTGATTAATATAGGACATAACTATTCTTGGTGAAACTAACATATCCTGGACTCAATCTATAGCTAATGTCACACATGACAACCCAACTTTCATTATTAAGGACTATAAAGTTATTACCTTCATAAGTATATAATCATTCTGGTTCATATACATTACCAAAAATTTAATAACCAGTAACCAATCATTAATAATCTCCCATCATAACTTCTAATTTAACATTATTCATTTAATGAAAAGGTATTCTTAATTATGGTTCCTGATTTCATTTACAACACTTGTTCATTCACCCATTCCACGACTCTGGTTACTCAAATATCAAAACCACTATGAAGTCGAAAAATCAACCTTCCCTATTTCATTCATTAATTAGTTATTATTCCATATTTTTAGGCACTAAGACTCAACCATACCACTTCTTGAAGGATATACCCAATGAAAATTACAAGAAGTATCCAGCAATAAAAAAACAGTTACCATAAAATATGTAGGTATCACTCAAGAAAGGATCTCAATAAAAGAAAAGTATTTCAACATAATCTCCCACAAATTTAAACACTACTCAAAATATCCCACCATTTCCAATATCAATCCACTTATAAAAAACATCAATAAATCTTTTTCCCTAATCCTACCAAACAATCATAAAATTTTTCATGTAAAATCATTGAAAAATATCTATCATTATTAATATATTATTGATGTATAAAATCAAAATCCATAAGCGATAAATATCATGGTAAATCAATAAATCTACAGTAAATGCACATATGGTTTTGAAAATAGAAACCAAATGAATTCTGTAACTAATATTAAATCAAACATTCAATATATTTCTTTATCATATTTAATAACCAATTAATTATGAGTAGGTTTCAATAGAAAGGATACATAATATAAAAACACCCCATAGTAGAAACAATATATAAATAGTTATGTGAAATATAGTGCATATTCTAAACCAGAAATCTATAGGAGTAAAATAATTCCAATGGTTACCTTATTTATATATTCCCATAAATTAATATCTTAAAGTTATTAATTAAATTTCAGGAAAATAAAATATGCAAATGAATTATAATAAACATATAAATAGTAATAATGCTATCTAGAAAATAACATTGGGTAATAATATGATGAACCACATAATTGCATGTGAAATAAATATATATTTAATTCTTTTAATTTTTTATTATTATCTTCATTGGGTTAACTTTAACCATTTTCTCATTGAAGAAAAATCATTTTAATACTGTATTTTGACATAATCAATAGAAGGGACTTGAATCCCCTTCCTAAATATAAACTATTAAGGAATACCACACAATAATAGAAGAACTAATGATCAACTACTTTGAAACTCAATGGAAACCACTGTGGGACCAAACCACAAAGAAACACCATCGACCCTACTAGAATTCAAACCAAAAAACAAAAGAACCTTACTACCATTACCCCTATAAATAGAGATATTAATAATAAAGAGATTAAAGGGTGGAATTGGGGAACCAAGGATTGAGATATATCTATCTGAATGAATCAATAGGTTTAAATACATGAATATATTATTGAAAGGTTCCAAGGAACACCTAGATTCTTTAAGGGATTAATGAAAATAAATAAGAGTCAAACAAAAGGAATACCAACTCCTTATTTATACAAGTAACAAGACTAACCTCAAACATGTAATGGAGTATTAAACCATGGTTTTTTTGTCTCTAGTCATGGCCAGATCAATGATCTTAACCATTTAAAATCTATATCTCTCCTCTAGAATTGATAGATGTTTCATCTTTTTTTAAATGTGTTTGACTAACACCATGGCATGTCAGAACCCAAAATGACTATAAAATACCTCATTCATGACTCCCTGTGGAGATCCACCATGGTGTTGAGGAATGTTTTTCACTATTTTTAATATTCAACAGCTCATTCCGTGACATAGATGAACCACCCTTTTAATTTTCAATGTACCACTAAATCCCAACAACACATTGACATAATTCCCCCACTACTTCAACAATGGTAATTTCATCCTTCCCTATTTCCCAAAAGGATATTCTATAGACACCATGTGATGTCACTCCCTTCAAACCATTAATTACACCACTCCCTATATTACATATGGATATTACTATATTCACGGAGACACCAAAGCCTTCAAAATAGTTATTTTACACCCTTTTTCACCATGAATTAAAATAACTAAATCCCATAGCCACATCTACAAAATATGTTGGACCACAGCTCCCACCATAGTTTTTTTATAACTCGTAGATCCAAGACTCATCCCTCTATATTCTAACCACCTTTAAACTCCCTATTGAAAACTCTATAGTCCTTGGGAAATGAATAGGAATGGTTTATAAAATTGAGAATTTGAATTACAAACCAACAAAAAGTTTCTCATCCTAAAGAATCAAAACCAAACCCAATAAAGGGGAAAATAAAGGGATTATAATTTTAATAAAAACTCGATATACTTCTCAATGACCCTAATACACTAAGAGAAAAACAAAATCATTATAAAGAAAGAATAAAAATCATTAATATCCCAAAAAAGCCAAGTAATTACATATCATCTAAACAAAAAAACAACAAACATCTCAAGATATGTAGTGTGTATATTCAAATCGCACTACTAATTATAATCGTCTAAGAAACCATTTCACCATAGAACACAAAACAAAGTAATATAATTCTCATGTGACACCATCTTCTGATGGTCCTGGATCTCAAATGATTGTTCCTCAAATACAACATCATCTTAAACATACAATTCACCTCATTTAATGGAATTAGAATCATTATGAAGATACTGATGAATTTATTATATTTTGAAAACATAATGGATCAGATACATCTATAGAAGGATCTTTAATTGATGTACACTTCACCAAAACAATCTGACACCTCAAACGGCCCAAAAAATCAAAGAGGGAGCTTACACTTAGGAAAAAACCTATAATTCCTCTAAAAAGAAGAGATATTCATGAATACATGATTCCCAATTTTGAACACTAGAGGCCTATTCATATTATTATCATAAGAATTATAATTATCCTAATATCCCTTCATCCAATTATGAATCATTTTCACCTTCTCTACCATTCTCTGCATCAATTCTGGTCTGGGAATAACAAACTCTCTAACCTCATACCAACACAATTGATATCTTAAAGTTCATGCATGCTATTATTAAAATTGATCTATATTGATGGTGGACTAATAGTTGTTATTATAATTAAACTCAACCTAGAGTAGTTGTTTCAACCATGAACGTCCAAAATCAAGAATTCATGTGTGCATCATATCCTCTAAGGTCTGGATATGTTATTCCATTGTGCCATCCATATGGGGATAGTAGGTTATTCTGAGGTATATATAATAAATAAAATCACACTTGAGACATATCCGTACTGGGGAGGTAATATGGGGGTCATGATAAAATATGACCATACTTACAACCCAATGAATCCTTATAATGTACTCAAAATAGTACCTCGACAGAATATCCACTAAAATAAACTCATTAATCTCTAATAAGTGTGATGAATTCATTAAATGAACCAAAATCACCCAAATAAAATCATATACGCCATCATCTCAAGTAAAACTAGTCATAAAATCAATCAATATATCCTCTTTATTTTATTGTGGATAAAGAAACCCATGAGGAACATGATTCTCATCCTTCACCTTACAGCAAACCAAACATTAGAATATAATCTATTTAACTAAACTATTTTCCCAATCTACCAAAATTTAATACTTGTGGAATGGTACATCTTAATCACACTAGTATGTACTTCCAAGGGTGGTCTATGAAACTCATGGAGAACCAACTCCCATACTTAAAATGGAATGTAGATTATCCCCTGGGAAAACTCTCAATGCATCTACTATAATATTTCCTCTCTATGGTGTATAAAAAATATTGATTCCATAATCCTATAAAAATTGTATCCACTATCATTTTTTTAAGTTCAAATCATGCATGAAGAAGATATATCTCAAACTCTTGTGATTCATCAAGACTAAGAATAATTCAATGAGGAGATAGTTTCACCAAAACATCATGGAAAACACAAATGTAAAAACATAAAATTCATTGGTAACATAGGTGCATTCATGGGATCATAACTATCAAGATCAATAGAGGATAAATACCTTATTACATCATAACATAACACAAGAAAATGATTGGAGCATCCTAGAAAACCTCAAAAAATAACTCTCGCCTCTATCAAATAGAGTAGAAGGGCACTAAACATCTTCTCCTTAATATACATCAAATCATCTTGAAACTGGTCAATCCATATAAAATTTTTATAATTATTATTCAAGTCATTAATAAGATTCAAAATTCCAGAAATATTGGGCACAAACAACTTTTAATAGTATATGAAACCATGGAAACTCCAGAACCTTTCAAAATTCATAGGGGATACCCCATAAACAACTCCCTTTATCATTAAAGGATCCAAAACTACTCCCCAATGAGAATTGACATGTCCTAATAACTAACCCTCATGGTCCCAGAACATACACTTTGACATATTTCAAAATAGATGATGATGCTAAATAACTTCCAAAATGGCTCATTAATTCTCTATTTGTTCTTACTCTAAATTAGAATACACTAGGATTTCATGAATAAACACCACCAAAAACAGGTTGAGGAACTCATAAAAGCTCTTCATCATGATACCTATGAACACAGATAGTGCATTCATAGCATCTAAGCTAGTTTCCACTTACGTTAAGTTTCTATAATGATACGAAAATTCATTCATCAGATTATATTTATAATTCACTAATATTTGAGAAACGATTTTCCATAAATTGATCTTAGATGACTATTTATCTCCCTTTAGCTGCTAAAATATATCATAAATCTATGAATGGTGATAATGGTTCTTCACTGCCACCTAGTTCAAGTGATTATAGTTGATTAATGGTTCCATAATACCATTGGTATTCTTCAAAAACTTTACTAGAGAACCCCAAGGTTACACACTAGGTAAAATAAAACCTCTCTGTAAGATATTATCAATTTTAACCCAAAGATCCCACAACTTATATGGCTTCATATCATATGGTGACATAGATAATAAAGAGACACCTAGACATAACTCATTCCCAAACTCAATATCACATCAAGGGGATAAAATCACAACCAATTTCAAAAATAAATCAAGGTAATATTCTATAACCCTAGTAAACATCACCTTTTTAACCTCTAATAAACTAAACATCAACTAAACCATCATAGAAGATAGGGGCTCAATGCTCCTTTGATCTGTCCAATAGTCTAAATCTCTAATGACCATGGTATGTTCACCATCAGTATCAAACAATATAACTCACCACTTGAAGTAATTAATGATATCTTGTAACAAATATATCCATTCCATGTTGAGGATGACATAATATGGTTTTATCCTTAATCATAGGAAAACCAATGAGGACCAATAATTCTTTAAAATCGTCACACAATCTCAACATATATCATATAATTTAATTAAAAATCCAATTAGTGTAGTCAGTTCCCATATAATTGGAATCATATGCCCCTAAATATCAAGTTAGTAGACTAGGTTAGGTTCAATAAAGAAGTATGTAGTTTCTAAATCAAACAAGGCATACACCCATGTAGAATGTAATTATATAATACCTGGAACAACATCTGTTTTTCCTGACACTAAAAAATTTAAGGAATCCATCTAACCACATCCAACTATATGACCTTTCGGGACCTAATTTGACCACCACTAAAATTTCATTCTAATCATTACCCCTAAAATAAGGGTAATAATAGGTATATCCTTACCGCACTCTATCACTACACTACAGAACATTTCCTGGAGCACTCGGCTACAATTAGTTCTATCTTATAGGGTAATTCTACAAAGACCCAAGACTGAAGAAGGACACTAGCACCACACTAATAGATGAGGAAGGTATAACACTGAATATTTTATGGAAATAACCTCCATGGGAAAAAACAGTATATGATCTACCAATATGGGTACGGAAACTACCATCTATGGTAAAATGGGATGATGGTAGATAAAGTAGACTTTATGCTACCTGAAACATTGTTTGATGAAGAAACTATAAACATAAACTAATAGTTATAATCCTTAGAAAATATAGAATATTCCCTTAAATTCATGATTCAATCCTAGTTAGTATCCTATAAATAATCTCTACATTTTCTATCACCTCAATAAACATCAACAATGTGTTTGGGATGACTTGACACTGGATCTCTAGATACAATTCCTCCTCCAAATTCCTCACTCTGGACTCCTCATCAGATAATAATAATATTCTATCAATAAATTGGGTTTAATGTAGAAAAAAATGAACTCATCCTAAAATTGATTGAGAAACTTCTCCAATGAAATAGAATGTTCCCCATGATCACCAAGGAACAAAAACCACTAATGCTAAGAATCTCCACACAACATACTAAAAACCAAAAAAATATGGTGCTCCCTCTATGTTTGGGTCAAAATTAAAGCAATATCAACCTCCCCCAACCAATTCTAAGTCGCTTAATTTGAAATATACCCTTCATACATAGATAGTATTATGTGATAAAACTTTTAAAGTGTCTTCCTCTAAGCATTGTATTCATCTACTATAACATTACAGTGATCTACTGTAGCATCATAGTGAATATTATTATCATAATCCTAACAAGGATGTCAACCTAGAGCCATACCTATAAAATATTTAACATTAAGGACTTCTTTATCTATAAATATGGAAAACATAAGATAAATTTAAATAAATTTAATCTTTTTTAGATTTTATACACCAAATTAAATCATAGTAATAGATAATCAAGATGAATTGTCCTTACCTTAATCAATACCACATAAAAAGTATCATTTCACCTAGTATATTTAGTAAACATAAGGTCCTTGTATTGGATCCCAGGGGGGATAAAATCCCATTTCTTAGCCAGTAGACCTTTCTTACATCATGCCCTTGGTTCAACAAGCATTGTTTCCCTATTAACCCATACACCAGTTCTTATCCCAAAACTCCATCTTATCACTCAACAAAAAGCATTGATGATACTCTTTCATAACCTACCCATACCTTCAACCCTCATAGTCTGATAGTGAAGATGGGAGTGGCCCCTAAAGCCTGCCTCCAATAGGCCACAGTTTGAAGTCTAGCAGAGGCAGTATAAAACACACACGTATATAAGGAATTACCCTCAATATTCACATGAAATGAAAAATAAACCACCAATAAACAACATAATAGTAAACTAACTAATCAAAATAAATGTAAAGTCATACCAATGAAACCCTAAAAGGAATGCTAACTATAAAAACCTATGACAGCGAACAAAAAAATCATCACCTCACAAAAAACATCCAAAAGTTAATAACACCCAGCCTGAGCACCAAATCACTCTTGAGGACATGAAAACTAGATTTATATATACATGGTATACTTAGTTGGATCCTACCCAAAAACTATAATGAAAATGTGAAAGAATTATAATAAAACTCGAGTGAATAAATAGGTAAATCAACATGTCACTTCTGTCAAGTAATATATATTCCATACTTATAATGTATCACTCTCCAAATAATGCATAGAAGTAGGATAATAATATCAAAATCACACCCATATAGAAGACATGTTCCCCACTTCCACTCTCCCACTACACTATACACCCTAAACCTCAGTTTCATATGTTCTTGTTCTCACATCACATCCATAAACCATACTATTCATACATGAAAGAAATATTAACCACATCAATATAATAACATACACATTACCATCACATAAAAAAATAAAAAAGTAACTTAGGATCCTTCAAATCCTGTGTAAAATATGCGCAATGAATTAATACACTACAACACATCCATAATTACACATATAATAACAAAAATATGTTATATTAGGGACACATGTATATACTATAACCTTAAGCCAATATAATCTGCATAAACATGTATATCATAAATAAGATCCATTACAACTCATATGAGTGCATATCCCAAAACCATGGACCATTATAGCCTAGATATGCCTTCAAAAACACTATATATAGAAGACAGAATGGGAAGAGGGATTAGTCATCATTAAAAAACCTCGAATACCTAGATATTTAGAAGACACCCAGAAGCCACATACAAATATATACATCATCTACCTGAAACTGACTTGGGTGGTGGAGCATAATAAATAATAGAACTTAGTGATTAATATAGAACACAACCATTCTAGGGTAAACTAACCAATCCAATACCAAATATATATCTAACATACAATATGAAAACCCTACTGGTATTACTAAGGACATGAAATATTAAACCTTCGTAATAATACTAACATCTTGGTTTATTTCCATTACCAATAATTTATTAATCAATTTCCAATCCTTATTAATCTTCTGTAATTACTTCTTATTTGATACTAATAATTTATTACTAGGGAACGTTTAATTAAAGTTCCCAATTTCATATACCATCACTTGTTCATTCACTAATTCAATAGTTCCACTTACTTGAATATATAAACCATTTTTAAGTCCATGAATCATCAGTCCCTATTTTATTCATTAATTAATAACCATTCCAAATTTTTGGGCAGTAAGACCCAACTATACCATGTCAAGAAGGATATAACCGAAGAGAATATAAAATAGTATAATGTAATAAATAAATAGCTTCTAATACATAAGTAGATAGTTCTTAATCAAGGATCTCAACCTAAACCAACTATTCTAACATCATCTCCTACACCATTACACACTATACATACCATCCCACTATAATATTTATTAATATTACACCAAAACATCAATAACTACTTATCCTCCATCATACCAAAAAACTATAATAGGTTTCATACTGAACAATAGTAATAAATTTTTCATTCTTAATATGTAAATGTGGTATAAAATAATTATCCCGTCATAGTAAATATCTAGAATATGCAATAATTCTCCAGTTAATGCTGGAAAGATTTATCAAACAATGATCGAACATGTTCAATCACTAATATTAATTCCATCATTCAACATATTTCCTTATTTTCATAAATAACTATTCATTATGATAAAGTTAAAATTGAAAGGAAATAATATATAATATAAAATGATAATAATTATAATATCTAAATATTTAAGTAGTTCTCATTAAAAACTATCAATCTATAGGAGAAAAAAACTCAAATGGTTTCCTTATTTATAATTCCACATAATTTACAATATTTAAGTTCTTTAATATGTTTAATGCAAATAAAACCTGAAATGTAATCATCATAAATAGAGAAATAGGCCCCACAAAATCTTAAAAAATATAATTCAGTAATAACATGAAGAACAATATAATCTCATGTGAAGAAACTTTACTACTAATTATAATAAATTTGGATTATTATCTTCATTAGGTTAACCCCATCTATTTACTAATAGAAGAAAAATCATTATAATAATACACTATCACATAATCAAAAAAAAGTTCTTGAATACCATTCTATGATATGAAGCTTTGAGGAATAACACAAATAAGAGAATAACCAAGTATGATCCACCACCAAACTTAATGGAAACCACCCTGGTACCTAACAAAAAAACATCATTAAACAAACTTGAATTAAAACCCAAAATATAGAATCCTTACCTAAATAACCTTTATAAATGGATAGGATAAAAATATATATATGAAATGGGATAAGAGGTGAACCTTGGATTGATATATATCTATCCCCATGAATAAATAGTTATAAATACATAAATATGTATCTAGAAGGAACCAATGAAGTTATGAGGTTTTCTTGGGATTGAAGGAAATAAATTGGAGTTGGACCAAAGGAAACCTAGACCCTATTTATATAGGAAACTCAACTAACCTATACAATGGTGTGAATACTTCACCCACAACCATGGTGTATCATATAAAATAAAAATATGAGATCACGTTAGTTTAAAATTTCTATCTCCCAAATGAACTCAGTGTTTAATTGATCCATTATAAAAAAGGTTTAACCAATACCACAACATGTTGTTACACAACACAATCATAAAAATAAGGCCCTAGCCATAAACATTAAATAATCTTGATATAACTCAACAATTTTAATTTAATTCACTTTGAGTATATTTTTAGGTTTAAAGATTTAGACAATTAGGTAATAAAAAAACATAACAACTTAAATGTTACAATTATACACTTCTACTCACTATCCAATTTTTTATAAAATAGAAACTTTAAAAAAAACATGGTTTGGTTCATGTTTAAATGGCATGAATTCTCCTTGGTGTCATCCTTGAATATATTCTTCTTTAAGTCCTGTGAAAATAATTTCAAAACTTGGTAAGAGAATAAAAATATTAGTAAGGGATAAATAGAGAGTAAAAACTATTAGTCTTGTGAAAACATGTAATCCATGAATACTTTATCATAAAGTAATACTTTTCACCTTTAAGAAGTATCAAAAATACTTCGATCAATATAATATCATTTCTTGCCCTTTTTATAAAGAAAATATTACCATAAAACCCATATAAAGCAACATATAACATATAAAGGAAACTTAGGACATAAACATACTTAAATGGAATAACCATACGATCGACTTCCACACATATTTGTAAATGGAATAGCCATACAACAGACTAACATACCCAATGCATTGAAGTTCATAACGTAACCACCCATCCTTGGTTTATCATGGAACCACACATCATTTTTTTATCATGTAACCACCAGTATTTTCTTTATCACGTAACCATCCATCAAATGTCCAAGTACCATTATAAAATCAAAACACATAAAACAAACATAATATAGAAAATAACATTTTCACATTGCAATCACAAGAGATTATTTCAAGATATTGACATAATAAATCCTTTATCAAAACCATTTTCAATAAAAAATACCTAAAAAAGGAATATGGTATTTACATTTCTTTTTTTTAAGATTACTTCTTGTAGAGGAATCCAAATACCAAATAAAGTTCACAACGGTGGAAAGTTCATTATCGCTACGTATGTTAAAAAATCATTTTTATCATTTGAAAAAAAAAATAATAGAAAATATTCCTTTTGAAAACCTTTTAATGAAATTAAAATTAAAAGTGTTTTATTATACACTATTTAAAATAAGGTAGTTTATATTATCAAAATATGCCTCAATAAAAGGAGAGTGAGACAAAGTCCCTAACCTTGAGCCTAATTCTTCATGTACATTGGTTATATTTCTGAATAATAAATATAGGTTAATTTATACTTTCCATAGAACCTTTTTCAACTTTATTATTCCTTTTATATAACTTATTACCATGTTATAAAAATTACCAAATTATTTATGTTTGTATCGGTCGTTTGGTCGATATTCAGTACTTGAGTCAAAAATAAACTTGTTCTGATGTAAATTGTTCATGTAGTAAAATGTAAATCAACTCCATAATATTATTAATGATTTAAATATCATATATATCCAGTATATATGTATTTATAATATCATAATATTTGGAGATAATAAATGGAATGCACCGTTCATGAAGATAGTAGGTCGTACGTACGCATAAACGTTACTTTCATTTATATGTCATGTTAAAAGAATAATAATAAAATAATATAAATTTATATTATAAAACCAGTGTTATATTAATTTCATATATGTCACATAGGATTAATAAAACCATCTTTTAGACATTACATGTATAGAGGGAATGATCCACATCGCTTTGTGGGGGAGGTAGTCCACACTTCCTCAAACGAAATTATCGTATTTACACAACATGGAAATAATAAATGTGTGTGATAAATAAAAATTAAAGAAGAATAGGTACAATATAAATATAATATATATCATATATAAATAAATTTCCATCATAATGGCCACCATGAGAGGTGGTAGAAGAAAATTTGAACAATCATCATTTCGTGAGGCAGTAGTTTTCCATACACAAGAAACTGTATGTTTTATATCCATTAGAAGGGGGTGTCTGTAAGTTTAGGTCAAAACCTTAACCAAAAAACATTATATTAAATTTAGGATACTTTTTTGTTATAATATAATGTAATAAAGAGATTTTATGGGGTTTGATAAGGAAAATAAATGAAACGATCTTGAGAGGATACATTGACTCAAAATCAGGTAGCTCTTTTTGATTTGATCCAAAAGGATTAATTGAGTTGTATTATTCCCAAGTTAATGATTATAGGATGAAATGATAGATTTTGGGAGCTTATTTGAGAATAATTTGGATGATACAAGGTTCTTGAGAGGTTTGAGTAAGTGGGTAGAGGTGGTGGCCTTTTATAAGAGGGAGGAGAGGCACTTTAGGAAAGTCTGGAAATATTATTTTATTAAAAATTGATTTCACAATTATAATAGTTAAAAAGTAATATATATAGAGTTTGATATTATTATGGGTCTAAATAATCACAAAAAATAGGTTTTAGACAAGTTTAGGTCACAAAAATAACCATATCCTTTAGTTTTAACCCCTAGTTAAAACCTTAACTCTTACCATGCCTTTTTGTATTTTAATAACATATGGTCGCTATAGTTACTATAAAATGCCAATATAACCACAAGTGGATAATTAATGAAATTTTTAACATTATATAATTCATTTGGCTGAATATTGTACTTTTAGGACTATTATATAATTTTATAAAATAGTATTTGTTTTATAAACTCATTTATGTCAATTTTGACACTATTTAGTAATTGATTTTTGTTAAAGTCATAAAAACTTGAGTCCTTTGAATGAAATGAAGTAACTCATCCCTAAAATGTTAATTTCCTTCAAAAACATTCGTGGATATCATCAAAATGTTCAAATTAAATTTATTTTAATATTTATAATATCATTTATTTGAATATTTTATTAATAGGGTAATCACTGCATCATCATTATGTCATAAATAAAGTTATATTTAATGTATAAAAATTATAAATAAAATACAATGATTTATGAAATATTTCTGGTTTTATAATTACTATTTATAGTCAAATATATCAGTTATATAACCCCATATTAAAATCATTTAATAAAAAATATACATCTTTATGTAATATTTCTCTTTACATTAAATTAATTATTATAACATGTCATTATCACAGTTAAGTGGCTCCATGGGGTCCTAAAATCGACATAAGGATGTTCATGGTCATCCATATGTTATCCAACATTATTATTACATGTTTTAGGGTAGTTTTATAATATTATAATTTTTTTTTTACCCTTATTTACCTGATTTACCCTTTAACCATTGTAAATAAAAATAATTACTGAAGTTACTAGTCATAGTTTTTAAAAATAGAAGGTACCTATTTACACAATTTGAACCTTATTATTCCAAATATAAAATTCATTTTTCCAAATTCAATATATAGAATTTTTAGAAATTAATTTTAAATTAATTCCCTTTGTCAAAACTAGAAATGGGTTTTTAAGAAGTGAAGACTATCAAAAGATTGACATGTGTTTATTTCTAATTTCAATTTTAAATTACATAAAATTTCCAAAATTGGATTAAATGATAATATATTAATACAATTACACTTTAAAAACAAATAAAAGTAAAAAATGAAACTATATAAATAAATTATATGAAAAGTAAGTTTTAAATTAAAATGTAGTATTTTTCATTATTCATTAAAATATGGATTTTATTAGAAAAATAATATAAATTTAAACCAAAGTAAGTTTTGATTTTCTTGATTATAAATAAGAATTTTATTTTTTTCAAATAGAACATATAAAAGTGAAAAACAAGATTTAAAAAAGGTTCTCCATCAAAAGGCGGTAAAACGACCTTTTTAAATATATTAGTGTATTTTATGCTTAAAGTTGGATTCATTCTCATTTTAAGCCTATAAAATTTTTTAGATAAATGTTAAAAAAATTAAAAAACATGTTAAATCATATTCTAGTTAGTTCTATTCATTCTCGCCAATACAACACCTAGGCATTATCTACCATTTAAAATAATTATATTATTATGGTATTATTTTTCAATATATCTCAATGTAGTGTGCAACGCAGTATTTTAGAGAAACCCATTGTTGTGTGTTGAGTACGCTATCAGACTAAGTGTACTTTTTAATATAAAATTTATATTTTATTCATAAATATTATTAAATATGAAAATGTATTATTCTATAAATATCTGGGATGTTACATCCTTCCCCCCTTTTAGAAAATGTGTCCCTCAAATTTTATTTACATCTAAAATAAATGGGGGTATTTATCCCTCATATAATTTTCATATTCCCACATTTCCTCATCAACCATATGATTTTTTCACAAAAACTTTACCTAAAAAATCAACTTATTCCACAACACTTGCTATCCACAGTCAAGAATCTATAGTAGTTGTTCCTCATAAGAAAGATTATCTTCCAACTAAACTACCTCTAGACTCAAAACATGCGATAGATCCAACATATACTTCATTAACATTAAAACATGAAAAACATTGTATACCTGGGATAAATTCATAGGTAAATCCACTTGGTGCTTAACTGATCCAACTTTCTCCATAATTTGATTGGATCTAATGATCCTCAGACTCAGCTTCTATTTCTTACCAAAACACATCACAATTTTCCATGGAGAAACATTTAGAAAGACAAGATCACCTAAATCAAAAGAAATATCCTTCCTCCAGTTATCTTCATAACTTTTATTTTTTCTCTTTGTTTTCCTCATGTGCTTCCAAATCAACTAAACTTGTTTCCATATCTTCTACCAATTCTGGTCCCATCAACTTCCTTCCACCTACTTCATCCCAAAAATCTATAGTTTGACACCGCTTTCCATATAATTCTTCAAATGGTTCCATATGTATACTAGAATGAAAATTTTTATTATATAAAAACTCAACCAAAGAAATATTTTGATCCCAACATCCCTGATAATCTATTGAACAAGAATGTAGCATATACTCTAAGGTCTGAATTTTTCATTCTATCTGCCCATATGATTAAGGATGAAAAGTTGTACTGAAATTTAATTCAGTTTCCAATGAATTTTTAAGGCCTTTCCAAAAGATATAAGTGAACCTAAGATCACAATTATATAAAATGAAGATAGTAACTACATGTAACATGACTATCTTACAAAGATACAATGGAGAAGGTTGATCTAGAGACAGAGAATATTGAATAAGAATAAAATGAGAAAATTCAGTCAATCGATCAACAATAACACATATTGCATTGTTACCTCAAGAAGTATTTGGTAATCCCACTACAGAATCCATTGATCTATTTTCCCATTTCCACTCCAACACTAGAAAAGGCTGAAGCATCCCTTTCGGTAACTTTCGTTCTTCTTCAACCCATTGATAAGTCAAAAACTTCACAGTAAGGTCAGTAATATTTCTTTTTATTCCATCCCACCAGTAATACTCCCTAAGATCTCTGTACATCTTAGTAAAACTAGGATGAATATAAAATAGAGAACTATGGGATTTACATAACAACTTTTTCATTAACTGTGAATCACAAAGCACACATAATATCTTTAAAAAACTCTAAACAAAATCTTTATTGATGTTAAATTTAGGTAACTTGCCCTTCTGAACCAATTTTACCATTTTATATAACTCACTGTCTTCTTTCTACGCTTTCTTAATTCTTTCAGATAGAGATGATTTCACTTACACCTAAAAAAATTAAGGAATTCCCTACACCAACAAATTTCAGTCCAAAAATAACCAAATCAAAAATCAAAGGATCTTGTAATAAACATGTCACGGTTGATGTAGCATTACTCTTTCAACTTAAATCATCACCCACTTTTTTTTCTTTTCCAATATTAAAATGAATCATGAAATCATAATCCTTGATTAATTCTATCCATCTCCTATATATCATGTTTAATTTTTTATGAGTGAATATATACTTAAAAATTTTATGATCAGTATATATTTCAAATTTTACTCCATATAGATGATGCCTCCAAATTTTTAAAATAAAAAAAACAATAGATAATTCCAAATCATGTGTAGGGTAATTTAACTCATGTTTTTTCAACTGACATGAAGCATAAGAAATTACCTGATCATTATGCATTAGTGAATGACCAATTCCTTTCAAAGAAGCATAACTATATATACCAAATTCACAATTTCTAGAAGTTAGTTCCTAAATTGGAGTATTTACCAATATTCTTTTCAGTTCCTAAAAACAATCATCATATTATTTTGTCTAGATAAAGTTTACTCCCTTACATGTTAACTTTGTTAGTGGGCTAGATAACCAAGAAAAGTTACCAAGAAACCTTCATTAATAGCCTTCTAATCTAAGAAAAGTATGAATATCTATGATATTGGTAGGTATTGGCCACTCTTTAACAACTTTTGTTTCATAAGGGGCAATAATTATGCCATTTTTAGAAACAATATGTCTAAGGAAATAAAATTTTTGAAACCAAAATTCACTCTTACTGAACATTCCATAAATTTTCGTTTCTTTTAAGGATTGAAAAACAATCCTTAAGTGACCTTAATGTTCCTCATATATTTTATAATATACCAAAATATCGGCAATAAACACAACCACAAATTTATCAATTCTGATTCCGACCATCTCAAGATGCTTATTTGGAAGGTTGTTTTCCTCCATATTCTTTCCTAGCATAGCTTCCTAGTTTCCTATATGGAAACCCATTCTGAATAAACATATCTTGGATGATGAAAAATGGTAATATTCAAATGATATATCATTTCAATTTGACTATAAATTAAAACCTAATTTAAGTATATTTTATTAAAAATATCCTAACCCTTAAAGTTATCTAAACCAACCTCTGCTACCAACTATAAGTCAATATCCTTAAACATTATATAATAGTGAGATAAGTTAACAATTTGACTTTAATTCAAATTTAGGATCTTTTAAGGTTTATAGATTTAGAGAATTAGGTTATAAATCATACATAACAACTCAACTATTACTAATAAACACTTCAACTCACTATCAAATTTTTTAATAAAACAGAAACTTAAAAAAAACATGATTCGTTTCATGTTTAAACATCATGACTTTTCCTTAATCCCATCCTTGATTTTATTCTTCTTTAAGTCCTGTGAAAAACTTTTATAAACATGGGATGAGCATAAAAATATCAATAAGGGATACATAAATAAAGAAAACTATCGGTCTTGTGAAAATATGTAAACTGTGAATACTTTATCATAAAGTAATACTTTTCACCTTTACGAAGTATCAAAAACACTTCACTGAAGATAAGCTCATTTATTACCCTTTTTGTAACCAAAATATTACCATAAAGACCATAGAAAACAACATATAACATATAAAGGTAACTTAGGATATAAAAATACATAAATAGAATTACCATATGGTCGACTTCCACACATATCACTAAATGGAATAGTGATACAGCTAACTTCCATACCCAATGCATTGGAGGTCATAATGTAACCACCCAACCTTGGTTTATCACAGAACCACCCATATTTGGTTTATCACGTAACCACCTATCTTTGGTTTATCACGTAACAACTTTTAAAATTTCCAAGTACCGTTATATAATAATCACACACAAAAAAAATGACAAAAAAATAACATTTCCGAATTGAAATCCCAAAAGATTATTTCATGATATTGAAATAATAAATCCTTTATTAAAACCCTTTTAACTTAAGAAATAACTAAAAAATTAATATGGTGTTTACTTTTCTTTTTTTTAACATTACGGCTTGTAGAGGAAGCCAACTACTAAATAACGGTCACATCAACGGAAATTTCATTGTCATCGTGTATGTTAAAAACATTCTTTTTTTATCATTTAGTAAAACACTTAATAGAAAAAGATTCATTTTGAAAACCTTTGAATGAAATTAAAATTCAAAGTGTTTTATTATACACCGTTTAAAATAAGGTAGTGTATATTATAAAAATTTGCCTTAATGAATGGAGATTGAGACAGAGTCCCTTACCTTGAGCTTGATACATCACGTACAATTGTTATATTCTAGAATAATAAGCTTAGTTTAATTTCTACTTGATTTTGAAACTTTTTCATGTTTAATATTCCATTTATATCACTTATTACCAAGTTATAAAAATTATATAATTATTTAAGTTCATATTGGTCATTTTGTTGATATTCGGTACTTGAGTCAAAAATGAACTTGTTTTGATGTAAATTATCCATGTATTAAAAAGTACATCATCTCAAAAATATTATTCATGATTTAAATATCATATATATATATATATAGTATATAGGTATTTATAATATCATAATATTTGGAGATAAGAAATGAAATTCACTATTCATGGAGATGTTAGGTCGTACGTATGCATGAACACTACTTTAATTTATTTTTCATATTAAAAGAATAATAATAAAATGATAAAAATGTATATTATAATATTATTATTATATTAATGTCATGTATATATTTTAGGTTTAATAAAACCATCCTTTATATGTTCCATGTATAGTAAGAACATGTCACAACGCTTTTAGGAGGTGGTAGTCCGCACTTCCTCAAACGAAATAATCATATTTACACAACATGGAAACAATAAAGGTATTTTATAAATAAAAATTATAGAAGAATATGGAAAATATAAATATCATATATATCATATATAAATACATTTCCATCATAATGTCCTGTTACCTCTAAATGGGGTAACTCTTTTTGATTTGAGTGAAAAGGCTTCCTTGAGTTGTATTATTCCAAATTTAAGGCTTCTAGGAGGAAATTATGGATTTTGGGAGCATATTTTAGCATAATTTTGACAATAAAAGGGTCTTGATATATGTTTGTAAGTGAGCAGAGGTGGTGGCCTTTTATAGGAGGGTGGAGGGGCACTTTAGGAAAGTCTTGAAATATTATTTTATTAAAAATTTATTTTTGAATTATAATAGTTAGAAAGTGATATATTTAGAGGATAAGAGGATGATGGGTCGAAAACTTCTCAGAAAATAGGTTTTAGACATGTATAGGTCACAAAATTAACCTTATCTTTTATCTTTAACCCTTAGTTAAAAACATTAACTCTTACCATGCCTTCTTATACTTTCATAATATATGGTTACTATAGTTACTAAAATATTACATGAGAACCCCTGGTGGATAATTAATGAAATTTTTAATATTATATAATTCATTTGGCTGAATATTGGATTTTTAGAACTATTATATAATTTAATAAAATAGTATTTTTTTTAAACTCATTTTTGTGAATTTTGAAACTATTTAGAAATTGCTTTTTTTTTAAGTCATAACAACTTGATTGCTTAAAAAATTCATTAAATAATCCCTCACATGTTAATTTCATCCAAAAAATTAATTTATGTCATCAAAATGTTAAATTACATTTATTTTAATATTTATAATATTATTTATTTGAATATTTTATTAATAAGGTAATCACTACATCATCATTATGTTGTAAATAAAGTTATTTATTTAATGACTAAAAATTATAAATAAAATACCCTGATTTATGAAATCTTTTTATATTTATAATGACTATTTATAGTCAAGTATATTAGTTATATAACCCCATCTAAAAATTATTTTAGTAAAAAGATGCATGTTTATGTCATATTGCTCTTTACTTTAAATTGATTATTATAACATGTCATTATCACACCCAAGGGGCTCTAGGGGGTCCTAAAATCTACCCAAGGATGCTCAGGGTTGGTCATATCTCATCAAATAGTATTATGACATGTTTTAGGGTAGTTTTATAAAATTATAAAATTATTTTTTTACCCTTATTTATCTAATTTACCCTTTAACCATGGTAAATAAAAATAATTAATGAAGTTACTATTCATAATGTACAAAAATAAACGGTACCTATTTACAAAATTTGTACATTATAATTCAAAATATGGAATATATTTTTCCAAATTCAAAACACACAATTGGAAGAAATTATTGTAAAATTAATTCCCATTTTCAAAACCAGAAAGCGGGGTTTTAAGAAGTAAAAACTATCAAAAGATTGACATGTATTTATGTCCAATATCAATGTGAAATTACTTAAAATGACCAAAATTGGACTAAATGATAAAAAAATAATCTAGTTACACTTTAAAACTAAATAAACTGGCAATCTAACTATATAAATAAATTATACAAAAATGAATTTTTGAATTAAAATGCATTATTTTTCACTATTCATTAAAATATGGATTTTATCAGAAAAATACCAAAATTTCAAAAAAAAAATATTTATGCCCCTATTTTAAATAATAAAATTATTTTTTAAAATAGAATATATAAAAGTGACAAAAACTAAATTTAAAAATTATTCTCCGTCAAAAGGTGGTAAAACGGTATTTTAAAAATATTTGAGAATTTTATGCTTAAAATTGGATTCATTCTCAATTTAAGCCTCTAAAATTTATTGGATAAATGTAAAAAAATAACCAAAATGTGTAATAATATTTTAGTTATTTCTATTCATTCCTTTCAATACAACGGCTAGGTGTTAACTACCATTTAAAATAATAATATTATTATTGTATTATTTTTTCGTATAATTCAATGTTATGTGCAACGTAAGATTTCAGAGAAACTCATTGTTGTGTGTCGAGTATGACATCGAAAAAAGTGTCCTATTTAACATAAAATTAATATCTTGTTCATAAATATTAATAGATATGAAAATGTATTATTCTATAAATACTTGGGATGTTACAATAAAAGACATTTTCCAAGACTCCCCTTAAAGATCTACAAATGTTTGAAGTAATTTTCCCTTTCATTTCTTCCAAACCATGGTTCTTGCCAAGGCATAGGGGATCCAACCTCTCCATTTAAAACAAATCTACAAAACTTGATCATACCTCAACAAAAGACCTCAATGGCTCTCAAAATAGACATTCCAGCATTTCCAATTTTCAATAGGGAAATCCTATAGAAATCACAAGATGTCATTCCCTTAAACATGGTCATTATTTTTCTACAGGTGTTACACAAGGATATAACTAAATTCTCATAGACACAATGCCCTTAAAAACAAAAATCTCACACCCCTCTTTTCACCATGAATCAGAAGAACGAACTATAAGGACTCGAACTTATAACATTACATAATACAGAATTAAATAAATAATTCACATTTGAGGATCTTTTCAGGTTTAGAGTTTTAGAGAATTAGGCCATAACTATTACATAACAACTTGAATATTAAAAGTAGACACTACTACTCAGTATCCATTTTTTCATAAAATAAAAACTCTTAAAAAGAAACATCTCTAGTTCCATATTTTATACAGCATAACTTTTCCTTGATCTCATCCTTGACCTTATTCATCTTTAAGTCCTGTGGAAAACATTTCAAAAACGTGGGATGATCATAAAAAGATCAGTAAGGGTTATAAAATAAGGAAGTAAAACATTATCCCATCAATAAATAAAAATCAATGAAACTATATTTTTCAATCATAACATACCTTACGAAATCATAAGATTTATGAATAACACACAAATCATAAATCATAAAGGTTACTTATGGAATCCATAACAAACTTACATTATAGATATCACATCTATATAAAGAGTTACACTTGGAATACCCATCACATTATATTCCCTAAATCTCTTAGGAGAAACATCACATTTACCTCTGTCACGTTACCCAATGCATTGGAGAGCTATCTCGTGCTCACCCGCCCTAGGTTTATCACGGAACCATCCATATACATAAAAAAATCCCAATAACCATATCATAATCATAAAATATAACACATGTATAAAGGAAATATAATATTTCAACATTCCAATATATCAAATCAAGATATTTAAATAAACAATGTTTTATCAAATCATTTTTAAAACCATTTAAAAAGACATTTTTGAATCAAAGTGTCCCATACCACTTTGAACCTTTTAAATTAATTATCATTTGAAAACATTAATGTCTGTATAAATAAATCCTAAAATCCATTTTTTAAAAATGGACATTAATGATAAATATTTAGAAGAATAAATCTTTAAAACATTTAAAACGATATTTTAGTTAAAGAGTTTTTTTAACAAAAAGAGAGACGATTGAATACAAATAATTGAGGAATAACATTTAATCAGAAATTTATAATATCATGAGAATAAATGGATTCATGATATAATAAGTCGAAGGATAGTATATACACTATATAAGAGTGAATTGGTTCATAACAACAATGAAGTCTCTCTAGAAATTTATATTGAGATGAAATCCCTTATAAAGATGGTATCCTTAAATTAAGGATAAATAAATCACATAATTATGTGTGACAAATATAAATACGCCCAATATAAGAGGATATTAAGTTTAAAACAAATATAGGTCATTCACACATATTCATAGGATGGCATATTCAAGAAGTACAAGTCTAACCCAAAGAATTGAAATTGGGTTAAGAAGTTCCCTTGAAAAAATTCGAAAGCCTAACGGCGTCACATTAAAATTCATAGAATGATTTGATGAGATAAAAAGGGTATCTCATCACTTTGACATAAAATTTACATCAATAAGGATATATAAGAACATATCCCAACATAATAAGATGTAAATTAAAAAACATAACAAAAATAAGTCTTTTAAAAAGAGGAGGGTGAAAGGTTCCCTTACCAATTTGGTAACATACAAAAAATACACCACATGAAAGAAGGATCATACAATGAAGATGTAAATACTCATAAATGAAAGTATATTACACAAAGAGTAAAATCATGGGCATTACATACCCCACACAAAAGGAAATAGTGGAAAATATAGCATGAATTTCACAGGAATAAAAAGTGAGATGAAACCCTTTACCACGTTGTAATCAACTTAGTTGTATGACCAAAAGTTAATATCCACCAAATTAATCACATAATACCATGAATATATTGGTAATGATGTTAATATATATCAAATGATAGTAAACAATACACCACATGCAATGAATATGTGGCGAATAAAGGAAATCTCACGGAATTAAAAGTGAGATAAGAAAATCCCTTACCTTGTGTCCGACTTGACCCGTTATTTATTTAATCTCATAAATAATAAAATAAAGTTAATTTCTAATTGCTTAATAACCTTTTCCAAGTTTATTATTCATTTTATATCACTTATTACCATATTATAAACATTATTTAATCATTTAAGTAAATAACGTTCATTTTGTCGATATTTGGTACTTGAGTCAAAAATGAACACCTTATATTTACATTTTGTCCATGTTGTAAATAGTTCATTATATCCAAAATAATATTTATTATTTAGATATCATATATATAATATATATCCAGTATATATATATATATTTATAACAGTACATTTCATTTGGAGGTAAGAAATGAAATGCACCGTTCATAGAGACAGTAATCCGTACGTACGCATGAACGCTACTTTCATTTATATTTCTTATTTTAATGGAATTAAAACATAATTATACATAGTTATATTATAATTCCAGTATAATATAATATATAATATCATTAACTCCATCCTTTATACGTCCCACATAAGTCATTAACGAGTCATATTACTTTGAGGGGGAGGTAGCCCGCACTTCCTCTAATGAGATTATCATATTTACCCACTATGGAAACCATAAAGTATTTCTATAAATGAAAAAATATAGAATAAAAAAAAACATAAACATAACATATATCATATATAAATACATTTCAATCATAATGTCCACCATAAAAGGCGGTAGGAGGTAATTGAACAATCATCGTTTCGTGAGGCGTTAATTTGTCATCCACAGAAACATTATGTTCTTAACCCATTAGATGGAGGTGTGTGTAAGTGTAGTTAGAATCATTCTCATAAAAACATAATAATATATTGAGGATACTTTTTTTGTTAAAAAATAAAGTAATAAAAAGAATTTAGGGGTTGGAGAAGTAAAATAAAAGAAAACAATTTAAGAGAAATCGTTACCTTTAATTTGGGTAACTCCTTTTGGTTTGAACCAAAGAACTTCTTGAAGTACCTTCTGCCTATAGTAAGGCTTCTAGGAGGGGGAGAGGAATGTAGGGAGATTAATTGGTAAGAGTTTTGATGATCTAAAAGTCTTGATAGGTGTTAGGAATTGGTTATAAGTGGTCTCCTTTTATAAATGAGAGGAGGGCCTTTTTAGGAAAGTGTGATAATATTATTTTATGATATAATGATATTCGGTTTCTAAAGGTCCAAAAATCCTTAAAGTAGAATATAAGATGAATAATATTCTAAATAAAATCATCCAATAATAATTGGACATGTTTTGGATAATATTTTATTTATTATAATCTTATTTATTTAAATCATTTATTAATGAGGTAAACACTGCATCATTATTTTGTCATAAATAATTTAATTTATATGATGTCTAAAAATTATAAATAAAATACCATGATATAGGTAATCGTTTTATATTTCCAATGAATATTTATAGTCAAAAATATTACTTATATAACACCATATAAAAATTAATTACTAAAATATTTTTTATGTCCATTTTGCCTTTACTTTAAATTAATAAATATAAAGTGTCATTATCATTCATAAGTGGATCCATGGGGTCCCAAAATCGACCCAAAGATACCCATGGTCGGAAATTACTCATCAAATAAGGTTATAAAAAGTGTTAAGGTAATTTGAAATTATTACAATATTCTTTTTACCTTGAATTACCCTATTTACCTTTAACTGTGGTAAATAAAAGTCAAAAGTTACTATTCACCAAAAATTATTTTAATCTTATTGAACAAAATTTTACTTCTTGATAAAAATCATGTATGTTTTATTTTTGAAATTCAATTCACATAAGCGGTAAAATTTCATTTAAATGAAAAAATCAGTTTTTTTAACTACTACTAAGTGATTTCACTATTCATCAAAAATTGAAGTTTTTCATAAAAATTCCAAAAATTCACCCTTAGCTAAATTTGATATTTTGAATTCAAAAATGATGTCTATTCTGATAAATTAAAAAACATATAATTGGCATTAATTAATTTAAAATTAATTCACATTGTTAAAACAAATAGCGTGTTTTTAAGAAACAATAATTATCAAAAGATTGACACTTGTTTATGTCCAATTTCAAAGTGAAATTAATTACAATGACCCAAATAGTATTAAACTGTAAAAATATATTCTAATTACACTTTAAAACCAATTAAAAAGATAATCTAACCATATAAATAAATTAGATTAAAACACAGTTTTGATTTAAAATACAATATTTTTCACTATTCATTAGAAAATGAACTTTATCAGAAAAATTCCAAATTTTACACAAAGTAAATTTTGATTTCCCCATTTTAAATAAGTATTTTATTTGGTCAAATATAATGTATTAAAGAGACAAAAATCATATTTAAAGAGGTTTTTCCATTAAAAGGTGGTAAATCGTCCATTCAATGTAAATTATGCTTAAAATTAGATTCATTCACATTTTAAGCCTCTAAATTTTATTGGATAAATGTAAATACATTTAACAAACATGTATAATCATATTGTAGTTAGTTTTTTTCATTCTATATAATACAACGACTAGGAGTTAACTATTATTTAAAATAATAATATTATATTATTAGTGTGCAACGTAAGATTTCAAATAAACATGTTGTTGCGTATCGGGTACACTATCGAATATATAACCCCCTTTAAAGTAAAATTAATATTTAATTCAGAAATATTAATAAATATGAAATATTTATTACTCTTTATTTACCTGGGATGTTACATACTTCCCCCCTTTTGGTAATTACGTCCTCGCAATTTTAAAACTGGGCTTGGAAACATCATTAAAAGTCCCACATCGAAAAAGAGTCAGTAAAACTATCACTTTAAAAGAAAGAAACAGAAGTACAAAGGTCACCCGAGATAACCCGTACTAGGATTCCATGTAGGAAAACATGGATATAGAAGAGATAAAAAATGGTCAATTTCTAATGGAGAGTGATAGAAAACATGATTAAGAGAAAGTTAACCACCATAAATTCACAAACTTATGTTGTGTTAAACAGACTTTGATTACCCAGTAGGAAATGTATACCAAAACCATATTTGTTTTACATTCCATTTCATAATTTGGAGGAATTCATTTACTGAATATAATAAGAACATAAGGAAGTATACTTACCTTCAAGTAGAGTCTCATCCTTCAATAAGTTTCTACCAAAAACTAATATTTTCTCCCAGAAATGACTATTAAAAAAGACTTAGTCACATCAAAAGCACAAGATTCATCTTCTAGAGAATAAAATAAGCCACAAAAGAAGAAATATATATTTACCTTCTCTTTAGACATCAACTAAAATCAAAATTGTTTGTGCGATATCAGGTAACACCCAAAAAGTATAATCTTTTACAAAAAGTAAAACTACTCTTAATCTCCAAAAAAATTTCAAACAAAACCCAAAGTTCAACGAAGACCATTCAAAAAAACAACTTTCCATAAAATTCTTCAAAAGTGATCCAAACTAAGATTGAAACCCAAATCTCATAAGGATTTAATTACATAGTCTTCAAAGATAACACTTATCTCCAAATAACAACAGTTACTCATAAAGTCTCATATGGAAAAGTAATTAACCAAATCACATGTTCTCCGTGATAGGTTAATCATTTTCATAAAAAAACCAAATCGTCATATGTCCACAAGAAAAACATAGATTCTTCCAAACAAAAATTTCAACCATTATTCCACAATTGAAATCCATAGTATTCTATCTTCCTTAGGCATATAGTGTTTCCTCAAAATAGAGAATGTCTTCTACAACAACCTTTATCACTGAATCACTAAATCATTTTTTCTATACTAATTATATCCATTTGATAAAACATAAGTTCCAAAAATCAACTTATTCTTGTTCCATAAAAACATTTTACTAAAATAATAAGTCATACTAACCAGGGACTTCAAGTAGGATAGTGGTAGGCAATGCACCCTTATTGCCCTTCGGTTGTGGGTTCGATTCCTTCAGCCTTTCCAGATCTGACGGATTTTCACCCATCCTTCGGGTGGTCCTTTTTATAAAAATCAAAAATAACCATAACATGTTTTACCCTCAATGGTTTCCTTATACCTATAATTTTTATCCAAATTCACTATGATCTCAACATCTTTCTTCTTGAAGTATTATTTCACCACCATATGATAAAATAAAATGATCCCCAAAATGAAGAACAGCATACCTTGATCATGGTGTCCATTTGGTTTCATCATCATCTTGTTCATTTAAGTAGAAGCTCCATGCATCGCAATAATGATTTAGAGATCCTTCAAAATCATTTGCTTCCTCCATCCAAATACACCTTGTACAACATGGGTCATATGGGTGTTCATAGAAAAATTGTTTTGTGAAATAATCATGTATGACATATAATTTCAAAATATCTGATAAAAAATTATTTCTATAAAAAAGTCAGACCAAATTTGAGATAAATCTTTCAATTAACGGCCTTTTTAAAATACCATAATTATGTAATGAGAGACTACATTGTAAAAGAAAATATAAATAGTTTGTGCAAGTGTCTCCTTATTCAGGACCATTTTTTAAATCATAATATGCTTCAAAATCTTGTGATAAGGAAAAATATTTGAAAATGCCTTGATAATATTTACCTTTCTTGAAAATATGAGAATATTGTGAAAATAGGATTTTTCTAAATAAAACCCATGATCCACGATGATAATGAGGTATAGTGGAGTTGTTTTATATCTCAAACAACTTCTTTCAAGTGAGTTGTATGCTAGGAAAAGTTCCACAATCATCCAAACATTACTTTGCAACAATTATTGCAAGCATGTCATCAGGAAGAGATAGGAATGTCGTTTGAGATCCTCATCCTTCCATTTGTAACTGACTTTCCTTGATCTTAAAAAGTTATAAAACAAGGATTTAACTGAAATAATAGACATAGGGACTAACCATGTGTCTAACGAAAACTCATAATCCCTAAAGTTGTCTAAACCGACCTCTGATACCAACTGTACGGACCCGAACTTATAACATTACATAATATTGAATTAAATGAATAATTCAAATTTGAGGATCTTTTCTGGTTTAGAGTTTAAGAGAATTAGGCCATAACTATTACATATCAACTTGAATATTACAAGTAGACACTACTACTCTGTATCTATTTTTTTCATAAAATAAAAACTCTTAAAAAGAAACATGTCTAGTTCCATATTTTAGACAGCATGATTTTTCCTTAATCTCATCCTTGTCCCTATTCATCTTTAACTCCTCTAGAAAACATTTCAAAAACATGGGATGACCATAAAAATATCAGTAAGGGTTATAAAATAAAGAATGAAAACATTATCCCATCAATAAATACAAATCAATTAAACTATATTTTTCAATCATAACACACCTTACGAAATCATAAGATTTATGAATAACACGCACAAATCATAAATCATAAAGGTTAATTATGGCATCCATATCAAAATTACATTGTATCTATCACAGCTACATAGGGATTTACACTTGTAATACCCATCATAGTATATTCCCTAAATCTCTTAGGAGAAACATCACATTTACCTCCATCACGTTACCCAATGCATTAGAGAGCTATCTTGGGGTCACCCGCCCGAGGTTTATCACGGAACCACCCATATAAGTAAACAATGCTCAATAACCATAACATAATCATAACATATAACACATTTATAAAGGAAGGATAACATTTCAACATTCCAATATATCAAATCAAGATATTGAAATAAACAATGTTTTATCAAATCATTTTCAAAAACATTTAAAAAGATATTTTTGAATCAAAGAATCTCATACCACATTGAAGCTTTTTAATTAATTATCATTTGAAAAAATTAATGGCCATATAAATAAATTATAAAAACCATTTTGAAATCATGGACATTAATGATAAATATTTAGAAGAAAAAATCTTTAAAACATTTAAAATGATATTTTAGCTAAAGAGTTTTTTTAACAAAAAGAGAGATGATTGAATAAAAATAATGGAGGAATAACAGTTAATCAGAACTTTATAATATCATGAGAATAAAAGGATTCATAATATAATATGTCAAAGGACAGTATATACACCATATAAGAGTGAATCGGTGCATAAAAACAATGAAGTCTCACTGAAAATATAAATTGAGATGAAATCCCTTATAAAGATGGTATCCTTAAATTAAGGATAAATCAATCAAATAATTATGTGTGAAAAATATAAATATTCCCAATATAAGAGGATATTAAGTGTAAAACAATTATAGTTCATTCACACATATTCATAGGATGACATATTCAAGAAGTATAAGTTTAACCCAAAGAATTGAAATTGGGTTAAAAAGTTCCCTTGAAAAAAATCGAAAGCCTAACGGCGTCACATTAAAAGTCGGAGAATGATTTGATGAGATAAAAAGGGTATATGAACACTTAGACATAAAATTTACATCAATAAGTATATATAAGAACATATCCCAACATAATAATATGTAAATTAAAAGACATAACAAAAATAAGTCTTTTAAAAATAGGAGGGTGAAAGGTTCCCTTAATGATTTGGTAACATACAAAACATATGCCACATGAAAGAAGGATCATACAATGAAGATGTAAATACACATAAAAGAAATTATATTACACAAAGAGTAAAATCATGGGCAATACATACACCACACAAAACTAAATAGTGTAAAATATAGCATGAATCTCACGGGAATAAAAAGTGAGATGAAACCTTTTACCACGTTGTAATCAACTTAGTCGTATGACCAAAAGTTATTATCCACCAAATAAATAACATAATACCATGAATATAATTATAATCATGATAATATATATCAAATGTAGGTACGCAATACACCACATGCAATGAATAAGTGGCGAACAATGGAAATCTCACAGAATTAAAAGTGAGATAAGAAAATCTATTACCCTGTGTCCGACTTGACCCGTTATTTATTTAATCTCCTGAATTATAAACTAAAGTTAATTTATACTTTCTTAAGAACCTTTTTCAAGTTTATTATTCCTTTTATATCAGTTATTACCATGTTATAAACATTATGTAATCATTTAAGTAAATAACGTTCATTTTGTCGATATTTGGTACTTGTGTCAAAAATGAACACCTTATATTTAAAAGTTGTCCATGTTGTCAATAGTTAATTATATATAGAATAATATTAATTATTTAGATATCATATATATCATATATATCCATTATATATATATATATATATATATTTATAATATTACATATCATTTGGAGGTAAGAAATGAAATGCACCGTTCATGGAGACGGTAAGCCGTACGTACGCATGAACGCTACTTTATTTTATATTTATTATTTTAATGGAATTAAAACATAATGATACATAGGTATATTATAATTCCAGTATAATATCATATATAATATCATTAACTCTATCCTTTATACATCCCACATAAGGTATTAACAAGTCATATCACTTTGAGGGGGTGGTAGTCCGCACTTCCTCTAATGAGATTATCGTATTTACCCACAATGGAAACCATAAAGTATTTCAATAAATGGAAAAATACAGAAGAATAAAGAAAACATAAAAATAATATATATCATATATAAATATAGTGCCATCATAATGGACACCATGAGAGGCAGTAGGAGGTAATTGAACAATCATCATTTCGTGAGGCGTTAATTTTCCATCCACAGAAACATTATGTTCTTCACCCATTAGATGGAGGTGTGTGTAAGTGTAGTTTGAATACATCTCATAACAACATACTAGTATATTTAGGATATTGTTTATGTTATAGAAGAAAGGAATAAAAAGATTTTAGGGGTTTGAGAAGTAAAATAAAATAAAAAAATTTAAGAGAAACGGTTACCTTTAATTTGGGTAACTCACTTTGGTTTGAACCGAAGGACTTCTTGAAGTGTCTTATACCTAAGGTAAGGATTATAAGAGGAGGATAGGGATTTATGGAGCTTAATAGGTTAGATTTTGGATGATCCAAAAGGCTTGAGAGGTGTGAGTAATTGGTTAGAAGTGGTCTCTTTTTACAAGGGAGAGGAGGGACTCTTTAGGAAAGTGTAATAATATTATTTTATTATATAATGATATTCGGTTTATAAAGGTCCAAAAATCATTAAAGTAGAATATAAGATCACTTATATTCAAAAAATATCATCCAATTTGAATTGGACAGGTTTTGGATAATATTTTATTCATTATAATCTCATTTATTTAAATCATTTATTAATGAGGTAAACACTGCATCATTATTTTTTCATAAATAATTTAATTTATTTGATTTCTAAAAATTATAAAAAAAATACCGTGATGTAGGAAATATTTTTTATATTTCCAATAAATATTTATAGTTAAAAATATTACTTATATAACACCATATAAAAATTAATTACTAAAACATTTTGGTTTATGTCAATTTTGCCTTTACTTTAAATTAATTAACCTAAAGTGTCATTATCGTTCATAAGTGGATCCATGGGGTCCCAAAATCGACCCAAAGATGTGTTGGATTGATATATAGATGTATATGTATATTAGATGGAACAATACAAGAGGGGGGTGAATTTTAGGTTTAAAAACTTTGTGTTTAAACACTTAAGAAATTAGTTTAAATGATCTTAAACTAGTACAATTCACAACAAAAACAAACAACCATAATTGTATTGAATATAAAGGTATGATATGATGTAATACTATAAGAAATGTAAAGTAATTGTATTCAAGATGAATATAATAATCAGAGTAATACAATAGTGAAGGATTATACCATAAAGCATATAGAATCAATCGATACAATATGTAACAGTATGATTGTAATTGAAACAATTACATATGAATATGAAATGAAGAAAGGAAACAATACAATTACCTTTATAAAACAAACAGCAGTGGAAATGTAAAATTATTACAATTCTTTTGACCCAAAGAGAAGGGTTATCCTTTCACCCAGTATGAGTGTTATATCTTACCACCACCTTGGTAAGCCCTTGATACGATGATCGGTACGTCTGTCTTGCTATCCCCACAAGCCCTCGATATGATGATCGGTATGTCTATCTTGTTATCCCTGCAAGACCTCTATTTTCCAGGTAATCAGCACCTCTATCTTTCAAACAATTGAAATCCCTCGATACAATGATCGGTAGCACCGTCTACCTATCCTCAGCAGCCCTTTATCATTATCACCTGATCGATCGCACAAAGCAGATCAAAACACTTAATGAAATAAAAAAACTGTGAACGAGTTGTTCATGTTTTTTAATCTCAAGGATTTTGCACGAATCAAGAGAGAAGTCACAGCGTCTCTCTCTAGAACTTGATATAATAACAGAATGGTCAAATTATCTTAGTTGTTCTTCTCAGCTTCCAATGACCTCCTATTTATAGTCCTTAGGTTTCAATGGTCACATTTCCTCCAACGGTAATATTTCTCTGGAAAACTTGGAGGGACTTGGACACCTGCCATTATAATGGTCATATTGAAACAGAAAACACAACATCTTTTTGATTAGTTTATAACTAATTCTATGACATTGTTTTGGTTAAAACAAAAGTTATATGAAGATGATAAACATGAATACGATTGACATGTATTGATAAAGGATAAAAGCAGGGATGTTATAAAAGTAAAATATGAGTATTAATAGTAATACTTAGTGTAATGTATTGATATGATACAAAGTGAGTATGATTCACAAAAGTCAGTACAATTGAAAGAGTCAGTATGATTGAGAGAGTCAGTACGATTGACAGAGTCAGTACGATTGACAGAGTCAGTACGATTGATAGGGTCAATACGATTGACAGGGTCAGTATGATTGACAGGGTTAGTACGATTGATAGGGTCAGTATTATTGACATAGTCAGTAAAAAAAGTATATATGAATACATTTGTGATTTCCAAAACAAGACATAAAAGTCAAAAGATAACTTTTTACTCAACAATCTCCCCCTTTTTGGAAAGCACAAAAAACAAAGTAAAAACAAAAATAAATACTTATCTCCCCCTGAGTTATTGGAAACTCTTCTGAATAAGAATTTGAATACATCTAACTCCCCCTTAGGTATGTACTTTCATAAGGATTGTATTCGTAGATTTTCCTTGATTTAGAAGTATTTGATTAAAACATTCTCCCTTTATAAAACATTCTCCCCCTTTATAAAACATTCTCTCCCTTTGTAAAACATTCTCCCCCGTTGTGATTTACAAAAATAATGGGGTAATCTTGAGTTGACTGAAAGAGTTAGAGAAAATAAATGCAAGGAAATGGGAAAGGTAACATAAATCTCATTGATATAACAAAAGTCTATAGAATTATAGAAATGAGCAAAGAAAGATACAACAACACTCATTTGTTTTCGCTTTCCTTTTCTTTCTTGATCAGAACATGAAGAAAGGATTTCATATTTTTGATTTATTTCTTGTCTTCAGAGATGAAATCACCATGAGATTTGAGAAGTTCTTGTTGATCGGAAAAAATCTGATCCTGATTCTTGATAGCCTCTTCTTGGACTCTAATTACTTCTTCAAGAGTATCAATTATGTCTTGAAAATTCTTATTGTCTTTAGATAATATAGAATTTTGCTTCTTCAAAAAAACTATTTCATCTTTTAAAGATGAAACCTTCGAAAACTCTGTCTAAAAAGTATTCATTCTCTCTTTTAGCTCTTTTACTGAAGTAATATCAGCTCCATGAGTAGTTGACATCTGATTCATACTTTCAATAGTTTCTTTTTCATGCTTATTGAAAGAAATAGCAAGATCATTTGAAATCCTCCTTAAGTATTCAATTGATATTTCATGATCATTCACTGAGCTCTCTATTTTATATGACCACTTAGTCATTCTATTGAACATATTCTTATGAGTAGCCGAACTTTCAGATATTACTTTTAAATCGGCTTAAATTTACAATACTCTCTTTCTCAGTTCACTTAATGAGCTAAACTTCTTCCTTTGATTTTCAGTGAGGAAATCAATTTTCCCTTCAAGTCTGGGAAAATAAGGAATGGTCATATCAATCATTTTTAAAACATGAACAATGTAATCACTCTTATAGAGAGAAATTGTGTGTTCTGAATCAGTATCCTCATCGTATGAATCCAGTTCATTTGATCAGGTTGAGTCTTCAACTGGATGTTTTCCTTTTTCTTTTTTCTTTTCCTTTCTTTCTTCTTCCACTTTTTCACTGATAACAATTAGTTTTTCGGTATGAGAAGATTGATCACCTTGCTTTTCTTGGGAAGAAATTCTATCTGAAGGGGTTTCAAGAGATTTGACTGGTGCTTGATCGGCATGAGGAGTTTGTTGAATGCCTTCACTTTTCTTTTGAAAAGATTCCTCTCTACTCTTTTTTGAACTCTGAAGGAATTCCAACAGAAAATCTCATTCCTCTTCTTCAACTTCTTGTATTTCTTTCAAAATCTGTTTCCCTTTCTCTTTCTCTAGAAGACTCTGTACAATAGTTTCTTGATATACTTATTCCATTAGTTGATAACTAGCCTCATCAACCATTTTCATGGCACTAGAAACATCTAAGTCTTGAGATTTTCTTTTCAAAAGATTCTTCTTTTTCTTTTCATCTTGAAGAGTGTCCTATACCCTTATCCTCTCAGTAAAATCTTCTGATGGATCAAGACCAAACTTTGGATCACTTTCTTCTCTTTGTTCTCTATCATTCCTCGACTTGGCCATAACCTCCTTGTTGTACTTAGGTTTCTTATTTTTCTTTGAACTGGTTTGCAGATATAACTTTTGAGGAGCAACAACAGTTGGATTTTCTTTGACTGGCATAGGTTCTGATTGATTTGGTGCCGATCGATTTTGTGCTGATTCAGCTTCTACATCTTTGACAAAAAGATTTTAATTCTGATCAAAACAAATACAAAACATCTTCAATGTATTCTTACTTATCCAGGAAGGCTTCATCTCTTTCAATTTCCCTTTCAAAGGAATATTACAAAAATTCATTCTCTCAAGAATGAACTTTGTAAGAATAGAGGGATACATAATCAAATGGGATTTTATCGCTCCTGACTTGACATTTTTTATTTTTTCAAAAATGTATCCCATGAGATTTACCTTTCTCATATTGAAAAGATAGTCTAGCATGAAGATATCGAAGACTTTCAGAGTTTCTCTATCCCCTTTCCTTGGGATAAGAAAACCTTGCATTCAAAGTGCCATGAATCTATTATCTGGAGATAGATGAGCCACTTTCCTCTTCTCTTAATTTATAAGAAACAATGACTTTTCAGAACATTCTTTATTAAATGTACCAACATCCTATGTTAGTTTATGAGATGGAAAAAACGAATCACCTTCTGTTGAGACATTTAGAAAGTAGGCTGCTTATTTCACAGACATAGATATTTTTCTATCGTACATAGCAAAGTTGATTGACATATTTTTGTCAAAAGATACAGTTTTGTAGAATTGGATAACTTCTTCAGTAAGAACCGGATCTTGAGATATAGGTTTTTCAACACAAAGATGTTCCCAGCCTTGAAACAAAATAATTCTCCTGATTGTAGAATCGTACGAGTCAAAGAAGTCCTGAGAAACTAACCTTTCTCTAAGGTAGTCTTTCTCTAAAAAAAGTTTTTGAAGATATTTAGGAAGGAGTGTTCGTAGAGGACTGAGACATATAGATGCATCTAATGGAAGAATTTATGGAGTTTTAAAACCAAAGGGGCAGAGCTTCGCCACGAGATCTGAAAAATCGGTGTGGGTTTGGGGAGGGGGTCTATTTATAGGTGAAAAAATGATGACCATTTATCTTCTACGGTTGAGATTTGAAGATATGTAAATCAACGGTTAAGATTTAAAGATTTTTTTCAAAAAAATGAGAATCAATAAAAAGTAAGAAAAACAATACAAAATAAGGAAAGAATGTACCTATCGGAGATTGTAAGGAAATTGTTGGTTTAAAAGTATTAACATAGTGAAAGAAAATATAGGTGTATGAGGAGAAAGAATATGATTGGTTGTGAGACCGATGGAAAACAAATTAATTACCATAGTTTTTCAAGCTGATGGAAAACAAAGTCATTACCATAGGTTGTCAAGCCGATAGAAAACAAAGTCATTACCATAGGTTTTCAAGCCAATGGAAAACAAAGTCATTACCATAGGGTGTCAAGCTGATGGAAAACAAAGTTATTACCATAGGTTGACGTGCCTATGGACAAAAATGTCGTTACCATAGGTTGAAGTGCCTATGGAAAACAAAGTTGTTACCAAAGTTTGATGTTCTGGTGGAAAACAAAGTTGTTACCATAGGTTGACATGCCGATGAAAAACAAAGTTGTTACCATAGGTTGACGTGTCGATGGAAAACAAAGTTGTTACCATAGGTTGATGTGCCGATGGAAAAAAAATCAATATGATACTCTGGTAAACAAGATGGAAAATGATTAAAACAATAACTAAATAGTCAAAATGATAAACATAAATGTAGCAAACCAAAATAATAAATGAATAAACAAGGAAATGTTTAAGAAATTTATAAGGTAAAAAAATGTTCTCCCCATTTTAAGAGGAGTTTAATATAAAGAGAAGTATAAAACATAAAGTATACATGAGTGATTATTTTAATGTAATCATTCTTAACTTCTGTTTTATAATCTTGAATCTATCGGAAGGAAATGGTTTTATAAAAATGTCAGCAATTTGTTCTAGCGTTCCGATGAATTGTAAAATAATATCTCCTTTTTGTGTGTCATCCCTAATAAAGTTATGCCTAATATCTATGTGTTTTGCATGAGAGTGATGTGTTGGGTTTTTACTATGAGCTATGGCACTAGTATTATCACATAAAATTTGAGTTTTGGAAAAACTCAAACCATAGTCAGTGAGTGTGTGTTGCATCCACAATACTTGAGCACAAAAAATTCCTGCTGCTACATAATCAGCTTTAGCAACGAAAAGTGCTACTGACTGTTGTTTCTTGTAGGACCAAGAAACCAAGGAATCTCCTAAGAAATGACATGTTCTAGATGTAATCTTTCTATCCATTCTACAACCACCAAAGTCATCATCTAAAAAACTTTTTAAAAAATTCATTTCCAGAAGAATAAAAAAACCTAAATCCAGAGTTCCTTTTAAATACCAAAATATTCTCTTCATGGATTTTAAATGAGACTCTTTTGGATTATATTGTTATCTTACACATAAGCATATGGAAAACATTAAGTTTGGTCAACTAGCTATTAAGTATAACAAACTTCTTATCATACCTCTAAATTTTTTTTGATCTAATGGTTTCCCAGTTTCATCAAGATCAAGTGTATTTGAGGTACCGATTAGAGTGCTAATACTTTTATTATTGTCATAACCATACTTTTTGAGTAAATATTTAATATAATTATGTTGAGATATATATGTTCCTTCTAGTTTTTTGTGAAATTTGAAAACCTAAAAAGAATGTTAACTCTCTCATCATACTCATTTCAAACTCATATTTCATTAAATTTTCAAAAGAATAAGTTAAAGACTGTTGAGTTGATCCAAATATGATTTCATCAACATAAATTTGAACAATCAAAACATTTTTATTTTCAATTTTTATAAAAAGGGTTGGATCCTCTGTACCTTTTTCATAATTTTTTTGTAAAATAAATCATGTAAGTCTATCATACCATGCTCTAGGGGATTGTTTAAGGCCATATAAAGCTTTGGTAAGTTTAAAAACATGATTAGGATATTTGAGTCTAGAAAACCATGGGTTTGTTCGACAGAAACTTCTTCTTGAACAAAACCATTTTTAAAATCACATTTAACATCCATTTGAAATAATTTGAAATTAAAGTATGCTTCAAAGGATAATAGAATATGAATAGATTCAATTCTAGCTACCAGAGCATATGTTTCTTGATAGTCTATTCCATGTTGTTGGTTATATCCCTTAGAAACAAGTCTTTATTTATTTCTTACAATGATTCTATTTTCATCACATTTATTTCTGAAAACCCATTTTACACCAATTACAGTTGTTTCTTTAGGTCTTTCAACTAAAGTCCATAATTGATTCCTTTAAAATTCATTTAGTTCATCTTGCATTGCTTTAATCTAATATTCATCACCTAAGGCCTCACTTGGACTTTTAGTTTTGAATTGAGAAAGAAAGGCAAGATGTTCTATTTCATTTCTCAAGGAGTTTCTGGTCCTTATAGGTTGATTTACATCGCCAATGATGTTATCATTGGGTTGATTCCTAAGAAGTAGTTGATTTGGGTTTTGTAAAATCTGTTCATCAACGTATGGTAGAAAATCTTCTGGGGTAAAAGTTTCAGGAACACTTTCTTAAACATTTTCCTTATCAGAAGGATCTTCTAATAGAGGTTGATAATTATTTTTAGAAAATACATCCGAAGATGTAGGTTGCGGTTGTTTGAAAACAAAAGGATTAGTCTCATCAAATTTAACATGAACTATTTCTTCAACAGTACAATTGTTTTTATTAAAAACTCTATATGCTTTAGAAGTTGTAGAATAGCCTAGAAAGATTCCTTCATCAGATTTTGGTGCGAATTTTTGTAGATTCTCTTTAGTATTCCGAATTAATACTTTTCACCCAAAAACTTTGAAGTATGAAACTTTAGGTTTTCGGCCAGTCCACATTTCATAAGGTGTTCTATTAAGAAAAGGTCTGGTTAAAATATGATTTATAGTATAACAAGCAGTACTAACAGCTTCATCCCAAAAGTGCTTAGCAATTGAGTATTCACTCCACATGGTTCTTGTCATTTCCTGAAGAATGTGATTTCTTCTCTCAACAACACCATTTTCCTAAGGAGTTCTTGGAGCTAACAAACTGTCAGTAATACCTTTCTTACTACAAAAAGTTTCAAAATCTAAATTTTGAAATTCACCACCATGATCACTTTGAATAGTTATCAATGGTAGGTTTTTCTCATTTTTAACTTGGGCTCTAAAAATTTTGAAATAGAAAAGGGATTCAGATTTCTTTGTTAGAAAATAGACCCATGTAACTATAGTAAAGTCATCAACTAAAAAAAATACATAGTATTTGCCTCCAATGCTTCCAGTTTGTGAAGGACCAAAGAGATCCATGTGCACTAGCTGTAATTCATTAGAAGTTGAAACTTCATTAATTGATTTAAAGCTAGTTTCGTGTTTCTTGACAAATTGATAAGGGTCACAGACCTTTGAAGAATCATATCTAAGATTCGATAGACCCTTTACTAGTCTTTTTTTTAAAGTTCACAAAGGTTTCTTAGGTTTCAGTGTCCTAGTCTTCTATTCCATATCCATGATTGGTCTTTTATTGCACTTAAGCAAGGTAAATATTGGCTCCTAAGGTCTTCTAAGTTAATAGTGTATACATTCTCTTGCATATGGGCAGATAGAATGAACTCATCCTTGGAATTTTGAAATAAGGATTTATCATTTCTAAAATTCACAAGATATCATTCATCACATAATTAACTTATGCTGATGAGATTGTGCTTAATACCTTTAACAAAAAAACATTTGAAATAATAACTCTTCAAATAAAAACAATATTACCTATTCCAATAATCTTTCTTGAGCGTTATCTCTCAAGGTAAACTTTCCACCTTTTATTTCAATAATCTTTTCAAAGAAATATTTGTTTTCGGTCAGGTGACGATAACAACCACTATCCATGTACCAGATATTCTGGTTGGTACACTTCTTATTTTCCTAAAAAAGAAACAATTAGTTTTTTGGAATCCAAACTTGTTTGGATCCAGAAGGTTTAGATAGAAGAATTTTAGGAATCCACATTTGTTTTGAAAAATAGGCTTTATGAAATCCTAAAGACTGAGTTCTATTAAGAGAGTAATCTCTTTTACAGTGTCCACCACATTGACACTTGGTACAAAAAGTGTTACTTTGAGGAACAAAATAGTTATTACTAAAAACTGGTTTAGAATGAGTATAACCAAAAACAGAATGATTTCTCAAAGGTCGAATTTGAGAATAAATTTTATCAAAATATTCCTTGCCATAAGTAAAGTTTGAAAAAAAATTCTTCAAGGAAACAATTTCTGAAATTAGTTTTAAAACTAGGTTTTTATCCTCTAAAACGTTTGATTTTGAACTAGAGTTAGGCTCGAAAACATTTTTCTTAAAAATTACATTTTCTAGATCCTTATAGAGTTTATTCTTTTCAGAATTTACTTTATCAAGGGTTTTTAAAATACTTTCAAAATCAGAATTTTTCATATAAAGATCATTAGAAAGATCTGATACTTCTTTAGTTAAAATTGAAATTATGGAATTTGCTTTATCAAGATTTTTCTTGAGTTTAGAATTTTCATTATCAAGTAATTTAGAAAACCTAGAAACTTCTTCAAAAGAAGGTAATGTATTATATTCTGATGATGAAGACTCGTCATTTGAAGAATCATAATATTTATTATTAGTATAATTTTAATTAAAGGAAACATTTTTAATAGCTTCATCATTGTGTACCTTATCTATGAGACAATGATTTTCAATTGGTAATCTGGCTATAAGTCCGATATTCCTTTGTCCTGAGGATTCATATTCTGAAGAATCGTCTGATGAATCGCTACCACTTGCACCCCAAGTATCATTTTCCTTCAAGACATTCTTTTTCTTTGACTTGTAATACTTTTTTTATTTCTTTCAGAATGTTTCTTCTTTCTGTATTTTCTCTTCAGTAAAGGACAATCAGGTCTTATATGACCTACTTTTTTGCATTCATAACATGTTACCTCTGAATATTTCTTACCCTTCCTATATTTCTTTTTGAATATGTATTGAAAGGATTTATTTCCCACAATCTTGTTCATCCTTCTAGAAAGATTGGCTAACTCATTATCTGAGTGATCACAATCACTTGATTCTGACATAACAACTTTCTTAGCTTTGGATCTTATTATCCTTTTAGGGTTTTAGCTTTAGATGTAGTAGTAAAGGCTACACTTCCATTCCCATTTTTCTTCTTATTTAAATCATCATCTCTTTTCATCTGATATAGAAGAGTTACAAAGAGTTCATCGAGAGTAATTTGAGAAAATTTTCTATTTTCATCAATAGAGGTCCTTTTTGACTCCATTTAGTTTGGCATTATATCAATAATCTTGTCAAAAAGATCTTCATCATCAAGACCTCTTTCTCACACATATTTTAAACTATTGACAATTGTCATAAATCTTTGTTGCACTTTACATACTGGTTCCCCATAAGGAAAAATAAATCCATGATACTCTATTCGAAGCATTTCTCTTCTTGTTTCTATAACCTTAGATGTATCAAAATGTGTGACTTATAATTTCTTCCAAATAAAGTTGGATGATTCACAAGAAGATATATGGATGTATATATTTCTGGTTGTAGAACATAGCAAAGTATTTAGTAACTTGTAATTTAGTTGATATTCTTGCTTCTCTTGGTTGGTGAAAGTATTGACTTCTTTGTCTGGAATTTTGTAACCTCCAGTAAGTATAATAAAATTGTCTACACTAGTATTGATAACAAATGTCTTCATTCGATCTCTCCAGTACTCATAATCTTTCTAATCAAAGATTGGTGGTCTAGTTGGATTTAGATTGTTAATTGATCCAATATTCATTCCTACCATCTAATAAAACAAAATCTTTTCCACTCCACACGTTAGTGCAGTAAATATTTGAAACAGAAAAATGAAATAAATAGAGCTAGAAAAACAAATCAGTGGAAACCTCCTTTGATACCAATTGTTGGATTGATATATAGATGTATATGTATATTAGATGGAACAATACAAGAGGGGGGTGAATTGTAGGTTTAAAAACTTTGTGTTTAAACACTTAAGAAATTAGTTTAAATGATCTTAAACTAATATAATTCACAACAAAAACAAACAACCACAATTTTAATGAATATAAAGGTATGATATGATGTAATACTATAAGAAATGTAAAGTAATTGTATTCAAGATGAATACAATAATCATAGTAATACAATAGTGAATTATTCTACCATAAAGCGTATAGAATGAATTGATACAATATGTAACAGTATGATTGTAATTGAAACAATTAAAAAAGAATATGAAATGAAGAAAGGAAATAATACAATTCCCTTCATAACACAAACAGCAGTGGAAATGTAAAAGTATTAAAATTATTTTGACCCAAAGAGAAGGGTTATCCTTTCACCTGGGATAAGAGGTCTGTCTTAACACCACCTTGGTAAGCCCTCGATATGATGATCGGTATGTCCTTCTTGCTATCCCCTAAATCCCTTGATACGATGATCGGTACGTCTGTCTTGCTATCCCCGCAAGCCCTCAATTTTGCAGGTAATCGGCACCTCTTTCTTTCACACAATTGAAAGTCCTCGATACGATGATCAGTAGCAGCATCTGCCTATCCTCAGCTGCCCTCAATCGTTATCACCTGATCGGTCACACAAAGAAGATAAAGCACTTAATTAAATACAAAAACTAAGAACGAGACGTTAACATTTTGTAATCTCAAGGCTTTCGCATGAAGCAAGAGATAAGTCACAGCGTCTCTCTCTAGAACATGATAGAAGCATAGAATGATCAAAGTCTTTCATTTGATCTTCTCAGATTAAAATGACCTCCTGATTATAGGCCTCAAGTTCCAATGGTCACATTTCCTCCAACGGCCATATTTCTCCAGAAAACTCAAAGGGACATGGACACCTGGCATTATAACGGTCATATTGAAACAGAAAACATGACATCGTTTTAATTAGTTTATAACTGCTTCTATGACATCGTTTAGGTTAAAATAAAAGTTATATGAAGATGATAAACATGAATACGATTGAAATGTGTTGATAAAGGATAAAAGAAATCATGTGATAAAAGTAAAATATGAGTATTAATAGAATTACTTAGTGTAATGTATTGATATGATACAAAGTGAGTATGGTTTACAAAAGTCAGTATGATTGACAGAGTTAGTACTATTGACAGAGTCAATATGAGGGACAGAGTCAGTACAATTGACAGGGTCAGTACGATTGACAGGGTCAGTACGACTGACAGGTTCAGTACGATTGACACGGTCAGTACGATTGACAGGGTCAGTACGATTGACAGGGTCAGTACGATTGACAGGGTCAGTACGATTGACAGGGTTAGTATGATTGATAGGGTCAGGATGATTGATAGGGTTATAGCATCAGTACGATTGATAGAGTTAGGACTATTAACAGGGTCCGTACGATTAACATAGTCAGTACAAAAATTATATATGAATACATTTGTGATTTCCAAACTAGACATAAAAGTCAAAAGAGAACTTTTGACTCAACAAGATTCCCATGGTTGGCCATTACTCATACAATAAGGTTAGGATAAGTGTTAAGGTAATTTTGAATTATTAATATACTCTTTTTACCTTGAATTACCCTATTTACCTTTAACCGCGGTAAATAAAAGTCAAAAGTTACTATTCACCAAAATTATTTTAATCTTACTAAACCACATTTTACTTCTTGATAACAACTATGTATGTCATATTTTTTAAATTCAATTCACATAAGCGGTAAAATTTCATTTAAATGAAAAAGTCAGTTTTTTTAACTACTACTAAGTGATTTCACTATTCATCAAAAATTGAAGTTTTTCAAAAAAACTCCAAAAATTCACCCTAAGCTAAATTTGATATTCCAAATTCAAAAATGATGTCTATTTTTCTAAATTAAATACATAGAATTGGAATTAATTAATTTAAAATTAATTCTCGTTGTTAAAACAAATAGCATGTTTTTAAGAAACAATAACTATCAAAAGATTAACACTTGTTTATGTCCAATTTCAAAGTGAAATTAATTACAATGACCAAAATTGGATTAAACAGTAAAAATATATTCTAATTACACTTCAAAACCAATTAAAAAGATAATATAACCACATAAATAAATTAGATTAAAACACAGTTTTGAATTAAAATACAATATTTTTCACTATTCATTAGAAAATGAACTTTATCGTAAAAATTCAAAAAATTTACAAAAAAGTAAATTTTGATATCCCCATTCTAAAAAAGGAATTTATTTGGTCAAATAGAATGTATTAAAGTGAAAAAAATTTTATTTAAAGAGGGTTCTCCATTAAAAGGCGGTAAATCGGCCTTTTAATGTAAATTATGCTTAAAATTAGATTCATTCACATTTTAAGCCTCTAAATTTTATTGGACAAATGTAAATACATTTAAAAAACATGTATAATCATATTTTAGTTAGTTTTGTTCATTACCTCCAATACAATGGATAGGAGTTAACTACCATTTAAACTAATAATATTATATTATTAGTGTGCAACATAAGATTTCAAAGAAACATGTTGTTGTGTATCGGGTATGTTATCAAACATAGCAACCCCTTCAAAGTAAAATTAATATTTAATTCAAAAATATAAATAAATATGAAATATTTATTATTCTTTATTTACCTGGGATGTTACACGAACTCCTATGGGAACAACACCAAAACAACCGAGACCATGACTTACACCATGAGTGTTTTGGACCCCATAAAGCTTTAAATCACCCCTCTATGTCCAAACCACCTTTAAACTCCCTCAAAATACCCTCAAATCCATGGGGAAATGTGAAATAATGGTTCATAAAACAAGGAATTTACAAGTAAAAACATTTTAAATATTATTTTCTAAAATATATATTCTCGTATTTCAATTTTAAATTGTTTTATATTTCAAATTTAAATAATTATATTTTTTAAATATAATAACATTTTTAATATACTAAATATATGTAGATTATAAATTTTCTTTTATAGATAATATATTACAAAAATTCTATTATCAATTTTTTCAAAATAAAATTTTAAATTTATAGATTTTTAATTTAATAATATTTTAATAATTAATATGTATATATATAATGGAAAAAATAAGGAAAAAATATTGTTGTGTTATAAGTCTTTTGTATGTACTATCCTAAATAATTTAGTCTTCCTGACACAGTGTTGA